>JANBXA010000007.1:124307500-125507500 GCA_030556225.1 Cricetiscus sungorus | reverse complement strand
TATGCAGAAAGTGGATGGGGTTGCAGATGGTTTCACAGGAAGTGGCCAACAGACAGGCACATCTGTTGAGCAAACTGTAATTGCCCAAAGTCAACATCATCAACAGTTTTTAGGTATGTTAAGGTGTAATGCATAGTGCATAGTAGTTGCTATTAGGATTTTGAAACGAACAATAGTTGTCTCTTCTCCAAGTAGAATGTCTTCAGATGTTAACTCCTTATAAAGGGGGAGGTGATTTGGTGCTGAATCTATAACATTAAATGATAGTTCTAGCTCATCTTTATTGAATATTAAGCTATATGGACTCTTGAAGGCTATGAAAGTGTTTTCAAGAGTTGATATTACAGGTGGCTTTTGGGATCAAAATCATGATGTGGTTACTTCAGAAATAATGTTCAGTCCAAGGAATTCTCATTTCCTGTGTACAAAGTTACATAGTGTTAGATTAGATAAATTATAAATGTTTTAAATAATTTATTCTTTTATATGAATTAAAGCGCTTCCTGATTTTATAATTGTACAGAAAACATACATATTTCTTGTTACTGAAAGTGTTTGCAAGTATAACTTAAAGGTTTGTATGTTCTGCAGGAAGCAGAGGAGCAAAAGTGGTAGTTCAGTTGACCGCTATCCTATAGATTATTATGCATTGTCTTCAAACAGTGGGCCAGTATAAGTGATGTTATTGGGGTGTGCGTATGTGTGTTCATGTACCTGTGTGCATGTGTGTCTGTGTGTGTGCATATGTATATGTATGTGTCTGTGTGTGTGCATATGTGTGTGCATGTATGTCTGCATGTGTGTACGTGTGTGTGTTTATGTACACTTGCCAATAGAGAGACCTGGAATAGACTTTGAGGTTAGAAGTCTCCTGAGCTTGACCCTTTAATGGCAGCTTTTCCTAAAGCAAAGTCTTTTGGACCATTGAGCTTTAAAACAATATCACTTTTTATTTTATAGCTATATTTGAGTTTTAATATTCAAAAAAATTAAAAATGGGGTTATACAAAGAGCCCCTGTCTAAAAAAATTCAAAACATATTTCAGTTTTCTAGAACTTACAAATGAAGATTAATTTTGACTTTATGGTAAGGAATTCACAAAAGTACATCATTAATTGTCCAAGGCTAATTAAAAAAAAAGAGAAAAAGCGAGAGAGTGTGTGTATGATGTGTGAATTATAGTGTTATCAAGAGAGGGATAAATGATGTTTCTATGCATCATCAAATGTCATAGTCATTTGAATACAGAATTGTATTGGGGCAGGTAGCCACCAGGAAGAGAAGATTGGTTGTTATACTCAGAGGACTTGTCTACAGCAGTTGATAACCATGTTTATTTGTGGGAGATGATTTGATTATAGGATAGCATTAAATTAATCTTGTTAACTGGACCTTAATTTTTAGCTTTTTAGCTTGTAGTTTTATAACCTACATTTTATGACTCTGTGAAAGATATGAACATAATGAGTTTAAGGTTATGTTTATTTTTATATGGTTGGATACCATAACACTGAAAATAACTAAAATTGCTACTGGTAAGCTCAGGTTTTTGTTTTACTAAGAGCCTATCCAATGCCCAGTGTAATTAGAGCAAAGTTTAGTTTATATGAAATTCACAAGTATACTCCATTCATTCGTATGTTACATGCTAATATATTACTAAGCCTGGCTGGAAGATATTAATTTGAAAGCCAATGATCTTTGGCTCCCTGATCTCTAAATTTTCTTTCCTTTTTAGTTTTTGAAATTTTCCCTCATTAATCTGTAATTGACACCATCCACAATAGCTTTTTTTCTGTTGTGTTGTCATGGTAACAGATGCATCTCGAGCACTTCCAGAGTTTGGAGAAGTTGAAATCTCTTCTCTACCAGATGGTACTACCTTTGAGGATATCAAGTCACTGCAGAGTCTTTATCGAGAGCACTGTGAGGTAAGACCTTCAAACATGAACTGAGCACATGCTGTGTTTTGCTGCATAACTTGTTAAAAACAAAATAACAAAGATTTTTCCCTAGAGAAAAGAGAACTTCTAGTTATTTTAGTTATTTTTTCTAGTTTATTAACACTAATAAAAATCTTTCTTGTCTTAGTGGAAAGTGAGGGGATGCAAGAAAGTGATAATATATTTTATTCTCCATTTCTTAAGCTGTTATTCATTTTTTGATATAGCAATTCTACTCTGGGCTTGTCTACAGAAATTCTTACATATGGGTGACAGATCAAATATACATACAAAACAAAAACTGGAAGCCATATCCAAGGTCTGTTGGACCTTTTAGAATACCACAAATGTATGCTTCTGTTTTAATACATGTTTGGATTGCTTTGAGAATTGAAGTAACTTTATCTCAGGAGTACTTGCAATTTGCCTACAATTTAAGAGCTGCCCTGTGGTGTCTAGAGAATTCCTACTAACTGCTGGGAGTGAGGGATGAAATAGTAAGATTCAGCTTAAAATGTGTGAAGATTGAGGATTTGGTTACTTAAGGTCTCTCTTGATGTTTTAAACCCCTACTCCTGTTTTTCTTCTCATGTCTGAATTGGAGACATTGTCTAGGAGGGGAGTTTTCTCCATCCAGTATATTAATGCATCTTACATTCACCTGGTAGAAAGAAGGTAATATATTGCACAGAGCTTCTTAAGTGGTCTTAGAATTTAAGTAGCTTTATCTCAGGAATATTTGTGGTCTGCCTACAAATTAAGGAGTAGCATGTGATTTCTAGAGAAATCCTCTTGCCTGTTGAGCATTAAGGATGAGTAAGAAGTTCAGTTTAAAGCATATGTAGATTTTTCTCCAATGCTCCAGAAATAAGATTACTTTTAGTGAACCCAAGTGCTTATCAGAGATGCTATGTTAATGACAACCAAGGACAAGTCCTCTCCTTATCAACATCCTGCATGACAGATGTTCTTCAACCTGTCTTACTCATTTCCAACAATTCAGCATGATATAAGCCACATAGTATCATTTCCCTTTGACTAGTATGTTTTCCTGAGTATTGGAATATTTCTAAATTGTCAGTTTACACATGGAAAAAATTTCTGTTACACCTACCACATTAAATTAAAATTATATGAAAAATATTTTAAACAATCTCTCATTTATCTGTATCCAGATAAAGCCTTCTGTAAGCAGCTTAGCTTGTACAAATATAATACAGACTTTTGTCAGTGACTCATATTTATTCAGAGTGTAATTTGGAGTATAATTATTTACATTGCTAGAGTGTACAGTGATATCACACCAAGCAACAAATGCCTACAATAAGATTACAATAGTCTTTAGATTATAAAATTTCCATAAAAATTCCAATTGTAATGAATAAATACACTTTATGTGAATAGATGGGGCACTCATGACATAATTAATCTGTGTAGTAAATGACAGTTCACAAAACATACCCCTAAGTTATCAATGCTCATGCCATCTCTCATGAAGCAGACTGGTATATTTAGAAAATTATAATTGTAATTTCTTTGTTACATGTCAAAACATTTTAAATAAAGCTGCTTGAATCTCAGAAGCAATCCTATAGTCATTTGCAATAAGCCAGTTGAATATAGATTATTTTAATTTTTATTTTTGCCTATATGCTTGAAAATAGGTTGAAAAATAATAGCATTTTAGTGATGTACAATGCTGCCTTAAATGAGCTGGTGTTAGTGTCACTTCCAAAAAGTTATTTGAGATTAATTTGAAAATACTAGATTTATGATATGCTGAAATCCTTGCCTTGTTTTACTGCATGTTTTCTATAGTTTATATTTTTAAGGTAGGATTATTCTGCTGTTTGGAATTCTTGTAATACATTTGTCAAGGTTTTAGTCTCAGAGGTATGTAAAGTATAAACTGCATCATGCTTTAGAGACATCACTTGGAATATACCTAAGCTGCAGTTAAAAGAAGCAGATGTAAGAACTTCCTTCTGGAGAACGTTTTGACTTCATATGAGATGAGGAACAACTATGTTTACTATGTTTTCAGAGCTTTCCCTAAGTATATTTTATATTTTTGTTGTGAGCCTAGCCTTTTACAGCTGAGCCATCTTTCTAGCCCTTAGGTATTTTTTAATCTTACAGAAAAGTTTTATAATTAACTTAGTTCACTTTCACTATCTGCCAACTTACAGCATTCCCTGCTAGTTCTCATAACAGGTCCTCCATGACCGTGCTTAATGTCTGAATTAGCCTCAAGGTATTCTCTATCTCAGGCTCAAGCAGATCTACATAAGTGGCACAAATGCTAGAGTTAGTTTACTTTTTCTAAAATATTCAGATGGACTCTTGGTTGTCCCCATTTTCTCTGCCTGCTGAGGACTTTTATTGATCCATTTGGGAATCTTTGTCTTAGTTCTCAGTTATTGATGGAATCAAACCCCATTCTACTGACTAACACTGCCTACAAGTCAGCTTTATGACATTTATTGTAATCACAGAATTAAATCTTCTTTGGCTTCATGTTTGCTGTTATCTGAAGGCTCTATTTCTATTATAAAGTGGTTGGAGTGGCAGACTCAAATATCACCATCAAAAGTTAGATGAGGAAGTAACAGTTTCTGACACCATCCCAAAATAAAAAGAAAACTTGATGTACCTGGAAAATGGTTCTAGAAACTAAATTTAAATTAAAACTCAAGGCGAGATGGACTTGACAGTTAGGTAACAGTAATCTTAAACTAATCTATAAAAGGGTATACATAAGTAATACTGTAAGCTTAGTGGGGAATGCAAATTATTATATAGCCAAGTATACCTGTATGCATAGCCCTTTTATTCCCAGAAGTGTATTAGTATCTGGAGGCCCCTTGACTCCAGTTTAAATGTCACCTCTGCCTGACTGGGACCCATGATCAGCAGCCTTGGAAGATTAGATCAACCTAACCCTATCTGCCACACTTGAGCAACTTACCATTTATAACCTCTACGTTCTTGGATGGCCAATGGTCATCAACCCAAGAGCACAGATGGTGGAATGCTTTGCCCTTCTGGTCAGGAGTAGGTAGAGCAGTGTGATGGTTGGTTTCATCTGTCAACTTATCAAGTTCTCTAGAATTACCCTCAAAGTGAGTTTCAGTGAGGGAGTGTCTAGAGCAGGTGGGCAAGTGGGAGTGTCAGTGTGGGAATGTTCTGATTACATTAGATTTGGATTAGATTTTAATAATGTATTTAACACACAATGTGAAAAAGAATGTAATATAACATGGAAGCAATATAAATCAATTAATTTGATAATTGCTTGTGTTATGCCTTGTCATTTAAAAATAGAATATTAAGAACATAAGCAGATTATTAATATCCATTTATTTTCCCATCTTTGAATTGTTACATGTCAATAATGGACATGCAATATGTAAACTGTATCAGTTATGGTATCATCTTTTCTAAGTTTGAGTGCAATTTGTATAACTAAAAAAATGGAAAGAGTAAGAACAGAATATTAAATTCTACTAATTACTTTTTGTATGTTCTCTACCTCTAAAGTATAGCTGATATACTATGTAAGCAATAAACATAAAATTCAGTCGCTTAGATAATTAGTCTGTATTAGTTTATTTTCTTTCGCTATGATAAAACACCGAGACCAAGAACACTTATAAAAGAAAGGGTTTATTTGAACTTATGGTCCCCAAGAGCTAAGATTCTGTGATAGTTGGGAGACAATGTGGCAAACAGGAGACCAGGCAGTAGTTACAAGAAGCTCATGGCTCACATCTTCAATCACAAGCACAGAGTAGAACTAGAGAACTTGAAACAGCACAAGACTTTAAGTCTCAAGCCCACCTCCAGTGACATTCAGTCCTCCAACAAGGCCACACCCCCTAAGAATCCCCAAACAGTGCTACCAATTGAGGACCAAGTATCCAAATGCCCAAGACTATGGGGGACATAATGCAAACCACCAAGCAGTCTGAAATACAGTATGTGATTTCAACATGGAAACAATATAAATATTACTAGTTAATGTTTGCACTTTCCTTCTGAAGTTGTAAAAATTTAGTCTTCATTTCCACAAGAACACACTATATAGACAAATCATCACTACTTATTTTCATTTATTTTGTTACTGAGGCATTGAAAAATAGTGGTGTTAGTATTTCAGAATATAAATGATTAAAGAAATTATTACTTGATTTTACATTGTTTTTACTGTTTCTTTGAAAGACAATAAATTATTATTTCAATATGCAATAATATAATAGTTATCTGTTTTATTATTGTCTGTCCTTTGTGTCTTACTATGTCTTGAATGTGCAGTGTACCTTTAGTGTTCACAACCTTGAGGGGCTGTTTTGAAGTCACCAGATTTCTGAGGCTCAGTAGATACATGTGGCTGGTGTGTATCGCTGCAAACAAGGCAGCAGTCATGAAAATGTTCAAACCCATATGGGATGATTTAGACCATGTCGGAATTATAGCTGCCTTAGCAGAAACATCTGGTTGTAAAGTAAAAGAACAAGGGGAAGTAAAGGAAGTATTATGGTTTGGTCATTTTGTTTTTAGGCAATATTGGACGTTGTTGTGAATCTTCAGTTTAGCCTGATAGAAAAATTATGGCAAACATTCTGGCGCTATTCCCCCTCTACTCCAACCGACGGCACTACCATTACTGAATCAAGGTCAGAATCAATATGCTTTTCTGATTCATTTTCATGACGCAGTAGATATCACAGCTAATAAATTAGAGATATGTATACCAGTTGTGAACTTTACCTGATAACATTGAGTAGACTGTCCATGCCAGGAATAAACCACAGACTGCTCTCCTGAGGTTGTAGTGTGTGTAACTCCCTTTTATTGATTTGGGGGACTATCGTAGATCAGTAGTAGTGCATTACTGTCCTATCTGCCTTACAGACCATAAGAAAATATTAATGTACATAGGAAGCTCTGGGGGTGTATTTGTATATATACATACATATATATCCAGCCATATGACACCAGTGCAATGATGGTATAGTTCTAACCTCAGTAATATTTGATAAACTATTTTTAAAGTCCATTTTCTGTTTTATCCTCATTTGCCATCTATTCATTTGCGACATTTATTCACACCAGCAATCTGAGTGAAATAGAAAGTCGACTTCCGAAAGCAAAGCTGATAACTCTGTGCAAACATGAGTCTATCCTGAAATGGATGTGTAACTGTGACCATGGGATGTACCAGGCTTTGGTGGAGATTCTCATCCCCGACGTCCTTAGACCCATTCCTAGTAAGTTAAATGGAGACAACTACGGATGCTTTTGTTCTCATACATACCGCCCAAGAAGTTTTGGGGATTGATGTTGCAATCAGGAGTGATCCTACTTTCATTTAAATCTGTCAAATAAAAAGCATACAGCATATAGAATATTGCATGGAAAGAGCCTACAGTGACACTATAGCAAAGGGGCAATGACCTGTTTTCTAGCCTTTAACACTATTATCATTTTTAAAAGTCAACCTGCAGCTATGACACCCTTAATAAACTAATTGCAACACTGTTAATTCAGTCAGCCATGTAAAATTATTCTACTCAAGGCTAAAGTCCTCTGCATATAGCCAAAAAATATTTAAATATCTAATTGCAGGATTTGAATGAATTGATTGTGGTTTCCAGTAGAGTTGATTCCTTTATAAAATTACTCTGCCACCTGTATCATCTTCAGAATTCAGTTTCCCTTAACACTAGTGGTTAACTAGTATTTTGAGAGAAGAATCTAATAACTACACAAACATTGTACCCTATTATGAAGTGAATGGGAACTGTGTAAATCACTCAGTTTACCTTTTTCAGTAACCATGTTGTAGCAAAGCTTTCTCTGTAATTCTTGGTGTAAATGCAACTATACATAATTGTTAGGGGCTGTTGGAACTACTTTACACCTATACCTGGATGACCCATACTAATGACCTTAACATTGAAAGAAATGGGACTGTTTCCACTTTGACATTTAAAGCAGGTTTTTAGCTAGTAACATTAGCAGTATGTACTTCAATCATGCTATTCACTATTTTTATGTTATTGCAGAAAACATAAATAGGGTTTAGTAGAAGGAAAAGGGAAGATGTTAACATTTGTATGTTTGTGATTGTAAATATAAAGACAAGTGGAAGGTATACATTAATATATATATGAATATATATATATATACATATATATATGTATATTCATTACCCAAAAGTAGATGCTTATACACTTTTACATATTATGCCAATCAATGTATATTAACATATGGAGGAGACAGTAAAAGCAAAAGAAATCCCACTGGCATTATTTTAACATTTTATAAATTGCTAATATATTCCACTTTATCTACACCCATGTACCTCACTAAAAATACTGATAAAAATTAATACTGCAACAGAAAATTTCACCATATCAATTTCCACTGGGTTTTTTTTCCAGAATTTGATTGTTTTTTTTCTACTCTCCTGCTCCTTGTGCTCCGAGTGTTAATCTCTAGAGATGTTTAAAGGAAGTTGCATAGGCTATCTCATTAGCCTATGACATCTGGTTACCAATATACAATTTCTCTCACGAGATACAAGGGGAATGTCAGGGAGTGCTTGCTTTTTCAAGGCAACAGCATCAATATTCATTAAGCAATGCTGAAACCATGTGCTTTTGTCTTAGCATCATATGAATGTAACAGTTCCCTAATTTAAATCATGCGTCACTTTTGGTTTACTTTAAGCCTTAGAATTTTAAGTATATAATACACGTGCCGTTTGTCTTTTGAAAAATGTGGTTAGAAAAACCATTTATTCTGTCAAGTAGTTTGTCTCTATTTTCACCAGAAAATGGAATCATTTTATTTCTCCCAAGTTACAAGATACATTAGTGTACTACTCTACAAAAGAAATTTAGGGAATTCAATTTCCATTTTACAATGAGGCTCAACAATGTAATGCTTAAAATGCAATATAGAAAGCTGTTGCTGGGTGTGTGCTTCCTAATGCTGATCTTGAGCGGGCCGAGGGAGCGCAGCTTTGGAATAGATTTTTAAATATCAAACCATCCATTTATACGTCTTTAGAAGCTGTCAGAGTCAGTCTGCACAATTTTGATTTTATGTGAATCCCTACAGAGAGAACAAACTTAATTTTATTTTTTTTAAATGTATTTCTTGGCTACTAGTACTTCACTCTACCATTTTCTGTCCAGATGGGATTTCTTTTTTTAGCTAAAAAGTCTGCACATCGTACTAATTTAAAGTCAGCTTGAAACGCCTATATTCTAAAATATATTCACCCGAAAGAAACATGAATAAAAGGAAATTAAGTGTGAATTATTGAATGAGATTTTCAACTGGTAACACTTTAAATGGGCAGGTGGGAATATTATAAAAGGTGGCCCAGAATATCATTTAGTATTTTTTTAATGTAAATACCTAAACTTTTTAATATACACAATATGTCTTTTTATATTTTAATCTCCTTTCCATCAAGCTTGCCTAAATAAAATAGGGCGTATATGAAATGCTTTCAAAACAACTTAAGAAGTTATTGGGGTCTTTTTAATCAATACATTATTATTATAATTGTAGAGCAAAATGGAAAATATAGGTGGCCAAGTTGAATCTTGAACAAAATTTTACTGAGTTTAAAAAAAGGCTGTTAATTTTTTTCACACTTTTCATTTTCATTCATGCCTGTACTCCATGATTCTAGTACATAAAACAACAGAAAAATGCATTTTTTTCTGCTTTTCTTCCCCCCCCCCCTCTTTTGACTATGGTGGGATGCTTTAGAGATTTCAAAAGATTTCCTCTCAAAAAATTTCCAATCCAGTCTGGTTAGAAGTCTGCATTCTTTCCCAATCAATATTTAGGCAATTTCTGTCTCTAGTATTCAGTTAAATATGCTTTTTTAAAAACTCAGTTATTTTATTATTGGAATATTAAATTTGTATCTTTTTGTAAATAACTTGAAAACACTCAATTTCCCTCTGAAACCTCTTTTGGCAAAATTAACAAGTTTGAATCTCAGACCCGCTTGAGCAAAGAGGGGAAAGCCCAAAACTTCGGTCCCGCTGTGCATTCTCTGGGGCAGCTGACCAGAACAGAACCTTCTTTCTTCCAGTATTTCACAGTTCTGGGTGTCTACCAGACCTTATGGAACCTGCACAGAGTAGTTTTGTGTTATGGTTGCTTTAAACGTTAGTTAAACACCTAAATCTACTCCCCACAGTGTGTAGTTCTGGGCACAAAGGAATTAAACGACCCTAACTGGGTGACGCACTGAGCAGACTCGGGGAGCAGCTCCCTCGTAACAAAGTTAGCAATGATGATGAGGATGCTTCTGGTCATTTTATGACCACTCCAAAGGTCTATCATGAGGCCTTCCCCATTTCAGCTTTAACAAAGTAGGATCGGCTGTTTTGATAATGCTTTAGTAATATTGCTCTTTGCGACAATAATTGTATCATACTGGTATTTTAGCTCCTACATATGAAATTGGGAGGAATAGTCATCTGAAATTTTTATTACGACAATTATTTTTCAGCAAAGAAAATACTCCAATTCATAGGTTCTATAGTAAAACATTGAATACAGAAAAACAAAGTTTTGCACTGTGTTTCATTTTAACTAACAATGTAAAATAAGATTAACTTTGAAACCCAAATGGGAATTCTTAGCCCTTGATCACAAAACTCTTCATGACGTTTTGTCCAAGGTGAAAAGCCCCATAAAGTATATTCACAACTGGTATATGTTGCCATAAACAGAAAGATTTGAATGTCTTCATTTTCCAACAGGTGTCATCAGTGTCTGAGAACAAAATAGTTTTAAAAGCCAAAATACTTAGATGGTCTAAGAAAACTAGAAATAATGTTGCTTTTCAATTAATGAAGACAATATAAACTCTGTTCTATGAAATAAAAGTAGTATAAACATGTATTTCCTTTGTTCCAGCATCAAAATTAATGATCCTGGGTATCTTTATTGTTCTGCCTCTATTTTTTATTATTTAGGTGCCTTGACCCAAGCCATTCGAAATTTTGCAAAAAGCCTTGAAGGTTGGCTCTCAAATGCCATGAACAATATTCCACAGAGAATGATACAAACCAAGGTATGGTTTTGTCCTTTGGTGGTGTGATGGGGGACATACATGTACTTGCTTAAGAAACTATTTCTTCAAGTAATGTTTTAAATATGTAAGTAACACAATGTTATGCAGAGCTAGCATATGGATGTTGTCGTTCAGAGACGTTCCTCATGCCTAGGGGATTCTAGATTCCACATTATTCCTTTCTGGCATGTTACTTTTGGTTAATCTGAGCTTATGCCCATGGCAAGATTGGATAGAAACTATACATTCAAACTCGTGGATTTTGGTATGTGTGTGTGTCCACCATTAGATTCCAGCAGTGGATCTTTTCTTCATTTTGCATGTAATGTTGCTGTGTTGAATTTCCTGTAGCCAGCAATTCTCTTTGGACCCACAAGTATTCCCATGTCTTTCTACCTTGGTTTAAACTTTGCACATTGGAGGCTGAGACAGGAAAACCATGAGTTAAGTCTAGCCTGAGCAATATAAGCAGCTCAAAGAGTGCCCAAATTGTTTAGTAAGCTAGGAAAGTAGCTCAGTGGTAAGGAAGCCCTTGGTTCTAGTCTGAAAATAACAGAATTAAAAGATGCTATTTGATTGTGACAGAAGAATCTCTCTAGTTCATAAGATCAGTTGTAGTCCTAATCCTACCTCAAATAGCTGAAATCACTCCCCTTCTCAGTGTCATCAAGTGAATGTCTTATCAGATTGCCTGCAACATTGGCCATTTTGATGAATTTCAGCAATAGTCTGGGTGTTTACCATGGCAGAGTATAATTTCTGCTCTCCTGCTGTTGCTGATATGCAGTTGTATTTCCACTGAGCTCTCAGTCACTGAGGCAGTTTACCCAACTTAGGGAAGAGCTTTCTAGTCAGTGGCAATAACACTGTTCAAACCTACCATTTAAATGAGTTTCTGTTCAACCTTGGTCAAGGTACTTGATCTCTCTAATTCATAACATATTGAGATGACAGTTGAACAATATGATATATGAGACACTTAACCTGATACCTGTTAAATAGTATGTGTTCAATGTATATAAACCACAAAAATGGAAAAACAATATTTTCTTTTCAAGGGTATGTGAGCTTGCTCAAATATTTCATACAGTTCTAATACTTTTAAATAGCCATGTTTGCAGTGACAACACATTATTCTACTCACCCAACTGTTTAACTGTTTCTTCAAGTATATCCTTCTTATGTACCCATAAAAACTCAATATAATATATATTCCTATAAATACATTAAGGCTTTTGTCATATTTTGAAAGACTGGGGTCATATCTGCTATGTATCTAACATTTCTATGAAAACTAAATATTGATTTAGAGGGTTTTTTCATTATCTTTGATATCTTTCATCATAGGATAATTGATTCCATATCTCATCAAAAAAAAAACAAAACAAAAAAAACAAAACAAACAAAAAAAAAAACCAACAAATGTTCCCATGCTGGTATGCAAGAGCTCAGTGGTAGAAAGCCCTTGACCACGAAGTCACAGGTTCAATCCACTAGAGAACTGGGGAAGGAAAAAGAAAAGAAACAAAAGGTTTAAGGAAAGTGTATGTGAAATAAATGAATCAATTTCTAAACATGGAAGCAGAGTTGAGAACAACCAATGATTAAGCATCCTGCAGGTAGCAATAATGAAAACTCATCACCAAATCTAGGTCTGAAATAGGTAAGGGTTGAATATCATATTAGGAAACCTCCTTCTACGTTTCCCTTGCAGTAGTAGCCTTAGAAAAGGGAATAGCATACATGACTTGTGAGGAATGAACACTCTGGCCATTGTTGCCATGTGCTTGCATCTCCTAACAATGCCCCACCCCAACTAAATCATCCAGCTGCAGTTTTGAAAGCAGTGAAGGTGCCCCTGCTATCGACTGTAACCTTTGTGGCCACAGACAATGGTGGAGATACATGGAAAGGGGTTTTTGAAGGGTAAATGGAAATTTCCCACATAGCCCACTTAAAGAAATTTACATCCTTTAAAAAAAAAAAAAAAAAAACAGTTCTTCTACCTGTTGGTCTTATAAATATATTTGGTCATAAAAATTTTGAACTCCCATGTTTCACTATCCAGGCTACCAACCTGTAAACTAACAGTCCTAACAGTGAGTCTAAATAGCACTGCTCTGAAAGAATTTCTTTATTCAGTTACAATCAGAGATCCCTATAGTTTGCTTTTCAAAATGAAATGTAGAGGTGGGGGGTGGTGAAAGCAAACATTTTTCTACCTTTTTAGAGAATGTGATTGCTTGTTGTGCTTAAGTAATTCACTTCCAAGATTGGCCTAATGAGTGCTGCACTCAGGTGTCAAAAAAAAGTGGGAGATTGTTTTAGTGTTGACCTCAGTATACTCAAAACCAAAGAATTCTTTGGCTAAGAATCTTAAATGCTCTATAATTTATTAGTAAATACCAAATGAATTTGAATGTACCTAATGAAAGCTGTTAACTTTGAAGTATTTGGAGCTTGTAGTGGTTAATTTTTTGAGAAAGAAATGAGGGAGGGAAGACAAGAGAAAAATAAAAAGACAAACCACCCCAGCTTGCTTGGGTTTCTATAGGTTGCCGCTGTAAGTGCCTTTGCCCAGACTCTGCGAAGATACACATCGCTCAATCACCTGGCCCAGGCAGCCCGTGCTGTACTTCAGAACACTTCCCAGATCAACCAGATGCTCAGCGACCTCAACCGCGTTGACTTTGCCAATGTCCAGGTACTCTGTCCCCTTGTAAACACTGTCTTTTAAAGAATAGTGTCAGTTGTTCTAAATTAGAACCATCTGATGCATGCAGTGGCAAAATCTGTGTTCACAATCTCCTCGAAGGTGGGGTTTTACCCAGATCAGACTACACTGAACCCCTTCGTTTTATGGATAAAGTCAGCTAAGCTTTATGAACTAGTAGGCAACAGAATGCATCCATGTTTGCTGAGGTGTTAAAAGGAAAAGAACTATCAGTCACTGAAGTTAGGCAAAACATTAGGCTATTCTATGCCTGTGAAAATTTGAACCACTGCTCTACACTTCACCTTCTCAGCTGTAATGACTACCTTAGCTTGTTGATTGAAGTAGTGATCTCACCCTTTCAAGCAAGTACTTCTTTTATTACAGTAACCTGCCCTGAAGAGCTAAGCACCTCTCTTGTAAAGCACATTGCAGATACCTGAGAAAATTCTTTCACTTAAAGAATTAACTGAAGTAAGTCTGGACACCTTGATTCAAATAAAAAAAAAACTATATATTTTTTTCTAACCCTAGTTACTCTGTACTTTACACTTGGAAATGACTCATGTAGGTTCCTCACGGAAGTTTAACAGATATTTTATTTATGATAATAAAAGAACAAAGTTAGTTATTACTATATAAAAATGATAGCACAAAGGAAAATATGCATAATTTGACACAATCCAAATTTTAAAACTTTTGTGTTAACAACAGACTACATAAAAAATAAAATAAAAAAAATGCAAGAAAAGTCAGAAGCTTGTGTCTTGTAAATGCCATATGCAAGAAGTTTATGAAGAAGTACTCTGAAGCCCATTAATAAAAAGCCACCTGACTTTAAAATTGCAAATAGATAAATACCCAGCAAACACATGAAAGGGTTCTCAGCATTGGCCACCAGGGGAACAGGAGGTAAAACCACAAGGAAATAGCATTGCACACACACTAAAATGGATGTGATTGAAGACAGAACATAACAGTTTTGTTCCCTGGAGAATTAGAGAAATTAGCGCTTCATGCACTGATGATGGGAAGGGAAAGTGCCAAAATCATTGAGATAGTCTGGCATCACCTCAAAAGATAAATATAGACCCACCATGAGACTGAGCAGACCACTGCTTGGCAGATAGCCAGGAGAAAGGGAAACACGGCCATACAAGTTTACCAATACTTGTCTAAAATGCTTGGACTGGAATGTTTGGCTGCTTTTGAGATTTTTTTTTTTTTTTTTTTGATAGTAGACTTTACCACATGATTATTCCTAAAGTCTATACTCTGAAATGCTGCAAAACACAAAAGTTTTGGGCATCCAGTGTTACAAGCATGTTTTCCCACCCACCTGGTCCCACAGCTGCTCCAGCACCAAATAACACACAGAGACACTGTATTAGATATAAAGCTGCTGGCTTGTTACTAGTGTTTCTTATTGGCTAGCTGTGTCTTAAAGATTAACCCATTTCTATTAATCTAAATATTTTCACATGGTCTTGGCTTACCAGAGAGAGGATCGGGACCTCTGTTCTTTTGGTCCTACATGTTGAATCTTCTACCTACTACTTCCCACATCCTCCTTGTCTCCTAGTCCTACCTATCTTGCTTTTCCATTGGCCAACTGTGCTTTATTATTCATTAACCAATAAGAGAAACATATTTACAAAATGACATCTCCCATCATATGTATTTCAAATTTTGGATTTTCGGAAGTCCTCAATCTGTGCTTCAATGTTCATAGCATTATTGTTCCAATTAGACAACCCAAGGGTCCTTACCTGAAAAATCAATGTGCTTTATCTATACAGTGGACTGTTGCTGAGCAGTGGGAGGAACATATGAAGCCTTGATTGGGACTTGGAAGCATGTTAAATGAAGGGAAGTTGTTACATGTTTCCATTTATGAGATGACCTGGGTAGACATTAGAAACAGAATAGATTTCTGACTGGGTAGGGCTGTGATATTGCATAGAATGGGAGATAAGAAATACATTGGGTACAGGACTTCCTTTTGAGAAATATACTTTAAGTAGGTAAATTTTACAGTGTGTCTTTTAAAAATCATTACTCTCTTTATAAGAAGTTTTATCTCTACAGAATGTCTAGCTTTACTATTTAAAACATGATACATAATAATATTTGAGCTTTGCTCATTTACAGTACAATAAACTAGCTGTGTTCATTATGACTTTCAGGAATTATATCTTGTGTTTCTGATATCTAATTTTTCAGTCTCTTTTCCATGTATCCATCCATCTATCTACCAGCAGTCTATGTACAAACAGATATACTAGCATGTACACACATGCAATCAAATGACCTTTATAAGAAAAACAGTCTTAGATTTATAAAATGGTGTGTGTATGTTAATAGGGATTCAATAACTCACCAAAATTATTAAGCAATCATATCACCTTAAAAATCTGTACTCTAATATTTACTTCAGATCTTCGTTTTGAAAATATGTTTTAAAAGTACCTTAAGAAAAGTTTAGGTAACGCAATCTTCAAGTCAGAATAGTAAAACAACTTCAGTTTCTAGTAACAGAAATTTTTGTAAAAAATGATATATTTCAATTAATATCTGAGAAGAATGTTAGCTGTTCTTGTTTTAACATTTATCTATGTGATCTCAATCTTGGCTTCATTGTTTTGTATTGAATTGAATATGTATACAAATGAGCCCATTTGCTCGTTAGAAACATCTCTCTCGACATCTTTGTTTATAGTCAACTATACATCTACTACTCATCTTCACACTGCAACTGTCAAGTTTTCCTGTGTCCATCATACAAGTCATTAAAACTAGAACCTGTGTAATTAAGCACCTGTCTGCCAAAACATTTTTACTTTCCTTAGGTTCATAAATGGAGTCGTGAGCCATTCAGTGTGTTGCACACTACGTCCTCTACATTCTTATGAGTCCCCCAAACTAGCCCTCTTCCTTTCTATCTTTCTTGCATATTTATCCCTTCTGAGCTTTGAGAGGTTTCTCTAGTACAGCCTGCTTCCCATTCCTTCTTTGTGACCTGTTTCTGCCACTTGGAACTTGTCCCTGCCACTTCCAAGATGAATCTCAGAAACACCGACAAATAAAAGGATAAAACTCTTACAATAAAGAAATTTTTGTTTGAAACAAGTTCCAGGTGTTATTATTAGGGCATGCCAAGACCTTAGACATTAATGTCAGCATATACTATGCATAATTCTTTTTTTCACTATTTCATGTTCTTCTCAACAAATATTTTTGCATTTAAGACATTTTTTTTCAATTGCAGTTTCATTGGCTTTCTCACTTAGAGTCTTACAATGATATTGTTTCTCAATTTTCTATATAAATGGGTAAGATTTTATCTACATTGTTAATTACATAGATTTGGATGGTTCTTACTTGATAACATGGTCATTGAATACTTGAGTTTCTTTTTGTTTGTTTTGTGTTTGTTGTTTTGGTTTTTGGTTTTTGGTTTGTTTGTTTTTTGTTTGGTTTTTTTTTTTTTGAGACAGGATTTTTCCGCATTGTTCTAACTATTTATAGACCAAGTTGGCCTCAAACTTAAAGATCCACCTTGTTTCTGCCTCCTGAGTACTGAGATTAAAGGCGTGTGCCACCACACCTGGCTACTTAGGTTTGTTTACTGAAGATACAGTCTGATTTTGAACTTCCTTATTATATACCATGTTGAATATTATTTTTATATAAGTTAAGATCAGATGTTTGTTCTTAGCTTCTTTTTATTATGAAATTGTGAACACTCAATTCTTGGCACTAGGACTATTTATGCAGCAAGCTAATAGTGTGAACTCCATAGGCTGTAGTAAAATGACATTTATTACAAAAGGGTGTGAAGAGGTTTTATGGAACTGTGGTCTTACTTCTCAAATTAGGTTTGAGATTATCATCTTACCTTGCCAAAAAACAATTTTCACATAAACAGTGAGTTTGAATTTTGGGGAAGAAGGGAAATTCCTCTGTGTGTATCAGTAAGACCCTCTTTGTAAAAGCAGCTCAAACAAGAACAAAGTCCTTCATATGGAACACAGAATCTTCCATTTGTACAACAGAAGGTCAGATGGTTCTGCAGCTCTAATGCCCCATAATACAGTTCATATATTTAACATTGCTGCACTGTATACAGAGAAGGGTCCAAAATAAATAAATAAATAAATAAATAAATAAATGAATAAATATTAAGATGTTAGAGGGTATGTAGAGGGTGTGGGGCAAACCTAAACTGTCTCCTGATAACTCTAACACTTATCTGGGCACTCAAGGACTCTTAAGTTGATACAAAATTTCTGGGAATTATTTGATACTATTAGAAGATTTAACTGTTCTTATATAAATCTCAGATAGAAATAAGTGAAAATATGAGCAAAATGTAGTTATCAGCATAACTAATTCAAACTTTATGCTAGTACAAATTTAGAACAAGTGTCTATCTGTATGAAATTGGTTATATAAATAATAGCTTATTCATGCAATGAAACAAGTTTATTACAACTCCATATTCATCTACCTGGAAAAGTAGATGAATTATCATTGTTCAATAGAATATATGATACATATATTTATATACTTATTTTATATTTATATTAAAATTATACATATGTAAGCATAAATGACAAAACATAAATTAGCATGAATAAATGAGTAATGTAAATGTAAGTATGCAATGTGTACTCACAAATAATATAGCACATGGTATGTTTATATTGTGAAATCTTGAAAGATAAGTATATTCGTGTATTGTAACTATCTTGTACTTCTGCCCTCTTATACTTTTATTATTTTTTTATTTATATTGATATTTTTTCTATAATATAGTTTAGTCTATTTAAACTATTTACAAGTAGTGTTTAAGCAGTAGCATCTAAAAGCAAAGATAGATGATGCTATCAACAGCTGAAATATGGAAGAAACTAAGTCTCTCTAGGAAAAAATAGGGTAAATCATATGGATTCAATTTGCCTTTGACCTGTTTCTTAAGATTAAATGACCCATGAATGGGTAAATGTGTAGGGTCAGCAGAGATGCTAACAGTGAAAGGATGGGATTAGAGATGTATTGATTTGAAATTGTCAGTATGAATGAACTTGAATTTTGAAATTACATAGAATTAAGGCGGAGACAGTGTTTTCATGAACATATCAATCTATCCTATGTTTTTGTATTAGAACTTTCTGACACTCCTTCAAAGAAATTCATCTTTAAAATTATTAAAATGAATCCCACCTAAAAACTCTTATTAACTCTCATTTGTCAGATATTGGGCATAGGAAACTGGAGCCCACACTGATCTAATTAATTGTTTGAACTTAGTTTGACAAATTAGGACCTGAGCAAAAATGTATGTCTTTTGATTGTCAAGCAATATGCTGCCATTGATCCTAAGAGAGGAAATATTTTTTTCTTTTAATCTTAAAATACTGCATCGCACTGGAAACATTATCAAATTTACACAATCACAGAAAAGTAACTTTAAAAGTTCCTATTTTTCATTGTTGTTATAAAACATGAAGCTTCCCAACCAGAAGCAGAAGGGAAATTACAGTAATCAGGTTTCTTGGCAGGTAGTAAGTCTACATTTTCTCAAAAGAGGTTTTGTTGTTGTTTTTGTTTTCAGTTCTGTGAATTAATTTGCATTTGTTGGTTTGCCTTGATAGCCCTTGAGATTTCTGTTCCCAATCTGTAAAACTCACACAGCATATGCTTCCACCTAGTACCATTCAGGGATTGTTTGTTTTAATCTTTAGGGACCACTTTTGGCCAATTGAATCCATTTATTCCTCTGACTTACTCTACATCTTCTAAAATGGTTTTAAATCTTTATGTGGTGGGATGGGGGAAACTTTGAAGCAGTATGAACCAGGACAGTGTCTGTTGCTGGTTCAGACATCTGTCTTCCTTAAGTAATGTGCTAGTCTCTTCCAAGGCCTAGCTAAAGGAGAACACCAAGCCACAGTGAAACACTGCTTCACGTAACCATCAAGGAGGAAGGCTAAGCCCCGAGGATGACAAAGGCATTGTGTTCTTAACCGTTAACCATGTTCAGTGTTCACTTGTGTCTCCCACTGAAACCTTCAGGGTGACACCCTGCACGAGCTCTGTGCTGATACTCAGAGAGAGGCTGCTGAGTTGAACTTTCCTTTCTCTCCGTGACCTGTCCCAGGAGCAGGCTTCCTGGGTGTGCCAGTGTGACGACAACATGGTTCAGAGACTAGAAACAGACTTCAAGATGACGCTTCAGCAGCAGAGCACACTGGAGCAGTGGGCAGCGTGGCTGGATAATGTGATGATGCAAGCCCTGAAACCCTATGAAGGGAGACCCAGCTTCCCCAAGGCCGCCCGGCAGTTCCTGCTCAAGTGGTCTTTCTACAGGTGACATCCCAAGTTTGCTAAATTGCTTCATGGTGTGCGTGTGCGTGTGCGTGTGCGTGTGCGTGCGTGTGCGTGTGCGTGTGCGTGTGCGTGTGCGTGCGCGTGCGTGTGCGTGTGCGTGTGCGTGTGCGTGTGCGTGCGTGTGCGTGTGCGTGTGCGTGTGCGTGTGTGTGTGTGTGTGTGTGTGTGCCCACTCTTCACATAAAAAGGAAATGAGCTCTACACTTGGTGGAATAGCCAACTCTGTGACTATGATGCATAGAGACTAAGCAGGAAGTTTATGAAAATGAACTGTTCTTGCTAGCAAAGGAGACCCTCTTGCTCAGAGCCAAGTTCTCATATAGTAGTCTCTGAGAGTCCATCTAAAATAGGAGTTCTCAACCTGTGGGTCACCACCCCTTCAGGGGTTGAAAGACTCTTTCACAAGGGTTACCCTCAGAAAAATCACATATATTTATATTATGATTCATGATTATAGTACAGCTACACAATATGAAGTAGCAGTGAAAATAATTTTATAGTTGGGGGTCACCACAACATGAGAAGACTGAGAACTACTACTCTAGATGATGTTCTCCACAACAGTCAGGAAAGATATCTAGTCCCCCCTCTGCTTTACCTTATTGAGGTTGCGGTCTTATAGGGTTATGACTACTATTCCTTTGTTCCTTGTCAATGGCCCTCAAACTGTAGTCACTAGACCATGACCTCACATCCACTTAGACACAGTATAAATGTGCATCCTTAGGCCACTTCCTAAATCTACTCAAGTCAGAATCCATAGAGGAAAGGCCTAGCAATCTGAGCTTTGAAATCTCCTGGGTAATTCCAGTTCACCCTCAGAACTACCTAGTTCATTTCTTAATTCTGTCAGTTATCAAAGAGCAGATTATACCAAGCTATATACCAGAGAGCAGCATTTATATGTTCTTCCTAACCCTTGGTTACTTCTGAGACCCAATGACTCATGTTCTTGGTGGTGAGGAGATAGTTAATAGTTTAGTTGGGGTCATTCACTTTCTCATGACTATGTTGCATAGCTAGTATCTAGTAGGTAGTAACATGTTTTATTGATAATGAACCTTATTTTTTTTTTTTTACTAAAATACTTCTTATGGAAATACATGGTTTTGTAGACATTAGAAGCACCCCTAAAGGGAAAGGGCTTACTAATTATGAGATACATAATAGCAAATTTGTATTTGTATTCAAATCTACTACAGTATTTGAAAAAAGCATTTATGAGCAGTATTGATCAGGACTCATGCCATATTTGCATAGGATGGAATGGTCAGGTGAATTCTATCATGGAGTCTGTCAGGGACAAATTATACCTCTCAGGAGATACAGGATTTAGGCCCCAGTCAGTGGGATCACCCTGAATAAAGGAGTAAACACTTATATTTTTACTATAGGATCAAATGCCAGTGTCAAAAATTTAAATTGTCTAAGTTATCTAATGAAATAAGAGTCCATCTGTCATATAATTCAAAACTCTAATTTGGAAATATATTTTCTTTTTGTTGTTGTTGATTTTGGTGTTTGGCTTTTATGAGACAGGGTCTACCTATATTGCCCTGGTTTCCCTGGAACTCAATATAGAGTAGACCAAGTTGACTTTGAGCTCACAGAGATTAATTTGGCTCTGTTTCCAAATGCTGGGATTAAAGGCAGAAATATATTTTGTTGATTGCTTCAGAGTCAATATTTTGTTCATCTGAATTTTCACAGAAAATAGCATAAGTGATATGTGTGCCCATAACCAGTGGCTGAAACATCACTTATACTGATTCTTCCAAATCTCACATGACCAAAGGCAGAGTGCCCAATCTTATACAGCAGTGAAGGGAAGATGCTAGGCCACTTCCTATCATGTTGTGTGGTAGTGGCAGGCTTGCTCTTACTTCTACTGTGAGTTTTTTTTCCCCTGCATTTAGTTGTCATCGTTTTAGAAATACACCCCTGGGCCTTTGTCACCACAGAGATCTATTGCAGGAATCCTGAAAAGGAAGAAAATTACTTGCTTGTATTTCTGATTCTCTGCAGATACACAAACCCAGTAGATCATCACTTGCCTGCCCTCTGTCCTCCCTGAGTTGGGGATAATTGGCTTGTTATTATTAGGCACAATTATGGTTATTATTTTCATTTCAAAAAGATTTGAAGGCTTATAGTTCAGGGCCACAGAGGAAAGAGACGTTTAAGCAGATGCATACCTCCTGCTGGTAGGCAGAGAAATAGCTGAACTGTCTTTTACTGAGTCATAAGAACATAGTGAGTAATGAGAACTGACGCATAAATAAATCTTCAGAGAAGCAGAATTGAAGAGTTCTTATGTTTTTAGCATTGTAAATTTGACAGCCACATATACAATCCCTTCATGTTTAAAAATCAGATATTTAATCTAGTAATTTCTAAAATTATGTTTGCATTTACCTACACAGACACATAGAAACAAACTGGCAGTCTCACAGCAGTGGATACATTGCTACAGACAGACTCTGCTCCATCTAGAGCTGTCTACATACTTAAACTACATACTTAAACAATGGCCAGTGTTGATTTTGGGAAACCCAGAACTGAAAAATGTATGTGGACTGTTTGTCTTCTGTGCTTTGTGAATAAGACAAAAGAGCATTCCTGGTAACTACAGTAAAGGTCATTCAATCATCCCTGCTCTATGTGGTGGGGAAGAGGTTGCTGCAATTAAAACTAACTTTGCTCTTTGTCTAAATTTCTAGAATTAGAATTCAGTAAGCTGACATTTTAATAAATAGTGGCCCGTCCCTTCCACGGAAGCCTCAGGAATATTAGTAGAGACAGTGGAGTTTCTTTCTCAACCCCTCTCCAGTCTCTTAGTGCAATAGGTACAGGTGTTCTCTTTAGTTGAATGTGTTTACTTTTGAGTAAGATTAGTTTCATATTTGTATCTTTGTTAGCTACTTGTCATTCCTAGACTGTATTTTAAAAATCAACTGACTTTGTTCAGCAAGATGAAAGGAGTTTAAGTGCCCACTCCACCCTTGGATACTTTTAAAGGTTGCTGACTTTGAGTTTCTTATTTGACATTTAATCATTATGTTACTTTGTTTGGTGTGTGGGGGGGAGGGGGGTAAACTCTCTGCTTTAAATTTTTCCTATGGAAAAAGAAATATTTACTTTTTAAAAATTACTATGTTACATTCTTGTAAATTATTTTACAAGTGGATGAAGATGTATCACTGAATTTTAGTGATTAGGCACATAAATGAAGCTATTTTTCCATTTGCAATAATTCACTTATACATTAGAGTTATAAACATTTAAGGGACATTTGGAGTATTTCATTGACATAAAGAAATCATTACCTGGAGCAATATATACTATGGCAATGACCAGTTTTGTTAAGATCCCACATATATTAGCCATCCCGACCTGCATAGTTGGATGCTGGAAACCTTACTGGCAGTGATGGGAGAATAAGAGAGACAGACACAATAATTGAAAGCTATGATTGGGTGGACTGTACACTCAGATGCAGACTCAGCATTATTCCAGTTACTCAGCATATTTATTACATATATCATGAAGGAAGAAGAGATCTCTATAGGGGAGCAGTCTCAGATGATCCGAACATGAAGTTATCTGGGGTGTGGCATCTGTGCTTAGTATTCTTTGCAGATACTGTGTTTAGCTAAAGGCCAATGTCTGTACGTAGACTACAGGAATGCCTTGCCATTTCCCTGAGCCTGAACCAGGAAGGTCTTGCTGTTTGCCCTGAGTCAGAGATACGGAAGACCTTATCATTCCCGTGAGCCTGAGATATTAGCATCCTTGACATACCTATTCTCATGTCATGAGTGCTCATTCATACTAGAGTACACTTCTCCACTGTATCTATGAGGGCTATTTTCCACCATCTCAATAGATGCCTTAAAACACCCGTATTACTCAACCTAAGGCATAACACCTTGTACATCTTGACATCAGCACTTATCACAAAATGTGGCTGTAAAGTTTGCAGTTTGAAGTATGATATCAAACCTAGAATGGATTTATTTCCCTTTGTATCAGCTGCATTTTTTCCATCAGTCTCATCTCAGAATTACTTTTTCTCTAAAGTCAACAACCTCCACCTTCTTACTGAAGGAGCCATTTTCCAGAACATGGCATGCTGATTCTCCAACATCAGCATTCTTTGTACTCTAGGACCTTTATATAGCTTGGACTTTCTGGGCAAAAAAATGAAATGCATCTCAGGTAGCAAGAGCCAGAGAGCACATTTCACCACTCTATGCAGAGGGACATGTGGTATGAAACTTGTTATTTCAGGAATTTTCATTTCACATTAGTAGACTTGCAGTGGCTGAAACCAAGAAAATCAAAACCATAGATACAGGGAACTACTATATGTACTTCATTTGAATCTCAGACTAACTTTTAAGCCTTAAAAATGATTCTGTAGTTGTAGCCAAGATTACCTTTCTATGTGTCGACCTGAAACAACACACATAGGAAAATTGATGCAGATTTCAATCCAAGCTACATAATAAGACTTGGGCCAGCCGTGGTTTGTTGTTTGTTTGTTTGTTTGTTTGTTTGCTTGCTTGCTTGTATGCTTGTTTTAAGGCATTCTATAAGTGGGTCTAGCTAGACATTCAAGCTTTACCTTTTCTAATGTTTGTACATTGATTTAAAAAAATAAGAACTCTTCGGTCCATATAGTGATCTTCATTCTTCTATAGACAAATTAGAAATAGTGTTTTCTGTTGTGATATAATCATAATAAATTTTATTTACTTCATTCTATGTATTCATAAGTTGTTTTATAGTCTTTAGTTTATTTTTCCCTTGAAATAACTGTGTAAGTTAGCTGAGACTAAAAATAATGCTTTCATTTTCTCTAGAGAAAAGAACCTCAGGGAAATTGCTTATTTAAGGTTAAGAGTCAAGTAGCAAAGAGCCAGCATCAGAACCCAGAGCTCCTGCCTTTAGCTGTCAGCTGATGATCTGTCATTTGCCAATGTCAATGTATGGAACCTGGTGTATTTAAATCTCTGTTCTTGAAAGGTGGAAAAATGAAACCAAAAACAAAAATAAAGCCAACTTCCTATTCTTTTATTTGCCTGGAATTTTATAATTGGTCATTACAAAAATTAGGCTTTCATTTGTGACATTTTGACTATTCCTCCTGAGAATATAGTGACAGTTTCAGTATTTATAGGCCAAAACGCTTTAGAAAAAGGCAACTGAGTAAGAACTGGTATAAAACACTCTTGTATAAATACATACATAATTCTCACTGAGTCACAGAATCACAGCTACATTTGAAGTACAAAAGAAGCCTATTAGTTGATGCATCTTTGGTAAAGCCACAGTTGTATTTGCACTTATTTGTGTTTTTAATAAAGCAGAGTTTACTGTTAGTACTCTGTCAATATGGCTCATATTTGTATAATATATACATTAAATATTCATCCTTTTTAAGTTTAATCATTTCTTAATTCATCCATAATTCCCATCTCTAGTGGGGGGAATTAAATGAAAATCACGAAGAAACTGGAATCAATAAATTTACCTTCCAAACAAAACATGCTGGAATCCCATGCATTCACCTCCGTTTAGACTGACTGCTTCAGGGAACTTTGCTTCGATTTTTGTATGAAATCTGGCACAGTGCACACTCTAAGGCTCATTGTCATTTAGAGATGACACAATGCCATTCATCATCAATCAGGTGTTCACTTTGAGTTGATTTGCTTTATACCAGGAATGAGACTCCAACCTCCACAGTTGTTTCTGTTCCATTGTGATACATGAGAATGTGTGCAATGGGAAGGGCAGACATGCCTATAATAATGAAAGGTCTTTTCTAATGAAGGCCCGCCTGGCTCTAGTGAAGATCAGGGTCAAGCCTTAGTGAGAATGACCCCTTCCCAAAGATGAATTTGTTCTATTGCCAAGTTTATACTCTAAAAGCTTGTGCTTTCACGTAGTATCCTGATGTAACTGCTTTTTAATGTGCTAACGTATTGAACTATAACCTTTGTTCCTGATTCTGGCCTCATCGCTGCCCTTTCTCTTAAACAGCTCAATGGTTATTCGGGACTTAACCTTACGCAGTGCTGCTAGCTTTGGCTCCTTTCACCTGATCCGGCTACTCTATGATGAGTACATGTTCTACTTGGTAGAGCATCGTGTTGCTCAAGCAACAGGAGAGACGCCGATAGCAGTGATGGGCGAGGTAAGGGGCGTCAAATCTATGTGAAAATGTTTGGTTTTTAATTATACTTCAAATTATGAATATGAATGGCTGATTAAAGCAGCTTCAGTCCAATAAGGGACTGACTGTATGTTTTAATCACAGAATTCTAAAGCTTAAGATTCTATCGTGTCAGTGGAATAAGTTTTGCTATATTATATGTTCTGTCATTTAGAAAAACAAAAAACAAACTTCGAGAAACACAAGACTTTAAAAAGAAAACTATTGAGTAGGACATAAGAAAGACCAATGCCTGTGACAAAACTAAGGACCAAGAAAAGCAAGACAAAGAGTTAAATCTATATTTTGTGGGCTCTTCCCAGTCTTCAGGAAGGAAATGAATCTTATTGCTATGCTAATGCAATGATGACTGTGGTTTTTTGTTTGTTTGTTTTTGTTTTTTGCTGTGTTGCAAGCATGGTTCTACATCCTTTGCATATATAATAAAACACTTAACAATTTATTACAAACCCTTGAGATTAAGTTCTCCTTTTCCCTGATTTATCAGTGTGCGTCTAAGGTTAATGCAGAGAGCATGGGTACAGGAATATTTAGTAGTTCTGCAACTGGAGATGTTTTGCTAAACACATAGTTTGATTTTCAAACCCATGCCTTTGTCAATAACAGTGTGGGAGTGAATTTTATTTTTAGAGTTTCTAGGTAATAATAAAAATGGCTTATCCATACCAGAAAGTGGTAATTCTTAGAATAATAAGAATGAGAATTGGTTACGATAATGAGCAATTGGTACAAATGCTAAAATAATTCAGGTCTGGCTATTTTATTATACTAAATAGGGGTACTTTATACCTTACTAAATTATGCCAAGCCAGACATAAAATCACAAAATACTCAAAGCAGTAAAGCATTTTTTTTTTTTATCTATGTATTTATGGTTAGGTTTAGGCTTTTTTGGTTTCTTCTTTTTTTCAAAACAAGGAAATAAAGGGGAAATTACTCAGTGGATAATATGGTTTTTGTTCAAGGCGAGTTCAGATCTCCAGCACTCATGTGAAAAACCAGCATAGTTTAGCAAGTCAGCAACTCTAGGTCAGTGAGAAACCCAGCCTCAAAAAATTAAAGTAGACAACGTTAGTGGAAAGCATCAGATGCCATCTGGCCTACATAAACATACAGACATACACATGGGAGGTGGGGGAAAGTTGTTAAAGATAAATACTGCTAAATTGCTGTTTAATAAACATAATGATAAAAGAAATAAAATCATTAATATTTTTAGCACCCCTGTATGTTCTACTGTAAACCACAAGTATTCTAATATAGGTAAAATGTACATATCAAACAATCTTTTAAAAATTGTTTTTGTAAGTGTATGAGTGATTTTGTCTGTATGAATGTCTATAAACCACACGAATGCCTGGTGCCTAAGGAAGCCAAAAGAGGGTATCAGATCCCCTGAGACTGGAGTTGTAGACAGCTGTGGGCTGTCATGTGGGTGCTGGAATGGAACCCAGGTCCTCTAGAAGAGCAGCCTATGCCCTTAATGGCTGAGCCATCTCTACAGCCCTGAATGTCAGTTATTTTTAACATGATTTGTAATATTAATCTTTTCAATTAAAAATCTTTGTAATTTGTTGATACATACATTGTTGTATGATTACATTTAAATGATGCTTTAAAAGTATGTGTAAGACAGAGCAAGAACTGCTGTAGCTTTTAAATAATGGGCCAAACAATCTAGATTTTTCTTAAATTTGACCTTTGCTATAGCTCTATAGATATCTTCTTATAAGATGCCCAGTTGGAATGAAAGATTTCTTGCCTTAGGGTTCAAGACTCTGAAATGGATCTGCCCTTTAGTGCATTGAACACTTTGTCACATATATTTTGTGCTCTAGATCTTTTCCAGAAAGAATAGGATAATGCAAACAGTGCTTCTTATTGTCACCATATGGCTGGCTTATCCTGCATGGCCTTTGTTTCCCTTGCATATCTAAAGAACAAATCACACTGCAAAGGCTTAGCCACTGACTCACATGAGCCTGCAGCCATTAGCAGCTCAATGAAATTCAAGTGAGATGCACCATCAACACTACCACATAATCATCGTAATAGACACTCTTAACTACATGAATAGGCTGCAAATGAAGAAGATAACTTATACCACAATGCAAAGATATATTAATAAAATACAAGTATAACAATAAGACATAAATTAGCTTCTGTAAAATCAGAGTTCCAAATGTACATCCTAATCTGTTTGCTTACTATACCCTTACCCAGTTTGTAAGAAAATCTTTTTTTATTGTCTACATTGCTGCACCATTCAGTTCACAAAGAAAACCAAGGCTATTTTTCTCTATTCACTCTCCTATAGCACTACAGTTCAGAAACCTTTTAGCTAGCATGCACTTTTGGCCTTAATCCTACTATCTTATCTAAAATAAATTTCATCTGTGGAAAGGGGATCGGTAGTCAAGAAACAGAAAGCCTCCCCCTCCTCCACACCACCATCTCCTGTGCCCCTCATACATTATCCTAAACTTGCCCTCCTTTTGATTTTTGGAATTACCCTTTCTAAATACCTGCTAGACATGGTAGAGTATGCATGTCTGTAATCTCAGCACTTGAGAAGTAGAGGCAGGAAAAACAGAGGATCAAGGCCAGCCTGATCTATATAACAAATTCAAGGCTAGCCTCTGCTTCATGAGACACTGTCCTAACAGATAGACAGACAGACAGACAGACAGACAGACAGACAGACAGACAGACAGACAGATGAATCTCTGAGAGAGAGAGAGAGAGAGAGAGAGAGAGAGAGAGAGAGAGAGAGAGAGAGAGAGAGAGAGAGAGAAAGTATGGAGAGAGATTTGGGGGAGGGAAACTGCCATGTTCCAAATTCACAAGTACCTTCACACAGAGTAGTTACACCATGTCAGAATAGTATATTGAAATCTATAAAAGTTACCATTTCCTGAAACTACTGCAACTGTGTTTTAATCATCATTAATAACATCATCATAAAAGTCAACAATTGTTCATATGGAGAACTTATGATCTTAAACTTTCTGCTTATATTTCAGTTTTGGTAGATGTCACCATGATCCTATCTGAGCATCATCTCATGTATTTTTCTGTCTTGACCCATCTCCAACTACTCCCTAAACCTTCCCAATCTCAAACCACTCATATTCTAGTCAGTATTGTCTTATGTAGGCACAAAGCTGATTGCATCATCCCTACCTAAAGCTTCTCAATAGATTACTCTTCTGTTAGTTAAGGAAGAAAATCTCCCCTTATACAAGAGCCATCTAAAACCTGTTCCTGGCTCCCTATCGGCCTCAGGCTGTTACTTCCCCTGCCTCAGGCTGTTACTTCCCCTGTCCCTCTTACATCTATGCTAGCCTTTTGTGCCTTTCCATCATTAGACCACTGCTTAAGTGGTTCTTTCACCCCGGAGCCCTCACTTCATCCTTCATTTCCCATTCGAATTCCTACTACATGGTTTAAGTGCCCGTTCCTCAGTGAGACCCAATCCTCACAGACCCTATTCTCTTTAGTTTGGACTTTCACTTTTCATTCTAAAGTTTACACAGTAGTACTTGTATGATTCTCCATATGATTTATAAAATTTTAAAAATTTAACACCTGAAAATAGCACGGAACTTTAGAGTCAAAGGAACTGATTTTGGGACAAGCCACATTTCTCTGTTGAAAACCAGACCTCTTCTTTCGAAAATTAGTTGACTCATTTACCCAAAAACTCTGTTATGAATGACTGTTACAGTGACCAAAACAAATTTTGACTCTGTCTTCAAGGACATTGCTTTGCAAGAGGAGATACATATTTATTAAGCATTCTGTAACTTCATAGCTACACATTCTTAGTGCTGTAAAGAACGGGTTTAGGGGAGTTTAAGGTGCTTGAAGCAGGAGCAGTTACTCTTGCCTGAGAAGGTCATAGAAGGCTTTCCCAAGGAAATAATATTGAGGTGAGGAATAAAATGCTCCAAGAAGTTAAAGAATTTGGAGGCATGTGTCAATTCTCAGAGTCCCAGTGAAAAGTAACATGAAACAACTAAGTTGGGAACTACAGTGGTTTGAACAAAAGTAGCCCCCAAAGGAAGTGGCACTCTTAGGAGGTGTGGCTTTGTTGGAGTAGGTGTGGCCTTGTTGGAGGAAGTGTGTCACTGGGGGTGGACTTTGAGGTCTCTTGTGCTCAAGCTATGCTTGGTATGGTACACAATTTACTTCCTGTTACCTATGGATCAAGATGTAGAACTCTCAGCTCCTTCTCCAGCACCATGCCTGCTTGCATGCCCCATGTCCGACCATGATGATAATGGACTAACCCTCTGAAACTGTAAGCCAGCCTCACTAAATATTTTCCTTTATAAGAGTTGACACAGCTATGGTGTCTCTTCACAGCAATAGAAACCCTAAGACAGGGATCATGGCCAGTAAGAATTTTTTTTCCCATAGGAAATTTGAGGTTCAAGTAGCAGAAAAACCAGGTAAAGACTGTCACATTACACAGTCAGGAGGACTGGGGCCATGCAGAAGCCAAAGATTTCAAGTGAATTCACCCCTCCCCCTGTAGTCATTGTGCTGCTGCTGAAATTAGACACAGAACTGTTGCGTCATTAAAGTCACAATAAGGTACAGAATACGTTCCTCATCACTGTCCGCTACTGATGTAGTTCTGCGTTTGTTACCTGCTCTAGACCGAGTAGAACTGGAATGCAGGCACTTTAGAAGTCACTAGGCCAGCTTTGTGAACTACTAGTGGCTTTTGAGGACATTTGTTTTGACTTTAATACTGCTTTCCTTTGGACTGCGGAGGGTGATTCATATAGCTAACTGGGTCTGAAAAAAAAAGGGAAAAATCTTTTTAAAAAAATTGAAATGCTTAAAACAATCAGTGTATCTTTTCACTTACAGTAGCTCAGTAAGTAAATCTTAGCGTTATTTGAGCAGGTGAGAGATGAACAGCTTTTCCATCAAACACAATAAACAGACAAAATCTGTTTTTGAATACACTACAACTCACCAATAGTGCTGTCCTGTCAGTTGCTTCCTTGAGGACAGCCACATAGTAGTCTGCCAGAGAGAAGCTGCCTCACAGTCCCTATAAGTTTCTTCCAAACGTTAGTCTGATGCTATATTAATAATCCCTACTGTGTCATTTGAATCATTCTCAACTGTAGACTTCCTTTTTTACCCATTTGTTTTTGTGATGGACTTCCTTTTTCACCTGTTTGTTTTGTTGTTTAGTTGATTGGTTTTAATTTTTGGTTTTGCCTATATCATAGATGACAGTATTTGTCTACCATGATTCATGTGATTCCCCATGTTATAGAAGTATTTTAAGTGTGCCCATAGGCTTTCTGGCAATGATGAGATTTTTAAGAGTGGGTATAAGATAGACAAGTAACATCTGTTGCACACCTGTTAAACCTGTAAATGAAATATCAAAAACCATAAAGTATTCTATGCAACTCTTGACTGGGAAAATTGAGAAGAAAAATAGCCTTTTTAAGTAAATTTTTTGTGGCTGTTTAGAATCTGTTTGGAAATCTGTGGTGTATATATCTTACATTTTAAATATAGTTTACTAATACATTCACTGAATATACACAATTTGTGTTAGTTCATAAAATAATTCTTCATGATGGGCATTTTATATTATTATACTTGGAATTAATAATATGTGACTTCTTTTTAATCATAACTATACCCAGATGTTATTTATTATTTATCATAACTATACCCAGATATCCTTTTGCCAGCGTTTCAAAAGGAAAAAAATAAAATATTACATAGGCATGGTGCCACATACCTGTAATGTGGGTATTTCAAGCCTGGGGCAAAGAATGGTGAGTTTGAGGCTAACTTGGGTTATGGTAATGAAATCCTGACACAAAATCTAAAAGCAGAAACAAAAGGATTCTTTAATCTTTTAAACATTAATCTGAACATTAATATGGAAAACAGCCTATCTAAAAATATCATATAGAAAGAATATTTCCTGGATTCATCAAAGTTAATATATTTAAAATGAAAATGGGGGGACTAAAAAGCAAAGAGGAATAGTAAGAATTCAGCAGGCAGACTTTGGGGTAATCATGAAGTGAAAGGGTACCCTTTGGAGGACATACAGCCACACACATAAGCATGGAAGCATAACCTAAAATCAACCAAAAGCAAATAGCATCAATGAACAGGATTCTATGGTGGTAAGGGGTACACTGAACATATGTATGTCACACAGCAGACTTTCTTTAAAGCATATTTTTAAACAGAAATTTATTACAAGTTGAGGTTTTTGTATAAAAAAACTATATAGCAAAAACTAAGAAAATGTATGGAATCTTGTCAAAAGCTATGTTATTTGTAATTACGCTTACTTTCACTAGCTGACACTTTAATTGAAGTCAGATCCTAACACTTTGCCTAGGTGCTTCAGACTCACATTTATTAGTACTCCAAACCTTGCAAAAGATGTATTAGTGTCACCTTTCACCACTAAGGCCAATAGGAGTAGAAAGTCACAAATCAGAAATGGCAAGTGCTAAAACTAAATGGACAATATGCTTTAGCTACACTCCAATAACCAGTGCTCATAATACCCACTTAAATTTATTATCATATAATTGTTTGCATATTTTTCCAAACAGGAACTATGTATGTTATTAGTCTTGTATCCATAGCAAACAACACCCAAACATTGTATGCATGCTCAATCTCTCTCATAACATGTAAACTAGATGCCTAGTATGTAAGATTTTATCATTTTGTTACAAAACTTCTTTCTTGGGTTTTCCTGGATGTCTCTTGATCATCCTACTGTGTAAATACTAGATATTTAGAAATGTGCAAACTAAATGCAATGTTCGTTTACGCGATTTGCAGTTGGAAGGTCAAATGTGTTAGAAAACAATGAATTATAACTATCAGAGTCTTTGTATACACGCCCCCCCCACACACACACACACACACACACACACACACACACGCATGCACGCACGCACGCACGCACGCATGCACGCACGCACACACACACGCACACCAGACCTAAATGAACTTTATTTTTATAATTTGTAGTTTGCTTTCATCTCAAAGTCTACCTTCCTATATTAGCATAAGTTCAGACAAGCTGAAAGTAAATGATGAATGTTACACCCTGGAGAAGCCATGGAAGAAGCCCTGCAGGCTACCAGCCTCCTCAGATTGACTCTTTGAAAACTTCCATTGTCCCCTGCCTTTCTCCAGGCTTGCCATTCTATTCATCATTTCTTTGCATATGATAATATTGCCTGTTTATTACAGCACAAGAGAAGGGCTTAGTTTTGATTACACCAAGAGTCCATGTGTAATCACCAGCCTCCCTCTGGATCATCTCCATCAGCTTGCTTCCTATGTTTGGTCCTCTTCCCTGCTGGCTAGTAGCTCCGACATCTCCTTCTCCACCTCACCCACATGGACATAGAGAGAATCCCACAATAAGTATTGGAATTAAGCACTGAGGGAAATACAAAAGAAGGTTGAAAGGACAGACTGACAACTTACAGGACTTCGTGTTGCCATGTGGTTGTATTTTCTTTTACTCTAGTCCCACATTGTAGTACTAAAATGTTGTTATTTGTTTTTTACTCTTTGCTCTTTGACTCTTTGGGGGTTCCTGCCACCCAGCTCCCAGATAAATCACACATGGGACCTTATTATTATAAATGCCCAGCCTTAGCTTGTCTTGTCCCTAGCCTGCTTTTCTTAAATTATCCCACCTACCTTTTGTCTCTGGGCTTTTCCCTGTTTTCCTGTGGCAAATGAGCCAGACCCTTCCTCCTCTCCTTGTTCTCTCATTTCTTTTTCCTTTCCTACTTGATTTCTCCTCCTATGTATACTCTTACCTGCCAGCCAATGCCTATCCTTTTTAGTGCTTCGCTATTGATCATGCAGCTCTTTATTAGACCATCAAGTGTTTTAGACAGGCAAAGAATCACAGTTTCACAGAGTTAACAAATTCAGCATAAACATAAGCAACATCTTTACATCGTAAAACAAATGTTCCAGAGCATAAACAAAGGTAACACACCTTGAAATAATTTTTACTGCATCATGGTCCATATATGAGGCTTCTTTACTCAGGAAGGTAAAGTCCCCAGGCCAAGTATTCCTTCTTCTAGAATATTTCAGGTGCTAAATTTATTTAGGTGCTAAACCTGGATATCTGTGTGCGGAAAAGAACAAAACTAGAAATTCAAGACTGCTTAAAACACCCCAACAACAGACATAATCATTGTAGTTCCAAGAGACATCTCAGCCTTATAAATCCTCTGCAGTAACTAGTTAGTGCCTGTCACTGAGACCTTTTTTGACCTGTGGCTGCTTGGAGAAAGAGAAAGCTAAGAGTATGGTTCCTGGACACAGATTAAGCATGACAGTGCCACCTACTGGCTTCTTTGTCATACTTCCTGATCCGGGGCCTACCCCAGGTGACCCTGAGAGGTTGCCTTTGTTGTACTGTGCTTCTGTGTTGTAGCCAGCCCTGCTAGTAAAGGTAAACTGCCCCGTTCTGTGTGGGAAAGGTCTTTGTGTTGTTCATGTGACAGGAATTTGCTTTACAGCCTCCAATTCATGGCAGTCCTCCTGCCTCAGCCTCCAAGTGTTGTATGATTACATATGTATGCCTGGTTTAGAGTAGGGAAGTTCTTAAGAAAACCACTCTTTGCCCCATTTTTCTATACTGTTGTTTTACTAAAATATGGTGCTCAAAAATGCCAGGAAAGATGGTCTCAACACGAATATGGACTGAGAATGAAGCTAGTGTACGCTCTACAAATCTAACTCACATTTGTCTTGGAGAGACCATGTTTCTGATCCTGCTCAGTCTCATTGTGTCTCTGGGTAATTATTGCCTGTGTGCTAGTTTGAATGAAAATGCCCCCCCCCCAGGCTCATAAGGAGAGATGTTATTTGAAAGGATTAAGATGTGGCTTTGTTAGAATAGGTGTGGCCTTATGGGAGAAAGTATGTCATTTGAGTGGCCTTTGAGTTTTCAAAGGCTCAAGCCAGGTCCAATGGCTCTCTCCCTGCTACTTGTGGATCCAGATGTAGAATTCTCAGCTGCTTCTCCAGCACCACATCTGCCTGCACACCACCTTGCTTCCCACCATGGTAATAATGGACTGAACCTCTGAACTGTAAGCCCGACCCAGTTAAAGTTTTCCTTTATGAGAGTTGTTGTGGTCACTGTGTTTCTTCACAATAATAAAACCCTAACTCAGACAGCTGTTATGATCAAACATCAGCCTTTTTTTCTTGTGATAAGTAAGGCCTTAAGGTCGTTCTTTGCTATTAGACATTGCACATGGCTTCAGTGTGAATTAATCAGGTCAGTGCACAGTTCTTTCTCTTCAGTATGTAGTTTTAATTTGCGTAAAGAGTGTTCTTCCATCCTCACCCTAACATTTGCAGGACCAGGAGTTTCATATGTCTAAACAGTTGAGACATTGTGAACCAACTACAAATACAATGCATTCTATCTGTCTACTTTTAACAGATACATGTTGATAATTGAGGACATGTGGCTTACATTTAACTTTCTGTCTCTCCCAGTGTCCGTGCCAGAAAAGAGAGACACAGATGCAGTGGCCTCTGTCCTTACACACCTCTCTTTTATTCCACTCATTTATTAACACCCCAGGCTAGTGTTCAGGATTTTCTGCACCTTGCAAAAGAATTGCTGCCTCTCCACCCACCCTGCAACACACACAGACACTTATGTCTGAAGAGATTCTCACAGGTCTGGGAAGGAACTCAGGGCCATTGGGCAGGGAATTCTCAGATTTCAGAAAACAGCATATGGCAGGAAAGTAGAGTGTAGGAGGGAAACAGGCTCCAGAAAGAAACCTCCACCTGGATTCTGTGGGGAGGGGAGATGAGGGCAACCCAGGGATAGGAAAGCCAGGGCTCTGGAGCAGGCTCACGACACACTGATCCCAGCTCTGGCTTTGGGTTGGTGACGATGGTGAGCATTCCTGTTTGAAACTTCTCTTCTAAAGTAGGTATAACCTGTACTGCCTTATACGTTTAGAGAGTATGGGGCCATATGTGCCCATTAGAGGATGTCAGGTCAACCCCAAAGGATGGGGCCATTAGCAGCCATAGAGTGAAAGCTGCCATTGTACAGGGAAAACCAACAGAAATCTTGGTCTTTTTTTTTTCCCCCCAATGTCAGTGAAAACTCTTAGAAAATATATAGAAAGGTACATACATATGAGAAAATAAGCAAGGGACCCAGTGTGTTTCAAGTAAACATCAATATTCCCTGCAGAATAAAGTGGAAAGTTACATAAGTCAGCAACCCCCATCCCAGCTGTGAAACCTTGTAGCCATGTTAATTGCAAAATGGTTTGATGACCTTTCTTCTCATTTGGGAGATATTTAATGGAAGCAATGCTCAGAACACCTTAGGATTCAAGTTTTAAACCATACCTCTCCTCCATCAAAGCATCTAAAGTAGTTGTTATTACTTAACCTTAGCCTTAGTTAATAAAGCACAGACCACTGTTGAGCTTTATGTGGCTTGTAGAATCCAGAATGTCCAAAATTCAAGTCCTAACAGAAGGTTGAAAAGATATGATTGACTTATGTTACAAGTAGCTTTTTCTGCCACCTTGGTCCCAGAGCCACGCCAGCCCCAAATAACACACAGAGATGCTGTATTAGATATAATGTTGTTGGCCTGTTACTAGCATTACTTAGATTAATAGAAATGGGTTAATATTTAAGACAGAGCTAGCCAATAATTATTTCTATGTGGTCTTATCTTACCAGAGAGACGGTCCAGAGTTCTTTTCCCTCAAATCTCTACATGTTAAATCTCCTCCTTCCTTTCTCCGAAAGTTCCTTGTCTCCTAGCCCTGCCTATCTTGCTTTTCTATTGGCCAGCAGTGCTTTATTCATTAACCAATACAAGAAACATATTTACAGAATGACATCTCCCATCAAACTTGGCACGTTCTAAATCTTCATGTTTCCCATACCTCTGTGTGGGAAACTTTAAAGTCCTTGTTCCCTTCCTCTCTTCTCAGAGTGGAAGTTACAGAAATTAGTCAGAACTCATCTGAGCTGCTCGCAATTTCTGGTTGCATGGTCTCCACCTTCCCTGAAGACACTCAGCATAGGTGTGTCCCTTCCCTGTCTTGCCCAATCCTTTCACTGTGTTTGTTTGTATCCTAAGAATCTTAATCAATGTTTAAAAAAAAAAAAAAAATCACTTCCAGCCCATCCTTCCATGGAATATACAGTGTCAGCAAAGCCTAACAGCCTAGGAATCCTACCCCTCCTCTGCTAAGAGGAATCCATTTTGAAACCATCTCCTAGTGGTTATGGAATGAGACTTTAGGGTTCTGTCCACAGTGATGGGAAATTGGATGTGAAAACAGTCTAGCTTTGTCTCTGTTCAACACCTTTAGGTAAATGTGCATATTTAAACTTGGTGATAACCCTGTCTAACTCATAGGAAAGGAAATCAGAAGCTCAAATGGTATAACTGGCCTAGAGACAAAGAGGTTGTAATGTCAGAATTATGATTTAAATCCAGTCAAGCTGGTCCAGATCCTGTGTGTTCTTATTCTGCTGTACTCATCACTTTAAACTGGATAGTTAAAATGTTATATTTATTCTTTCTTGAGTCTTAGTTTTGTCATCAGTAAAATAAGCTTGAAGACTAACACCAATAATAAAAACCCAGAAAAATATATTGAGTTTAAAACTGAAGATCAGAGAAGCAAAGCAGCCAGCCACTAGAGGTTTCTCACCTCTACCAATGCTCAGATGGTCTCCGATCATCAGACTGTGTCTCCAGCCAGCACTGCTCTCCACCAAACCGCAAACTCCACTGAGCTCCTGTCTCCAGCCACCTTATATTCCTCTCTATTGCTGGGATTAAAGGCATGGGATCCCAAGTGCTGGGATCACCTTTGTGTGAGGTCCGTTTCTCTTTTAGACTGGATCAATTTCATGTTGCTCAGGTAGAACTAACAGAGATCTGTCTACCACTGTCTCCCGAGTGCAAGGATTGTGTGCCACCACTGCCACTAGCTGCCTCTATGGCTAGCTAGTATGGCTAGCTTTGTGCTCTGATCTTTAAGCAAGCTTTATTTGTTAGATCATAGAGTATCACCACAAAAGAGAGTTTACTTATGTGGATACTGTGAGGATTAAATTAGGTGAGGTGAAGATGGAGTCATGGTAATGAGTAGGATATGGTCTTGTCTTCCAAGCAGTTTCACAAGTACCCCCCCACACACACACACACATCACCAGCCACAGCATCAAAGACCTTGGAAAGCTTGCTTGTGCTAACACTACTCTGTGATGCTGTGAGGTTTATACTGTCAGAACCCAGCAGCCAGATGCCCAGTTGCTGGCATTATGAGGTAGACAGGGTAGATAGAAAGGCAGACAGACATATGGTAAGTTCTTGATTTTAATTCCATTCCCATTTATTTTTGCAAAAGTTGATAAATGTTGAAATTTCTATGCATTGCCTAAGATTGTATTTGATTGCCTTTTATTAAGATTTAATTGATTGTGTACTTATAATTTCAAGCAATAATTTGTATAATTAGACCATTACTTTCTGAACCAACAAAGGTGAACTAAGGCACTAAAATAAACAGAAAAGATCACCCAAAGCATAATGCAGGCTTTAATAATACTGTATTGTAACAGAAAAAATAGCCCACAGTCTTTGAATACTGAATCAAATAATGCACAGAATTACAAAGAATCCAGCAGCATTCTTTGGTATGTAGCCAAAGTGATAATCAGAGGCAAATTAATTCAGTCATTTGAAAAACACAACCAGCAAAATAGAATGAGGAAATATGTCAATTAGAAAGAAAACACCAATGTTAGGGAAGAGCATCAATATAATTAGGTTTAGACAGTCATAGCTAGGCTTGAATTCAATGTTAACTAACAGGAATGATTGAAAGATTTCATATGTGATTATACAATGCCAGGAGTAAGGGGAGGAGTCTGTACAGACTATACAAAACTACATGACAGTGGCATGGTAGCATATATCTGTAATCCCAGCACTTGGGATGTAAAGGCAAAAGGGAGAAAGTTCAAGTCCAACTTCAGATAGATAGTGACTTCAAGTGGGCTACATGAGATCCTCAATCAGAATGAACAAGAAAAGACAAAGATAACTTGTTCCAAAGAGCAAGTAGAAACCATGTTAAGAGAATTTTATAGTTAAATGGGTATGAGGAGGCAGAGGCAGGTAGACTCTGGGTTTAAGGTCAGCTTAATCTAAGTGAGTTCCAGGAGAGCCAGGACTACATAGAGAGACTTTGTCTCAAAAAAAAAACAAAACAAAAACAACAACAAAACAAATGGGGTAGAGAATTTTATAACTAATGTACTTTTGGTGCTTATTGGATATTAATCATCAGTAACTCGCAAAATATATACATATATGTATACATACATTTTCTTCCCACAAGTGTGTATGCGAAAGTGCAGCTACTGCCAGCACTGGCCTGCATAGTAGGCCAGCACTGGCCTCATCCTGAGTCTATGTAGACTTGCCCTGTGGTAGCTGGCAGTCATGGAGTACAAAGTTCTTTGGCTGGAGCTTTTCTCACTATAGCCTATGGGCTGCTGGTGCTCAAGGTCAGTAGGAATTCTTACCAGGGGTGTCATAACACTTATTTTGGATTCTGCCATATATATGGACTGTAATCCTTTCACATGTCAGCAACTAGGCATCTGACTGTATCCTCTGTAGTGTAGACCTCATGGAACCATGGGATGGAGCTTACATCCTATCCGTTACTGTGTGGCTTTCATGTTACAAGTATTCTGGTCTTCATACCCATACATTTTGACATTCTCTAGGTACGTGAAGCCTGTGCATCCTATAAAGAACTCCCCAACTGCTTGGTCGCTATCATACTCTAGGCCTCCAGGAGACCTACTAAAGAGCTGCCCTGGCCATGCTGTCCCTCTTCCCACTCCCACTTCATAGCCATCTTTGCCATCACTGTGAGTGAGCTGCCAGGCTGCCACAGGCTATAGTGCTTAGTTTCTTAGGTTTCTGTGCCTCTCGGGGGAGGGGGGGGACAGCATTGAGGTCTCTGGTTAGGATCTACAGGAAGTGTTTTCTCAGACAAGAAGTCTTTCTCTTCAAAAAACAGCAGAGCTAGTTGAGGTGGCTTCTGCCTGTCACCCACACCATACCTTGTCTATAATCCATGCTGTTTCTGACTGTACAGAATTTCCTGTTCATCTGGTTGACATCATTTTAATTCCTGTGTGCACTGAATGCCATACATTTTTCTAGAGAACTTTTTAAAATCCCTTAATTGATATATTTGTATTCCTTACTAAAATGTGAGATCTCTATATCACTCTCACTACTGCACCCCCAAAATCTGTTTCTCTCTCATAACTTTAAGATGAAAATACCTGGCCTCCAATATAACATCACATATTTACTATGTGATGGTAGTCAAATCAACTCATTGTTTTCCATAGTTATAGCATGAAATCCAGTTCCTCTGCCTTGACAAATCCGTGCCTTGTTTGGGAGGTTGAAATGAAAGAACAGGTGCGTGTGTCTGGTAAGCATCTATTTACTCTTCACAGTGCAAATCAGGCACCACACTAAAGTCTGGAATGCATTAATGACAGGACAGAGTCCTCATGCTGTGGCACTGGTGCTATAGTTAGAAAAATATATACTAGATGAACAAACAAGGTCAGCTCTGCAGGTCCACACAGAAGGCCCAGGGAAGCATGTGACTGGTGGTTATTGGGAGCACTGGGGAATGAAGTACTTTAGATTGAGCTTCTGGGAAAGGCTTCTCCAAAAAAGTTTATTCAGAAAGTGACCCGTGAGGCCACACTTACTTGGAAGATAGCATACTGTATACTGGACCACAAATATGTGCACTCTGTCCATGGTGTCACATCAGTGAATTGTAGCTCCTCTCTGCCCAGGCCCCTTCTACAGCAGGAAAAGTCTACAGAAGAAGCTTCACCAACTTCTTTCTCGGGAGTCCCTCTTGTTAATTTCTATCCATGTCTTATATAGCTTCGTTCTCTTCTGGCCTGATGCGGCTCCATGGCATCTGCCTGTTCTCCATGCTTCTCTTCTTTGTGATCCCTCATGCCTTTCTACTGCTTTCTTGGTCAGCTATCTGAACCTTAAACCCATACAATTGATTCAAGTTCTCATTCATGACCCTAAAGTTTCTTGGGCTGCATTGTTTTCCTGCTAGCCTACCCAGCCTTTGTACCAGAAGCAACTCCTTCTAGTTAACTTCCATAATAGTATTCTCCAAATTCATCTGACTGATTGACTGATGATGGTTGGGTCTGTTACAGCATGTTGTTCCTGCCGGCCTCCCAGTCCTGCCGCCATTGTCCTGCAACCACGTGTGCCCCAAATAACACTCAGAGACTCTGTATTTGATACAATCCTGTTGGCCAGTTACCATTACTGTTTATGGGCTAGCTCTGCCTTAATCATTAACCCATTTCTACTTATCTAAGTATTTCCACGTGGTCGTCTTATCGGGGAGCCACGCGGCAGGCTTCCTCCTTCTTCCCGGGCTACATCTCGACCCCACCTACTACTTCCTCTTCCTCCTCCTAGTCTCCTAGCCCCACCTATCTAGTTTTCTATTGGCCACAGGGCTTTATTAACAGTATGAGAAACATATATACAGAATCACATCTCCCATCATGGGTCAATGTTCAAAATGTAGTTAAGTGCGCATTAAATATTAAATATTTATTGAATAAATGAACAGATGAACTGACTCTGAATCTTACCCAGCCTAACTATAGGGTTGAAATTAATTCCCCCTACCATTTACCCTGTGTGTTGTGGTGTGTGTGTGTGTGTGTGTGTGTGTGTGTGTGTGTGTGTGTGTGTGTGTGTGTAGTGTGCATACATGTATATTTCTCACATGTGATATGCATATAAAAATCTCTCCTTAGGCCATTAAAATATCTTCACTTCTTCATTGGTTTTTTTGATTTCTCATCTATTGTCTCCATTTGCTGTATGTGTGGAACTTTGTCATTAATCCCAGAGATATCTAAGGGCATTGGTAGAGTCTTTTTGCTTTTTGTTCATCATCTAGCACAGAGCATTTTGAAAAGCACTCTCTGTGTATAAATGTTGTTTTGTAATGATGGTGATAATAGATGGTTTCAGGTTTGGGGGCATTTATTTTCAGCATTATGAATAGTCAGACACGTCTACACTAGACAGAAAATTTCTAAGGAAAACCTTTGCATGTAGTAACAAATGACTTTAAGGTTTTTTTAATAACAAATACTATATAATTTGAACCACCATAATCCAAAAATTAAAAATACTTCAAAATATGACAGTTTTGAGCACCACTATAACACTACAAGTGTCATCAACCCCTAGCTTCATGTGAAAAATCGTGTACTTTAAAAGTAATATTTTAAGATTGCCATCAGGCTAAATATATAAATTATATCAAATGAATTTTATGTTTCTATTTAGGTCTCATTTATAATCATTCTAAGTTTGCAAGTATGCTAATATTTGAAATAATTCTGAAATGTAAAACACTTTTGCTTCCAAGCATTCAGATAAGCGATACACAACTAGTCCTTGCCTTTTTATAAGTAGACATGTGCTTAGAGTCATGTCTGCCAGTTTGTTTCAAGAACTAGAGCCTAAGAATTATTAAATGAAGATCTGAATGTGCTTTCAATCAGAAATAATACAATGGTCCTCAGTTTTGAACATCATCTGTCTATAGTCTTAAATATTTAAGTAAGACCCAAGGTGGATAAATAATCCCTTTGAATATTTGTTGCTTGTTTTATATTCTGTGATTCAAAAATCATACATAATTTATACTTTGAATTTTATATAAATGTACATGGTGTTTTGGCCCATGTACACGGGATCTTCTTCAAAACAACGGTTCAGTAGCTACGGTTTTGTTGTCCAGTAAGACACAACTGTGAAGTAGTAGGACAGCATCTCCATCAAGTGGAGTAGGAGTTACATGTTCAGCAGGCCCTTTTGTGTCGAAGCAGTCACCTGGAGAAGCTATGCATTCATTCTGGTAAAGCTGCTTACTGGTGGCTTACGGATGGAGTGGAATGCCTCCCCTTAATCTTCTTGTATAACGCTAAGAACCATAAGGAGTAAAAGGATATAGTATTATAAATATCTTGAACTTGATTTGAATATGGAACTCTGTATAAGCAAATAAGAATGTCCAAGGCCAAGTGTAGTGAACAAAAGTATGGAGTCATAATTGGAAGTGAGATGACAGTGTGAACTTTCTGGAATTATGCATAAAATTACCTTGGAATAAATATATAAGCTCCCAGGGTAGCTACTGTGGCACATAGTGTTTATTTAGTTGAGAAAAGAAACAACGTGTACGTGTTTGCAAAATAAGATCAGTTTTATTACTTTATAGACAGACCTTGTAGATGAAAAATATACTCCTATCATGGAACTCTTTATAAGCAAACTTCCCAATGTAAGTAGAATTTCTGTCTCGCCCTTTTTAAGTCTGTTGAGCAATCTGAATTTCTACTAACTGCTTTGAACACAATGCAGTGGAACCTTTTCTAAAAGCAGATGCTTTGCATTTCACTTCACTTCTTTGGGATTAGCTTTGTACCTCCGCTAGTCAGTTTTTTATTTAGTATATCTATCTTTGTTCCCCCTGAGAGACTCAAAATGTACTTTCTTGCTGTTAAATTATCATCAAGCTATTGAACCAAACTAGAAAGGAACATCTATGCCCATGGCTATTAATTGTTCCACAGTATTGAGAACTTCTGTTTGAAGTGCTGTAGCTAATGCCTTTCCTGTTCTTAAAAACGGGGCCTTGGTATCCAGGTAAATAAGAGCATCTATTAATTTAGAGAAGATTCAAATTTTAGAATGTGAGCTAAAGAATGTTTCAGCTCTGGAGCTCCCATTGTAGTTGTCACTCTCACTAATGAGAGAGTCTGCACAACTGCTGGACCATGCTCCAGCAATGATGAAGACCCCAGCAGGACTCACTGGCCGAGCATGAGGAGAGGATCTATACTGCATGACTGGGACTTTTCCAATTTTATTTCATCACACCCATCACCATTCCAGGTCAGCCAGGCCTGTTTCTTCATTGCTGAATTGAAATAAAAGTAAAACGGAGCATGAAAGCCAAAGAAAATTGTTAGCCTTGCTCAGGAGGTGAAGACAGCTCAATTGCGACATATTTTAAACTTCAAATTTGACACATTTGATTGGAAAATTGTGTGGCCTCTGTAGTTAGAGATCAGAGTGGTCAGCAGTTCACATGTTTTAAAAAGTCATGGAGTGGTCTTCTTACCACAGACTGATAGAGTGGTGTTTTATCCTGTCAAATAGTAACCACTGCACAAATGTCTATTATTCTGCAGTTTGGCGATTTAAATGCTGTGTCTCCTGGAAATCTGGATAAAGGTAAGAACTGAAAACTTTGAAGGACTCTGAATGAGATGCTGTGAGAGGAAGCAGCATCACTTGCATCCTCTGGACATAGTGAGCAAACCGGGGTGTAAGCAGCAGCTGGTTGTCTCTGGCATCCTGCATGACGTTGCTGTCTGTTTTCCTTCACCCTCGAGTCTTCTTCATAGGAAGTATATTGAACGCAGAAGATGTAATTGAAATGCACTTCCAAACACCCTTACAGAAGTTCAATGTAAATAAAAAAATTATTGACCATGACCAAAATCCTGGAAGAAAATTCCAAAATTGGACCAGAGATTTTTATTCAAGGCCGGACAAGAAAAAGATCCCTTAGCTTACCCATCTGCTAGTCAGTTAACTTTTCAATAGAAAAAGAACTCAGAGGTAGTAGTAATGTTTATTGCCAAACCACAATGAATAGTAGTTCAGTTGAGAAGGATAAATAGATTTCAATGCTGGCATTGTCAATCTAGGGTGTGCTGCTATGCATACACAATGTGTACTCCCAAAGAACCAAATGGTCAATAAGACAATGCAATAAAAAGAATAGGAGGGCCAAAGGTGGGTTGAGTGGACTAAAACACATAAATCCTACCCAGATCTATAAGATGAACTTATGAAAATGATGATGCAGTTTTAAATCATAACATGTCTTTCAGTAAAACAACACTACAGTGAATATAGCCATCTTCTTGCTTGGGACTTGGGGAATTGTAATAGTCATTAGCTCTTCTAGAGAGAACTACTGTTATACCTTATAACCAGAGGCCTCTAGAGAAAGAGGCCAGAGGAAGGACTTGGGAATCTACAAAGAGATACAGCACTGTTTTCCTAAGTGTGCTGCCCCAAGGTTTCTAGTGGGATCCTTCTGTGTCTGTTGAGAAGGAAGCATCATGCTGGAGAACCGTGTTTGCATAATTACTCTAAGGACATCACTCTCTGACAAGTTGCTGTCACCACTGTTCTTGGCTCAATTTCCACTTTTGTCCCAGAACAGGAAAATTAGAATGTTAGACTTCCCCGGCATGTTATTGTTTCCAAGGTGCAACCTGTGGAATCCCAGTAGACCCTCAGGAAAATCAGCTGGTGATCACCTAACTCCAGCCTTCTTCATAAAGTGAAGAATCAAAGAATTTGGTCAACCCCAGGAGTATCTCATTGTAGCTTTTGTGCACCAAAACTCAAATGGGTTCTCAGAATGGGAGCACAGATGTCTCTAGAATTGCATTGGTTGTCCTGAGGATCTGACACCATTGCCTATCCTAAGGAACCCTGTCATTCAGAGATGACAGACTCAAGTCACATAGATCTAGAACGCTTAAGTTTGCTCAGACTGTTTTTTCAGGTGTGTTTCTATCTGCAGCAAGATGGATGAAGGGATCCCCCATTCTTCCCATCCCTGTCCTGCTCACAGTGGAGTTTGCCCTCTTGCTAATGCTTCCTATATGGCTTTGATAGTTTTCAATTTGGAGAGTGGAGGCCAGAATTTGGGAACTGCCATTTGGTGGGATGAAACTGGTCCTATTTACCCCTAACCCTGGGACTTCCCCAGGCTACAAATGAAACATGAAGTTTTGTGGGGTCTTTCCACAAAGTGAGTTATATCAATGTAATAAAATTTGGGGCAAAAGTGAACGTTTTATATGTTTAATTTCCAAAAATGGGTTACACGTATTTACAGTACTAATGCCCTTTGTGCATTTTTAAAATCTCACATTACCACTTCATTATTTATCCTTTTCTTAGCATATGAATTAAACATGCATTCAATTTGGTGTTTGCTGTGTGTAGAGCAACAGTAGTAAGATCACAAGTCACGATAGTGCAGTGGTTCGTGGAACAGTTCACAGGCCTCAAGTCAGCATGGACAAAACATAGTACAAATCTGTGTGCCCTCCAAGACCAGTATAACATGCCAAAGGGACTACTTTATGATGCCACAAATTATGCCATTATTCAATACAGACATTTTATGTAAAATTACAAACATCTGAAAAGAATTTTGGCAGTCTCACTGAGGCGCTGATAGGAATAAAATTGCACGAGGGGAAAGCCTACACGTTTCCTCCTTCGCCTGGGAGAGCTGAGGTCCTTCGGTGAGCTGGTATACTCGGGTGATTCTGAAGTATGTCTTCTGGTGGTATTTGTTTGTGCAGATGAAGGCAGTGAAGTAGAAAGCGAGATGGATGAAGACCTGGATGATTCTTCGGAGCCTCAGGCCAAAAGAGAGAAAACAGAGCTGAGCCAGGCGTTCCAAGTTGGCTGCATGCAGCCGGTTCTGGAGAGTGGTGTGCAGCCCAGCCTGCTGAGCCCCATCCACAGTGAACACATCGTCACAAGCACTCAGACCATCAGGCAGTGCAGCGCCACGGGCAACACCTACACCGCCGTCTAACAGCAGGAAAACAACGTTTGCAGCTCACTTTAACCCACTGATACTGGGCTTAAGCTGAAATTTTAGCAAGCCTGAAGGTTGACTGTTGTCAAAAGTCTATCTGTGCTGAACATTACCTTTTTGGAGTTGTGAAATGGAATGGGTGTATGTATTTTTCCAGGTCATTTTTTTTTTAACACAAATTATTTGCCTTTTAATAATAAGAGTTTTTCCCCTCCTTAGTTTCAGGTGTCAAGAAGGATTTTTACAACACGTAATGTCGTTGTTTTGTTTTCTCATAATTAAAAGGTAATTTACATTTTGTAGCTTAAAATATTTTATTGTTGATTGTTAGTCTTGGTGTATGATTTTATGTGTAAGTTTTTTAATTAGATGCACTTCTGTGAAATATCAAAAGAAATGAATTTCTTTGATTTACACTGGAGGCATGCCCATTTGGCAGCAGATGCATCAAATTTGCTTCTGAAAGGTGCTTCTCATTGGACAGAACCATAAGACACTATTTTGATAACATTTTGGAGTACAGAGAGAATACAGAGCGTTTTTATTATAGTGGTAGAGGGTTGGGAAGGTCATCTATTTTTCTCTGAAAAAAATAAAATGAGCTGTGCATTTATCAGTTCAGGGTAAATGACAGAATGGTAAGAGATTATGCTAATATGTACATAATTTGTGTACATAACTATTAAACCATGTTAACAATGCAAGCTTCCGTTAGACATTGACTTTTAACTATTTGCATACCAATTCCTCTGTTTAAAGACTACTGATTCTGTATTGGGACCACTGCACAGATGCACTCTGCTGTTAAGTGGGGCTGTTGTAGTTAGGTACTGAAGCTGAAAAATGACTTGACTTTTTTTTTTTAAGTGTACATGCTACTTATACTGAGCTGGACATACAGGAAACCATTCCATTCGGATGACTTTCTTTGATTCCAGGTCTTTTTTCTAATAGTAGTTCAATATGCTGCTATTATAAAAGAAATGTATAGGATGCAAGGAATGTAGCGACCTGCATATTGTTATCTCCTGGTTTCTAAAGTACATGGATTTAAATTTTACACAGAACCTAAAGGCAGTGTGACTGGCACACCTCACTGTTGCTAACCCCGATTCTGTAGGATTTGGATAGGTGGCTGGATGGACCATTGCCATTGAAGAATGTACATCAGGGATCATCGTACCTCGGCTATTACATGGTGCCTTAAAACAGAACTGAGCTAAGGTTTAGTAAGGTTTATTTTGTTCGTGTGAATAACTCGTCAATCCATTTGGTAAAGTGTGCCTGTCATGCTCAGATTCCTGAAGTAAGGACAGGTCACATGTTCTTCAAGGGGAATTTAGGGGAAAATGAAGCAAAACAAAGAGGCAAAGACTTCAGTTTCTCTCTGAGTGACTGGGAGTGGACTTGTCTATGTTTTATCCTTGGAGCTGAATATCACTTGATTATAAATCAGATTGCTAAGGGTGTGGACTAGCAGGCTAGCTTTCATACAAACATGTTACATAAGCATCATATGTTTTAAACCATTCTTACCTAGTTACAATTCTAGAAAGGTAACAGAATAAGCAGGTACTTATTGAAGTGCATCTTTTCAGTCTAAATGTCTATCTGTGTGTCTGAGTGTCTCTGTGTACACACACACACACACACACACACACAAACACACACACGCACACACACACGTGCGCATACACACACACAGAGAGAGAGAGAGAGAGAGAGAGAGAGCAGGAGTCTGTTACAATAGGAAGGCGAGATCCTAAAGAGCACAGGCTTATCACATTTTATTTTGCATGAAAAGCCATGGTTCTTTTAAGTACTCTATCAACAACAACAAAATAAGATACATCCTTTTGTTTAAGTAACTATAAAAATCAGTGAAAGTCAATAAATAATGATATCAATAAAGCCAAAAAAATAAAAAAGGAAAGGAAAGCACAAAATGATATATAAATCACTACTGAGGCCTATAATAAAATGAAGACTTCATCTTTCCAGTTGGGTTGGGTGAGGGGTATGGTTGAGGAGATGAGGCTGCACCAATCTGGAAAGTTAAAATACCAAATGGCTTATCAGGAACCACAGTGTATTGAAACTGTTATTGCCTAATTGTCTCAAACTTCTGAAGATCAACAGCATTTCTTAAGTAAAATTTAAATGTCATAAATATAATTTTTAGTAGGTTCAGATTTTGTATTGAGCGATTTACTCACATTTGAGTCTTCTCTGGCATCCAAGCATCACTTCATTTGCTGAAGATCCCCAAAGGCAATGAATTTGCAACCCCCTCCCCTGCATAATCCATCGTAAGCTGCAAAACACCATGGATCTACTTCGTTGTGAGTTAGAAAATGTTTACACATAGAATTTAAATCATAACATAGGTTCCCTTCGTTTTGCCCCTCCCTCCTGAGGTCTTTGTGTTTCCTGTCTCTACCTGTCATCCCCAGATGTCATCATGTCTCTATTGGACCAAATGTATTTACTGGTTTCACTGTGTTTATTGGTTGTTATTTTTAATGTATTTGTATCACTGTTTCATTTAATTTAATGTTGAAGATACTCGTATCATGAAAGGAATCTGCTGACAGTGGGACAGATTTAGATTCATGGGAGGGAGGGACTGAGTGGCCCTCCAGAATTCAACATTTCTTCCATTTGTTCATGGTTTGTTCTAAATTAGGACAGAGTATGAATTAATAAGCATTATTATGGTTGAAATTGACTCTAAAATATTTGAAATATTTTATAAATATGTAGGAACATTAATCCTTTTACACCAGTGTGGATAGTTCTAACCAGTACACACAACAGAATACCTATGGCTCATGACACTTCTAGTTATCCATAGTGTACACTTGCACACACATCAATTTTGGATTTAAATTGTGAAATACATTAGAAAACAAAAAACAGCAATTTAGATGCAGGCATAAATTAGAATAATTGCATTTGTTGTAATCATTTAACATTTGGTTTCCATTTTCCATTCACTGAAACCGGCTTTTCTAAATACCAGCCACTGTCTCCTAGTAGACTTATTGACACAATACACATTTTAAGGACTTCTGGTATTTCTTGGCATTGTCATCAAATGCTAGTCTTGAAATACATGAGTATGAACCAAGTGCTATACTTATGATGAGGAACAGGGAAGGGATGCAATGGGGTATCACAGGTATAGCTTAGTATCAGTAAATACTTTGAGAATTAGAGCCAAAAGATTTGCGCTTCCAAAACCAGTGAACAATGGGTGGAATGGGTGAACCTTCGCCTGGGAACACAGGGCCCAGCTTTTGCTTTTTTTTTCCTTTGGATATCAAGTCACTAATAACTTCAGGATTTGCATCCAAATCATGATTGGATTGACTGTATGATGAGTCTTACTGCCTTTTCAGAAATCTGAGTTCCTTTTTGTGATTTTTCCTTGTACTGTATAGCACGGTTCATGCGCCTCTCTTTAGATGGTGTACTTTAAAAACAGAAGTAAGATACACAAGTAGTTTTCTCGCTGCATACCTAAAGTTAGTAGTGTGCAACATTACCTGCCTTTGATTTGTAGTAGATGTGCAAAACTGAACACGTTCTTGCAGAATGCTGTAGATGTCGATCAGGAGTGGGCACAGCTTCCAGGCTGTCACCGTGGGCCTTTGTACATGGACACACTCTCTGGGAGTGCTTAGTGCACTTTCGGTTTTTAAGAGATGATTCCCATTATCATTTGAAATGTCTGAAATAAATTGTGCTTGAAACATCTGTGTGAAAGGAAGCAAGTGTGTCGCTGTGGTGGCCCCCATTGTGCAGACATACGAAGTCAAAAGCTTGACTAGTCACATTCGTACACGAGGTAAGGCAGTGCTTAGCTATAACAGGTTGTCTTTGTCATAACCTCCCCCTCCCCAAATTCTTCTGAGCAAATCGCAACCATCCAGAAACAAAAATCAGAAGTCTTCTAATCTCTGTGAATCACATCAGAGTTTGGGGGAGGAGGGCCGGCATGCAGAGTTCTTGAACTGAACGCTGGGCTGTGAGCAACCTCCATGTACATGGTAGAACAAACCCATTAACAGAACCCTAGTATTTCTGCGAGTCTGGTGATTTTTAAAAGACTGGAATTGAAGCATTAATTTAATGCCTAGTTCTAGTCTTAGAAAAGCCCTTTGCTGTAATGCCTTGTATTAACCCTTTGAGCATTGTAAGATATACAATGGGGGATGAAAGCCTTTCAGATCATTTATTTAGACTTAAAAAAGTAAAATAGCCTCTATATCCAAATGTCTAATTACACTGTTTTTTAAAGGGGGGGGGTCAGAAAAGAAAGTGTCTCCATGCCGAACACTTGCATTTTATATTCAACTCTTAATTTTACTTCAAGAGGGCTTGATATATTTATTCCCAAATATTCACTGCCATCTAAGTAAGTGTACTGTTTACAGAAGACAAAATCGACTTTTCTAGCATCACATGGCTCTCTGGGAAAAGGAGGACACACACATGGGCCTGTGCAGGCCTATGTTGTAACTGATATCTGCACACTGGAGGTACCTGATTGCCTTTAAAAGGTATGGTAAAATAAAGGGTTCCATTTCTTCTCTTCTCCCAAAACAAAAGATCTTGTTTATTTAGCTTTAGAAAGTACAGATGTAAGTGAAGCCTTAGGAAGAAATGAGTTCCAACAAACACAACTGAACTTGGGACAGTTAGGCTCTTTGGCATTGCATCTATCATAAAATATTGTTTGGAAATTCATATGGGGCATAATTTTATCTATGCTCCAAAATGTTAATACTAATAAGACAGAGAGACAGAATGGCGAGCAAGTCACTAACTTGCTTTAAGCACTTCTGTCAGGAGAGGCTGTGACTACTGCTTCAGATACCTCTGAATGTCATTCTGCTTACAACATTGCTGGTTTCTTTTACGGAATTTCTGGACAGTTGATCTGGTCCTCCTCTGTGTGACAGAACACAGAGCAGTGTTGTCTGCATATGTGCTCGTGCTGCCCTCTCTGGGCCCAAACGGGAGCGTAACCTATCCCGATGTCTGCTGACATTCGTAGCATAGTGCAAGTGTCCGCACGCACGCACGTTGCTTTTTAGGCAGTTGAGGAAGTCAGACCATGCAAATTACTCATGTGTTACCATGCAATACTCAAAGGGTTTTACTTTAGCTCTCTTCTTTTTAATCTTCATGATGATTTACTGTAAATGCTTCTCAGTTTGCATGCCTTGCCCATTGCTGCTAGTGATTTTATGTGCCAGTAGACCTGAGTTTAGTTTACCAATTTTACTTAAATAGTAAAAGCCGCTTACAAAGTGACTGCCTAGGATTGATTCTCCTTTTGTTTAAAGGGATTGGTGACATGTGTTTTTAAAAGAAATGTTTCGTCTCTTCTATTTGGTTCTGATATTTGAATCTTTTCCCCCCTCTTTCCTTTGTTTGCTTTTTCTTTCTTTTTTTTTTTTTTTAATAAAGTATGATGTTGGGATTGGAAGCCCTGAGTAATGAAATATTTGGTAAGAATCATTTATGTAGCTCAATAATGATGACAACAAATCTCTGTGAGAAGTTTGATTCTGGGGAGGAAAGCGAAACTAAAACTCTGATTGACTTTTGATGACCAAGTAAAATTTCCTTGAATCAATTAGCATTTCTGAACAAATGATTGCCTTGTTTTAGCCTACCATACGCAATTTTATATGGTCCGATACGGAAGGTATTAAATTTTATTCATTTAAAAAGCATCTTTTGTACCAAAGCAGATTATTTTCTCTGCTCATCTCCATCATCGATTTGGACCTATGGTGGTGACCAATGAGTTGGTTCTAGAAACTTAAGTGAGTGCCTTGAGAACACTTGGGAATTTGTGCCTGAGGTGGTAAACTTTTAATTAGGTTAATTGTAGCGCTTACCAATCAGTAAATCCTCTATCACTCAGGGCTTTCGTACCTTCTAGGTAAAACTTCTTTCATTGTGTTTTTTTTAAATACTGTATTTTTTTTAAGTGCCATCATTTAAATTTCACTTAGTAAGTGGCAGAATACATTCTTCAGTCCCACAAGCACACGACATAGTAACACTAGGAGATATTTGAGCATTTATTTTACAATCGACTGAATATATTATGTAAATGAGGTAAGCAACTTTTGTAGAGATTGTATGTGTGAGATAATGTAATGTTCTTTTCCAGTTTTTGGACTACAGTTGAATAAACTTTTTAATTATTTAAAAACATCTTTACCGAATAACATGTGATGGTTTTTTGTATAATGTATTTGATTTTGTAAATACGTATTTCCTGATGTGATTTTTGTGAGAATCGCTAAAATCTTTTAGTATACCATGTCCTCTCAAGATTGGCAGGAGCTAAATACTAGTTTGTGGGCGATTTGTATTGTGTACTGTACAATAACTGGGGAACTTTTATAATTATAAAAATATATATTAACTTTTAGTGTGTTGTTTAAACAAATGACTGGAACATACTAAAGATATTAGTAGGATTTTTTCTGAATATTTCAGACTTGAACTCAGGCTAGCTTTCTTGTGTTTTTCAAAACAAAATGGTGTCTTGTCTTTTAAAAATCAATAAATTTGTTTCCTTGTTACAAACACTTGAAATGGCTTGTTTCTCCCTCCCCCAAACCATTGTCAGGAAGCTTGTACCACACCACCTCCTCTAGCGGGTTCTCTGTGTCATTCATCAGCTTAGAAACAAAATTAAGTTGTTTTCCTTCTTTGTGTCAAATGAAATTGGCAATATTTACACATGAACAGCACAAAAAGAGAAAACAAAATTATAGGCCCAGCAGGGTGCAAATCTTACCCTCAAAGAAAATTAGTGATTGAGTGCTATTTGATTTTAGAAACTGTCAACATTTCCATTGTAAATCCAGATTTCCGGGTGTTCAGAATGTGTTTGTTTTATGTCATTTCACATTGATATTTGGCATCCAAGTTCGTTGCTTAAATTGAAATAGCTTATTAAACTTCATTTTAATGCACTTATGAAGACGTATGGAAGAATTTGGGGGATGCACATTCGTGGGAGTGGTGAGTGAAAGTCGTCTTGTAGTCGCTGCCACAGAAAGCTTAAAAATTACTTTTTTTTTGTTAACCTTTCTGACAGTTGTTTTCAGATCATAGTGTCTTCTAAAATGGGGAATAGCCAATTTGGAAGGTTTCCTTAAGACGGAAATAAAAAGCAGAGAATACCATTTGGGGAATCTCTAGCATGGTACTTGATATCAGCGGTAGTCAATAGTAAAAGTTTGACATCTTAGTTCACAGCGTATCTAGATGACCACTACTACTACTCTCAGCCTCCCCCTCCCCCTCTCTCATTCCCTCCCCCGTGTGTGTGCCTATGCATGTGCATGTCTATACATGGCTGTGAGTTCATGTACATACCAGAGCGCACACATGGAAGTCAGAGGACAACTTCAGCTGTCAGTCCCAGCATTCCACTTTGTTTCGAGGCAGGGTCTCTTGTTCACCACCACACACACCAAGCTAACTGGCCAGCAAGTTTGAGGGACTTCTGCTTCCATCCACCATTAACAGTTTCCCTTTGAGTGGACAGAAAGATCTTATGTCATGAGGCTGCTAGGCGCCCCCCTGAAAAGCTCTGCCATATCAGAATCTTTGCATTCATTTTTCTCGTTAGCAAGTTGGCCCGGCTCAGCTCAGTGGTAACATCTGCCATGTCAGTCTCAGTGAGAAAAGCCTGTGCTGTGGAGCTCCTGCTGCATCTCATACATGCTGCTCTGACCCTTTCATACATAGACTATTGAAAAGGTACCCTGATAACGGAGGCGGTCATTACCCTGATGCCTCTGTTTGATTATGAGTCACTCCTGCCGTGGATACCTTCTGGGCTGGGCATTGATGTAACATAAAAGTACCTTCACACTCACTGTCCCTTTCCTATCAGATCCTCTTGTCACTAGTCTTTCAATCTTGTTTTGCTCAAACCCCAACTGTTTGGTTACTAGTCACTTACTCACAATTTTGCCTGGAAATTAGGCCACCATTCAATGTAAGGACGGAAAAGAGCACATCATAAACCCCTGACCACTTGTGGTGACGAGGATTCCTTAACAGCACTCTCACCAGACCACTTGAGTCAGGGCTGTAATACAACATGAGCTAAATGCTTGGCAGCTGAGCCTAGCTAGCCTCAATTGCTGACCCAAAGAGCAAGTTCCAGGACAGGCTCCAAAGCAATAGAGAGAACCCCTGTCTCAAAAAACAAAAACAGAAAGAAAAAAAATAAAGAACAGTGGATGAGAAACAAATAATTTCTACTTAATTTCTGGATTCAGGGGCAGATGTGGGTGGGGGCCATGCCTCGGAATCCACATTACCTGGATGAAGCTGTGCAGTTTTGCTAGGAATATGGCAGGTGCCTCTCACATGGGTACTGTGCTTGACCTGTTTTTATTACTAGTTGTGTAATAACAATCCTGTAAAACGGGCTTATCTTGTCATTTTCAGGTAGAAACATCACTAGATTGAAGCCCTGTCAACTTACCTTGGGTCATATTATCCATGATCAAGCTATCCTTGATCTCAATCTCTTTTTAATATCCTCAAAAGAACCCTCAATGGCAATGCAGAATTTATTTTCTAATTCACTCATTTTTTAAATTTCCAGGAGGTAAAATTATTTCCTCTAGATGCACAGATGCTCCTGATTTTTTTTTTCTTTATGTCTTCAAAAAATAGCCATTGACTCTCCAAGAGTTCCTTTTAAAACTTCCAGATATTCCAACAACATTTGGGGATGGAGTGTCTCCATTTCTGTCTGCAGGCTATTTTTAGAGCCGGCTCATCTGTCTCTGCGGTTGTCTTGCCTCTACACTCAGATTGTCTGCACCTCACAAAACACACCACTTTGTTAACAGTTTTCCTTTACAAGGCTCTAGGCCATGGGACAGTGTGATGAGCCTCTGCAGTACTAGACAGAAAGAATAGAGGTGTGTATGGGGGGGCAGTTATTTATTTTAATTTTTTTATCAATTCAATTTGTTATCAGAAAAATTTAAATACCCATACCAGAAGATCTCATAGTAAATCTACCTCTTTAAAATGTGGATTTTTGGTATTTGTCGAACATTCAGACAATCTGATGATACTGACCTCAGGGCAGTTCCTATAACTGGGCCGACTAGGTTTGCATCCCCGCTGCCTCCATATACTTGCTGATTGTAATTGCTACTTTTCTTCTCTCTGGCACCTGCCTGGCCCTTCGGGCACGGAGGTTTGGCTCTCTCTTCATATTCTGTGGGTGTTGGCACTTCTCTGCTGGATGTGATTGTTGTTTGTTCAGCCAACAAGGACAGAAGAGCGGTCCTCACTATGGGGGAGCAGGAGTGTGATCTCCTTGATGCCTGTCAGGGTTGCAGGTAATGTCAGGGCATCCTCAGGGGCTGATGTGGAAAGAGAAAGAGCCCTCATTGTGTGTTTTAAGCTGCACAGTTAAAGGAAGCCCCAGCTCTTCCCCTGGGTGCTTAGGCACTGGTATCTACCAGTAGCATGAGCAGGTGAAACGTAGTCTTTTCTGATGATAAGCATCTGTTGGGTGGGAGAGTGGCATCCTTCCCCTGGACACCTAAGTTTCAGTCTGAAGCATTTGAAATCAGTGCCTTTTGAGACTTGATTTCAGTTCTAACCACGATTTAGGTTAGAATATGTCTAAAGGTAGGAATATGGAATGCTTTGAAAGAATCAGCCTCCCATACCTAATAGCCCTCCCCCTGCAGAAGCGCAGCCTCCTGAGGCCTGAAGGGATTGCCTTAGACAAGTCTATTATTACTCTAGGTGTTCCAATTCAGCTAGCTGCACTGGAGTGGTTCACGGAGAGGCACTGGTTGTTTAACTTAGGGTTTTTCACAATTCTGGCGATCACTTCCGATAGTTCTTCTCATACGTTTAATAAAGGAGAGGAAGATGGGTACCTTCTTAATGCCTTACAGTTGCTCCATTCAAGGAAAAAAGTGGGTGTCAGTATCGTATAAGACAGAAACTTTCTCATGAAAGCAAAGGTCTCAAGGAGAAGGCTACTGGCTTGGGTGTGGGCAACTTTTTCTTTTGTTTCTTTCTTTTTTTCTTTCTTTCTTTTTAATTGAATCTTTTCACACGAGGTCTGAAGAATCTAGGAGAAAATATTTCAGAAATCCTACCAAGAGTTAGTGGTCTTTTGTTCTTATGGAAGGCCTATAGAGATGTCAACATGCTTGATTTCTTAGAAATGGGACTGCCATTCAAAAGCCTCTTTTTATATCCAATGTAGTGAAATAGGATGCTGAATGTTAATGAAAAACTTTGACAAAGTTAAGGGAAAAGATTTGGATTGAAGTCTGTAGAATCATGAGCAGATTTCCAGAAAAGAGCTCACCCTTAGAATGATGTCTAAGAGTAAGAGATCAAGGCAAAAGAATTTTAGTGTCCTATTATCTGTTCATTCTGATTGTGTTCTGGGGAGGAAAAGGTTAATAGCTGGTCCCAGAATCTCTCCTCTAGATATGGGCTTGGCCTTTGGTTAACTGTCAGTGATATCCACATAGAGAGGACAAGAATAGTACTTATCATGTACTGAATACTGATTGAAGAATGTTCCAGAGAATGTTGTATTTAGCTGCAAATTTTTTTTGTGTGTATAACTTACAACCCACAAGATTTATCCCACTACAGAGGAGACTTAGATGGTAAACAGTATCTAGGTCGAAGGACTCCTAGCACAGTAGCTATCTGTCCTGATAAAACCAGGTTTACAACAGCTGATTGCAAGTCCCAAGAGTAAAAAGCCTTCCAGGCTTCATGGGGACATGGGAAGCTGTGTCTGTGTTGTCTCCTTGGAGAGGAAAACATATTATGTTCTGCAGATAAAAGGAAAAGCTAGTCAATGGAAAATCTTAAAAGAAAATACTGTGTCCAAGTAAAAAGAGTTCAGAAAAGCAAAAAGAGAAAATATAGGGAGAGAAAACAAATAAATACAAGGCATGAAAAATTAATGATAAATTTTATAAGCAATGCACAAAGTAAGAAAATGTTGACTGAGAAAAATATAGTTAGACAAACCTTAAATGTAATGTATGAAAAATTGAAATGATAGATTTTACTTCAAAAGTAAGTTATTGGGGGCCAAAGGGATAGCTCAGTGGTAAAGAGCAATGATGTTTTTCAGGAGGACATGGGTTCAATTCCTAGCACCCACATGGCATTTCACAACCATCCATAACTGTAGTCCTAGGGGATCCAGTGCCACTCCTGGACTCTGAAAGTACCATACACATGAGTGATACACAGACAAACTTGCAAGCAAGATGTTTATACACATAAAATAAATAAACTTAATTTCTTTTCTCTGCTAAGAGACTGTTGTATTTGCTAAGAGATTTTTCATCATGCAACTTGTAAAGTGTGAAATTTATCCATATGTAAGCAACACTTCTCAACCTGTGGGTCCAGACCCCTTTGGCAAACCTCTATCTCCAAAAATATTTATATTATGATTCATAACAGTAACAAAATTGCAGCTATGAAGTAGCAACAAAAAGTGATTGCATGATTGGGGTCAGCACAACACAAGGAACTGTATTAAAGGGTCGCAGCATTTAGGAAGGTAGAGAACCACTGATCTAGAATTAGATTCCATGGAATGGCAAACACAGTGTTTAGGCGGAAGTACTCTCCACATACTAGCTTTCCTATGCAGATGAACCCTGTTTTGTATCAGCTTATTGCCACATTATTCTGGAAAAATCTTTTCTAATACATTTATGCAGCAGAAAGCTAGAAGATAGAGATAATGGTTCTCTCTAGGGAAGAAGGCACTTGATCCCTAGTAATGTCCCCTAGGGGAGATTATAAGTGGGGATAGGGGAGAGGAAAGTGTAGGTTGGCCAAAATTAAATTATATATGTATGTATGTATGTGTGTATATATATATATATATATATATATATATATATATATATATATATATATATGGGGATGCACTGGTTTTTAAGCTAATTTTAAAACATATTATACAAAAAAGACATCTGAATATAAGTACACTGCATGTGTGGGCAATTCTGCTCCCAGAAGCCATTAGTTATTAAATGAAAATCTCCGCACTGGGTGCAGGATATCTCACTATCAGTTATTGGTCAGGGCAGCACCAGAAAGCACAGGCTATTGCCACTCCATTTTTACATGATTGAGTTTTCCTAATCTTGACATTTCTCATCTATGACATTTAACACAGCCAGCATAGGCAGCTCCTGCTTGGGTTTCCATACTTCCTTGGGCTTTGGTATGGGGGATGGGAGACACAACACTGTGGAGACAGATGTGAGTGTAAATATTCTGCCATTGCTGTATATTACAGTCCCTTTCTGTAACCCAAACACCTCTAGTCTCCCACCCATGGCAGCTCACCATTTCTTACACAAGAGAATATTTATAAATACACACATGCACCTCGTCATGCTTAGACAATGACAAACCACAAATATAATGATTATTCTGTAGGTTATGTTGTCTAGTATGGCAGTAGACACTGTCTTTGTGTTGGTGACTCTGCAATGTTGTCACAAAGATGAAATAACCTATGGGCACATTTCATAGCATCCTAATGTTTTTAGGTTAGAATTAAAGGTAGTTGGGGTGCTCCACCGTGACACTCACATGCATGTAAGTGTAAGTCATTATAATTTATGTTTATTCATCCTTCTCTCTGGTGCCCTCCCCTGCATTCTCTCTCTCTTCTAGCTGCCTTTCATAGCACCTCCTAATAATTGTCTGAATTTCATTAAAACTTGTAGTAAACACCCCCTTCACCTTTAATTTTATTAATTTGCATCTTCCCTTTCCTTTGGTTTATTTAACTAGGGGGTTGCCTTTTTTTTTTCTTTTTTTAAAGAATCAACTCTTTGGTATAATATATATACATATGCATATATATTATATGTATTATTTGTATAATATATATAAGTATATACATATATATAATTTTCCAGTTCATGCATTTCTACTCTCTTCTTTATTATTTCTTGCTCTTCATGGTTTGAGCTTGGATTGCGATTGTTTTCCTAGGACCTTGACTGTATCATTATGTTATTTATTTGAGATTTTTCTGCTGTTACAAATGGAAGCATTCACAATTGTAAACTTTCTTCTGAGAGTTTCCCTCGCTATATGACTACGGTTCTAGAAATTTATTTTCTTCTTTTTTAAAAAAAGAATTGTTTTGCTCAGTCTAGTATTTCACACGTTTATGCAATGTATTTTGATCACGTTCATCCAACACTATACCACCTAACTCCTCCTACCGCCCCCATTCCACCTCCCTCCCAACTTCATGTCCTCCTACTTTTTGTTGTTATTAATAATCCCCTGAGTTCCATTAGTGCTGCCCATATGTAAAGGGAGGTGGGTCATCCACTGGGACATAGGCAGCTACTAGTGAGCACACCCCCAAGAGAGTGGCTCTTCCTCTCTCAGCAGCCAACTGCCAGTACTCCTTCACCAACAGTGGGACCCTCCCAAATCCTTGTTGGAATCGTGACTGGCATGATCTTGTGCATGACTTATACAGATAAGCATGGCTGCTATCGGTTGACATTTGCAACAGCTACATCATGCCCACAAGTCAGTATTTTACAGCTCTCTTCCCCGTCTGCCAGTTCTTACATCCTTTCTGCCCCTTGCCTTAATTAGTGTTCTGTTGTTGTGAAGAACACCATGACCACAGCAACTCTTATATGGAAAACATTTAATTGGGTGGCTTGCTTACAGTTTCAGAGGTTGAGTCCATTATCATCATGGCAAAGGAAAAATGGTGCTGATGAAGTGGCTGAGAATTCTACATCTTACAGGCAACAGAAACAGTGTCATACTGAGGGAAGCTTGAGCAAAAGAGACCTGAAAGCCCAACCCACAGTGGCACACTTTCTCCAATAGGGCCATACCTACTCTAACAAAGCCACACTTCCCAATAGTGCGACTCCCTTTGGGGGTCATATTCTTTCAAACTACCATACCCCTATTCTGAGATGTTCCGTGAGCCTTGGATGAGAAGGCTTAATATAGATGATTCATTCACTGCCAAGCACTCAGATTTATTTATACTCTACTTTGACCACTTATGAGTCTCTGCATTAACCACCATCCACTGTGAAATGAAGCTTCTCTGACCAAAGTTGAAGGGAACAAAAGTCTGCAATTATAAATATAAATATATAGAAGGCAATTTGGCTGCATTAGCAAAGCAACAACAGTGGGTGCCCACCACCACCACCACCACCACCATCACCATCTAGGGTTCTTCTCTGCCATGGGCTTTTGAAAAGATTTATGGTATAAGGTGTGGAATCCCTCTTGTGTTTCAGGCTTCAGTTTCTAATAGAAAAGAGTTGGTTGCCTCTATAACCACCATGCCATTATTGCACCAGTGAATGCTTTTGCCAGAAAAGGCAGAATTGTAGCTTGGGATCAGTTTAAGTGCTCCTTCCTAGCAGGCTGCACAGCACCTTCTGGCTTTATGTAAGATAATCAGCAGGAACAGAGTCTCCTTATCAGTTGAGGCTTATTTCTGCACATCCTTCATCCAAAATGAATGGTATCTGCGGCACTATCATCTTACTGCCATTTTAGTTATGGCAGGCAACCAAGAGTGCTAGCAATGACCTGTTACAATTAGGGTTCTTCTGCAGCATACCTGACCATTTAACTAGTAGGAAATATCCTATGCTTAGTACTGAGATTACCATTTAATAACCCATGTCTCTGAGGGGTAGTATCATCTACCCATGTAGGTGACTTCTATTCAAACCCTTTAAAATTTTTAATTAAAAATACATAGTATGTTTAATTATCTTACAAGCTAGTAGCTTCTTCATATATCCTGTGTTTTGTCTAACTCACTTCTTCTTTCCTTCCTCCTCTGATTCGATTCCCCTTATCCCCACTTAAATCTTCAGCCCATAGAACTCCCCACCGCCTTTCATGTCGCCTCTATTCTACCACCCCTCTAATTAAAATGGTATTTTAATTAGGTTTCTATTGCTGCCACACCAGCCCCATATTGCTGTGATTAAAATATCGTGACCATGAGCAAGTTGAGGAGGAAAGGGCGTATTTGGCTTATTCAGTCCATGGAAGCCAAGGTAATAATTAGAATATTAATTTTTATTTTATTTTTAATACATTTGAAATTACAATGAATTATGTAACTTCCCCTTTTCCTTTTATCTTTCTAAACATCTACCATGATACTCTCTACTATGTATATGGACATGGAGGAAGGAGAGGAGTCTGTACTTACATAACATGTGTCCTGTGGATCCCAAGAACAACCTTAATGTCTCTTTGTATTTAATGCTTAAGAGGGAATAAGGGGATATGCAAATTATGCAATTTCCCTGCTCACACTCTTCCTTTTTTTTTTTTTTTTTTTTTTTTTTTGCTTTGTCTTGCCTTATTTTTCGGGAAGGGGAGTGCCTTTTCCACTATGTCAGCTAGTCCTAAATACCTGTAGAGGGACTGCGCAGGATTGGTTTTCAAGTTAACCTCCAAATAAACACTAGCTTATATAATATACAGTATGTATAATGTGTATGTGTGTATATGTATGCAGAAAATAGTTTTAATTAGATATTGGAGAAATTTCTTTCTGGTACATTGGAACTGGAGGCTCCAAGTTATATATCTGAATCAAGGGAGGGTGTGTAGAACTGGTATTCTCTTGTCCTCCCTGTGGCTCCTTCTGTTTCTGAATCTAGCCAGGACAAGTGTCTGGTTTCTCCAGAACTCTTCGCTGAGTAGCTGTCCTTCATGCAGCAAGAGTCTCTGCTGCTGATACTGACCGTGGAGTCTATGAACTCAGCAGTGCATTTACCCTGAGATTCCCCCACTCCTGGAGTGGCTAAGGTTTAGCTAGGATATGTGCACTGGGGGTATGCGAGTTAACCACAGCACTGAGATTAATGTAGGCAGAAGACCTATCTTCCTTCTTCCAAGATCTGAGTATTAACCCATCCAGCTGTGAATGCCGTGTTCCTCCCTAGAGCTTCAAAGGCCCTAGGTTCTCCAGCAGTGAATGACAGAATGTGATCCCCACAAGGATCTCAGGTTTGCCCTGCCAAACTCAGGGGTTCTTCTCAGTTGATAAATCTGATACCAGCCACTGAGGCAGAGCTATCTCTCTCCTTGCATTCCAGCTTGGGCTCATCCTCCTGCTGCATGAGCCTTGTGCCCAGGGCTCGTCCCCCACTCCTGCTTTCCTTAGTGTTGTCTTTGGACCTTCTCCCACCCTGAGGCTGTAGACCCAACAGAAACTCCCAGGCCTGTTGCTCCCTAATCTTCCAAGTTAACTGTATTGTAAACAATAGGTTCTGATTTGAGCTGGCACTGGGCCTCTGCCCTCAGAGTCACCCAGCATAGCAATTAGGATTTCTTTGCCCTGTTGACCCATCCACCAACGGAAACACTGTCTCACCAAAACTCCCAGCTAGCTTTGAGGCTTGTAAGGGTCCTGGGCATGTCCAGAGACAAGGACCATGTGTCTTTGATATGCCTTGCATTTGAAAAGTGGCTCTGTTTGATGTCGCCTAGGCAGGGAGCTTTGTGACTCTGTTCAACTCACATCTCTGCATTTTATATCTTTATTTAAAAAAAAACTGGTCTTTTGTAGGCTTCCTTTTCTTTCTCCTGTGTATTGCTAAAGCTTTCCTCTCTTAGTTAGCTTTGCCTGTCAACCAGACAGAGCCTAAGACCATCTGACAGAGGGACCACCCTAATTAGATTGGCCTAGCCATGTCTGTGGGATTGATGTAGGAAGACCCATCCCACTATGGCAAGCATCATCCCTAGGCAGGTGGTCTTGGGCTAGCTACATAAGGAAGCTAGGGAAGTATGAGGCAGTTACCAACATCCGTCATTGATTCTGTGTCAAGCTCTTCAAGTTCTTACCCTCTATGACCTGGTAGCATCAGCCAAGTAAATTCTTTTCCTCCTCTTTTGCTTTTGATCAAACTGTTTCATCACAGCAATAGAAAAGAAACTTGAACATCTTTTTTATTCTCTTTGGAACAGAGTGCTTTTTTTCTTATTCTGACTGTCTCTCTTACAGACACACTCAGGCGCATACAAAGTCCCCTTTAGTTTGCCATCTTACTGAGAAATCTAGAAGCCTGGAGACATACATTTATTTATTTATTTATTTATGTATTTATTTATGTATTTATTTATTTACCTATTTATTTATTTATTTATTTATTTATTTATTTATAGTTTGGTACGGGCAGGGCCTCATTATGTATTCCCAGCTGGCCTTAAACAAACTCTATAGACCAGGATGACCTCAAATTCTGCCTGCCTCTGCCTCAAGAGTGCTGGAATTAAAGTCATGTGTCTTCATACACCAGCCTTGGGATATTTATTCTTAAAGGAAGATAAACTCACGATGAAGCCAAGTCAACTGTAGTGAGGTGTGTATTTGGCTTGGTCACCCACCACCTCCAGAATCACGAGAGTTTTTCTCTGAGAGGATCAAAAGCATGACAACTCTTTCTGCTAGACCTAAGCAGATGTCATATATACACCTGTAGCATGGGAGGGGGCTGCCTTGAAGGATGAGAAAAAGTGTTTTATGAGTGCTGACTTCCTAGCAGTTGTGAAAGCCTCCCATAGCAAATTATTTGACTATCTAATGACCTTATGGAATTATTTTTTATGTGAATTCCTGTTTGGGGAGAAGTTGAGCATCTGTCAAGTGCTGTTTTAACTGTCACGGGCACTGCTGAGTGTCTGAGATAGATAGAATGATGGCAAAATCTTGAGAGTGTTGGCATTCTGGAAATAGTTATCCAAAGGTCATTCTTGGTGCCATATGCTTCTGTGAGGTTGTCATTGCTAGTTTATCTGTGCCAAGGACAAAGAACATAGCTGTGGGAAGCAAGTGTTCCTGAATGATCTTGTGGGCATACTCACTGGTATGACTAACTGGTGGTGTAGTATTGGGAGACAGGTCTGATTTCCCAGCCCTGCCCATCTTCCATTTCCGTTATTCCACATGGGATTGTGTGGTTTTCAAAACATTGTGTGTGTGTGTGTGTGTGTGTGTGTGTGTGTGTGTGTGTGTGTGTGTGATGACTGGTACATATATGTGAGTCGGAGGACGCAGATGCTATGGTGGAGGTCAGAAGACAACTGTCAGAACTCGGTTCTTTCCTTCTCCCATGGGCTCTGGGGATCAAACTTGGGTTTTCTGTCTTTTACAGCAAGTGCTTTCGCTACACCACCTCAAAGCACTTTGTAAGTTCAGTCTTGTCATTTCTGAAAACAGAATATAGTAAGACCCACAATATAAGGGTGGTCTGGAAATCAAATGAGATGACTCCTGTGCTTAACAAAGCACATATACAACAGCAACAGCAGAAGACCTGGGCAGACACTGCTGTGGCCACACTCACATGATCTGTCTCCCCCCTCAACACACACACAAAGCCTTTGCCTTAACCTACCTCGGCTCCCACCCTTACAATGATGAAAAAAGGGATTACTCCTTCTTGCAGCTATGTTCTTGCATGATCCTAGAAAAGAACTAGACTTCCTGTCTCCCCTCTTCTACAGCAAGGCTTAACCTATTTGTCCTTAGGCACATCCTCCATTTCTCAGAGTCTATACTTCTCCGACTTCTGTCTTAAATGTAATGAATGGTTCATCACAAAAAGAGCAGGATTTGTGGGAGGGTTCATCTTTGTTTTAGAACTTTCAAGCATGACCACAGCTTATCAGAGCTTTTAAAAATCTCTCTCTTGTAATCAGACTGCAGCGCGCGTGCACGCACGCACACGTGTGCACACACACACACACACACATACACACACACACACAGACACACGCACACCTACCCCCCACCCCCGCCACACACAAACTTCTGCCTGACACCTCACGCTTTCCAGGCCATCCTCATGCCACAGGAAGGGCTAACCAGCTCCTGGATAGAGAAGAGAAGTGACACTGATTTAGAAAGTCAGGTGGAAACAATTAGGAAGTGTCACTTCTGAGCCTGGGATGTGAGGCCACAGGCCAACTGCACAGGTACATCAGTGAATAGAAGCCAAGGACAGTGCCCAGGGCAGCTCTCTGGTGAGCCTGGCGGCTGCAGCCAGAAACACTTGCTCTCAAGAAAGAATAGGTGGTCTGAAGGTAGGGCAGAACCTGGGCTAGTCCTTATTTGGGAAGTCAGCTTGACAACCAGTCCTGCTCAGAGTTCCTCTGTGGGCATTTGGGACCAGCTGACACAGTGGAGAAAACACTTCCCCTCACCCCAAAACAATACAAATAATAAAACAAGAAGGAAGAATATGGGCGGGGAAATTGCATAATCTTTGCACATTTCCTTCATTCCCTCATAAGCATTAAATACAAAGAGCCATGCAAGGATGCTCTTGAGATGGACAGAATGCATATCTTGTCTTATCCAGGAATGCGTTTCTCTCCTTCCATGTCTGTCCGTGTGTCTATGAACTGCAGATGATTAAGCAGGACTGATGATTATCCTTAGCGTAATTCACCACAACTTAACCAATGATGGGAAACAGAAACAAAATGGACAGACTCTTTTCTAAGTCACGTCAGGTTAAAATAAAAGAACATGGAATCAGAGCCATGTGTTTCCATGAGTGCCACGGCATTATGTTCTAGGGATACTGTGAAACATTTCACATACCTTCCATGTGCTGCTCAGTCAACCTGTAAGATAATTTGCTTTTGTTCAGAGCACTGACAGTACCATGTGAGCTATAGAAGACTTATTCACTAGATTCATTACAAAGGATGGATGATGAAAAGAGCTGATTGCTAAGCACCTCATTGTTAGACAGCGTCGTTTGTTTTTGTGACCCTGAGTCCTGGAGAGCCACCATTCTCAAGTGGACTGTCTTCCTTACATGTTAGACTACAAATACTGCCTTTATATTTAGTGTCGAGGTCTCTGAAACTGTGGTCAGCCACAGCCTATTTCCCCTTCTTTATCTCCATGGCTTGAGAAGAGCGTTTACCACAAAATTTTTAGTCCATTTCACCCTCTTCTTTCTCTCTACCTTGAGAACAGTGCTGTAGAGCTGTGTGGTATAGCTGACCCAATCTGTCTTCCAAAATAATGCAGCTGCTGGCCAGAATTTAGCCCCAATGTTAACATTACACAAAACACACACACACACACACATGCACACATGCACCACATATATATCACACACACACCACATCTTACACACTTACCACTGAAGATGGAAATTTCTGTCCTGCCTGGACCCACAGCCATTTAGTCTCAAATAAATAAACATGCTTATATTAATTATAAGCTATTTGACCTATGGCCCAGGCTTTTTATTGACTAGCTTCTTTCTTAATTATTAATTCATTTCTATTAAGCTATGTATCTCCATGTGGTTTTGCCTTACCAGAGAATGCTCCACATCCTTTCTTCCCAGTAACTACATGGCATCTCTCTAGAGACTCACCCTCTGCATTCCTCTTCCCAGAATTCTCCTAGTCTGATAGGCCCACTTATACTTCCTGCCTGGCTACATCTTGCCTGTCCATTTGCCAAAACAGCTTTATTCATCAACCAATGAGAGAAGCATATATTCATAGCATACAAAAGGATATCCCCCATCATAACACACACACACACACACATACACACACACACACATACACACACACACACACCACACACATACACAGCACACCACAGACCACACACAAACACGTATACCACACCTCCCGCATACATGCACATAAAATCTCTCTCTCTCTCTCTCTCTCTCTCTCTCTCTCTCTCTCTCTCTCTCTCTCTCTCTCTCTCTCACACACACACACACACACACACACACACACACACACACACACACACACACACACACACACACACACACACACACACACACACACACACACCACCACCACCACCACCACCACCACCACCACCACCACCACCACCATGTGCAGAGACAAATGGTATCCACTGCATCCCCTCCTCATCACATCATACCCACTGCATCCCCTGCTCACCCACACTATACCCACTATTGCGGTTCAATAAGGGTCAGGATAAACAAATGGAAACAACATGCTACAACCCACTGCATCCCCTGCTTACCCACACCATACCCACTGCATCCCCTCCTCACCCACACTATACCCACTGCATCCCCTGCACCCACACCATACCCACTGCATCCCCTGCTTACCCACACCATACCCACTGCATCCCCTCCTCACCCACACTATACCCACTGCATCCCCTGCTCACCCACAGTATACCCACTGCAAGAAGCAGAAAATAGCAACCAAGCAAAGAGATGCCCTCTGTGTCACAGCCATGAGGTACAGAAAACAGAAGACAAAATAAAACTACCTATTTCAAGGGCTACAGAGAAGTTTCATTTGGTAAAGTACTTGCAGTGCAAGCTGAAGGTCCTGAGTTCGGATCTCCAGAACCCATGGCACATGGCACATGTGCTTGATGGCACATGACTATAATCTCAGCACTGGAGAGGTCTCTCTCTCTCTCTCTCTCTCTCTCTCTCTCTCTCTCTCTCTCTCTCTCTCTCTCTCTCTCTCACACACACACACACACACACACACTCACACACTCTCTCTCTCTCTCTCTCTCTCTCTCTCACACACACACACACATACATACACACACATACATACACCACCACCACCACCACCACCACACTACAACACACTACACCACAACACACACACACACCACAGGGGCCCCACACCACACACATACATACATACATACATACATACATACATACGCACGCACGCACGCACACACACACACACACACACACACACACAGAGATGCAGTGCCAGTGCTTTCTTACACACTGATAATTGTTTAGATGTTGCCCAGAACCCTTTCTGCCTTGATGTGACTAATGGTTCCTGCATGGATCATTGCTCAGCCTAAAGGAAATCCCTTTGAATTTTTACTAATGAAAGAAACCAAAAATGTTAAGTTCTAAATCACTTCTAAATTACAGCTTATGCAAAATGCTTTGTGTTCACTGAGAAGGTCCAAGAAATATGGGCAGCCTAGAGGAAGAGCAACATTGCAGAGGATGCTCCTATTGAAAGATGCAATTAAAGACTTCTCTGCATTGCTACCTTGTGAACACAGACAGGCACACACACTGAGTACTGGACACCATTAGCACCCGGTTGGTTTGCGTGTGATTGTAGGTCTCTCTTGTCTTTATATTAATGAGGACATATTTTAGAGGATTTCTTGCCTGAATTTTTCACTTAATACTTCTACTTGACTGTTTTCTCCTACTCTTTAGTCTTCTTCCACAAACGTCGCTGTTAAAAAATTCAGCATTAGTGTAGGAAGTCTGAATTAGTAGGTAATAAGTGGGCTGATATTTGTTCTGTGATTAGTAGCTAAATTCCATGCATGTGCATGAATATTTTATGTGAATTTAAAACAAAGGGTTTTTTGTTGTTGTTGTTCATTTTGTTTTTTGAGACAGGATTTGTCTATGTAGCCTTGGCTGCCCTGGAACTTGATCTGCAGACCAGAAATCCACCTGCTTCTACCTCTCGAGTGCTGGGATTCAAGACATGAGCCATCACTACTCAGGAAAAATATTTTTTATTTTTCAAGTCAGGGTTTCTCTGTGTAGCTTTGTAGACCAGGCTGACCTCAAACTCACAGAGATCCTCCTGCTTCTGCCTCTTGAGTGCTTGTATTAAAGGTGTGTGCTACCACTGCCAGGCACAAAAAATATTTTTAATTGAAATAGAATTACATCACTTTCCCATATCCCTTTCCTCCCTCCAGCCCCTCCAAGCTACACTTCCACAACCCCCTCCCATGTCATCCCAACAACTCTCAAGTTTATAGCCTTTTTCTTTCATTACTATTCTTACATATATATGCCTGGTATGTGTATGCACAAGTATATACAACACACATACATCATACACACACACACACACACACACACACACACACGTATAAAACCTGCTGATTAGATTTTTGTTGTTCATGGTTTCAGGTTGACCATTCTACATTGAACAATAAGAAGGTCTCATCTCTAGAGAAACTAATTTTAGTTCTTCTAGTGGTAATTAGTTCCCTGTAGTTCTTTGTCTAGGTGTGGTACCCCATGAAATTTCTTCTCTTCCATGTTAACACATCCATTGAGTCTTTTAAAATCTAAGAACTAGCCTGGTGACACACCTGTAATCCCACTGCCTGACTGAGGGTTTAAACCTTGAGTTTGAAGCCAGGCTGGGCTATTAATGAGTTACAGGGCAGCCTGGTCTACAGAGTGAGACCTTTGTCAAGACAAAAAAAAAAAACCCCAAAAATTTATATTAAAAGGAAAAACATATAAGGACTACACTTAAAGACACAAGTTCCCAATAGCTTGGACTAGGACATGATATATTTTCTTCCCTGCCCACATGCACACAGCTCTTAAGATGTCCCCTCTCCTTCTCCTCCTGCTTCATTTATCCCATGGTTCTTTTTGTGCCCTAATCTGGCAAGCACCTATTTGCTTATGCTGCTTGTTTCCTTCCTCCTCTACCCTGGAAGCTTCTGTGGGACAGGGTTTGAGATGTTTTCAAAATGGGTTTAGGGAATGGAGAGCAATGCATGACACACAGTAGGGCCTATTGGTGCCTGTAGACAAGCCTTAGTTTCCTTCTCTAGAAAGACAGGAAACAGCTCTCAGACAGGCATGAACATCAAATTAGGTAATGAGGATTCACATGGGAACCTATGGCCCCTAAAGAGATACTCAGGAGTTTGTGTGTTCTTGTGCAGGTGCCATCTCACTTTTGTCCCAGATGAGTGTCAGACCTGCTTGCATTTAGGCTGAGTCTTACCCTCTAAATTGTCCCTGACCCATAATGACTGACAACTGTGGTGGATGCTGCCTGTGGGACTCCCTCCAAGGTGGCCCAAGCTCATGCTGACTTTTGGGTTTTGAAGCTTCCTGTGGGATTCAGACATGGTTTGTTCTATAAGGACAGCAATGAGGATACATTAAGGTTAGACATGCACCAGAAGTTTCTGTGTGCTATTGCAGTGTACAATGAGTTTGTGATTGAATGGGCAGGAGAGATGATATTTCAAACAGTTTCAGACTATTGGATTGAAACGAGCCCCAGGAATTCTCTTCTGGGAGAACAGAAAGGCTAGGGCTCCAGGAAGAGGACCCACCTGACTCTTAGCAGAGATTTCACGCGGCTCTCAGGACTAAAATGAACACTTAGATGGCTCCTGGCTTTGGTTTCATCTTTTCTTTGGAGTTATAACACTCCTGATGAAGGAATGGAAAATAAACTAGGAACCTTTAACTTTCTGCTTTGCCAAACTGCAAATCAATTGATTTTCCTTTATCAGTCTGTCTAACTTAAGAGGCTGTGGGCTTATAAACCTACATGATCCCTGTTAACAGCCTCTGATTATGAGACTGCAGGACATATTTCAACATCTCAGAAGAAAGAATTTGGAATGTTTTTACTGTAAAGATGATGAATGTCTGAAGAGACAGATATGTTGAACACAGATATGCCATGCTTTAAACACAATGTATGCATATATAAAAACATCACATCACCCACAAATACATATAATTTTAACGTTTTATAAATCAGTTATTTTTAAAATGGGGGGGTCTTCTACACTCCACATTCAAAGTCTCCTAGGTCCTCTTAAAGTGGAGTAGAAGCGGGCTACTAACCTCTCATCCACTAAATAAAGAGTTCCAGCACAGTTAATACAGTTTGCTGTGAAGATTGACTACATTAAAAATCCCTCCTATACAGAGATAGGTCAAATGAGAATAGCAACGCTTAAGGCCCAGGTGTATATGGCCTTTCAGTATGGCCCTTTCCTTTCCCAGACATAAACCTCATTTTCTGAGAACCTCATAAACAAGACTATACATGCCCTTTGTAGGAAAATGAGTTGTGACTGCCTTGTGTAAGCATTGTAGCCTATAGTTTCAACTTCTCAGATGTAATCCTACACAGTCTCCCCAGGGCCTCTGTGGAACCACCCTATCATTTCATTTCTGGAAGAAATAAAGAGGAAGAAAGACAGGAAGAAAGAGAGAGATGGGGGAGGGAGGGGGAAAGAAGAAAGTGAGAAAGGAAGAAGAAAGGAAGGAAGGAAGGAAGAAAAGAAAGTTCCTTAGAATAATTTTTGGAAGCCACCAAAATTGAATATATGGCTGTTGCCAAGGCTCCTGAGCATGACTTTCTCTTGAGAAATCCTCAGCCAAGCTTAGGTGTGTTTCCTAATCTCCTTTTATTAATTCCTGTACTGCAATCTCTGCTAAGACCTTTTCTTAATAAACTCCTTCTTGCTTCCCACCCTTTCATTCTGAAATTCTTTCCTGCTGTGAAGTCAAGCATCCCAGCTTCAGGGGAGTGGAGGCCCCTGAAGAGAAGTCCTTAGGCTGCTGTGTGCACAGCATGGAGCAGGATCTCCAGCCCCTCCTTCCCCTGCTTCTTCAGAGGTAATGACATAGTCCATATTCTCTTGCTGCCCCCACATCATACTTCTAGAGAGTTCTAGGCACAAACAGGAGCTGGGTTTTGGTGTGTGTGTGTGTGTGTGTGTGTGTGTGTGTGTGTGTGTGTGTGTTTGTGTGTGTGCGCGCACGCATGTGTGCGTGTGTATATATGTGTGTATGTGTGATGTGTGTGTGATGTATATGTATGATGTGTGTGTATGTGTATGTGGTGTGTGTATGTGGGTGTGTGTGTGTGTTTGTGTGTGTGCGCGCACGCATGTGTGCGTGTGTATATATGTGTGTATGTGTGATGTGTGTGTGATGTATATGTATGATGTGTGTGTATGTGTATGTGGTGTGTGTATGTGGGGTGTGTGTGTGTGTTTGTGTGTGTGCGCGCACGCATGTGTGCGTGTGTATATATGTGTGTATGTGTGATGTGTGTGTGATGTATATGTATGATGTGTGTGTATGTGTATGTGGTGTGTGTATGTGGGGTGTGTGTGTGTGTTTGTGTGTGTGCGCGCACTCATGTGTGCGTGTGTATATATGTGTGTATGTGTGATGTGTGTGTGATGTATATGTATGATGTGTGTGTATGTGTATGTGGTGTGTGTATGTGGGGTGTGTATGTGTGGTGTGTGTGTGGTGTGTGTATGTGTATCGTGTGTGTATATGTGTGATGTGTGTGTATGTGTGGTGTGTGTATGTGGTGTGTGTGTGTGTGTGTGTGTGTATGGTGTATAGGTATATCATGTGAGTATGTGTGTGTATGTGTGATGTATGTGTATGTGTGATGTGCGTGTGTGTGTGTGTGTATGTGGTGTGGTGTGTGTGTGTGTGTGTGTGTGTGTGTGTGTGTGTGTGTGTGTATGTGTGGTGTGTGTGTGTGTGTGGTGTGGTGTGTGTGTGTGTGTGTGTGTGTGTGTGTGTGGTGTGTATGTGTGGTGTGTGTGTGTGTATGTGGTGTGTGTGTGTGTGTGTGTGTGTGTGTGTTTGGGTACCAATTTCCTTGAAACTGAAACATTCCCTTATAGAAAGAAAAAGGTCCATGAGACTCAGAAAGTAAACAACTTAACAAGTCCTGAAGAATTAGCAAAATTCCCATGGCTCCTCTTCAGGGCTATAGATGCAGTGAACAACTGTTGAAGGAGACCATTTGCCAGGACCAATAGAGCTGCCCAGGGGAAACTCTTTTATCTGCCAAGCTGCCTGCAAATCCTGCAGAGTCCCCGGGAAGAAACTGCATGACTTTTTACCCAGCTCAGGGTGGATGTTGTGGTGACACAGCTGCCATTGAGTCATCCTTGCCATTGTAGTAACCCCTCAGCACAGTCCCCTAAGTAATCCTATGTTCATCCACACTGCTTCACCAACCTGGACATCAGTAGGATCACTGATGGGGTGATGGGTGGTAGGTCACTCTCTGGGGTGAATAGACATCTACTTGTGTCTCCTCAAGGAGACCAGGCAGTGGTACTGTATGCCTTTAATCCCAGCATTTGGGAGGCAGAGGTAGTTGGATCTCTGTGAGTTCAAGGCCAGCCTGGTTTACAGAGTGAGTGCCAGGATAGGCTCCAAAGCTACACAGAGAAACCCTGTCTAGAAAAACAAAACAAAACAAACAAACAAAAACCAAAAAAGAAAGAAGAATAAAATTCTTTTCAAATTTTGGGAAAAGATAGATTGTTTAGCAGTCATGAAATCAAGGAGCCATCAGAACTATTTACACGCATCATCATATCTGGATAATAATTAAAGGACTCCATACACCAAGAGATCAACACAGACTGGTGGATGGTGGCCTTTCCCTCCTGCAGTCAGCCATTGAGGTACCTTCACGCCATTAAATGTGCCTCTAGGTCCCTACATCCCAGTGCAGTCTCAATGAGGGAGCCAGCCTTCAGTGATGGTAACAGCACTTCTGATAACCTGCCAGCTGACCTAGAGGCTTTCTGAACAGCCAATGAGATCAGCAGCCTGATCTAGAAGAATAGACTCTGTAACCACAGAAATAATGGACCAACTTTGTCTTTATTCTAGTCCCATTCTTTGATACTGGACGCACTGTACTCTGAGCCCTGCTTGTGCAAATTCATCTATTTCTTCTCTGTGGGTTGCAGTCTCACTGTCTGGGGATAGTGGTGTCTGGGGTGGATTGAAGGGACCTGATGATAATGTTTTGCTTTCGTTTAATTTGCACCTTCACTTCTGGCTTTCTCACTGAGGCCCATCTGTAGTCTCTTATCAAAGGGACTTCTGGGTAAAAAAAAGGGATGTAAATGTTCTGAAATGTGATTGCTGATCCCCTGAAGTGGTTTGCTGGTTTTCTTTCCATAAATGGTGATTATGAAGGTCGCTCTTCAGTCCTTGACTAATGCAGTGTAGAAAATGCAATTACAAAATGAAAAACAAATTGTTTGGTTCTGTTTCATATTTTGCAAACTAAATATACTTGAGCATATGATATTTTCTTATTTTTAGCCACATGTATGCGTGTGTGTGTGTGTGTGTGTGTGTGTGTGTGTGTGTGTGTGTGTGTATGAACCAGAGGCATAGGAAGCATAGGAGGCATAGGAGCCCCATAGCTGGAATAACAAGCAGCTATAAGTCGTGTGGGTGATGAGAACCAAACTCAGGTCCTCTGCAAAACAGTGTGCTTTCTTAGCCACCGAGCCACCTCTCTGGACCCTGCACGTCTGACCTTATATTTCTTTCTGGTGTGTGAATGGATGACATTTATCCTGTGGAAAATCACCTTCCAGGATGCTGCTCTCTCTCAATTATGGTAATGAAGTCTAAAAAAATAGCCCTTATCCAAACTTTACATTGTAATTGATCTACCAATAAATGGGTTATTTGGCATTGACCACTTGTCATTTATAAATGTGTTAATTGTCATTTCAATTGTTCAGAACACAAGTTTCATGTTATTTGAGGAAAACTCTAGATTGTTTTGTTGCGGCGGAGGAATGCTTGGATGGCACTACAGCAGAGAAGCCTTTCTGCCCCCACTCCTATTAAGCTCACATAAGGCAAAGTGCTTTTCTATTTTTAAAGAGCAGAGGTTGTAGCTACTCTGGAGAGAGCCCCTCTTAGCAGGTACCTCAGGAAGATAATTGGCAGGTGTCCCTGAAGGTTGATGCTAAGCAAAGAGCATCACTCGCTCTAACAGACCTCAAGAGGCCCAGACTCAGCACACACGCACAGATCTTACTGCACTAGTGACCATGGCCATTTCTACTGAGGGCTCATGGTTATGTTTCTTCCTTGTTGCAGAAGGAACAAAAATATCATCAGCAAAATTATTTGTATGATTCTTAATATCACTAGGTGCTTTTAAAATGTGTTAACCATTGCCATGTCTTACTTAATTTTACCTAATTATACTTGTTTGAGAAATAGAAACTGATTTTAAATGAAGACAATACTCTAGACCATTTTCTATGTTATTGTTTTTCTATTTGTTTTATTGTTGCTGTTACTATCCCCCTTTATAAGGTGGTGATACTTAAGGCCTACAGAGGTGGGAAGGTATTGTGAAACAAGAGGAAAACAAGGGTCTACTTGTAGTAGTCTCTTTGCATTATAATAACTGAAATTGATGTGTGATTTAGCCTATCCTATGAACCCTCTTCTTAATGGTGATGAATTGGACAGTTACACAGCATGGCAGACAGTGCTGCTCCTAGAAAACATGGTATTGAATGAAAACCTTCAGGACTAACACAGGCTTCTCTACTAGAAGTTATTGTTTAGGGAAGTCCCAGAGACACCCAAAAACAAGACAGTCTATTGGCATCTCTCTTACTTGCTCATCATAACAAGAAGCTCAGACCCTACTTACTGAAGACACAACACACTTCAGTTGCAGGATAGAGATGCTCCCTGCTGTCTGACTTTCATAGCACTAGGAAAGGCCATGCAGGCTGCTGTGGGGAAGTGACATCAATGGTCTGAACCAGTGCTGGATACTGCAGGGTACAGTGAAGACCTGCCAAGCAAGATGTGCCCACTGGTGCAATAGTGAGCAAAGTGTTTACAGGAGTGGCCCAAGCACTCCCTTGGTTGGATTAAGGCCTGTACTTCAGGAGGGAATGCGTATCTGGTACTGAAAACATTGTCAAACCGATAGCTAGGGATGTCATAGGCCTTAGGAGAGAACCTATAGATGATGTTTTCCCAAATGGTTTTATTGTCAAACTCCTTTATAAGTGTTTCTGCTAATATTCAGAGATTGTTGCTTTCAACCTTGGTCACAGAAGCTCATTATTGTAGAGGATACTGGCTCAGAAATGTTCAAACTGTTGAGAGTGCATGGCTATGAGTACCCAGCCATGGACAGAACATCTATATCAATTTCCTGCTGCCCAAGGAACATTTCTGAAGAGGAGACTGAAAGAACATAAGAGCTGGGGGTGGTGGAGGAACACTGTGAAAGCCTGGCCTCTAGACATGGCATGGCTGCCACACACCTTAGCTCTCAGCTCCTGGGATCATCCCCAAGACCTCCGTAAGGTCATGAGGGTTAAAACTTCCAGCACTAAGGGGGAAAAGGTTCTAGACACCTCACCCCTAGTTGCTGAGGGACAGCCACTTTTCTTTGAGGGGGATGGTCATTGGTAGGTTGCCGATGCCCTACTGGATAACCCAACTCACGTGAATACAGACAACACTAATTGGTCTCATGGACTCTTAAAAAAAAAGGCATAAAGTTGGCAGGTGGTAGAAGGTAACTTGGAGGTGCATGGAGTTGGAAGGAGAAAATGCATACATATATGAAGTTTAAAAAATTAGTGGTAGAAGCACATGAAATTGCAGATGTGGACTTGTTTTAGAAGCTTCTGGTGTGAATGCAGCATGTGTCGAACAGCACAGATTCATCAGGGTTAGTTCTGATTGCAAAGCATAGGAATGCTGTCTACACTGGCATTGAGGTAAATGTAACAACTACTTTAAGATTAAATTTTGCTTCTGCAATTAGCATGTACATATGTGTTCCTTATGCAACATCTACCCCAGAAACTGAAATGGTTGCTTCTTTCAAGAAAATACACATTGCCTGACCTAGAACCATGAGTATGATGCCTATTATGTGACTCTTATTTTTAACTGGGACAGTCAAATTTACATATTAGTAGTGTCCTCATACCAAAAATTGTTTTATTCCTTGAAAGGTATGCCATGATGTTCTGTGTACATGACATTGTTCTTGGCAATCAAAAGGAGTAATCCCCTACTTCCCTCTGTCAACATCAAAGTTAACAAATTTCATGGATCAATAGAAGTCGTTGAACTGTAAACCTGTATTTGTAACTTCTAACATTGTCATTTACTTACATTTTTCATCAAGCCATAGACATTTAAAAAAAAAATCGGCAACAACACATTATAAAATAAATATCAGAGGCGAATTAGATTCTTAAACACTAAATGCTGCTCTAAGAGCTCAGCAGGCCTTAAACATTTCCCTTTGTGTGGTAGGATCCAGCTGAGACACACAGTGATGTCAGTCTTAGCAGCTGTGCGAAGCTAGTGGCCCCCCACAGCTCTTCATCAAGGCTCTGTGGCCATTGTGCCAGCTTCCGGTGCTGTGGCCTGGTGCTTGATTGGTATAAATGCTGGAGGCAGGAGCTGGAGGCAGGAGGAAGCCACACAACCACTTAGCTCTCCTGGGAATGCACTGAGGAAAGCTGGGTTGGAGCTGTTAGAAGTGGGTGGTGCTCGGATATTTCTAGCTTTAATACCAAAGTAAAATAGGGAATTTTAAAAAGGAGAGACTGTTCAGAGTCTGTCCTGGAGGGATTGGCTTGGCTTGGGGGAGAGGATTTCCGCATATAAATGGAGAAAACATCCAGACAATAGTGGTTTTGATCCACCACCAGTGCCATTTACTGTACCAGCTGCTGCAAGGATTAATGCAGACTGACCTCACATGTAATCCTGTTCTTGTGCAGAAGCAGCTTCTTTGTTTGCCTGCCCACACACACATCAGCAGTAGCACCCGAGATGATGACAGAAGTTAGAAATGAAAGCTCTAGGGGCTGGAGAGATGGCTCACTGGTTAGAGTACTTGCTCTCTTCTTCTAGAGGACCTGAGTTTGTCTCCCAGCATCCCAGTCAAGCCTTTCACCATTGCCTGTAACTCCAGTTCCAGGGGATCTGATGCAGTATTGTGGTCACGGTGGGCACCTGCGGATGGAGCACCTATGTGTGTGAGCAAACACATGCACCCACACTCCAAAGAAAAGAGAAAAAAGTCCTGGACCCTGCATTGGGCATTCGGAATCAGAATTGTTATGGATAGTTGTAGCACCTTCCATTTTAATAGTCTCTCCTGATGGTTCGTTAGTGTGAAAAAACGTTTTTTTTAAACATTTATTTATTTTATGCTGGACATAATTATACATGCCTTTAAAAAATGAAAACAAACATTTATAAACAATATTTGGGAGTTTGTGTGTCGTTCTTTTCAAGCTGCTTCCTGGTGGTAGGGGGCGCTGTCATGGGGGAATCCTAAGAAGATGCAGAAATCCTGGCTGTAGTGGTCTTCAAGGCTGCATTGTCCCATTGACGTTGCTTCAGGGGGTCTTGCTCGATCAAACCACATTATTCTGGAAGGGATCCAGAGCTTTTCATTTTCTGTGGAAACAAAATTAGAAATCCTTTTCCCCAATAACTTGTCCTTAGGCTTAAATTTTGAAGTCAAAGCATTATACATACATACATACATACATACATACATACATATATATATATATATATATGTTACGGCAGGTTGTTCCTTCCCACAGGCTCCATCCGGCCTGTCGCCAGTCTGGGCCCATAGCCACACCAGCCCCACATAACACTCAGAGACACTGTATTTGATCCTGTTGGCCAGTTATCGTTATTGTTTATGGGCTAGCTCTGCCTTAATTATTAACCCATTTCTACTTATCTAAGTATTTCCACGTGGTCATCTTATCAGGGAGCCACGGCAGGCGTCCTGCTTCTTCCCCCGGGCTACATCTCGACTCCTCCTTACTACTTCCTCTTTCCTCCTTCTGGTCTCCTAGCCCCGCCTATCTTGCTATCTCATTGGCCACAGAGCTTTATTAACCAGTATGAGAAACATATATACAGAATAACATCTCCCATCATATATATATATATTGAATTATTCCAGCAGCATTTTTTCCTTTTTCTTTAAATAATAATATAATTTAAAATTTTTACATGTGGATCCCAGTTTCCTCTCTCTTCCTCCGTCCAACCCTCCCTCCTTCCCTCCCTCCCTCCCTCTCTCCATCCCTCCATCCCTCCCTCCCTCTTACCCTCTTTCCCCTGTGACATGCACCCTGGCCACCCTCCCCTCCCATTCCCCCACCCACATTCCACTTGTAGGGCTATGCTGTTCAGGTTGGGTCATGTAAGTCTGTCAAGTCATTTGAAGTAGGGACTAGGACGTCTCTCCTGTCTCTAGGTTAAGGGGGTATCCCTCCATGGGGGATGTGTCCGCAAGGTCCTTTTGTGCACCAGAAATAGATCCTTTTCTACTGTCTGAGGTCTCCCAGACTGCTCAGTCCTTCTAGCTGAGACCCATGTTCAGGGGGTCTGAGTCAGTCCCTTGCTGGGTTCCTAGCCATCAGTCTGGGAGACCCAAGCTCCTCCTTCTTCAGGTCAGCTGTCTTTGTGATGCTGATGTCTCCCTTTTTGATACCTGTAATAGTTAATTAATCTTGCCAACTTGGATGGGATTTCAGACCTTTGGAAACCAACCTCTGTGCATGTCCATGAGGGAGTTTCTAGATCAGGGGAATTGCAATGGAAAACCCCACCTTTCGTTGGGTGAGGCTGTGGGACAGACTGAAAAGGGGCAGTGAGCCGAACACCAGTGTTCCTCACTTTGCTTTCGGACTTCAAATGCAATGTGATCAGAGGTCTCAGGCTCAGGCTGCCACAACAAACTGAGAGCCCAAAGAGACTTATGTCCCTTGAGTTGCATTGTCAGGTATTAAGAAAATAACTAAGCCAGAACTTGTCTTTGCTTTCTCCATGAACTCCAATAAAGCAAGCAAGCAAGCAAAGTCCCTCTAGATTATGGCCAGCTGATGATCAAATAAGTGAGTCACCGAGCTTACTATAACGTTTACGATTCCTACTCAGAGAGGAAGAAATGGGCCTTGTGAAAATGCTTGCATAGATTGCGTATAAACTCAATACTTCTCTCAAGAATTTAAGGCTGATGCTCAGGGACATAGATCTTTGCTGGAGACAATCTCACTCTGCCTTCAAATGCAGAATGACAGCCTAATAAAAATCATGTTCGTTTTCCAAAATGCCCCTCAGAATCTCCATTTTTTTTTCAATTTTCCAGCTTGTTTTCCTCATCCTTAAAAACATCCTTTCCACCTCCATGCAAATAAACCTGGAAATCGATCTGTTTATTTACTTGGTACACTTATAAAACACATCAGTGTGCCTGTGGGCATGAATATAGCACACATTACAAGATGCGTAAGAGGCAGTACAATAGCAGAACAAATAAGTAAAAGCTCAGGTTCACATACTACACATTTAATGTCTTCTTTCTATTACTAGGAGAAACTGAGTACGGTTCCAGACTCACTTCTTATACTTTTGGTGGTCACGCTTTCTGAATAAAATGCAAAGACTAACTGGCAGGTGCAAAACAGAAGTCACTACCCTGATTGGCCCAGGGACTGCCTTCAGGTGAGAGATGCACCTCTTTCAAGCTTGCCTTTTTGCTTCTCCATATTTGCTGCTGTGGATAACGGTGCCAAGGACAGCTGCTATACAATGAGCCATTATGCAGAGAGTGCCACTTAATTTGCATCGTGATCTTGCAGAGTTTTCAAGGTTTTCCTGTGAAAACTTCCATATATTCAAAATAGTAATGGCCCCATACTGAAGCAGGGATCTGTTCTCTCTAGGTCCCTAGCATATTCCCAGTGTGGTTTTGCCTTGCACTCCAACCCAGTGGGAAGTCCTTGCCAGTTCTCCCTTGTAGCCCTCCCCCATATCAGTAACACTGAAAGTCAGGCTCATGTCTCTTTTATTGTGTTTTTTGTTTTTGTTGTTGTTGTTTTGGCAGGGCACGTACAGAATGTGGTGACTCACACTGTCAATCCCAGCACTTGGAAGCAGGGCCAGGTAGATTTCTGTGAGTTGGATGCCATCTTGGTCTATATTGAGAGTTCCAGGCTAGTCAGGGCTACATAGTGAGACCCTGTCTCCAACAAAGCAACAAACAAATAAAAATGAGTTGTATCACATTTAAATGGACCCCAGTGACTGTAAATAATATGGCTTATAGATATTTACCAGTAATTAAAATGTGTGAATGAGGTATGTATTTATATGTATGTGTATTTGTATGTGTGTGTACATATGTGCAGGTAAATGTATAGATATGGTGTGTGCATACGTAAAAATGCTAGAGTGCAACCTTGGCTGTCATTACTCAGACTCCCCCCTTCCTCCCCTCTCTCTGAGGCAGGGATTCTCAGTGGCCTCAAATTCACCAAACAGGCTAAGCTAGCTGACCAGTGAGCTGCAGAAATCTTCCTTTCTGCTTGACAAATGCTAGGAATACAAAGCATGTACCACCATGCCTGACTTTTTTATGTGTATTCTGAGAATTGAACTCAAGTCCTTGTGCGTGCATGGCAGGTGCAGACTAAGGTATCTCTCTAGCCCTGAAGCTTTTCTTTTATAGTCAGAAATGGTAAGTATTCTTCATCTTCAACTTAGGCTGATGTTGGATGTTGAACCACTAGAACTGTGGGACCATAAAATCTTTTTAAGAAATAGAGTTAATCAGCTTCAGGTATTACATTGTAGCAAATGAAAACAACCATAAGCAGAAAAATATATCCCCAAACCCGTGGATGTGATTATATTTGGGAGAGGCATCTTTGCATGTAGAATTATGTCAAGGATCTTAGGATGATGTCCTTTTTTATGCTTAGGTGGACTCTAAACAGATGTCTTGATGAGATCCAGAAGAACAGATGACAGTGATATGAAGAGGCAGGGAGGCAGAGAGCAAAATCATGCAACTGGTAAGGCTAGTAGCATGGAAAGCCATGGAAAAGCTGGAGAGGAGTAGCGACTCTCCATCTGGAAAGAGCCAGAGCCTGCTGGAGCAGCGCGCTATCCATGAGCAGGCATGCTTTGGTTTAAAGTCACCACAGCTTTGGCATTTTTCACTATGAAAGCTCTTGGAAGCCAACACTCCCGCTTAAAGAAACAATAGAGGGAATACAATGAGCTAGAGTTCTCATCGATGTTTAATACTAACATTACCTTTAAGGATTGTTAAGAGTGTGCTTTGAGAGACCTCAAGAGAAAAGAGGTTCTTTCCGGGCAGTCCATCCTGATTTAGCTCCAAGACTCTCTGGTAGGAGTGGAGGGACAGGGACATTTGGGGGAAGCCAGCACAGTTTCCAAGTTATCTGTGTTGCTCTGGGCCTTGAGGGGTTGCAGTAACCACACAGTGGAGTTGCCAGTAGGGGCTGAAACTGTATTAGTGAGGAGCCCACAGTATAAGCAGATCGGACTATGTTGAGTCACGTTTAGTGAATTGATCTGGGAGACTGGGAGGCCCAGGGGCTGGGAGACACCACCTATTGAGGCCGTGTGAGCTGGTTAGCCATGGGGGAGCTGTCCTTTGGGGTTAGGGCTGTAATTCTGAACTTATTTTGAGAGATTCTTTAGTAGTTGCAAAAGGCAGATGCTCCACAATAGAGTTGAATTCTGTAGTAGCTCGGGTGCTACTACTGCCTGTGAAGCTGCCAATAGCATCTCTCCTGGGGGAAATAAGCAACTGCTCTTGTGCACCTCTGGCTGTGTTTGCATCAGTGGATCAATGCAAAAGCTCATTTAATGTGGCTTCCTATTTAGACACTTCTTTTATTCTACTGCTGGTTCATGCATCGCACTAGCATGCTGTAACTCATACCTGAGCAAACCGCACATGGGTACTACCCAGTCCCAAATGTAGGAATGCTAATGAGTACTTGTGCACTATTTGGGGACACTTTTAACAACAAATTCACCAATGAACAGCATCAATATGTAAAGACTGGCCCAAATGAGGCTTTGGAAAGAACACTCCCTTACACTTCAGAGAACTATAAATGGAACTCACACAGCACTTTCATTCACCTCTGGGGACACAAGCCTCAGGCAATTCAAAACAATTTCACCTGCCCTGTGTCTACAAATGGCCATGATAAGTGCCACTAATCTTGATTTGGGGCCTCAGAAGCACATCTTAGTCACTAGGCAACTTTGCAAATGTGGAATCTGCCAATAACAAAAATTTGATTTGCTTCATAGGTTTTGTGAGACACAGAGAAGATCAATCATATTCTCGTAGCTAGCTTGGGAATAATCTCACTAGTTACATGGGGTCACAATCCCAACCAGGGTGACTTGTCTCAGCACCTGAGGCCTAAAAGTCAGCAGGCCATCTGGATTGTGGATGGAGACATTCAAATCTCTGACTCAAAATAATTTTTTCTTATTAACATGTTCACTTTAGCTATCTGTTATATCAGAAACCTAGCGCAAACATTAAAATGATGGGTTTATACTTTCCCTTTTATTGAAAAAAGATTCTTTTTTCATACAATACATCCTGATTTTAGTTTCCCCTCCCTCTACTGCTCCCAGGTCCTCCATACCCATCCATAGCCACTCCCTTCTGTCTCTCATTAGAAAGAACAGACGTCTAAGAGATAACAACCAAATACAATAAAAATATAATAAAATAAAGCTAAAGCTATCATATTGAAGTTGAGCACAGCAATCCACCAGGAGGAAAAGAGTCCCAAGAGCAGGCAAAGGAATCAGAGACCCACTTGTTCTCACAGTCACAAGTGATGAGCGGATGTTTGTATGTATTTTTTTCCTTTTTCCATTGTTTGTTTTCTCTTTCATTCATTAATTCATTCATTCATTCATTTATTTGTTGACTTAAAATGTTTATTCTTTAAAAGAATTAGTTGCTTTTTGTACAGCTACCCAAAGTCTTTAATGTTTCTTTGGCAATGGAATTTACAACTATGTAAAAAGTTACCTTTGCTGAGGAAACACTATTTACCTGTGTTTACAAAGTTTACTGACAAAATTCTCTACCATCCAGCACCCTAATTAAGTTTTGAAATACGCTTCCTTATATTACAGGCTCTCCAAAAAGAAAAAGAATGCTTGCGCGCGCGCACACGCGCACACACACACACACACACACACACACACACACACACACACACACACACAGAGTTTCACAGTTTGGTGGCCTGCAAAGGAAGTGCTGGTGATAGACATAAAGAGGTAGGAGTGATTGTTGATACCGTAAACAAATGTTTAGGATAAACCGAGGCTGGAGTTGAATTCAGTGGCAATGCCTATACAATAGTGTTTGCCCTCCCAGCACAGAAACAGGAAGCCCTGCTCTCTTCCTGCCAGTGCTGGGGCCAAAGCAAAAGCTGCTCAATAAATAACGTAGTGGGGGGATGCAGCACTGTCTGAGGAATCCCTAAGTCCCTGTGTGAAGTGGATGAGGAAAGAAGCAAGGCAATAATGAGCCTTTACCATCCACAGACCTTGAGCCTGTTGCTCTTCCAAACTTGTGTGTGTTCGGGGCTGTTGCTCTGCAGGGTGGCAGGACAGTCTGCCGGTCTCCTCGGAGCTTGAGGGAGGTTAAGAGCCACAGATTTGCAGTAGTTGCAGGGAGAACATGTGTGCCTGGCTAGTGCCTGAGCAAGGGTTGTGTGCCCTGCATGGCTGCAGCGTTGGGCATGTGTGCTCTGTGCATCTCTGTGTGGGCGGGGCGTGCATCTCGGGTGTGTGGGCGGGGCGTGCATCTCGGGTGTGTGGGCGGGGCGTGCTCCTATAGAAGGGTGCGCACCTGGTCTCCTGCAGCAGGTGTGTGCCCCCCAAACTGATTGTTGAAAATAAACCCGGTTCTGCTTTCCGGCTCGGAAAATTGCCGTGTTTTCATTGCTCAGGGAACTTCGTAGCTGTAGATCAATGGCTTGAGTTTTGGCCTCAACCTAGAGATTCCCCACCTGAGATCCCATCTTGAGGAAAGACAAGAGATTTCCCTGTGGTGAGTCCATTTTACAACCAAACTTTCCTTGGGACTTGGACTCCAGCCTGTTTATTTGTAGTTCTCTTTGCTAGGCAGTGAGCCTTCCTGGCCGGCATTCATATCTAAAGTGTTCTGTTCGTGAAGCTGCGACATTTAGGAGAACATGGTATGGCCAGCGTTTAGTTCAAAACCATAGGTTTCATCAAGGAAGTCCATGCGTATGTGAGCTGTAATAGACTCACTGGGTCTGTGAAGTGAGCTGTAGGATGGACCAGGCATAGGGGGGGAAAAGTCTATGGTCACCGTCTTGGATTAAAAACAAACAAACAAACAAACAAACAAACAAAAAAAACCCATGTTTTCCACTATTAAGTTTAATATTATATTCATCCTTCTAGTAAATGTAGAAGTCAGAGCTTCCTAGATGGTCACAGGGCCAAAAATCGCTGGGTTGCCTTGCACCCCTAACCTCCAACGTGAGCAGAGTATTGTGTGCTGTCAAATGGTCCTAAAGGGGATTTCAAATGACTGTGCAGGACATTGTGTTCTTGGCCCCCAAGGAAGTTAGGGTACAAATTAACTGCTAATCTCCAAACCACATAGTAGGCACTCACTAAATCCTCATGGGCTGACAAAGCATCCTGGCAGGCATTTCTCTCTCTTTCATAGGCAGCATGCAAAGGTTTGGCTGCTTAAAATACACACACACACACACACACACACACACACAAGTATTACGTGCCATTAGAGGACTGTTTTAGGAAGCTTGAGGTTTGGAAGAGAATTCAGAACTTTACTTGGTGTCTTAAAGATGTCTCTTGAGTACAGCAAGGCAAGGAGTGGCTTTTCAAAGATGTTCCTGTGGAAAATTCTGAAGCAGAGGTAACCTGGGTGTGTCTGCTTCAGCAAGCCAGTGTCTGTCATGATATCCTACATAGAAATGCAAAAGACTAGTTAATATTTAAGCATCACCTGGTTCCTTTCTCACAAACATGTGTTAAGAGAAAAAGTATGTGAGGCTCAAGGTGTCTGGGTTATAGACTCTTCCACATATTATTCAGTGCTTTGTCTATGACAGTGGTTCTCAACCTATGGGTCACAACCCCTCTGAGGGTCAAACAGCACTTTCTCAAGGGCCGCATATAAGATATTATGCATACCAAACATTTACATTAATATTCATAAGTACCAACATTCCAGTTATGAAGCATCAACAAAAATAATTCTATGGTTGGGGTCACCGCAGCCGGAGGAGCTGTAGTAAAGCGTCATAGCATTAGGAAGGCTGAGAACCATTGTTCTATGAGGACATGATGGTTCTACAGAGAGGGATGGGCTTACACTTGGTACCATATATGGAATTCAAACCAGACCATGATAATAGGAAAGACAATTCAAGCTAAGGTATGTTGTCATAGCCATGGATTTTAGTGAATTTCTAGAGAAATATTCACCAATAAGAAGAGGATACACCCTCATTCCTAATGCACATTCAATGAATGAATGTAGGTATTCAAATGTAGTGCCATTGTGTGGAAAGATTTAGAAAGAAATTGTTATGGAATTTTCCTTTAAAGCAATATGTCACATTGTATTGGCAACTGTCTCCCTGTGGGTGGTGCCTAGGCAGAACAGATTAAAGAACTATTTACTAGACAAACAGTCCAGGTATACTTAAGTATTATTGATGGAGTGGCAAAATTTTGAATAGGTAGGATTTCTTTTAGGCTGAAGTTGGCTCCAAATTGTTTAGTGGACTTTAGGGGGGGTGAGTCTAAGCAGTGCATTTTGAGAAACTATAATTTATTAAATTAAGGATTTACTAAATCTAGAATTAGTTATTATGTAAGTAGACACTGACAACTGCCTGCACTCAAATTCTGGCTCTGTCTCTTATAGGCCATGCAAAGAGTTGTTCACCTAATTTAATTTAATCTCCAGTTTTTTTTTTATTTGCAAAAATGAGGATGATGATACATACTATGATGATTAAATAAGTGATACAAACATTGTTTCAAACCATGCCTGGCATATATTAAGAGTTGAATCAATGCTAGCTATTGTTATTCATATTGTGTTTTCTTTCTGCCCCTGAAATAACAATTTCCTTAGGCTGTTTTGAAGGGCTAGCAAGGCTGTGTTTTGTGAAGATATTCTAAGAGAGATAATTAAATCTGGTAAATAATAACTTGGAAAATTTGAATATTTTAGGTTCCCAAATTCAATAGCTTGTCATATAAAGAATAGAACAGGAAAGAGTGATTTATTTTTTTTTCTTATCTGAAGTCCTATAAAATTGGTAACAATTTCACAATGAGAGCATATCATAGGATATTCATCAAGTGACATTCTAGTTTGTGAATTCTGGGAAGGCATTCACTCTGTCATTTCTTCACTTCCTAAATACTTTTTGAGTTCCTATCCTGCCTGGAGCCTGCTTGAGAGAGTGTTTAATTCCTCCTCCCATTCCTGGCACTCTCCGGAATAACGAATACACAGAAAGCGTCTGTAGCTGCTTCTTCAATGAGCCGGCGCTTTAAGTCAGGGTTTTAAAAATCTTGCTAAAATAAAACCCAAAGCTCCGAGGAGACTGCAGAACAGAATTTCTCAAAGAGTTTTAAGACATTGGCTTTACTTACAGTCTACAGGGGTGTATTAATAGAAAATTTGAGATATGGCAAAGGCCAGTTGATTAGAGATATTCGCTGCTGAATACATAGTTTACCCTGCCTCCAGTTCCAAGAGGAAGGTGCACCCACCCACTCTGCTGGCCGAAGACTATAAAGAGGAACAAGGTCAGTGGGGAGTTAGGATGGCAGGTGAGATAAGGTGTGCAGGTGAAACAGGACAGCAGGCTTAGCATGGCTGATGCCTTCAATAGGTGCTGGAGTACTCAGCCTGACTGTTAGAGATGTGGTCCTGGAGTGATTAGAACAGACAGAGAACAGCCCAGAGCAAGGGGAGGCCTCAAAGGAAGAGAATGGTCATTGGTTTGTTTTTGGAAGCATCTTTCAAGGGGTTGTTCCTTATCTCTAGGAATTAGAGGATTCTGGGAGGGGCAGTGTCTCCAGGGTCAACCAGATACCAGTAGTCAAAGCATCCTAAAATACAACGTTGGGTAGCATGGTGATGTGAGGCAAGGTCAGAATGCGAAGAGATGGGAACACTCAGGGCAGACTATGTATGTGCTGGCAAGGGGGCAGGGCTTGTGGATGAAAACTTTAGGTAATAATCTATCTCACTTAAAAATGTTGTTTTCTTTTCTACATGTAAACAAATCAATCCTGTGAAAGGACGGAAGACCAAACTGGGGAAGCAGGCAGGCTTGCCTTTTTACTTGCCTGGAAAGCTCTCTGGAAGCCCCATGCTGCAGAGCTCCAGAAGAGAGAAGGTAAAGGCTGAAGCTGTTCCCTCATAATGCCTAAGGATAGGCCCGTGTTTCTAAGAGAGAGGGGAGAAAATGTCTTCTTCCTTTTGTCTGTTTGGCACTATCTTTTAATTAACGTGGAAGAGTTGGAAGCATGTATACATAAGCCTCATGCACATAGGAAAGTATGAAAACACGGTGTGTTTTATCTCTGAGGTATTGTACAGGAGATGCTAGGCTTCATTCCCTAGCCAGTGCTCATCTCATTAGATGAGAAAAACAGCAGAAGAAAAGGCAAAAAAAAAAATCATCCTTTATGTGGCAGGAATCTGTAATCTTCCTCCATGGCATTGCATGGGATGGGGTTGGGGTGGTGACTGAGGCCTGTAGTCAGGAATCTAAAGTCTGTCACCTGCATAGAATACAATCCTATGCTTCTTTTCTTCAGCAAATATCCACTGGACACATTTTGTGCAGATTCCTATGCGAGCAGCAAATGCTTGAGATGAGGGTCTCTCCTGTAAACAGGACAAGATCTAAAGATACAGCAAGTTCTTTAGAATAAGATAAATATTTCGAGGAAAATGAGCAGGAGAGAGAAAAAGATCCAGCTGGGATAAGGAGGGAGAAAAAGATGAGCAAGGCCAGCTCAGGGAAGGTTGGAATGGATTTCTAAGGCATTAGTATTGGGCCTGAAGCAGGAAGGAAGGATGAAAGAAGCCAGCTCAGCTAAAAGCTGGAGGGAAAATATTACAGGCAGGAAAAAAAAAAATAATGGCAGGTGGGTAGTCTCCAAGCAAAGGACAGAGCTGGTAGCCCAAATAAGGCCACAGCAGTTGTGGCGGGAGCTAGTGTCCTCATTATTTGACAGCATAACAAGTCCTGTAACAGTCGGGTAGTTCAAATAACCATCTCAGCCTGTTCTTGGACTCTATGAGTCAGGATCCAGGCAAGATTTAGCTGCAATTCCTTTTGGTATTGGCTGGCTTATTCATTGAATTCAGTTGGTGGCTGGTCTAGTGGGAGCTGTTTAGAGCATTGTCTTAGGTTTGTTCTCAAGTTGGTATGATATGTATTGTGTCAACTTAGCTGGGTCATGGTTCCTGGCATTTGGTCAAACATTCTTCTTGGTGTTTCTGTGAATATGTGTTTGGGATTAAATTACCATCGAATTTGGTGCTGTCAGCTAAAAGCAGATTGCCCTTCATAGGGGATGTGGGCCTCATCCTTTCTGTTGAAGGCCTCCACAACTGGCATTTCTCTAAAAAGAAAGGTTTCTATTGGCCTTAGGACTTGAACTATAGCACTGTTCTTTCTTGGGGCTTAGACTGGCCAACTTTTAGGACCACAACAACTCATTTCTTAGGTAAATCTCTTTGTATATGTATACACATCCTATCAGTCCTGTCACCCTGAAAAGAGTTGAGGTGAATGGGAGCCTCGGCTATTCATAGAAAGCTTGCATGTGGCCCTTCACATGCTTTTCTATCCCCTTCATGGCTTCTTCCCTCCACAGGTGCTTCCCACAGGGACCTGTACATCCCCGGTAACATTTTCCAGAGACAAGGCAGAAACTGCATTGCTTACTTGTGACATAACTAGACATCAACTATTGTCATCTCCATCAAATTCCATAGACCAAAGTAAACTGTATTTAGTTGCATAGCTCAGTAGCTAAATCAAAGGGTGTAAGGGCCATGTTTTATAAGTGCTGGAGATCAACCAGTTCATACATGATGTAATAGACATGCACACACACACACACACACACACACACACACACACCATAAATATATATTGTGAAGATAACAGAAATAGATGATAGAAGAACATGGGTTTTATTGTACATCACAGTAGGCTTCCTACTTATAGGGCCCAGGTCAGTGGCTTCTGCCTCTTCTTGGTGTATTAATGAAGAACTCCCTGTTGAATGAGTGGAGGTAAAGGCTAGAAGGGTTCTCCATCTACAGTCACAAACTCAGTCCCAACTGTCCCTTCTCCATATGGACTGTGTGGAAAACACTGCCATCATTTGCATAGACTTCCTGCTCAAATAGGGTGGCTCTTTATGTTCCTAGTCCCTTGCCACTGTTTAATCCCAGGGACTATTTAGGTAGCATTGACATAGCTGAGTTCTTAAAGATTTGAAATGCAGCCAGAACCCTGCCAAGAAACTTCCTTCTTGTATTGTTATTTTACAAAATGCAATGCTTTCGGGCCTTTCTTACAGCTTTCCAAGAAGAATGCTTAATGTGACTGTGCTGAGACTTTCAGTAGATGTGGTCTTGTGTGCTGACATTATGAGATGCATTTCAGGGACAAGAAAGCCTTTCTTCCTCCATCAGGCAGCAGTGGTACCTTGTATGGGTGACAAAGGAAAGCCCATTCAAAGCCCTATGTGGCCAACTCTAATGACATTGACACAAAAATAAGTTTTTAAAGAGCTTGTTTCTCTTGCCAAATAAAGACCCTTGGAGATTCTTTTCTTTCCCCATTTTCCATAGCCTCACAGAGTCGTGGTCTGTTTTCAGCACTGATGAGTAAACCAGGCAGTAAGTACATGAATGCCCTTTAGAAGAGAAAAGCAGCCTGAGGCCCTGTGAGGAAGTGTTAGCTAGCATCACCATATTTCTCCTAAATTTATCAGTTGCTGCTTGAAATAAAGTCAAAAGACTATTTGAGCAAAATAGTCAAATACCATTGGGTGATGCGTTTACATTTTGTGTAGAAAGAGACCATGGGATATTGTTTTGATTAGTTTTAATTATATATACTTAAAGATGTTTGATGTGTACACCTCCAGTGAAATGATTAATTTTCTCAAGCAGATGAACATATCTATTATAGTTCCCTGTGTGTGTGTGTGTGTGTGTATGTGTGTGTGTGTGTGTGTGTGTGTGTGTAAACTGCCCCTAAAATCTATTCTCTCTGTGAATTTTGAGTAATATTGTTTCCCATACTCTTGGTCCTCATTTGGTTTCTATTGCTGTGATAAAAATCATGACTGCTGGGCATTGGTGGCATACACCTTTAGTCCCAGCACTCAGGAGGCAGAGGCAGGCGGATCTCTGTGATTTTGATCTCTGTGACCAGGCAGCCTGATCTAAATAGATAGTTTCAGGACAGGTTTCTAAGCAATATAGAGAAACCCTGTCTTGAAAAACAAACACACAAACAAACAAACAGAAAACCTCAAACAAAACAGAAAACATCATGACCAAAAGCAATTTGGGGAGGAAAGGATTTGTTCTAGCTTCTATCATGAAGGGAAGTCAGGGCAGAAACTCAAGGAAGGAGCCTAGAGGCAGGAATTGAAGCAGAAGCTAAGAGGACTGATGCTTATTGACTTGCCTCTGGGTGAATCTATTACAGACATCTTCTCAGTTAAGGTTCTCTTTTTCCAAATGCTTCTCTGTTATGAGCCGTTTTCCTGCTAGCCTGGTCCCACAGTCATGTCATCCCCAAATAACACACAGAGATGCTATATTATATATAAAGCTGTTGGCCTATTACTAGCATTTCTTATTGGCTAGCCCTGTCTTAAATATTAACCCATTTCTATTAACCTAAGTGTTTTCATGTGGTCTTATCTTACCGGAGAGTAGGTCTGGACCTTCTTCTCAAGTCCCTACATCTTGAATCTTCTCTACTACATCTCCCAGAATCCTCCTTGTCTCCTAGTCCCACCTATCTTGCTTTCCTATTGGCCAACAGGGCTTTATTCATTAACCAATAAGAGAAGCATATTTACAGAATGCCATCTCTCATTAGCTCCTCTTTTCTATCTAAATAAAAAGAAATGTTTTAACTATAACATAGTAAAAATATATAATAAAACAGTTATCAAATAATATTTAGCCCATTAACATTATCAAGAATTAAAGAAAATATTCTATCATCTCTCCTATCTTTGTGAATCTAAAGTCTTATATATAAATTATCTTTAATCCTAACTAAGGAAAACTATAACCCTAACTATCTGTCTTCGATTCCATCAAAGACAACAAAACAATAATATATAAACTCTAGAAATGACAGAGACAGCTTGCCTGGTCAGTCACTTGAAGTTCTTTTGTAAATTGGTGCATCCATGTTCAGCCTATAGGCCATTATGTGTCTGGCAGACTCCTCAGCTAAGCAGGAAATTTCAAACTGTCCCACTTATGTTGGCAGTTTGTCAGTCACTATTCTCTATGTTTTGTAGACTCTTCCACGAAGCAAGAACCCTGTAGCAATGTCTATCTTGTATGAACAGTCACTTTCCTGTAGGTCCTGCATGTCCAGTTTAAACAGCATTAAGTCAAAGAGTCCAGCCATATTGGAAGCAAATCTCATAATGAGTTTCTTTGATGCCCATCTACCTTTCTGATGTAGTAGGTGTTGCCAGGAGTAGTTGTGCCTCACTGTCAAAAAGACACTAAACCATTTTAAATGCTTTATTCTGTAGGTCTTTTAAAGGCTTGAAGAATGCCTATCCATTTGAAATATATCTCTGTATATCTAGAAAACCTAAGTAACTGTAAGTTTTGACTATTATAGGTGACTATCTATAATCTGTACTAAATTATACATTGCCTTTTAAAATAAGTTATATAAACACAATACCTAAACAAGAGGAGAAATATACATATCACAAAATTGATTTTAAATTGTGTCAGTAAATGAAAATCCATTTCAAAACAAGATAATCATTTATATACCATAATCCTCTTTTTACCTTTAAAGAGATTAGTTGTGATCATTAACCATTTATAACCAACCCCCTTTAAATGAAAACAAGTATTTATAAACACTATTTGGGAATTTGGGTGTCATTCTTTCAAAACTGCTTCCTGCTGGTAGGGAATGCTGTCTTGGGGATCCTAAGAAGACACAGAAATCCTGGCTGTAGTGGTCTACGAGGCTACCTTATCACAGCTACTTTGAATGTTGGATCACCTGGGACACTGTTTCAGGGGGTCTTGCTTGATCAAACCATGTCAGTCTGGAAGGAATCCACAGCTTTTCATTTTCTGCAGAAACAAAAATAATGGAAATCCTTTTCCTCAGTAACTTCTCCTTAGACTTAAATTTGGAAGTCAACACATTTTTTAAAATATATAAATTGGATTATTTTCGTAGCATTGATAATTAAATGTATTTTAATTGTTCCTTCCTTAGCAATTGAGCAATTTAAGGACAAAACAATAGCATACAGTATCTAGATTCTCTGCTTTTCATCTTTACGTAGCTTTTTTATTACTCTATTTCTTCTACTTTTATTTTTTTTTTAATTTTTTGAGACAGGTTTTCTTTGTGTAACTTTTGTCTGTCCTGGAATTTACTCTGTACACCAGGTTCGCTTTGAAATAACAGAGATCTGCTTGCCTCTATCTCCCAAGTGCTGGGATTAAAGGTATGTGCCACCACACCCAGATACTCTTTCTTTTTATTTTTTTAAACCACTTTATCCTGTTTTTTTTTCTTTCCCAAGCCTAAATATATTTTAAAGCACATTGTAAACCATTAGAGTTTTTTTTTTTCCTGAATCAGTCTTTATTGTAAATCTTTATCTTTTTCTGACCATGATTCTTTTATCTGCTAAACAAATCATTGCTAAAATGAAAGTCACAACTGTTTTAGCCTCTATCTATCCAAGATGATGGGGGTATATTTACCATCAGAACTGAGAGCTGTGCTCATTGCCTTGGACTATGCTGCCATCCAGCAGCATGCTGCCGGCTTGGAGACATGCTCACTGCCATTGCCAGGTCTTGTGCACACCATTAAGTTGTTAGCAGGGTTTGCAGCTTATGTTGAGTCATGAAACCTTTCTTAAGGGAGCTGCAAAAATCTCTGCTTGTCTCTAGCAAAACAGAGTCCAATCGAGAAAAATGCTGCTACCAAGAAGCCTTGCTACACTAATCTATGGATAGAGAAATACAAATGCAGAGAATAGTTTAGTACTATGTCTATTTAGCAGAATAGTAGTCATAAATGTAACCCTGTGGCCTGAGTTTTCCAGCCATGGGCTCTTGCCCAGACCAACAGTTTTTGACATGTGTTTCCTCCTATGGAATAGGCCTTAAATCCAATCAGAAAATGTTTTGGCCAATCATATCACTGATGGAATTATAGTACTCAGAGCATATCTTTCCATGCTGGTCATTATTGTTTTCAGTTACATAAGAAGTTTTGAAAAATGAACTTAATATATGAAATTATAATGAAGAGGCCTTCTGCCATAGCCTTCCATTAGAGGTACAAAGTGACACATCTGTCTTCAGTTTCATCTTCCCCATGGTGTTCCTGCCTTTCAATTCCCAGTGCTAAGCCCTCCCTAACTCCATTCCCCCTCCATTGCAGCCAAGACCTTATTTAATCTTCAGATCTGCTATTCGTGCTGAAGGGGTTTGCTAGTGTCTGCAGTGCAACAGGTTTTAGTGGGGTACAAATCCTTCACTCAGAAGTAAGATCTTGTATCCTTGAAAAAGTTCTGCTTCTCTAGTGTGAGAGATATCTAGGATTCCCATGTCACTCTTGTTTCTTTTTTTTTTCTTTTCTTCCATTTCTTTTTAATTTTTTTTTTAAGACAAGGTTTGTCTACGTTTCCCTGGCTGTTCTGGAACTTACTCTGTATACCAGTACCCAGGATAACCTTGAACTCACAGATTTCCACTTGCCTCTGCCTCCCAAATGCTGCGATTTAAAATGTGTGCCACCACACCTGGCCCAAAGTCACTCTTACATCATCATATTTGTGTTCATTCAGCAATGATATTCCTTTGTGGTGGACACACTATCTCTGACTTCCATGTTTTGGAAAGTAGAAAATAGTGATGCTATTTCATTGATCCATAGCACCCAAGGATATTGTCCTCAAAATCTGACTACTTTCCCTTTCCATAGCACCTTCTCGTGTTTACCCATCTCTAGCCTGAGCTAGAGTTGGACTTTTAACAATAACCCTGCCCCACAAGAAAGATGATTTGCCCATAGATTGAGGGAACCTTGGATGGGTATGTTTGGAGAATCTGGAACCCCTAATGAACCTAGAAACCTATTGAGTGGTAGAGTGACTAACAGTATCACTCTTGACATTTCTAATCTTCAGATCAATTTAGAAATATTGGCACAGCCTTTGTAATGGATAACACATCAACACAACAGGGTCTAGAATCACCATGGAAATGCACCTTTGGGGGTGTCTGTGAGGGAGTTTCTAGGTTGGGTTAACTGAGGCGGGAAAACCCACCCTAAATGCAGGTGAACCATGCCATGGACTGGTTCTCAGGTGGAACAAAGAGCAGAGAGTGAGCTGAGCTAGGCATTCATTGCTCTCCATTTCCTGAGTTACACATGCACTGTCACCAGCTTCCTCACACCACTGCCATCATGCTGTCCCTGCTATTCTAGACTGTGTCCGTATCCTGAGCCAGAACAAACCCTTCCTTCCTTAAGTTGTTGTTGTTGTTGTTATTATTATTATTATTTTGCCAAGTATTTTATCACAGCAAAGGGGAAAGCAGCCAAGCTAACTTCCTTCCGTCGCTAATGGCTTATCTCTAATTTCATTCCTGTCTTGTGAAGGACAGGGCTGGTGGGCAGCTCAGGCAAGTCACATTTTCCCATTTACTAGCTTTGTGAACTTGAAAAATACAGTAAGTCTGCCAGAAATTTTTCTCTCTTAGAAGCTGGTGCAATCCTTACCTCATAAGATTATGTAAAAATTAGAATAATGACAAGTGAATATGCAAATGACTTCTATCAGTTTTGAAAGTGAATGGAGTAAAAATTATCTAATAAAACTAATATAATGATAATTTTGTGTGCATTTATGACCCAATCTTGACCTTTTCGTGGAACTTATTTTGTAAAGACACTTAAAAGATACCAAAGTCCTTGGTTCTAGAGTGGCAATATGATGGGTGATAGCCTTCTAAGTGCTGTGAATATATGTTTCTCTAATTGATTGATGACCAAAGGACAGGCAGGGTGACCAGACTAAGACAAAGATGGGAAGAGGAATACTTGGGAGCCACCATATAACTGCTGAGGGAGCAAGAGATCAGGGCATCACTAGAAGCAAGACCATGTGGAGATACAGAGATTAATAGAAATGGGTTAATAATTAAAAGAGAGATAGCCAAAAAGAAGCCTGAGCATAGGCAGAACAGAACAGTTTATAATTAATGTAAGCCTCTGTGTGTTTAGTACTGAATGGCTGCAGGACTGAGCAGAACAGACACTTGTGTCTATGGCAGCAGGTCCCCTGTGTGTGCATTTGTCACTCTAGTGGAACTGCTATGTGCAGTTCTACACTTAGCACATGACCAATGTTGCCATTTCAGCTCTGTGCAGGATAGTTCCTTCTGGTCCTTTTGCTGTAGTGTTCTTTCTGTCTGCAATGTTGTTTGAGGTACATGCTCTTGCCCTGGGCCTTTGAGTATTTGGGATTCTTATACTGAAAGGACTCCTCATGTTGAAAAGCATGGCTCCTGCTATACTCATCACCACACCCCACAGACATTTTTCTTCCCTAACAATTTTCTCAACTTGCAATGAGACATAAAAGTAGTTTTGAAAAATGCATGCTTGGTTAAAAACTTGTGCTATCAGGAGCCACAAATCACAAGTGCATGTAATGAGAAACCTTGAGAGAAAGAGAAGAGGTTGACCCAAAGGCTTCCAACAAGGTTGGAGCATGTTTCCAATTAGAAAGCAGAAAGGCAGAAAGAATAAGGGCAAGAGCAGGTGAGGTGGAAGGACCATGAAGGCTCAAGTGATGCATATTTGGAATGTAGTCTTGATGAAGTTGAGTTCCTGGTCAGTCTCTTTGGTACAAAGTGCAAAAAAGGTCTCCAACTGTATTTTGAATGTAACTATAGAAAGTTTATTGTTTTCTCCGAGGAAACATGAATTGACCTTGAGGCTATTCTGATGACTAAAAAGCTTGCTCAACATTTGTTATGGGGAGCTATATTTACCGACTCTATGTTTATCTTAGAAAATTGCCTGTGTTAGAGTGTTTGTGGTGGAAAATTGGATTTAATCACCTTGTTGTAGGCTGCAGCGCTATGAGGAACAGCTCACTACTGTTTGTCAGTGTGTACCCCTAGCCAGTGACAGAACTGAGTTCATTTACTGATCCATGCAACTGGCACTTAACTACACGTCTACTGTGAAGCAGGCTCCATTTAAGGCACTGAGTCTGAAAATAGCAATACATTACTATCTGTTGTTACAAACCAAACAAATACAAACCCAAAGTGCTTAAACCAATACACAATTACTTCAGTTTCTAGATGCGAGCTCTAGTCATGGCCTCACTGGGTCCTTTGCAGCAGGGTCTCTCATAAGGTCTACTAAAAGGAGCGGTAAGGTCTGTGGAAACTTAAGGGAGAGAGTGAGTGTGGCTATTGACTTCAATTAGTATTTCAGACATTATTTCCTGAAGGGTCTCAATTCTTTTCCTGACTGGTTGCTAGTACATAGAGTTCTTAACATATAGTATATCCTAGTTGGTGTTTTGCCAACTTGATATAAGCTAGAGTCATTTGAGATGAGGGAACCTCAGTAGAGAAAATGCCCCATCAGATTGGCTCGTGGGGATATTTTCTTGTTTAATGGTTAATGGGGGGGGAGGCATAGGCCATTGTGGGTGACACCACTCCTTGTTAGATGGTCCTGCACTGTATTAGAAGGCAGGGGAGGGGGCCATAAGAGCAAATTCATAACCAGTGCTCCTACATGGCCTGTGCCTCAAGCCCTGCCCTCAGGGTCCTGCCTTGTTTTCCTGCCCCACATCCCTCAGCAATGGAGGATGACATAAGAACTGTAAGCTAATAAAATACCGGTCCACTTAATGTTGCATCACAAATCGATCAATAGAAATCCTAAGACAGATGGGTTTGCTAAACATGATGGCTTCTTTCACCAAAGCCAGGAAAAGAAGGGGAGGGGTGTGCTGAGAGTGAGAGACAGTGACAGAACAAAACCTAAAGTTTTGGTCTTAGCCTGTAGTACTTTTTTTTTCTTTTTTAACTTTTTGACTCTTAGGGGGCCTGCCATCTAGCTCCCAAATAAATATACAGAGATTATTGTTTCTTATGAATGACTGGCCTTAGCTTGGCTTGTTTCTGGCCAGCTTTTCTTAAATTGTCCCATCTACCTTTTGATTCTGGGCTTTTACTTTGTTCTATATATCTTTCTTTACGTCTTACACTGTAGCTGGCTGTGTGGCTGTGTGGCTAGGCCCTGGTGTCCTCCTCTCCTTTTCTCACTCCCCTCCTTCTCTCTTCTCCTATTTATTCTCTCTGCCTACCATCCCTGCCTATTTGTCTCTCCTGCAGAGCTCTTGGCCATTTAGCTCTTCATTAGACCAATCATGTGTTTTATAGACAAGGACAGCAGAACAGATTCACAGAGTTGAGAAAATGCAGTATAAAAGAATGCCTCACATCTTTACACCATCGAGCAAACATGGGAAAGGGCATGTGAGTAGGAGAGAGAGGTCTTTGAGAACTACCTCAGAGTCCACTGAATGCAACAAAGCACCTACTTTCTAGGGCTTATGTCCTGGAGCCTCAAAGACAGCATCGGAATCATTTATTGGGAACAGCTTCTTACAGGCCTGTTTGAGAAAAAATATGCTTCGTACGTCTAGCAGAATTGTTGCTGAGTGCCACGGGAGGAATCATTCTTTTTGAAGTCAGTAATCAGATTCAGTCTACCCTGAGACCCTCAGGTGTCTGCAGTTGAACTTCAGAACTTAAGGATGCACATTGAAGCCTCAGAGCATCTCTCAACAGAGTGGCAGGGATCCGTGGAACAAAAAATGAGCCCAGCGTGCCTTTGGTTACCCTGCCCTTGCTTCTGCTTACCCAGAGTGACCCTGTTGAGAAAACTTAAGTTTGATTTGTTGTGAGTTCTCTGTCACTTCAGCCTCATGTCTTCATATGACCACTTAGCCAGTTTTTCTTCTTTGGGGAGAAGGTTTGGGTTTGTGTTTATGTTCAAACAGTGTTTGAAATGCTTTTATTATGTGACTCACAGGGGACATAGACTAAGCTATGATTTCAAATCCTGGAAATTAAAAGTGAAACTTTTGAGGCTGCAATAGGAATTAGCGTGGGACTGAAAAGAGAAAGAATGAGGAAGGGAGGGAAGAAGCAAAGACACTGGACCCCTCAATACACTGTGTCCCCTGAGGAAACAGAAACAAGCTGCCCAAGTACACAACCCCAAACACTTTCAACAGATCTTGACATTTACACCAGCATGGATTTAGATTTTTATTTTAAAAGGAATGGTGATGGACTGTGTTCAAGCTTGGATCTTTGGTGACAGAAAAATCAAACATTAAACCCATAAGCAGAACTGGGAACGTGAATTGTGGACACTGCTGACAGCCTAACCCTATCCAGCTGGTGCCCCACCTCAGATGCCAGGGTATTTGCAAATACAGTAAACTAATGTGAACCCCTGACACATCTGGAAAAAGACTGAGCTACAGACAAGGAGCTGGCCTGATACATCAGAAGGAAAAAAGCGAAGATAGACTGTACCCCAGCTGTCAAGATGTAGTCACCGCCTGGCAATACTGCTGTAGGCTGGGAAAATAAAAGGCTCGTGTAATTCCTTTTGAACTTGCTCTTGACAAAGCTGACTCTTCCTTATAAGGACACTCGTCTTTGAGTGGGAATTTTTATTGTCTTGTCTCCACTGGATCTGAGTTCTGTTTTCTTGGATTATAGAAATAGCTTGCCAGAAGAGCAGAGAGCAGAAAGCAAGACAACTATGGGTGTGAGGATTAAACTTTTAATTCATGGGATAATAGCGTTAGGAGACTCAGCTCAAGAAGGTGGAAGATAGCTCTACAATCACAAAGTTCATAAACATGCAAACTAGAGCGCAAACCACTAAACATCCAGTTTACATCACTCTAAAAAAATCTACTCAGAAAATATACTTAGGATACATTCATTTCTAAAACGTTTTATCTATTTTGTTTTTAATTATGGGTACATGTATGGGTTTGTGCACAAGAGTGAAGGTGCCAACAGAGACTAGAAGAGGGTTTGGATCCCTGATGCTGCAGTTATAGTCTGCCCATGTGAGTGCTGGGGATTGAACTTGGGGCTGACAAAGCCCCAAGCACTCCTAACCACTGGACATCTCTCCAGCCCAGAATGCATTCTTTTTGATAGGTTATATGAATTTTGTCTCAAGAACAGTCATCAATTTTATTTTTTCCTTAAAAAGAGCTTCCTACCCATCCCCATCCCTACACCAACCAAAGATTTAAATCTTTCCATTAGAGTGGATCATATGTTGTCTCTTGATGAACATTTCAGTGGTACTGCCCACTTTCTTCACATTCCCCTGGCTTCTGATGCAGCCTTCTCATTGGGTTCTTCAGGTATGAGTTGGTCTCCCTGCTGTTTCTGTTGTCCTAGGAAATGCACACGAGGGCTCATATGCTCTTACCTAGTAACTGTGCAACTTTTAGAGCAGGAAGGAGATTTTTGTTCCTTGGAAAATATGGTCCTAGGAGTTTTTTTTTTAGCACTATTGTGATGAACTAATTGATCTATAGCCTTTCTCATAAATTCATCAAGTTCTTCTTGTTTTTATTAGTTAATTTGGCTCCTCTGGGAATAAATCCTCCCTAATTAGAACATGAGCCAGAACTTTCAAACAATAATAGGACAAATGAGGAGATGCGTTTGCTCTAATTCTCAGTGTCTCCTCAACTAAGCATCACTTAGTGTTATAAAAAGGACCCGTGGGTCTTCTCCCTCTTTCGTTCCTAAATTTGTCAATGTGCATTGTTTACTTCAGTTCTCATGGGACAAAACATTTTTTGCAACTTATACACACTACCCATTTCCACAAAGTTTCCTGTAAGGTGTCGGGAAGTCATGGTGGCACACCCTGGCAATCCCAGCAGCTGGGAAGCTGCTGTGGGACGATGCGAGCTGCAGGCTAGCATGGGATACATGGGATACTCTGCCTTAAACTTAAGGGGAAACATGTCCTATAACTATAACCCAAGGGGGTTACTTGGGAACACAGAGGGACACTTCTTCCCATAAAGACCAAAGAATAGAAATGTCAGTTGGACACTGCCTTCATTATCCTTTCATTGAAAATAGATTTGTTTTTCCCCTACATTACTCCTCTCAGCTCCTCCCCACCTCCCCTTCTTTCTGGATCCACTCCTTTTCTGTCTCTCATCAGAAAACAAACAGAATTCTAAGGGATTATAGTAAAATAAATAGAAAAGTAAAATAAGACTACCACAGCCGACAAGAGAAGCAGAAGGAAAAGAGCCCAAGGGAAGGCACAAGAATCAGAGACCCACTTGTCCACACACTCAGGAGTCCCATGTAAATACTAAGCAGGAAACCACAACAACATATATGAAAAGGACCTGGTTCAGAACTGTGCAGACCTGTGTATGCTGCTGCAGTCTCTGAGCTCACATGAGCTTTGATGAAGCTGATTTAGAGGCTTTGTTCTCTTGGGGTCCTCCATCTCCTCTGGCTCTTATACCCTTTCTGCCTCATCTTCCACAAGGTTCTCCGAGTCCTGGGGGAGGGACTCTGCTTAGGGCTGAGTATTCCAAGGTCTCTTATTGTCAGCATAATGTCTTGTAGTGGGGCTCTGTGTTTGTTCCCTTCTTGCATCCACCCTTCAACAGACCTTACTGGAACAGTAATGCCACTGGCAAGTAAGAAGTCTCTGAAATGCAATTATTTGCATGATTTGGGTGGTTACTTATTCATGTATAGTAACTCTTTAAGAACTCTTCTGTGCTAGTAGCACTGTACCCTCTTACCAGTAATCAAACTAACCCATTATGTTAAATGGTTCCTTCTATTGTTCTAAAAGACAAGAGAGGCAGTATTGTTGGTAGTGGGTCGACCCAAGAGTAGATGAACTTACAATTACAAATAGCTACATTCCTTCTCTATATGCCTTGACATGGTCCTTCTGGTTGTCTCTGTGGAGACTGCTGTGATATGAGGAGAATAAGATGAGCCATGAAGCACCTAGGAATGAAGGCACGAGAAATGATGAGGTCAGGAAAGAACCACAAACTCTACCATTCTCTTAAAACCTTAACAAGAGAACTCACCAGTTGTCTCATTTGATATTTGACAAAAGTCACTCATTGGACACCACTGAACCATCCAGCCCTCTTCCATATATTTTACTTTTATCTGGTTAGGTACTAGTGGCAGAGGCTCCCATCTTCTTTTGAAAAGACCCTTGATTGCAAAGGTGTTCTGTCACCTTAAGTATAACTATGTATGGGAGCTATTTCCCAGCATAGTACAAAGTACATATTATGAAGGGAAAGATAACCAGGGCTCTCACAGCTGATAGTCATAAAATGTTTTATTTGGTGGCACAATATTTTTAATTATTTTTTATTGTTTGAATGTTTCATATGTTCACATGATGTGTTCTGATCAAACATAACTCCCCAATTCTACTTCTTCAATTCCTCCTTAATCCCTCCTAATACCTTTTCTTCCAAACTTTATGTGCTCTTTATTAAGCCCCATGAGTCCACTTGGTTATAAAAGTATATTTATGAGTCATGTATAAGAAGAACTCCAGGTGGATCAAAAATCTTACACACAAATAAGGCCATTGGGCTGGAGTGTTATAGAGTGTTGATAGAGTGCTTGCCTAGCACATGTAAGCCCTGGGTTTTATCTCCAATGTAGTAAAACACCAGGCCTGGTGGCTCTCCCCTGTAGTCCTAGCATTTGGGAGGCAGAGGTAGAAACATCAGAAGTTCATTATCATTGTTGGGTACATTGTGGGCAACTTACTGCAGGAAGGGTTTATTTTTACTCTGGGATGGAGAGCACATTCCAAGGTGTTGGGGGTGGTATGGTAGAAGCAGCCTGGGGATGACCACATCCATATGAGCCAAGAAGCACAGCAAAAAATGGCCAGAAACAGGCTATAATTCCCAAGACTCATACCACAAGACACATTTCCTCCAGTGAGGCCCACCTCCTAATGTTCCTCAGCATCCCAAATAGCTTTATATTGTATTTATTGTGTTTCTAAAAAATCAAATGCATTTCTAAATTTCTATTTTTGGAGAAAACAACAAGAAGTTGTTAGCTAATTTAGAAAAAAATAAAGAAAGCATAGGCCTACCAAACTGTACTGACAAGGAGAAATAAATATTAATTGGAAATTTTGAAGAATTGATGAAACTATTTTGCACTGCTTAAGGAAAATAAAATTGTAAATATAAGTAATAACTTTTCATCTTATAAAATTGATTCCATTAAAGGTAAAAATTCAAAAAAATGATTATCATGAAAGGAAATGGGAAACAGAGGAAATATTTAAGGGTCACACCATAAAAGCACCAAATCCACCCAGATGGTATTGTAGTGAAAAGTTTTTATTTTCTTTCCCTGAGGACAACATCTTACTATGTAGCCCACACTGGCCTCAAACTTGAAATCTTCCTGCTCTGCTTCCTGAGTACCAGAGGCCCATGCATTCAACATTTACTAAAACTCTTTCAAAGTAGAAAAGAGGACTGTTGTAGATTGAATGAGAAATGTGCCGTAGACACTCATGCATGTGAACACGTGGCCCCCATGCTCTCTCTTTCTCCTCCTCCTCCTCCTCCTCCTCCTCCTCCTCCTCCTCCTCCTCTCTCTCTCTCTCCCTCTCTCTCTCTCTCCCTCTCTCTCTCTCCCTTTCTCTCTCCTTCTCTCCCTCTCCCTCCCTCTCTCGCCCTCTCTCTCCCCTTCTTCCCCCCTCTCCCTCTCCCCCTCCGTTCTTCCCTCTCTCTGTCTTCCTTTCTCTCTTCCTTTGACTCTCTTTCTCCCTCCCCCTCTCCTTCCTCTGTACAGTTGACATCTGACTTGACTTCCCCATTTTGATGGATTCTCTATCCCTCTGAAACAGAAAGTCCAATAATTTTGCTTAAGTTGCTCTTGATCATGTATTTTAGCACAGTGACAAAAAGGTAAGTAATACAAGTTAACTTTATAAAACAAATTATCATCAATCTCCATACGTAGTTCTTAAAAACTATAAGCCAGTTTTAGTTATAACTACTGTTATAAAAATACTGTACAGAAATTTAGTAAATAGATGCCAATGAAACATTTCTTGTTTTTGTTTTTTGTTGTTGTTGTTTACTTTGTGTTGTTTTTGAGGCAGGATGTCATTATGTAGCCTTGGTTGACCTGGCCTAGAACTCACAAAGTAGACCAGGCTGGCCTACAACTCATAGAAATCCCCCTGCCTCTCCTTCCCTCGGTGCTGGTATTAAAGGCTTTTGCCAACATGCGAGCCTGTCTCTAATGGAACACTTAATTGTTCAAAAAGTTTCATTCTAAGAGTATTAGAAAATCAAATAATTTAATTTGCTAATTTGATAGCACTAATGAGGGGCAATTATATGATCAACAAGAAGTAGTAAATAGATTAGACAGTGTTCAGCACCAAACCTAGATGCAAGAAAACAAAAACTATGTTATATTACCTATAATACTACAACTCAGAAGCCAGTGAAAGTGGACAAGCAAGAGGCTGATCTGTAACAGCCAGGGAAGAGACTAAAATAGACATCATCTCTATAGCTTCTTCTTCACATGCTTAACGTGTTTGCCAACGAGATTAACTAAGAAGTTGTCAAAATAGAGCAATCTGAAATAAGAAGGTAAAACTGTGAACTTCCTTACCTCTAACCCAGGGCAGAACAAATGGAAGAGTGCCTACAGTCCAGGGAATTCATTAGCTGGCAACTCAGACCATGCCCAAAGATTGATTGCCAACACATGTGCAAACAAAAGCAAGCTAGTCAATAAATAGAGGAGAAGACTCAAATGTGCCTTAATGAGAACTGTCCGCCACAGCCTAAAGCATTTGGGTGCTTCTTCTGAGAGCTTTAAGGCTTTGCTTGCATTTTATTCTTTCTGCTTTCCATTCAAGATGTAATCGCCCAGCATCCTGCTCAAGACCACATCTACCTTCTGCCTCACACCCTGCCTTTATGGACTCTAACCCTCCAGAACCGTACGCTCAAATCAAGTCTTTCTTCTGTAAGTTGCTTTGGTCATGGTGATTTATCACAGCAATAGAGAAATAACTAATACAGGCTCCATAAGTGATGTTGACAGTATAAAAGAAAAAAAAATCAATATACCAATGTACAGTGATGTCCACATCCCATCTGGGACACTAGAATATGACATATATACTCTTGAAAAAAGGAAAGCAGCTGCAGCATGCGCTAGGATGACAGTCTCAGAAAGTGTTCATGTGTGTTTAGTTTAGTGTAGAGATTTAACACAAAACCTCAAAAATAAATTTCTGGTTTTGCTGCTTCTACCCAAGAACGAAAGCTTATGTATACTGATCATGTGAAAGGATGTGTAACCCATATGAACTGAGGAAACATTACAGAAGAAGGGAAACAACTTGATGCAGACTAGTCCTACCTGATGGCCCTGTGTTCTAGAAGGTGTTACCAGTCAAATACTTAGAAAATAGGCCCATAGGAGAGAATAGAAAACCCACAATATAAACTTAGCTGCGTGCGAATTTAGTGACAGTAAAGAGAGCCACTCAAATAATTGAGAGCAGGTACATGGTCCTGGGATTTTTAGGTAAACAAATGGATGGTGACATTAATTAAATCAGTTTATTAATGTACCGTTGGTTAAATTTAGAGATTAATAGTGAATTTATTTGCTCATAGATGTGACCAAATTACCAGACAAGAAGCAACTTAAGGGAGGGATGATTTATTTTGGCACCGGGTCTGGGAGTGCAGTCTACCCTGGTAAGAGGCATCGTGTTCCCACTGTGCTGACACTGAGGCTGCAGAAGAGAAATCTCCAGAAGCAGAACACCATTTCCTCCATCACGGCCCCATTTTGAAAAGGTTCAACAGACTCACAAACAGTGTCACCAGCCAGGAACCAAGTATTCAAACATGTTAGCCCATGGGGGACATTACATATTCAAACCATGGCAAATAATAATAATTGAAGCCATATGAATACTAGAAGGAACCAGAACAGTCTATACCACATGACTAAGGGGAGATTTCCAAAAGGCTCAAATTCAGATGCAACAAGGAAAAATGTGAATCCATTTGGTAAAATCATATGGTAAGAGAGATGTTATAAAGTGTACATGAGGGAAGGTGACAATCTGGGGGAGTAAAATGCTAGTGGCTTATAATGTAAATGAAGATTTAACTTTTCTAGTGTATAAGAAGATACTGAAGCAAAGAAGTATCTCAGGAGCACTGGGTAGAGGTGATGCTCAGATCTCAGGCAGATGGAAATGGTGTTTGTCTGAAAAGAGGCTCAAAGCTAAACAAATAGAGAAATTTAAATTTACACCAAACCCAAATACTATTTTTCATCACTCACATTTGGAAAAACACCCAAATGTTAGCTGTGTACTCTCTTGGCAAGACGGAGAGGAGCAGCCTGCTGTGCTGTGCTGGTGTAATGTGGTGTCATGAAGGTAGGAACCCACTTGTGGAAATCTATCTGTAAGGTGCATTGGCAAATTGTAAAATGACACATTCCTAACCTACTTTTCACAGCGCTATTTTTAAGAGTAAGTGGCTAAAATAAGTTAATGTCATCAATACAGTGATCATACTTGGAAAAAAACTACATTATTAAAGAGGGATACTAAGCAGCTTCCAAGAAATATGGTGGATATGCAAAATAAAATACACACACGCACACACAGATACATGCATACATACAATACATGCATGCATTCATACGCACATACACTTTTATGGGCTGGTATCCAGTGTAGTATGTTATTTATCTAAAAAAATAAAATGAGGAGAAAGTTTGTATTGTTAAATATACTACCATTCATCTAGGCAAGTCAGAAGATCATCTGTTTGTCTGTCTGCATGGTAATTGTTTATAAATATGGATAAATTTTTTATAGAAAAAAGTGGTTATGATAATATACAGTTGTTTTTCCAGTTATAATCATGTAAGAACACTAGGAATGGGGCATGTGAGTTCTATTAACATTATTTCTTATAGTATATATAAATCTATAGTTATCTCAAAATTTAAAAAAATCAAATGAGAAAGATCATGACTAAGAGTGCTCATGTAAAACCAATTTAAAAGTCATGTAGAGATCTGACAGCTACAATTGGCTGCCTGCGCCTTGGAGATGAGTCTTGCTTGACCCACTGATGCTTTAAAAAGTTGAGCTCATGTAAAGCAGTTGAGAAATTTCACACCAAAATCCAGCTTCATGGATTCTCTTGGGAATTCAGTATCTTGCTTTGGGCCTGTGTGCTGTCATTGCCAAGGGGATGTCTGCTTTCCCTCGCTGTCCATCTTGTCCTTTACTGTATCTGTTGTCTGAGTCTCACCTTAGGCTCTGCATTCCTTTCCTGGTCCCTGATGGCATTTCCTTTTCTGGCCATCATATATGCATTTCATAGAAACACATGGGTCTGGAGCAGGCTGTAAATAATCCCAACAACCAGAGCATCAATGGGCAACAGCTGATAGGCAAAATCAGGCAGGAAGAACTCTGAGATGTCTAAAATGAGACACACTTCTAATAAGGCATGGCACATATGTAGGTGTTTAGGAAACAGTTAACCTCATTAGTGAGTTAAATTCATGTAGTGGGCAGTTATATTTTCTTCCTTTCATTTTCAAAACTTCTCATAGCTGTCAAGATGAAATGAGCCTCACTCATGCTTTTGTAGCACTTCCATGGGAAGATGTAATGGTTAAAACTGGTCAAAGGTCAGGAGGTAATGGGCCTGCATGGTGGCTCAGTAGCGGGACTTCCTAACCAGCCTGGGGACCCAAGTTTTATCCTCAGAACTAATGTATGGAACAAGAGAACTGACTCCTTCAAGTTGTTCATACATATACACACACCATGGCACATGCATGTGTGCACACAGATAAAAACTATTATTTTAAATGTAAAAGAATGAGACAAAGGTATCAAGAGGATTCTGGGAAGGTAGGGGAGTGGAAGCTGACCCCTGTGGGCTGCTGAAGAGGAGTGTCATAGTAACAAAAAAATAGATCTCTTCCCAAACAGGGAAAAACACCTGATACAGTAATACTGGGTTATTGAAATGTTCCATCTTCATCTCTAGATGCATTGTTCAGATGGAAACTCAATGGAACCTCAGAGTTAAGCTATACCTTAGATGATGTAGAGTTAGGGAACACATATTGAACATTCTTGCTAACAGGTAAAGACTGCAATTCATGGAACTTTCCCTAAAAAAGACCACCATCTACCCACACAAATATCACCAAATACAACATAATTAGAATACTTTTTTTTATATCTTATCAGATTATAGTACAATAAGACTGGAAACCAATAGGAAGAGAAGTTTTAAAGACTACATGAATTCATGAAGACTAGACAATATACCCTTGGTTAATCAGTGAGTCATTAAATTGTTAAAGAAATAGGGGAGGAAATTTAAAATGCTCTAGACTCAAACAAAAAATAAGAACCTAACATTCCAGAACCTTTGAACTACAACTAATGTATTTTCTATGAGGAAAATATATAGCTATAGTCCACACATCAAAAATTAGAAAGGTCTCAAATAACCCAATGATGGATCTTAAGATGCAAGGACAACCCAAACCTAAAAGGCAGTGGTAGTAAGTAATAAAATCAGGAAAATTAATTATTTTATTTAGAAGAGCAAGTGAAATGGAGGAAGCACCAGACAAACTAACCATGAGAAGATCACCCTGATAAGGGGAAAAGGAAGGGAAGCTGCCCACTGGCTTTAGAAAAATCCTGGAAACACATTCAAGAAAAACTAGAAAATTTAGATGACATCAGTAAATTTTGAGATAAACATGACCTACCAAAACTAAATCAAGAGAATGTGAATGGCTTAATAAAAAATGCATTAATCACTGAGATTAAAAGAGTCATCTCCTGCAAATTATAAAGCCTGGGACTGAACAGAGTTGTGGCAGGATTCTACCAGGCCCTTAAAGAATGGAGACCAGCGCTCCTCATAGTACTAAAGAAGACAGTGGGGAGGAACAGCACCAAACATTGCGTGGAGCCAGCATAGCCCTTATGCTAAAATGAGTATAGGTGGGAAATTCCTCAGGAATTAAGAAGTTCATACACCATCAATCAAGTTGATTTCTATCTCAGACATGCAATGAAGGTCAAGGTATACAACTCAGTAAATATAATACAAGGTATAATTAGACGTAAGAATAGAAATTATGTGATCACCCCAATCCATGTATGAAAGAATTTTGTCAAAGACTAATAATCCTGTCTGATGAACACCAGAAAAAAACTAGGAACAGAAAGAAAACACACACACACACACACACACACACACACACACACACACACACACACAAGCTTATTTACAAAAAATAGCCAATGTTATATTAAAAAAGGAAAAACTGAGAGCCCTTCTTCTAAAATCTGGAGTAAGACAAAGGTACCCACTCTCTCTCCTCAATACAGCACTTAAAGCCTCAGCTAGAGAAGAAAACAAGATAAAAATGAAGAAGGTAACATTGTCAAGATAAGTCAAATTTGTAGAAACATAATCCTGTACACAAGGAACCCTTAGGACTTCACCAGAAAACTCTTAGACCCCATAAACACTTATAGCAAACTATCAAGATAAAAAAATCAACATAAAAACCAAAGAAACACATCAACTTTTCAATATACAAATAAGAAATTTGCTGGCTTAGTGAGTTAGAAAAATCCCTCTTCTTCTTCTTCTTCTTCTTCTTCTTCTTCTTCTTCTTCTTCTTCTTCTTCTTCTTCTTCTTCTTCTTCTTCTTCTTCTGCTCCTCCTCCTCCTCCTCCTTCTCCTCCTCCTCCTCAATTTCCTCCTTCTCTCCTCCTCCGTCTTCCTCTTCTTCTTTTTAAATACCTAGGAATAAAACTAACCAAGGAGATGAAAGATCTATATAGTAAAGTAATATCCAGAGAAGACACTAGAAAACAATTAGACCTCTCAAGATCATAGATTGGAGGGTTTAACATGGTGAGAATGGCTGGGGTACTAAAAGTGATCTACAGATGCCAGGACACACCCAATCAAAATTCTAATGATATCTCTTACAAAACTAGAAACAGGATACTAATATTTATTTACAAGCCCAAAAAGCCTTTGATAGCCAAAGCAACCAGTAACAGATAGAACAATACTGGAAATGTCACACTTTCTGATCTCAAGTTACATTACAGAGCCATAGTGCTAAAAACACACATATAGACAAAATGGCATAGAATAGCAGGACCCAGCACTAAACCCAACCAGATTCAGGCGCCTAACTTCTGACAAAAATGTCAAAAATACATTGGAAGAAAATGACAGCTTATAACAAAAGCTGCTAGGAAAACGGAATCTCCCCATATAGATGAATGAAATGGGATGCGTATCTCATGTTCCACAAAGAATTCAATTCAGAATGGATCAAAGATCATAATGTATCACCAAACACCAAAAGTGCTAGAGGGTAACAGTAAAAACATTTCACAGTGTAAGCATAAGCAAAGACTCTGGAAGAACCCCAGTACCATCAGAAACCCTGTAGTCAGATTTTTCTTTGGGCCACCAGTTCACAAATAAAGACAGAGACTTCCTGTTAATTATGAATGCTCAGCCTTAGCTTAGCCTTGTTTCACTAGCTCTTAAAATTTAAATCAACCCATTACTATTAATCTGTGTTCCATCATGCACCTCCCATCCTGCTCCTTCCATGCCTCCTCTCCGTGTTTGGCAATCCTGCCTTCTTCCCTGAGTCCTCTCTGTCCCCAGAAGTTCTGCCTAATATCTTCCTGCCTAGTTATTGGCCAGTCAGCTTTTTATTTCACCAATCACAGCAATCCATTTTCACACAGTACACAAATATCCCATAATGCAACCCCAAATCAACAAATGTAATTACATGAAGTTAAAAAGCGTTTGCACAGCAAGGGAAACAATCGTCAGAGCTAGTAGACAGTCAACAGAATGGGAAGTAACCTTTGCCAATTACATCACACGGGGAATTAATGTACCCAAATCATCTCCTATAGTCATTATATGGGTCCATATACTGAACAGATTATTCTCAAAGAAGTACAAATAGCCAATAAATGCTAAGGTATCCACTTCCTCTGGTGTTCATGGAAATGCCTGTGACTGGTGTTAAGAGAGAAGGTTTGGATTGGTCCAAACACCCATTCCCAGGCTAGGTAAGCGGGCTATTCCTGTTGAGTTGATAAGTCAGCTCCTGTGTGTGATAGCATCAGACCCAACAGAAGACTTCTCTTGAATGGTATTTTCTTATATTAGTAGTTAGGCTGTGCTGTTACAACACAGAAACAGCAGTGACAGTAGAGTGCTTGCAGAGGTTTCAGAATAGCTGCGGTGGCTGGTTTGGCAGGCCGAGAAGGAGTGTGGGCAGCAGGAGAAAGGCCACAGATAGAGAGAGAGAGCACAAAGGGCAGAGAGCCGATGCCGAGAAATCAAAGCTGTGGTGAGTGGGAAAAGAGAAACCACGGGCCCTGGCAGCTAGAAGAGTTGTAGAGAACTGTCAAGTCATTGAGGCCAAGTGTTTCAGACTCCTGGCCAGGAAATGTAACACTGAGTGGCTTTAAGTGGTAGGGAGTCCTGACACTGCAGACCGCCACAAGAACTCTGCTGGCTGTCCAGAATTCCCGTAACAGTCAAGATCAGCCTAGAGGCTGCAATACTAGCTGCAACCAAGGACTCAGGAATCCCTGGAGAGTTTAACACATACAGGGAGGACTGGGGGTCCTGGTCCCACTACTACGCACCAGGATTGTAACACTAAAGGGCACTGTTGGCTGTTGCTTCCACCTGCCAATGCCTTGCTGCTACCAAACATGGGGATGATGGAAACAAACGTGGCCAGTGACTGTCTAACTGGGTAGAGCTCTGAATACTCTCCTCGCTGCCCCACAAATTGTAAGTTTTCCTCATGTGGCCTGTGAGACTAGAACCCACTCCCTGCTCTAAGCCATGCATAGTCTATTCAGTTTCCCCAAAGATGTTCGGTGTGTTATTGTCCAAGTCTGCACTGTGCAGAAATGACTCTCCTGCAAACACTCAAGGGGTAGGGGTGGGGCTAACAAGGCTCTGTGGCTCCCCCCCCCCCCGCCCCTTTGTAGTTTCCTCCTTTCTGGATCTGGACTATCACCTCTAGATGCTTTGTGGTCTTGGGCTCTATAACCACACCCTTCATCTGGGAGTTGCCTGTGCCTAGTCTGTGCTGACTGCCAGCCTGGAGAAGCTCAAAGCTGTTTGCCAGGGTAGTCACAGGACCCACTTGCTTGTTTATGTAGCCTCACTGTTTTTGTTTTTGTTTTTTTTTGTTTGTTTGTTTGTTTTGAATGGTAAATCAACTTCTTAAGAATTGTTTTAAATTTACTTTTCTTCTGAGTGGGAACATTGTTCAATCTCTGTAACTCCAGTACCTTGCTGGGCATAAGGATTACAATTATCTCCTTTCTAAGATTTGTTTTTATTATTTTTATTTATGTGTGTGAGTCTATTGAATGAATGTGATAAGTGTGTGCCCGTGCCCTCAGGCACCAGAGGCATGGAGTCTTGGAGCTGGAGTTACAGGTGGTGGTAAGCCAACTGACTTGCGTGCTGGGAACCAAATTTGAGTTTCTCTATAAGAACAGCAAATGATCTTAACTGCTGAGCCATATCTCTAGACCCACGACAGCCTTTCTTTAAATGAAAAGATAAATCATGATATTAAAGGAAATACGTAGGCTAGGGTTGCACTAACCCCTTTGCTTCTTAGATTATTCTTCAGTGGGTTTTTTTCTAATGACTAGCCACAAAAACTGTTAATATCTTTTAAAAAGACATCTTAAGTATTTTTGTTCAAGATGTTCTTCTTATATATAAAAAATTCTAGTGATCTCCCTTGTGTCAATCAAAATTTGCCCATGCTATTTTCTTTCTGCCTGAAGAGCTTTAATGATTGAGTTATACTGGCAAGGAATTGTTTCTTCTTCTGTAGGTCAGAAAAAAAGTCATGCATTTCTAAAAATGTACTTTTATTGGTCCTATAAACATATAAATAAGTGGAGGACAAATTTGTTGTGTGTTTTGTGTAGAGACTATGATGTCTCTCCAGCATCTTCCAGACTTCATAATTCATACTGAGAAATCTCTGCTTTACCCTAGAATCACTTTTCTCCACTAGCATTATCTTTCATTTTAAAGATTGGTGTGTGTGTGTGTGTGTGTGTGTGTGTGTTTCTGTGAAAGTGTGCCACATGTGTGGTGTTATGGCAGTCAGAAGAGAGCATTAGGGCCCCTGATTCAGGCAGTTGTGATCTGCCTGACTTGGTTGCTGGGAACTCTGTAAGAGCAGGAAGTGCTCTTAACTGTGGAGCATCTCTCTATATAGTTTTATCATAATATGCTAAAGTGTGTTATTTAAATTTATGTTCATTTTTCCTGGAATTTGTAAACTTATTGGATTAGTGGAGAAATTACAACCTTTTCAAGTATTTCTTCTGGACCTTGTTTGCAGCCTTTGAACTCTGTGCATGGGTTATATGATTCCGTGCAGACTCTGCTCTTGGATGCTCTGTTCTGTTTTCCCCCCTCTGTAGTTTTAAAGTTTGTATTTGAATTTAGACAATTTCTATTGATAGGCACACTTGGTGCTTCTTTCCAGGCCCTGTTTGTCCATGTTCCATCTGGAACCTCACAGTATCTTGGACTTGCTTGATTTTTACCTTTTTCAATGGAAGCTGTAGGGTTTCCAACATGGGCATCTGGAAGTGTGTGGCCGTAGTTCCCAAGTCTGGGCTTGTTCTTACTGGTGCCCTTGTGCCCTGAAGTATGCCATTTGTCTGTCTCTGCAAATGGTGGTGGTGGTGGTGGTGGTGGTGGTGGTGGTGGTGTGTGTGTGTGTGTGTGTGTGTGTGTGTGAGAGAGAGAGAGAGAGAGAGAGAGAGAGAGAGAGAGAGAGAGAGAGAGAGAGGGAGGGAGGGAGGGAGGGAGGGAGGGAGGGAGGGAGGGAGGGAAGGAGGGAGGAGAGAGAGAGAGAGAGAGAGAGAGAGAGAGAGAGAGAGAGAGAGGCTGAGAACGGCTATGTTGCCGGCATGTGGGGACCAGATCTTTATTTTACACAATTGTTTTTCCACTTTATTTTTTAAGACAGAGCCTCTCACTGTGCCTGGATGTACCTGGAACTCACGAGTTGGCTAGACTGGTTTGTCATCAAGCCCTAGGAATCCTCCTGCCTCTGCCTCTGCCTCTGCCTCTCCAGTGCTGAGATTATAGTCATGTGCCATCAAGCCTTTTCCATGGGTTCTGGAGATCCGAACTCAGGACCTTCAGCTTGCACTGCAAGTACTTTACCAAATGAAACTTCTCTGCAGCCCTTGAAATAGGTAGTTTTATTTTGTCTTCTGTTTTCTGTACCTCATGGCTGTGCCACAGAGGGCATCTCTTTGTCTGGCTACTGTTTTCTGCTTCTTGCAGTGGGTATAGTGTGGGTGAGCAGGGGATGCAGTGGGTATGGTGTGGGTGCAGGGGATGCAGTGGGTATACTGTGGGTGAGCAGGGGGATGCAGTGGGTATGGTGTGGGTGCAGGGGATGCAGTGGGTATACTGTGGGTGAGCAGGGGATGCAGTGGGTATACTGTGGGTGAGCAGGGGATGCAGTGGGTATGGTGTGGGTGAGCAGGGGATGCAGTGGGTATGGTGTGATGAGGAGGGGGATGCAGTGGGTATGGTGTGGGTGAGCAGAGGATGCAGTGGGTATGATGTGGGTGAGGAGGGGATGCAGTGGGTGTGGTGTGGATGGGCAGGGGATGCAGTGGGCATGGTGTGGGTGAGCAGGGGATGCAGTGGGTATGGTGTGGGTGAGCAGGGGATGCAGTGGGTGCGGTGTGAGGTGCAGAGGGGAATTTCTAGCATGCCTGCTTCAGTCTCAGACTGTAAAAGGCTTCATCAGTCTGAGGTCAATGGACAGGACTTACAGAGCATCCTTTCTCTTGGACCAGAGCCAGGCAATTTTTCTTTTCTCCTTTCTTTCTTTCTTTCTTTCTTTCTTTCTTTCTTTCTTTCCTTCCTTCCTTCTTTCTTTCTTTCTTTCTCTCTCTCTCTCTCTCTCTCTCTCTCTCTCTCTCTTTCTCTCTCTCTCTTTCTTTCTTTCTTTCTTTCTTTCTTTCTTTCTTTCTTTCTTTCTTTCTTTCTTTCTTTCTTTCTTTGTTTTTCTTAGTCCTTATCTCACCAATGACAGCTCTCCTCTGTCTCTCCTCAGCACAGTCTAACCATGGACTTTGGTGATGATCGATCTTCTGCATACCGGCTTTTCCACTGGCACCGGCACCAGCACCAACACTCTTACTGTAGCCGTCATATAGGCTTCCTTCTCCCCTCTCTGCAGCACAAACTTTTACTTACTGTCATGGTGGTGGCAGACAACCTGCCCACTGTCACGGTAGCAGCAGATAACCTGCCCAAGATGCTGCCTATCCCTTCCCCCAGGTATTTGCATCTCGTCCATCTCTGCTTCCCCCAGGGCAGATGGGTTTTACTCCGCATCAGGGGGTGCAGATGGAGTTGTGTTTGTTTTAGTCACAGGCTGTGCTCATGCAAGGCCCAAGTATACACAGGCCTATCTAGTCACTCTCACCTGTCTTATGGCTTGTCAGACTCTGGCCCTCACTCACTTGAGCAGTGAGTGGCAGTGCTGGTCCACAGGACCTTTCCTACCTTTCTCAGATACACCCAGTTGGGCTGCTGAGGGCGTGAGGATGCTGTCTGCTGCTCAGAGGAGTCTCAACTGTTAATCAGCACCGCTCACCTTCAGTTGTTAAAACCTCCCTGCCATCTCTTTGTGCTCTTCAGGTTGCCACCTGGCTCTGCCATGGAAAGACAAGAGTAAAGAGGTTTGTGTCTTCCATTTCTCCTCAGAAGTTTTAAGTTCAGTTTGCCTGGTTGCCTTGCATTGTCAACTGCCCAAATGCATTGAATGAGTCAGGGTCGCCTAGAGGAACAAAACCAATGGGACGAATGTGTCTGAGAACTTATTAAGTCAGCTTCAAAATTGTATCACCAATGAAATCAGACCCAAGAAACTGAGAATCCAGTAATTATTTGGCCCTTGAAGTCCAGATACTCAAGGATGTTGCATATTATATACATGATTTAAATATACATAACTGCAATGGTGTTACAGGATTGCTCGTGGGTGGGTGCTTTTCCGGGTAAATTCAGAAATTGTGGCTTATTCAATATATCCCTGTAAGTAAGAATACAGACCTTGTTTATTGACAGCATCTTCCCTGGGAAAAATTAGATATGCTAAGTTACCCGAGGAGGTATGTTCCCAACTATGTTCATAGATTTCTTCAATATTTACTCTTGGTTACTCCCTAGTGGTAGCATTTTTAGAGCAACTGACAGTCTTTACCAGTAAATTATCTGATAGTATCAAGGAATAGAAGGAGAGCTACAATAGAGACTCGGGCTGATAAGCCAGCATGCAGAACAACAGAAATAAATCCTCCTATAGACAAATAAGTATTGCTATGTAAAAGAAAGTTAAAGGGTGTCTCTAAACAAGAAGCAGCTCCAATTAGTCAGCTCCAATTTCCTCCTTGAAGCCTTCCTGAAGACAAACCTTTTGTATTGCCTACTTACCCCGTTTAGAGAGAAGAGCAGAAAAGGCATGAGATATATACCCCAGAAATAAAACACAGAGCTGTGGCAATGGAAGTATGTAGGCCTTTGAAACTACACACAGCAACATTGCCAAAATCAAGAAAGCGAGAGAGTAGGAATGGACTGTGTCCTCATAAGATGGGCTTTTTAAGCCAGGTGGTGGTGGCACATGCCTTTAATACCAGCACTCAGGAGACAGAGGCAGGTGGATCTCTGTGAGTTTGAGGTCAGCCTGGTCTACAGAGTGTGTGCCAGGATAGGGTCCAAAACTACACAGAGAAACCCTGTCTCAAAAAACACAAACAAAATACCAAACCAAGGCATCTGCCCTCAAAGCCTGGTTAATATTTTTTTTCTAAGGACTAAATTAGGCCTCCAGTAAACAAGAATAGTTGCCACAAACCTGGATTGTTATCAAATTGAGCCTGCCCCTTCTGGGTCACTTATGGTCTCTCTCCACATGTGACATCTTGCACACACTCCTGCTATGTGATGTTGTCTTCTCTGTTGAGATGTAGCTGAGGCTCTCATCAGATGATGTTGCCCATGGTAGTCTCCAGAAATATAAGCCAACTTTATAAAGTGCCCATGTCCCCATCTCTACTAGCTGTAATGTTTCCCTTGGTTCCTCCTTAGCCCTTTATTTATGTTATTAGTTCCCAAAAAGCTTTTATTTTCATTTTGATTTTTATCAGCCATTTTTCTCCCACCAGATATTTACCCTAGGATTTGGGAATCCTCTCTTTTCTTGACCCTCTGATTAACAGCCTTGTTAAGGGAAATACCTTCCGTGAGGTCAACCTCATTCTGTGGTCAGAACCCAACAGTAGAGCAAGACATCTTCTTCCTGGTGTGTTGATTGTTTGTTCAGTGTTTAATGATACGGTTGGTTCTTATGACCTGGTTAACCTTAATCCAAATCAACCCCCACCTAATAACTCTTCATTCACTCAGACATCTCTGGGTATCAGTAAGTTAGGTGTGGTTTCGTGTGTGGATGGAATCTGTGTCTACACTTTGGTGAGTCACCAGTGGGTGTTTGGGGCACATCACTTTGACAAATTGTGACATGGAACCCTAGTCAACCTCTAAACATCAGTTTTTTGCCTCTGTGTTGCTGTGATAAAAAAAGAAAGAAAAAAAAAAAAAAAGCCAGGGCAGAAACTGAAAGCAGGAACCTGGAAGCAGGAACTGAAGCAGAGGCTATGGAACAATGCTCCTTACTAACTTGCTCCTCATGGCTTGCTCAGCCTGCTTTCTTATAGCACCCAGACCACCTGCCCAGGGAGGCATTGTTCCTACAAGGAAACTCCCACATCAACTGTTAGTCAATAAAATGGTCTCGACAGACTTGCCTACAGTCAATCTGACGGAAACACTTTCAGAACAGAGGCTCCTCATCCCAGTCAACTCTACCTGGTATCAAACTAGCAAAACCTAGCCAACACACTATCTTGTTAGTCTTATGCCATTTTCTTTAGGGGCTTAAAGAAGGTATATCCTTGATTGTTAAGCCACAGAAAAATCATCATAATCATAACATTCACTGGTAAGATACAGGGCTGGATTCTTTAGAAAGAGTTAATTATCAGAAGTTGACAAACCTACTATGTTCCCCAACCCTCTTTCCTAGACCTGTTAGACAAGAGAGATACCTTTTGATTGACCTTCATTGCAACATATATAATACCCTTGCTTGTTGCTTCCTCTTTTTCTTCCCATTAGGGAGTTTGGCAAATCCCTACCATTCCCTTATTTCCTAGCCCATGACCTTCATTGACATTCTAGCATATGGTAAATACTATATAGCTCTCTCAACTAGTTATGGAGTCATGTATAAACTTTGGCTCCTTATGGACAACTAAGTTTCAAGAATCTGAAAAAATGTTCTAAAAATCACTTAGGGTCAGTTGTCACACGTCCTTTTTGTTGCATAATTTAATTGTCAAGATCCTGGTGTTTTGTTTCTCTCGATCACATCATATCAATTTATACTTTTAAAAGTTTGCTGTGAGAATTAAGCACAGTGTTATTTAGCACAGGCAATTATTTGATTACCTCCCTGGTGCTCGTCACAGCCTGGCATTTAATCTGGCTGAGGCCTACAGACCGCAATTTGAACAATCAGGGTAGTTTTCTGTAATTGCAATAAATCATATCATTAACCATGACAGACTGTTCCTCCCACAGACTTTTTATTTTGCAGTAACAGTTAACTCCTGAACTCCTCATGAAGGCCAGATTTCACTGTAGTCAGGTGAATTTTATAGTCATCTAGCAGCCTACAAAAGCGACCTAATGTTGGAAAAACACTGATGTCCCGAGAGCCAGACCTAAAGAGGTCAATTCGACTTGATGGTGTGGAGGGTTCCCAGGAATATGCCTCACACACTGAGGCCATCTAAGGGAGTAATTCATGGAAGGATTGTCTGCCACTAGAATGTTTAATGCTTCTAATAGGGAAGCAGATGGAGATCAAGATGTGAGATGTACTTGTATTGTTATATTTTGGTCATTTATGTAAAATACACCTGCTAGTGTACTGAGACCTGGTGGGATTAAAAATAGAAAATATTTTTAAAGGAACACTTTGTGCTCTCTTTTGCAAGTTCACTGTGCAATATGTCCATTTAATATACACTCTGCAAAAGTGAACTGTCTCCCAAGCTCTATGATCATAAAACCCGTCATACTCGCTTTGTCCAGTGCCTGATCTATGTCCTTCTTCATTTACTGTGATTTCAAGTCACATACTTTGTTATTGAATTTAAACATTTTTATTTTATGTTTTCCTTGAGGAAATCTACTTTTTTATATTTACAGAAAAATAGCACAACATTTCATGTCCAGTAGAGCATATTTTTAGCATGCCTAAGCCATGAATTGAGTGACCACACAAATGAGCACCACATCTAGTATTCTCTCTTTCTTCAACCTGTTTTCCCTCCCCTGGGCCATCAGAAACAAATCCAAAGCAAAATACCTTGTTTCAATAATAAACCTAGACTAAAAATAAACGATAGTCCCAATTTCACTGCTACAGCAAAAATTCATGATTTTAATGTCATTAAATCTATACAGTTTGTGTTCAAACTTCAATTTGTAAATTTCTTGAATGTATTTTGCTTTTTATTTATTTGTGGGTATATTTTTAATATTTCTGTGAATTATATCAGATAGTGGAATAAAGCCCGTTTTTAAAGTACACCATGATACAAAGATCAAAGGCAATTATGCCAAATATAAAATAACCCATCAAAACAATAATATGCTTTACTATCCTTAATCAAGCAAAATTACATTTAAAAATATTATTGAGGATAAATCATTTTTACTTTGATTTTATTATTTTTTAAAATTTCATTCATGAGTTCTTTATTTATATCATTCCCCTGACTCCTCCCATGCTCCCCCTCTCAAAGTTATAGCATCTTCTTGTTTAGAACATTTAGTGTCACTCATGTGCATACGTGCTTAGAAGTGACCACTTTGGGACTGGATAACCTATCATAGGGTTCTCCCCTGGAGAAGACAAATTCTCTCTTAGCAACCGTTAATTGTCAGTAGCTCTCCGTTTAGGGGTGGGGCTTTGTGAATCTTTCCTGTTTTACTTTGGGATGTCAACTGGTATTGCCATGGTGCAAGTCTTGTTTAGGAAATGATGCTGTTAAGATTTCTTATGGGCAACTCCCTGCCATGTTATAGAAGATGCTCTTTCAGAGAAGACGTCTTTGTTCTTTTCTCTTGCAATCTCTTTACCCTCTTTTCCTTGGATGATCTCTGAGCCTCTGAGTGTAAGGGTGGCAGTGTAGGTGTGCCAGTTGGGAATTTGGCATAATTACCTTTTATCTTTGTATTGTGGTGTACTTTAATAAGATTAAAAACAGGCTTTATTCCACTACCTGATACAATTCGTGGAATTGTACTTAGTTATTCTCTGCATTCTGATCACTTTGTGGATTTCTGTGGTGATCTTCATACACTACAATAAAAAAGTTTCTTTGTTGAGGGGGCAGATTGTGAATATTGTATTTAAAATGCATTTTGGAATTATACAAGCTTAGGAAAATACAGTAATGGGTTCTCTTCTAGGGTTTACTCCTTCACTAGCCACCAGTGTTAGCCAACTTTACAGTACTAGGCATACATTGCCTTCTACTGAGCAGACATGAAGTCCAGTTAGACAGCTGTTGGTTACCTCCAGTGTGTAAGTGTCACTGTTGTACTCTTGGGAATCTCTTGCTATGCTGGTTATTGTGGTTTGTAGGCTTTATAGCTTGATATGACTTACAATTATTTTTCTCCTTTGGCAACTGAAGAGTAGCTTTAAATTCCATGAGAGCTACTATCCAGGGAGGATCAGTTCCAGCTTGATTTCTCCAAATCCTGTGTCTGAAATGTGTGATTTCTTTGGTAATAGAGTCTTACCTTACAGTTGTGGAAAGCCAATAAGGGAAACACTACTAGCCTGTATTGTCTCTTGGATTCTCCTGACCAACAACTTGAAGGATTTTCCGTGTTGTCACTGGGATTTTTGTAAGACAGTTGTAAGAGGAGCATTATCTCACCTCAAGTGGCATTATTAATTTATATATATATATATATATATATATTCTTTAAGTTAACATAAAGTAATGTCTCCCTATGGTGTTTACAACTGCCTCTAGTTTTCTTTATTCCTCCTTCATCCCTCTCACTCTGTGTTGTCATCCATCCCTCATTTCCAGATAAACCTTCCCCTATGGTTCTCCCATTTCCCCATTCATATGCCCCATGTCCTACAATTGTCAATCTCAGCAGTTATCATGTTATATACTTGTATCCAAAGATGCAGAGTTGGATCCACAAATAAGAGAGAACCTGGTGTGGTTTGTATTTCTGGACCCATGTTACCTCACTCTGTACAACATTCTCTAGCTTTACCCATTTAGTGCAGATTTCATGGTTTCATTTATTTTTACAGCAGAATAGTATCCTATTGCGTATCTGTACTACATTTTAATTATTTTTGCCAGCTGAAGGACATCCAGGTGTTTCCATTTCCTAGCTATTGGGAATAGAACAGTAATGAACATAACTGACCAAATGTCTTTAGAGTAGGTCAGTGAGTATCTTAAACCTATGACAATGAGTGGTAGAGCTAAGTCATATGGTTGATCTACTTTTAGCTCTTTGGGAATTCTCCAAACTGCTTTACCCACTGATTGCATCAGTTAGCAATCCCACCAACAGTAAATGAGAGTTCCCCCTTTTCCACATCATTGCCAGAACTTGTGAGTTGTTCTCTGCATCTTTGCCATTCTGACTGGAATAATGTAAAACCTCAAAGTAGTTTTAATCTGCATTTCCCTGATTGTTAAGTATGTTGACCCCCTTTAAAAAATTCTGTACAGCCAACATCATCATCAATGGAGAAAATCTGGAAGCAATACCATTAAAATCAGGAGTGAGATAGGACTAGGATTGTCTGTTATCTTCACTCATTTTCACCATAGTTCTTGAAGCGCTAGCTAGAGCAATAAGACAAGAGAATGAAATCACAAGAATGCAAATAGGAAAAGAAGTCAAATTATCCTTGTTTGCAGATGATATGATATTATGCATAAGATATCCCAAAAGGTCCACCAGAGATATTGATTTTCACCAGAGTTGTTGAATATAGAATCAATTTAATAAAAATTAACTGTCTTTCTATATACCAGTAACAAACATGCTGAGAAAGAAATCATGAAAACACTCCCATTCATAACCATTTTTTAAAAATCAAAAGTAAGCCTAACCAAAGATGTAAAGATCACTACAATGAAAACTTTTTATCTCCCAAGAAAAAGATTGAAGATGACACTAGAATTCCTAAAGACACCCCATGCTCATTGCTTGATTGAATTAATATTGTGGAAATGAATAATCATCCTATCCAAAGCAATTTATATATTCAAAATCCTAACCAAAATCCCCACAACATTTTCCACAGATAAAGAAAAATAACTCCTAAAAACCACATGGATTTCAAGCTTCCAAGCTGTATTAAAAAGTTAAAGCTATAGCAAATAGCACTGTCATAAAACAATCATGTAGGTCAATGAAACAAAATGAACACAAAAATGAGTACATGTATATTTAGAGCCATCAGACACTTGACAAAGAATGCCCATAAGTACACTCTGCAGAAAAGGTAGCACCTCCAATGAAATGTTTCAGGAAGATTGGATGCTCATATAAAGTAGGACGAAATTAGACCCATATTTATCACCCTGCACAAAAATCAACTTCAAATGAACTAAAGACCTGATGTGAAACCTGAAATGCTAAACCAGATAGAAGGAAACATTGACAGTACAAGATTGAGGTGTAGAAAAGGACTTTCTGAATAAGACTCCATGCATTAAGGTCAACTAATGGGAATGGGACCTCATAAAACTTAAAGGCTTTTGTGCAGTAAAGGAAACAATCGATTGAGTGAAGAGGAAGCCTACAGAGTGGGAGAGAATCTTTGCCAGCTATACATCCAATAGAGGATTAATATCCATAATATACAAAGAACTAAAAATGTTAAGAAAACAAATGACCTAATCAAGATGGCTATGGTTATGAACATAGAATTCTCAAAGAAATATTTTCATTAAAAATTATGTGTGTTATGTGTCATTTATACACATGAGTGTAGTACCCATAAATGCCAGACGAGGGAGCCATATCCTCTTGAGCTGGAGTAACAGGCAGTTATGAGCTACCTCATAACTGGTATTGCTGGGAACTGAACTCTGAATCTCTACCAGGGTAGTACACACCCTTAACCCCAGAGGCATCTCTTGCTATGGAAGATCTCGACATAGATAATTTTACTCTTGCCTTCTATCATCCATTTGTTTTCCTAAGCACATATTGTATTCCTGTTGCTGATGGTTTGATGATTTGTGCCTTGCTCCGTATCTCCAACTCTCCGTTGCCGTGTCTCAGTTCAATAAAAGCATGGTGTTATGAGTACCGGAACTCACTCAAAATGGGACCAAGATGTAAACCCTTGCCGACCAAGGATGCTGTCTCAATGCTAAGATCTTTGCTTGTTTTTCATGTCTTTGGAGCTTTCTTTCTTCAGCTCTTGCTGCCTTTGTGTCTTGTGCTGAATACCTGGGAGGCAAATTGTCTGTGTCTTGAATGACAAAACAGTCTTATTTTCCCCTCAAATCCATTTCTGTCTTTACTGATTATAGAATTCTGGCTTCCTTTCTTCAGATGTTTGAATACTTATCCCATCATCCTCTTGTGTTCAGTATTAAATTGAGAACTGTATTCTCAGCTTTGTAAAATCTTTTGTCTTAATAGGAAATCTGTTTCCTGCCTCTGTAGCTTTTTTTTCTATACTTAGCATCTTTAAAATCTCACTTTAATGAGACCCACTCCGTTGTTCGTATTCTGATAACTTTTCTTCTTTAGCATTTGGTGGCCTTCCTTCCATGAGTATTTTTGGCCTAGTGATTACACTAATCATATCATTGCATGTCAGAACTCTCTTGTTTTCTGTTCCTTAGTAATAGTGGCTTGTCTTTGCCCTTGTTTTATACATGGAATGTCCTTTGGCCTGCTGACTTTTGTTATATTAAGCTGTTTTTCTTTTACAGCATTTTTAGGTGCATAGCAAAGCTGATTGAAAGGAACTGAAGTTTCTCATATGTTCCCTGTTATTGCACATGTACAGATCCCCCAGTTACCAACATCCCGGCTGGAGTGGATCATTTATTAGAGCTGATGGGCTTCTCTCATCACCCAAAGCTGAGGCTCATTCTTTGTGGGGAATATTCTGTAGATATGCACAAATGTGTAATGCCATGGACCTGCCAATACAGAATCATGGAGAAAGAACTTTCTGCCCAAAAGATTTCCTGTGTTCTACTGACTCATCTTTTTCTCCTCCCTCCTCCCTAGTTCATATGTAGGTATGAGTAATAGTATGTGTGCACACATGCACATATAGTCATCAAACTTTTGCCTTTTTCAAAATGCTGTATAGTTGAAATCATACAGTGTAAGCCCTATCTTTGATGGCTGAGCTATTTCATTTAATACTATGCATTTAAATTAAATGCATCTTTTCATAGCTTGGAAATTAATATCTTTTTATATTTGTTTATTTTACGTGTATAAGTATTTTTCCTGCATGTATAATTGCATGCCTGGTGTCCATAGAGGTCAGAAGAGGACATTGGATACACTGGAACTGGAGTTATGAACGGCTATGAGCCACTGTGTGGGTGCTTGGAATTGAACCCAGGTCTTCTGCAAGACATCAAATGCTCTTAGTCACTGGGAAATCTCTCCAGCTGCCACTAATTTGTTTCTTAAATCCCCATTATTGATTATTTTTGTATGTGATATATGTACACGGGGTGAGGGGTGGGGCCAGCTACAGCAAATGTATGAAGACCACAGACAAGTTTGGGGAGTCAGAACTCTCCTTCCCCTGTCTGGCGAGTGGCTGATCTCAGGTTATCAGACCTGCATGACGAGCACTTGTATCTGCTGAGCCATTTTACTGATCAGGGCTCATTTCTTTTTAGTACTGAATAATTTTCATTGCCATTATCTTAGAAAGCACTGATTGTGTACATACTGAGGACATCTTGGTTGCTTGCACCTTACAGCAGTGATAATTAAAGTGATTGTGAACATCTGGTGCAGATATTTGGGTATAGATAAGTTTTCAACTCCATTGGGAAAGCCCGGGGAACACTCTCACTGGATAGCAGTGTAAGGTGTGACCAGCTTTGTAAGGGATTTCAAACTGCCTTCCAGAGTGGCTGGGCCATTTCCCCCCTTTTGCACTAATGAGTGTAATGAGTGTGAGTTCTCCTTGCGCCCCCCCGTCCTCACCACATTTGGTTGTGTCAGGGTTTTGGCTTTTGACTATTCTAGTAAGTATATAGTAGCATATCTAGTTGCATTAGGTTTTTCTGTTTGTTTGTTTGTTTGTTTTTGTTTTGTTTTGTTTGGTTTGGTTTTTTTTCAAATGACATGGATTAAATAGTTTTCCTTCCTTCTTTCTCTTAAATGTGTATATGTGTTTTGCCTACATGTATATGTGCACCATATGAGGAGGCCGTGGAGGGTATCAGCTTCCCTGGAATTGAAGTTACAGATGGTTGTAAGCCACATGAGGATTCTGGGAACCAAACCTAGGTCTTCTGTAAGAATAGCATGTACCCTTAACCTTAGCCATTGAGCAAGCTCCTCAGCCCATTAAACAGCTTTTCACATGCTTGCCCTCAATATATTCTTCATATGTTAACGTCTTTTACCTTTAAACTTGATTTCTTTTCTTTTTTAATTTCTGAGTTTTTGGTGTATATTTTGAATAATAGTCCCTTTTCAGACTTGTGCTTTGACATGGTTATTTCCCTTACTTGCAGAGGCCCGTGGGACTGCAAAACAGTGACAACTAGCATTTACAAGTCTACTCACTAGACATTGCTGGGGAGCCACTTGGCAAAGCCAAGTGTACAGGAGCCCTTCCTGGCAAAGCGGTTGGGGTTATTGGCAATGAAGGACTGATTGTTCCTGTATGTGACATTCTTGAGTGCCTTTACTTACCTCCCTAATAAGAACAACTGTGGGGTTCTTTCCACAGCCTTTGGTGGTATATTTTATACTTGTTGGGCATTCATATAACTGTGGATGGCCAGAAGATGATTTCTGCTTAAGTTGTGTATTATTGATGAACAGAAATAATACTAGGATGTTTTACATTGCTCAGACTGACATAGTATTCTTAGTCACAAAGACAACTTTTTAGATAGACAAGCTAACCTTAGACTTCAGAGCAAATTCAAAGCAAGCGGGTTGCTCCTGGGGATAATATCTAGGTGTCCCTAGAGACAATATCTGGTTGCCCCTGGAGACGATATCTAGGTGTCCCTAGAGACAATATCTAGTTGTCCCTAGAGACAAATACACAAGGTCATTCTCCTAGCTGCTGTTTACAGCTTCAAAGGTAGAGCTTGAAACAACTTTAGTCTGCACATAATCCCAGACTCAGGTTCAAGGTCCAGAAAATTAACTATTATTGTTAAGTCTCAGTTTCCAATGTTCTATCTGGGAACCCTCACCAACTTAGAGCTATATGCACGAGTCAGTGGGACATTCCTAACCTGAGAGAAACAATCTAACTTACGTTTTGAGTTTGGGTAGGACACTGTCGAACAACCTTTAATTGTCCAGAGTTTGACTGTGAGAAGGAGAGCAGAGAAGACGAGAGAAAGGCAGCATGGAAGAGTGAGAAGACAGAGAGGAAGAGCAGAGGAGAGTAGGGAGAGGGGCAGTGAGGCAGAGTGAAGGAGCAGGGATGAAAGGACAGCAGAGGCAGAGAGATGCAGGAGAAGGCTGCCATGGGAGAGAGGACTGTGAGAGATGAAGAGGTGTGGGTGAGTGAGAGCGAGTGAGTTAAGAAAGGATGGATAATGTTGTGAGTGAGTGTGAGACAGTTGTGTAAAAGAGCTGTTGCTACATGGAGGGAGACGTGCCTGGAAACTCTAAAGTGCTGTATGATGACAGCATATGTAAATGAGTTGTATAGCTATGGCTTTGGGGATATTCATAACTGTAACTGAATATAAAAATACATACTGGGCAGAGGAGAAATTTGTATATATAAAGAGAGGTTGACAAGAAAGAGAGACTATAAAAGAATGAAGTAAAAGAGGTCACCATCAGAAAACTGTCTGCTTGCTCCTTTTCCCTTAGATTACTAGCAGAAAGTGTGTAGTTGTACATTTCCCCTTCAGATAGGAAAGTCTGGTGACCCTCAGATAAGAACCTTTCCCACTATTCTGTTCTTTCCCTTCATTACCCTGGAGTGGACCTGTTGGGGGGGTGCGCGGGAGGCTGGACCCCCATGGTCTGTGATACTTATGGTGGCTTTACATTTTGCTCTCTCAAAGAAGTGATGATTTAATTTCAACTTGGCTGATTTAATTTCAACGAAGTCCATGTTCTCAGCTCTCCATGTCATTGTGGTGCTATAACTACCACATCGCCCTCAAACCTCAAAGGGATCTGGACCTCCTACTCCATGGGTCTTTGCATGTTATATTGGGGCTGTGATCTATTTGGGGTAAGTTTTGAAAAAAGGTTTAAGTCTTTCTAGATTTTCCTCTTAGCATGGAAACGCTCCTTGGTTCTAGCACCATTTGTCATTGTATGGCCTGTGCTGCCTTGCAAAGGTCAGCGGGCTCCCCCAGTGTGGGTGTGTTTCTGGCCTTTCTGTTCTCTTCCATATGTGTTGGCCTATTCTTCTGCCAGTGACCTAACTGGTAATTACTGCAGCAGTATGCTTAGTTTTTAGAGAATTTTTTAAACACAGAGAAGTGTTAAAAGGTGAATGAATATAATACCCAAATACACACAAACTAGATTCAACCATGGTTAACATTTAATACAATACTCTTTTTTAATCACTCTGTGGATACTGAAACCACCAAAAAGAATCCTTTCTGTTTACAGAATGATTGACATCTCTTCTGGTTGCAATCTCCTGATGACTTCTCTTGGCTCTTTCACACTGTAGGTTTTTCCTAAAGAAATAATCCTTTACCACTGAATAGTATTCTGTAGTGTGTAAGTGCCATATTTTCATTTTCTGTTCGTCAGCTGATGGGCATCCAAGCTGATTCCATCTTGTGGCTATTATGACTAGAGCAGTGAGGAGCTGAACATGGATAAGCAAATATCTCTGTAGTAGGAAACAGAGTCCTTAAGGGATGAGCCCAGAAATGATATATCTGGGTCACATGGTGCATCCATTCCTACCCTTTGAAGAAACACTGATTCCCATAGTGGCTGCACCAATTTATACTCCCATCGACTACGAATAAGGGCCTCCCCTTTCATGGGTGTGGACCCATGCCAGCATCTATTGTCATTTGTGACATGAAATCTCAAAGTGGTTTTGATTTGCATTTTTCCGATGCCTACAGATTTTGACCATTTGTAAAACCACCTCGGGGGACCACTGTGATCAGTGCATCTGCTTGGCACACATAAAATCCCTTCTCCTGACTCCATTTTTCTCCCTTGTCACTTGAACAAAGAGTCTTTGAGGTTTCCGGCGGCTGCCACACGTGCTCCTTTTGTCATTTCTTTACAGTGAAGGTCCCTCTTCATGACCTTTCCATGAAGTAGATACTCCCACCGCTAGTACAGGCTCCCCAGATTTGTCAACACTATCTTTCCAACAGGAGTATGCAATACGAGTGAAGGAGAAGAATCTGCTAAAATTCATAATGGTAACTTTGTATTTAATGTACTTAATTAAGGAAAGACATATTTGTCTGATCACATGTTAATTACTTGTCTTCCCATCTCTTCTATTGTCTTGCACTTCAGTTGTCCTACACTAGACTGTAAGCTCAGTGGTGCTGGAGGGAGGCAGATGTCACAGTTACTTAAGAGCCTAGACTGAGTCTAAGCTAACTGGATTCGCGTCCAACTGTTGTGAGAACCTAGGGAGTCTCTTAACCCCTTAATTACCTTACCTGCTAATTAGAGACAATGAAACTTAACTTCAAGTTATATAAGGATAAATGAGTTAAAATTTTGTTAAGGAACTAAGATAGATAGAATTTGGCTTTTGGTTGATCCTATAATAGTGTTTCATATATAACAAAAATAAAACAAAATAAAAAGCAACTGTAGGACTGACTGATTTGTTTCTTGCCATCATCCTACCTTTTTACTAAGTGAATCGGTATAGGCTGTGAAGGAGGAGAAGCCTCATCCATTCTGTTTCTGCCACCTTTTCTTTTCTTTTTTCTTTTCTTCTTGTCTTGTCTTCCTTCCTCTGTTCTTCCTATTTCTTCCTACCTTCCTTCCTTTTTCTTCTTTTTTTCTTTTCTTTTTTTGAGACAGGGTTTCTCTGCAACAGCCATGGTTGTTCTGGAACTAGCTTTGTAGACCAGGCAGGCCTCCAACTCACAGAAATTTACCTGAATCTGCATTCCCAGTGCTGGCATTAAAGGCATGCACTGCTGCCACCACCCGGCTTCTGCTCAGGTATTAAAGGCATTATTACATATTTTCTTGAACAAAGCATCTGTTTACTCAGTTGTTTCTGATTCCATGTAAAAATCATATGAAACATTATGTAGATACAGCTCAATAGCTTTAATTACTACACAAGTAATAATAAAGTACAATTGTGATGTCTTTGGGCTTTGCCATCACACAGTCCTGTTTAACTATTAGAATGCGACACAACCCCTGTGAACTTTAGTTTCTATGTACAGTAAATAAAAACATAAAAGAGTGTAGTTACTTAGGAATTGTAAGGATTAAGTCATGTGCTGTCCAAAAAGTTCCAAGAGAAGAACTCAGTATACTACCAATAAATAGTAAATGATACTTTTTTCTTCCATGTAAATCCTAGTTTCAGTTGGAAATATTGTAATTTTAATATGCAATAGAATTGATGTATAATTTAAAATATCTAATTGACAAAAAATTAAAAATCAATTGTGTAGCACAATATTTTCTTATAAGATTCTGAAAGATTAGTAGCATGCCGGAGAATGACAAAATAGTGGCAACAGAAAGGAGCTTCAAAAGTCTCTCCTTACTCTCACACAAATAAATAAACTTGTATTTGGAGAGGCAAGTGGGACTACAAAGGTCAGCACTTGGATGTCTTGATGTTCTGCCTCATGTTTTTCTCTGGAGCTTTATTTTTTGTAACCCAGTGTATGATGGGTACTCCATAAATACAGTGTTTGTTAATGAATGTTGGAAACACCGATAGCAACTGAGTGCTTATATGTAACATTCTACTAGACACTACAGGCTTGATAGAAAATGATTGAAGTATTGCCCTTATTTTCAAACACTCATGTCTCACTGAGATAAGGTCTAGATGTAGCCTCTTCTAAGTATTTTATTGTCATAGAAACATGCACTTTCATTAAAGCACTCTCCCCAACACTGTAATGGACAGGACTTAGACAAATGATCAGTATAATACATATGGAGCATTCGATGCAAAGTAAAAGTTCCATAAAAGAAAAAGAAAAAGAAAAACCATTTCTCAGCAGTTTTATTTCCTCCTTTGAGAACTTTAAGAACCTTTTGTTTAGTTGCATGCCCCAATGTTTGCTTGTATTGTTTTCTTGGAGTTTGGTTTTTTGAGTTCTTTTTATGTTTTAGTAACTAACCCTTCAGGTGTATAGATAGTGAAGATGTTCTCCCATGATGTATGCTGCGTCTTCCTTTGAATGAAAGAACTTTTTACTTTACAGAATCTTTTTAGTATCACATGGTCCTATTAGTTAGTTTTTGGTTTGTTCATGGTTTCTTTCCTTCCTCCCTTCTTTTCTTCCTTCCTTCCTTCCTTTATTTCTTTCTGTCTCTCCTTTTTGCTGTGCTGGATGTTTTATGCTTTTATATGAATTTTGAGGTTATTTTTCAATTTCTGTGAAGAATTATGTTAGAACTGCTATTACAACATTAATCACACAGATTGATTTTTGTAGGATGGCTATTTTCATGATATTAATATTGACAATCCATGAGCATGGGAGGTCTATTAAGCTCCTGATGTGCTCTTCAATTTTTTGGTCTTAAAGTTTTGATTGCACGAGTCTTTTACCTCCTTGGTTATTTGCAATGTATCTATACATTGTGAATGATGTTATTCCCCAATGTTTTTCTTGGTATGTTTGCTGTTGGTATATGGGAAGGTTACTGATCCTTATGTATTAGTGTTGTATCCTGCTACTTTATGCATTTATCAGATATAGACATTTTTCTGGTGGAGTCTTTGGGGTATTTTATGATAGAATTGTATCATTTCTTTGAGGCTTCTTCCTTTTCTCTTTAAAAAAAAATCTCTTTTATCTCCATCTCTTGACTTGTTGCTCTAGTTAAGACTTCACATGATGTAATTAACAATGATGGAGAGAGCCTTGTCTTGTTCCTTATTTTAGCAGAAATGATTCTGTTCTTTTCTTAAATGAAACTGTTACCATGATACCCAAACCAGACAATGACACTTTACAAAATAGATTAATAGGTCAATTTTTCTGGTAACATAGATGTAATATTCTCAATAAATTTCTTTCAAACTGAATTCAAGAACACATCAAAAATTATCTATCATGTTCAGAATAATTTAATCCTAGAGATGCAGGGATGTCTCAGAACACTCAAATCAATAGATGTAATCTGTCACATAAATAGACTCAAAGATACAAACCACATGGAGATCTCATTAGATGCAGAAATTTTAAGTGCTTAGGATGATGTTGGCCATGAACTTTCTGTATATTCCTTTGTTGTGTTGATAAAGAATCCTCTGTAGCACTAATTCTGTAGGACTTCTTTTTTTTTTTTATCATGAAGGGATGTTGGGTTTTGTCAAAGACCTTTTCTGCATCTGATGACATGATCATGTGATTTCTGTCTATTAGTTCATTTAAGCTATGGATTACATTTATTAATTTGTATATGTTGAACCATCCCTACATCTCTGGGATGAAGTTGAACTTGATCCTGGTGGACTATCCCTTTAATGTATGATTGAATGTAAGTTGCAAAAGCATTTTATTGAGAATTTTTACATCTATGTTCATCAGGGAAATTGGTCTGTAATTTTCCTTTTTTGTTGTGCCTTTATCTGACACAATTTATTAGCATAGTGCTAGTTTCTTACAAAGAGTTTGGAAGCAGTGTTTCCTTTTATATTCAATGGAATAATTTGAGAAGCATTGGTTTTAGTTCTCTTGTAAAGATCTGGAAGAATTATGTGATAAATCCATCTGTATGTATGAAGAATATTAAATGCTCTTAACAACAAACACATCCCAGTCCCTGGTTGGGGTTTTTTTTTAAATTGCTGTTCCAATCTTGTTCTTTTGAGGAATCATTTTAACTTCATTTTTATAGCTTCTTAGTTTAACTTTAATAGGCCATATGAACTAAGAAACCAATCTATTTCTTCTTAGGTTTTCCACTTTGGTGGAATATAGGGATTTTTGTTTGTTTGTTTTTTTTTTTTTTTACGTAAGTCCTTATGATCATCTGAGTTCATTGGTATCTGTTGCACTATCTCCTTTATAATCTCAAATTTTATTATTTTTGATCTTCTTCTTTTGGTTTATTTAGGTAAAGACTTGTCAATCTTGTTAATCTATTCAACTCTTGGCTTCATTGATTCATTGTGTGGCTATTTTCACTTCTATTCCATTCATTCCTTTTCTGATCTTGATTATTTATCTTATGTATCATTTGTGCTGCTGATGCTTTAAGATAGAAATCATGCATAGTACTGCTAACTGGGCCAAAACTCTAGCTGGCTAGATTGAAGGCCCTAGGGAAGACACTAATGCTGTTATTCTTCTATATGGACATAGTATTAGACTGCTCTCTAAGTTTTCATGTATATACCCACTAATTAATGCATCTCTCAGTCAGTCTTCTTCAGAGAATCTTCTTTTTGCAGTAGATGGTAATTAATACAGAGACCTACAGCTGGGTTACATACAGAGAATACGAGACTGTAAAATGTCCGACTCTAAAAGGGACATTTGCATTCCCACCCTCTTTCTCTAAGGCTCAGGAATAATCACAGAGAAGAAATAAAATGGTTGTTAGAGCCACGGGGCGCAGATGACCTTACATCTATATGTCGTCAAACAATAGTCACTACACTTCACAAGGCCATCGTGCACATGAATTCACAGTGTCTGTGACTGCATGCATAAGACATGCACAATATCATGCTAGACAGACTCCCAGCATGACGAGGAGGATGCCTTGACGCTATTGTCAACTAATGGCAACTGGAGGAGTGTCAGTTTTCTTCAGAGATGCAGCCACTTAGCAGAGAAACATGCTTCAGTATATGATCCCATGCATACATAGGCTTCCTGACGTGGACTCAGTGCCTTTCGAAAGAGTAAGTGAATTTGGCCTGAAAAACCATGAAGAGGAAAGGGGAGGAGTTGGAGGAGATGGTATGGGTGCAGACATGCTCAAAAGGCATTATACACATATACTCATATACGACATTCTCAATCAATGTAGTCTAAAAGGCGATATATGGTAGCTTACAGTTTCTTTAACAAACAGGATTGATTAGGGTAACATTGGTAGGAATCTTCTGTGCAACTGTCTATAGGTTACTCCCTAAGCTGGAGTAAGTTGCCACTGGTGCTTTCTGAACACATTCCCAGTTTTAATGAGAAGTCCAGTGAATGACTCTGTAAATGAGGATGGTGCTTGCTGGGACTCGCAGTGACATGGACAGGGTACAGTCAATCATAGGAACTGCTGTTCCAGTTTCTGAATATACAGACAGCTTCTGTGTATTTGATTTTTCTTCTGAGTATAGCGATTTTTCTTCTTCCTTACCTATTGTGTTATTCCAGAGTTATGTTCAGATTGTTTGCTTGTGTTTCAGGCTTCCGAATACAGGACTATTGTGAGGTTAGACAAAGGTAGTAGTTTGTGCACAACTATGAAAAAATATGGTTTGTCAAGTCATAGGCTAGAGTTCGGTCTCTGTTAAATCTCTTTCTGGGAATCTCTGTAAAATATACATCTTATCTGTAGAGGGTTGTCCTGGTCACATGAGTCCAAACAGACTACCCTGGAACATACTTCAGTTTAAAAGAATTCTGAAAAGATCAAAGAGGCGGTGTAGAAGTTTTGAGGTGGCCACCCAGTTCTATAGAAACTACATTTAGAACTGCATTGTCATCTGCAGAATCTTCTAATATGCAGAAATGTTTTTATAAATGTTTTATGCTTTTTTATAAAAGCATAGCATTTTGCATATAGGTAGCCTTGTTTTAATGAGGCTCCATTGATTTTATCCCCTCATTGATCATAGGAAAACATCCAAATTACTTCGCATGCTAAGCAGTTATTCCATGGGTTGCCTACCTGTTCTCTACTAATCTCCAAATCACATGGCCCCTTCTGCAGTTCCAAACCTTTGAATAGTTGAGCTTTCTATCACTTGAAATGGAAAATCCTGTCTAGTCTTCTTCATTCAGGCTGAGAATCATATTTACCTCTGCAGTGGTCTGACTAAGAATGACCCCCCCCATCGGCTCATATATTGGAATGCTTAGGGAGTATCACTATTTGGTAGAATTAGGAGGTGGGTTTTCATTGGAGTAAGACTGGCCTTGTTGGGAGAAGTGTGTCACTGGTTTTGAGGTTTCAAGGGCCCAAGCCAGCTCTAGTGTCTTTTTCTTCCTCCTGGATTTGGATCTGTATGTAGAACTCTCAGCTACCATGTCTGCCAAGCTCCCTTCCATGAGAATAATGAACTAAATCTCTGAAACTGTAAGCAAGTCCTAATTAAATGCTTTCTTTTGTAAGAGTAGCCATGGTCATGGCATCTCTTCATAGAAATAGAGCATTGACTAAGACAGCCTCCTACTTAAAGCAAGAGATGTCTTTGCCATTGGAAGCCATCCTAACTGAAGCCTACAGACTTGATTCATCTTGGTGTTGCTCTCTCTTTGTACTGCATTTGTTTAGTGATGTCTAACTAAATTATTTTCTTCCAGAACAGCCTTTGTCTTGCATTCGCAACACCTAATAATTACCTAATTTGGGGTACTGCATGATTATCAACTGAATTGGATTAGTAAGGTCCAGTTCCTGCTTTCTCCAACCGTCCTTTCTTGGTGGCTTCCTTCTCCTCTGCCCCGTTTTATATATCAGCAATGTCTGTTCTTCAAAGGCAGGGAAGACCATCTGAAAGTTCGATCTACTCAGAGACAATCACAGTGATCTATTCATACTTCACTGTGTTCACCCAGGACCAGCCACAGCCAGGCACTGCCAAAAACTCAGGGCAATCGAGGTAGCACCAGTAGTTGCCATCATGCTAGTTTACTCTAGGAACCTGACTTTCATTAATGGTTCCATAGGCGAGTGTGACCTCTTTCTCTGAAGGAGAATGTGGCTAGTAGGGAGAGAGAGGTGAGGGAGTGGAAACACGCACAGCAACCTACAGGCAAGGGCCCCTTAGCACAATTTGGAAACATCTCAGCACCTAACCTTTTGCATCTATGCATCTTTGCATCTATTAGTTAACCTAATAATATTTTCTAGAGGAATATCTAATGAATCCTGTAACTTGTAATCCCTCACATCTAATCTTGTTCACATCTGTTTTGTTAAGATCCCTAGAAAGTCACACTGCATTGAAAAGTACAGGGAGAAGAAAAAATTAGAGGTTATTTCTCTGAAATTTTTTTCTCATTTGAAAAACATTTGAGTCTGTTGGAGTTTGGATATAATTTAAAAACCTCTCTGTATAACGCATGGCTTTCTCTCCAATCCTTACCCCTCTTTATTGTCACAAGGACCCAGATGGTAGTGTTTGTCTGTAGCCTAAGTGCTTCAAGCAAATCACTATATTTATGCAGCATGTCTTAACCCGCTAGCTTGAGATGTGCATACAATAGCAGAGACCTCACTGATAAAAACCTGCTTCTAAAGTCACTAACTGCTACCTAAACATACTTGTATAATACATAGACGCATACATACATACATACATACGGGGGGGATTTTGTTTCAAGCATCATTGAGCTGTGATGGTAAAAATGTGCATAACCTATTTCTCTGGAACTGCTCTTTATGAAGCGTATTGATTTTGTCAGAGACCACATACAACTAACAACATTTTATTCAATGATCATTTTCATAGCAATTGTGTTAAAATAGCATCCAAAGGACAAAGAGAAAAAAGAGCAATTTTGTGTAGCTCTTTTATTGAGTGCCTCCTTTATACATACTCTTTGGTGAAAGTAGAGCTGTGTGTGTGCGTGCATGTGTGTGCGTGTGTGTGTGCATGTGTGTGTGTGCATGCATGTATGTGCACGCATGTGTGTGTGTGTGCATGCGTGTGTGTGTGTGTGTACACACACGTGTGCATGCAAAATATCATGAGTATTACCAACTGAAGTAGATCTTTGAAGACATTACTCTGAATGTATTTGGACCATGAAACAATATTCCCCTTTATCTCTCTTTGTCATTGTTAATTGGGATAAATTGCCAGATTTCCCAGTGGCAGCGTGTCTAATTTAATAACCTGAGAGGCTAGTACTTGAAAATATAATGAAATGCACTAATATGGTGGCAGTTTCATAATTACTGATACAAAACATGTTGTAATGAATCTACTGATTAGAATGACTTACAAAGTGCAAAATTCTGTATGATGAGAACTTCAGCTATATTTGCATAAATCATTGTAGCTGTCAATCATCAAAATTTAAGTATTGGCTGGTGGGCAGTACTTTGGTTTGACATATGTATACTTAGAAAAAATGTGATATTGGCTAGTAACTTGATGAGGTTTATTTATGACTTCTGCAGAAAATGCACAGAAACTAAGTTAGTGGAAGTCTCTCAATCTTTCGGTATGCACATGTTCATTTCATTCAGTTTTTCCTAGGAGCCTAAGACCACCCTCACAGGGTTGGTGATTTTGATATGTTGTTATTTTGTAAATGTGGCTGGAGCCAATCTTTCTGTAATGTTTGAAATATTCAAGCTCTTCTAATATTTTCTCCCTTTTTATTAATTATTTTGTGTGTTAGTCTATGTGTATATGGGAGGGCTGCCTATGTCATAGTGTTCGTGTAGAGTTCAGAGGACAACTTATAGATGGCAACTCTCTCTTTCCACTATGAGGGTCTTGGGGATTGAACTCAGGTCATTAGACTTAGTGACAAATGCCTTTATGCACTGAAACATCTCACTAGCCCTAGTATTTTATTTATTTAAAAAATATGTAGAGCTTGTAAGATGGCTCAGAGGGTAAAGCTACTTGCTACAAAATATGATACAAGTTCAATCCCTATTGACCTCTGACCTCCACATGTCTGCCAAGGTGTGTACACACACACACACACACATACACACACACACACACACACACAGAGAGAGAGAGAGAGAGAGAGAGAGAGAGAGAGAGAGAGAGAGAGAGAGAGATGCACACACAAAATAAATAAAAATAAATAAATTTAGCATGAATACAGGTGGCAGTATGGAGAAATGGTTTTCCTTGTGTGAAATTCCAATTTTATGTAGTTGTCAGACCTCAGAGATACATGAAATTCAGCAGGGGGTTTGAGAGCCCAACTTTGTTTACCATTAAATTAGAATTAAATAAGAAGCCACTGAAAAAGAATCATCTGTTCATCATAGCATCAAATGCATGCCCCTCTTCCCCACTTTTCCTCTTGATGTGGGATCACAGCATGTGAATCCCATTTTCAAATGATGCAGATGACTTGAAGGTACTGAGGCAGTAGATCACGTTTACATGTCTTTGAATTTGGAGGAAGGACAAGTAGGCCATATGCATGGGTCATGGTCCAGCATAGTGACTCAGAAGTTGGATGCCTGTCTGGCCTGTCTTCTCCAGATGAGTTGGGACTCTGGGGGGATGACTTAATCTTTCTTTTATGCTCTGTAAAATGGAGACGATAGTTTAGTTTCTTGGGGCATAGATGGCGAAGTTCAATTAGTTGAAGAATAGGGTAGCTTCCTGCAGTGAGGGCCTCCTGTGTCCTTTTATGCTTTAGATACATTCTTTTAGAATTCACATTTACCAATGAGGCTCCTTGTTTCATTATTTGTGACAGTCAGATCTCCATTACTTTCACAGAATGCTTAAGAAAAATCAATGTAAAAGAAGGAAGCTGCTCTTTTGGCTTCAGAGATTTCCTTCAGTGTGATTAGATAGATGGCCCTGCTGTTCTTGGGCCTCTGGGGAGGAGGAACTGCCTGGCATAAGCAGGTGATGAGGCAGAGATACCTATTTCGCTGTGGTGGTTAGGAAACAATGAGGAAGGAAAAGGGGCCAGGATCCCTATCCAGAGGTTCAATGACTCAACGTCATCCCATTAGACACCACCTTAGACATTCCACCATGTCTCAGTAGTGCTTCAGCCCCTTCAATAGAGTGCAAATTGGACAGGCATCAAGATCCAAACCACAGCACCATCCTATCCCAATTCCATTGTTAAAATGCCTGAACTTAAGAAAAAATATGATTAAAAAAAAGCATCAGGTGCTTTTATAAATAGTATAAATAGTTAACAAATGGCTTAATGAAAAGATTTTGATTCTAGTCTAAGTTCCTTCTAGATTTGGGATCTGAAAATTACAGGAAATGTAAAATTAAAATGAAGTTATTTATGAAAATTCAGTCTGCAACTCTGATAGCTCAGCAAAGAACAAGGATCTTATAGCATCAGTGCTCATAGAGTCCTACGCTATGCCTTTCCCTGCAACAGCTAGTCCACTCAGGGTCCTATGCTCCGCCTTCCCTGGGAAAGTTAGTGAGTTGGTCTTTCACTGGCTTTGTGAAGTAAGTAAAACTGCAGTGGGATTGCCAGAAGAGAGCCCTTTTCAGCTCCTTTGATGAGTGCTCTAGTTGGCTGGACATAGCTGCATGGGGTGTGATTTTGACTTTTGGAGGATCGTTTGACTAAGCGATAGCTTTGATGCAGCCATGTTTCTAATGCAAGGACTTGGGAACATTATGAAACTTGTCAGTTCTCATGGTTTCATAATCCACCTCCCATTTTGCTATTAGCATTTAAAAAATTGTGTTACCCATTTGACCTCCAATCTGTTAAAGCATATTATCCTGGCTAACCCTTCAAGCTGCTTGTTAGGCAGCCGCACCCCGGGTTCCCCTGCCACACCCTTTAGTGGCCTGGGTGCTCCCTTGGCAATTTGCTAGTAATTTAAATTTTTTTTTGTAGTATTTCTGGATTTAAGCTAGCTCTCTGCTTGTTTTGAAGAGATACTGGCTGGCATTGGAATAGTTTATTTAGGATGTTCTCCACGTTAAAGAGAGAAATGAAGTACCTGGTTGGATGGCATAGCCTGGGTCTTTATGCCCACACTGCTGTGCTTTGGCTATGAAACCACACATTGGTAATGTGCTAAACCCTACGCATACCTTTTTAAACAGTAAACATCATAGCAACTTCATGAAGAGGGTGTCATCATCATCAAAAAGTAAAATAACTTATCAAATATCTCACAAGCTAGTTTCTATGGATTAGTAATCTTTCCCTAACTCCCACTTGGCAGGTTTAAAAGCAAGTTACATGATGGTATATTTTCAGATATAAAGCTCACTTAGAATCTAATAGAGCATATTTATACAATGAGATTGTATAGCTTTTATTAAATTACTTCACACTCCAGTGGAATGTCACGGCTAACTCGTGAAGCTTGGCTGTCATTTTGTGGTATCTCTGGGCTTGGGGCTGGCTTCTGTGTGGGTTATTGCTGATGAACCTATCTGTGTGTAGTGGCTGTATGCCTGCCTCAGAGCCCTTTGCTATGAAATGTGTGGCCACTGCCGGCTATTAAGTATGTTTTGTGATTCTGTCCTAAAGAATAGCCCCTTTCTTTCCTTTGTTTCACCTGAAAGCTTCTGAGAAGCCTGAAGTCTTTATTGCTTCCCAGGAGTACTTGTAGACCAACACTGAGAAAAAAGGGATTCATTAAACATTGTTTTCCAGCATTCCAACCAGGAGGTAAAGAGAAAAGGCAAGTTCAAGTGATGTCGAGTATCAATGCTGGTTTGATTTTCATCCCAGCGCAATTACTCCTTTCATAATACTGTCAGTATTTAACATCCCCTTGACTCTCAACTCCACGCTGTAGTTAAGAGAGGCAGGCATTCATAGGGACACATGGAAATAGCACATCCTAAAAGCATTGTTGTCAATGATGCCAAGTTCACCTGTGTTCTCCAAGGACATCTTCCTGTTTATCCTCTTTGACCTCATTGCATCTTACAAACAGCATCAAGTCTTTACCATGTGGAAGGGTGTGCATCACAAATAAATACTGACATCCCTCTCTATCCATGGATCCTGCATACTAAAAATAATCATTAAAAATGCACCTATATAAAACATATACATTTATGGTACTATCACTAGATAATACAGTATAATACCTACATTGAACAGATAATAAAATCACCCAGTACATCATAGGACTGTGGGGCCATTTTAACAGGAAACTTTAGTATCTGTGGAGCTTGATGTGCACAGAGGCTCTCGGAACCTCTGACCTGTGCTGAATAGAGACTAATTTCCACTGTCTTCCTCCTGTTGCTGTCTGACTATAGTTAATAGTCAGACAGGGGTTTTTGGTTTTGTTTTGATTTTTTTTCACTTTTAAAAACGTGTTATTTGCTAATCATTTACATATATGTAAACAGCCTCAATATATTTGACAACACTGACTTAGATTCATTGTCAACATAAAGGAATTTCATCTTAATAAACTCACTGTGTAAACATAAAAAGAAATGCTAAATATGGAAGGTAGACACAAGACAGCCAGCCAGGCAATTGATATATACATGATGTGTTCAGCAATCTCCCTGTTTCAATAACTTATTTTTGCACATTTGTTTCTAGAAAGTTCATCAGATAGAAAATTTTGTGCTTCTCATTGCAAAACTGTTCTATGTTTAAAAAAGAAATCCCAGCCCTGAGAGCTGCCCGACACCTCCCATGAGCAGCACAATTGAGCCAACCCCATTAGAAGTGGTGTGAGCAAGCCAGCCCTGATATTGTGAGCACGGAAGAGCTGTCCCCATTACTCGCCTGTCATGTGATGGCATGGGTGGAAGAGAAATGTTGCCCTCACCCCCACCCATCTCCCGTCCCTGAGGCAGGTGGGAGAGGCCGTAAGAGCAGGGAAGCTAGCCCTGCCCCTCATCTGCTGCAGTACTCAGGAGAGTGGCCCCTATACCATGCCTGGCAGCACAGTAGAGCTGGCCCAGATCTGACCCTGAGGACATAAAAAGAAGGAGAACCGGCCCCTCCCCTTGCCCATTGCTATAAAAGGTGAACTTGCCAAGGCAATGCAAGGTGAGGATGGGGGAGAGCCGGTGGGCTGAGCAACCTGCAGCTACCCAGGCCCAGAGTTATGAGTTGGCCCGTCTCAATATCCACCCCGTCTATGATCTGCTGGAGCACGTGAAGGGACGGGTCCTGCAGACCCAAAGCTGTCGGATCCCCACAACACAGGGCAACAGCAGAATTACCGAGAGGAGTTCCAGTGAGGGCCCAGCATCAACCGTGTAGCAGAACCAGAGCGATGACTCCTTGCAATGAATACATGCAAGTAAAGATGTGGAGGAAAGGCTCTGTTGTGTGACCCACTACATCACACCACAGCTTCCATGACGGCATCCCCCCTTATGTGGGGGTGGGGGTACAGGGGAAGAGGGCAGATAAACAGGAAATGAATGGGATCAAGATGCATGATGTGAAAGACACAAAGAATAAGTGAAAAGAAAGTTTAAAAAAAAAATCCCAGCCCCATTTAAATGCAGTTCTAAAAATCTCCATTTTAGTTCAGTTCAGGGTCCAGATTCAAACCAATAAACGAAAGTGGATAATAGTGCTAGAGTATGAATAAAAACGTAATTTTGTTTAAGTTCTTGCTGAAATCTTTGGGTACAGCTTGACGGGTGTCTGAATATCTACAAAAAGAAATTCTAAAACTTTACTGAAGGCCTAAAGCCCGTAATAAACAACATACCAGTGTCCTACTGGGAAAATCCATTGCTGCTGATGCTGATATTAAAACCTGCTTCAAACCGTAACTGATAGGCTCATCAATGGGAGTGAACTGATACCTTAGCAACAGGCTTTGTATCTAATTTCACATAGCATGTGTATTATTGTAGTTTGTTTTTCAGCATTTTTATGTATAGGAGTATGTGCAGGTCAAAGAATCAGATGTATGTGTGTGAAAACCTCAAATATCCAGTGTTTTGCAGCTCGCTCTTTTGCCTTCATAGCTGCAATGTGGGGCTAATGATTCTTATGTCATTGAATAACCCTGTGTTTAATTATATACATGGAATGAAAGCAATACATGGAAGGCTTCATATTATGTAATCTTCAAAGACTTGGGAAATTAGAAATCTCAGGTATTTAATGATACACTTACGATTTGAAAAGATGTTAACTCTGTTATATAATTTCCAGACCTAAAGAAAATGTTATGTATCTCTTATAAATATAAGAAAATTAGTGTAATATTTTTTTCTGTATCCACAATCCACCCTACATTGTTTGTTATGGATTCTGTCATCCTTTCTTAGATTTGGACTCATCTAAGCAATAATGCCAGTATGTCTCTACTTTGGTGCAATGCAGAATGGTGTCAGTTGTTTGTTTTATTGATAAATATGCAATCACAGGCACGTTAGTTACAGCAGCAAAATGTGTCTTGTGCAGAGTTAAAAGAAGGAGGAGGAGGAAAAAGAGGAGGAAAAAGAGGAGGAGAAGAAAAAATCATAGAAAGTTACAAGAAGAAATTTAGAATTATTTGAATGAATATTGAATATCATCATTGATATTTTGTTGTCCTTCTACACTGTCCTTGTCATTGAGATATACATTTAAGCTTCAAAATTTCTAAGTAATGATAGCAAAATTTCAACAAAGAGCTTAGCCAAATTTATTAAGAAATCTATTTCATAAAATTATTTCAAAGATTTAAGGGCAAGAAGAGATAATAGGAATTGCTTTTCAAAGTTTTGAAATGAAATTTAAATACTTGCCTCTGCTGTGTATTAAATAAACAGGAAGGGGGAGCAAGCACGTATCTGGGCCAGGCTATAAACTCCCCAAACCTAAACTCTTCCTTCTGCTGGCACACTTCTTCCATCAAGGCTATACCACTTAAAGGTTCCAGGACCTTCCCCAGTAACACCATCAACTGGGGTCAAAATGTTTCAATACACGAAACTGTGAAGGACACTTCTTATTCAAATCACACCAGATGCTTTGCTGTATTTTGAAGGGGCAATACTAGCTTTTAATCTAATTGAGAACTTGAAAGCATACAGCTAAAGACCTTTTTTTTGCAGTAAATCCATTTTAGAAAGGTGACTTTTATTTCATTATTACTAGTTTTCTCATGTTGAAATTTCATATGCTTGGGACAATTTCTTACCCGTACATACAGAGCATATAAGAATTATTTGATGTGGGAAAAACTTTTAATTTTTTTGAAGAGAGTTTGTAGAATTTTTTCAGGGTCCTTAGATTCCCAAGCTGGCTTGCCATATTTCCTGTGATTAGTTTCTCTTTTATATACTGAAGACGCTCACAAATATCTTCTTTCTGCTTCAATTTAATGCAGAAAGGAGAAGTCTAGTCACGTATATGTTTGTGGCTTCCCAATTCAGGGTGACACGGTGTGTAGCTCCTTAACTCTCACCAAGTAAATGGAGAAGCATGCAAAGTTACTGACACACTCAAGATGCCAGGATTGTGATGAGATCACTCAAGAATCCTATGGAAGAAGAACTGGTCCTCTGGAAAGCTCTGATAATCTTGTTTGATTGATTGCACCATGTAACCCACTCTTGATGGGAGATCTATTGTGGGCAGTGATATTTGTCTCATTGCCTCACAATTGCAATTCTTGGTGTGTGATATGCAGATGATATTCAGTGATTCCAGCAATGCCGGAAAATTCTAGAAATAATTGTCAAGGTAAAAATTAACCATGACTTACAATGAATAAGAATGTCAGGTTGCTTCTAGGAAAATGATGGAGGAGGAGGATGCAATTAGTGTTAAAGAATAATCAGTGATCAGATAATCATCGCTAATGAATCTAACACAGAGACATCCCAGGCATCTGTTGTGTGGAAATGCTCCTTCTCTGTGAAAGTAAAACATACACGAGACTGCCTTCTTTCTTCTCCTTCCCCAGCTATCGATGAGAGCATCCGATTGCTAATCATGCCTTGTCTATTTTTAAACTAAGAATGTGCTGTGCAGAGAGGAATATTTTCTTCTTCTTCACACTCTTGCAGCAAGCTTTATTGATGCACCAATCTTGCCTTTCTCTAAATTGCCATCATGTTGTAAGAATAGGCACATCGTTAGGACTCTGCTACAAGCAGTCAGTGAGTATTGCACCCCTTACTGTTCTTCTAATTAGATATTGATACATATTGAGGACATTTGATAGCTATATCTGACTTAAAGAACTGGGTATGTTTATTTGAAAAAAAATAGCCTGTTTTAAAAGGAAGTAGGTAGATACCATTTTAATTTAATTTTTATTAAAATATAACTACATAATTTTCTCCTCTCCTCTCAGGTGTTGGCAGGTCAACTGTTATTGCCATTGTTTAGGTCTTCGTTAGGAAGCATATTATTGAGATTTCATGGGTGTAGATCCAGTCACTTTCAGAAGACACAATCATGCAGCAGATGCCTCTGGCTTTTATAGTATTTCCAACCCCTTGTCCATGATGTTCTCTGAGCTCTAGGCGTAGGAGTTGGGTTGTAGAGGAGGGGTGAAAGTTACATCTATCTGTGAGTAAAAGTATTTAGAATAAAGTTGGGAATTAATACTAGTCTAGGAAAGTGGCAATAATAGGTCTATGACCTCAGTGACCACAGGTAGTTCACTAGATTGCAATACCAAGCACGATTCCCCTCCTGTTAGAACTATCGACTCTTTCTCTGTCCTGCCACCAGCTCCCAGATCATGATGTAGAGACTTCTTATTAATTATGAGAGCTCAGCTGATAGATAGCTTAGGCTTGTTTCTAACTAGCTCTTGTAACTTAAACCAACTCATTTCTATTAATTTACTTTCTGTCTCATGGCTTTATTACCTCATCTCCATAGTGCCCATTCTTCTTGCTCTGTATCCCCTGGCATCTCACCTCCTTCTTCCCAGCATTCTCTCTTCCCCAAAATCCATCCTAGTGATTGGACTTTTATCTTTTTATTAAACCAATCAGAGTGACACATCTTCACAGTGTACAAAAATATTGTTTCATTACAGGATACACTAGGATTCCTCTGACTAACAAATCTGGAGGTTTCTCATGCCTGGTAGAGGAGTTTTGTTAGGTAGTCATGGTTCTTTGGGGTTATAATTTCATTTAAATTCATGCGTGTGTGTGTGTGTGTGTGTGTGTGTGTGTGTGTGTGTGTAGTATTTTATATTTAAGTAAATATAAATAAAACTGTGTGTGTGCACTATTTTATATTTAGGTAAATATAAAATATTAAAGTTCCCGTGGCTTTTTTGAATAAATTGATTTTTTGGGTGTATTTTTGGTTTTGTGTTTTGTTTTGCTTTTTGAGACAGGGTTTCTCTGTGTAGCCCTGGATATCCTGGACCTCACAGAGATCCACCTTCTTCTGCCTCCTGAGTGCTGGGATTAAAGGCAAACACCACCACTGCCCAGCAAATGAATAGATTTTTAAGGAGAATAAGTGTAGTCACTTATGTATACAATTTATGCTATAATTCACTTGTTAACAAGGGTCTGATTCTAAGTCTTCACAATGAATAAGATTTTTTTAACAAAATCTATAGAAACTCATTCATGCATTCTGAAAATGAAAGCAGGTCAAGGGAGTCTGTGACATACTATTTAATGAGGAAGAATCAACTAAGGATGACAAGGATTTGTTAACCCATGACAATGTGTGAGTGTCTACCTTCACTGTTTCTAATTCTGAGTCACAATGGGTGGGACTGGAATAATATTAGTAAATGTCCTCTTACACTTAGTGGAACTTTTAAGTAATTTTCCAATCAATAAGATTGTTCCAGTTACATGGTTATAAAGTGACCCATTCGCTCATGTTTCAAAGCTGGCCACAAGGCAAAGACCCCAACAGCCCCCAAGTCTGAATCTGTGTGTGTGTGTGTGTGTGTGTGTGTGTGTGTGTGTGTGTGTGTGTGTGTGTGTGTGAACAGCTCTGCTGGGATATCTGTGTGATTTTATCTTGTCCTTTCCAGGTTTGGACAAGTCTCCTATGAGGAAAGAGTACCAGCTATACTCCAGTTTTTATAAAAAGAAAATCGGTTACTCTGCCAAGCAATATAGGCAGGAGTAAAGTATATAAGGATTACATGATGGAATTATGCCTTCTTCTCCCCCACTTGGTAGTTTCTATTGCAATGACTCAGCTGGGGTTTTTTTCATTCTTTGTTGCTGAAAAAAATTTTCATACAATATATTTTGATCATTTTTAATCATTTCCCCCACAATTCCTCCCAGATATCTCTACCTTCTAACTGACTCAACCCCATGTCCTGTCTTTATTTCCCTTTGCAAAGCAAACAGGCAAAGAAACAAAGCACAAGAAACACAGGCACACACACACACACACACACACACACACACACACACACACACACACACACACTCTTGAACACTCACGTGCACACACACACCACTCAGATCATTGATACAGTCTGTCTGAGATTAAACAGCTAGAATCCAGGGTAAAATCTTGACATTCAGAGCTGTTTCAGCCACTGAGCAAGACCTTGAGAACAGCAGGCAGCAGAAATGTTAGTTGGCATTGAACCTTAACACACCAACCCACCTATAACCGCAGACATATCTGAATCACAGATTTTCCGTGAAAACCAGAGTGGGTGAAGGAGCTGGGGCAGTCTGTGCTGTTTGCAGCGGAGCTGCCTTTGGGAACTGGGAATTCTGGGACTCAGCGAAGTCCACTGCGACTTTGCTGCCTTTTCAGGGTCCTTTGTAGAGGAGCTCCATTCTCCACCAAATGTGTTTCTTTACATCCAAGACTGATGTTTCTCCCATCTGCTGTGCTCATCTCTGCAACTCATTATCTACAATGGTTTGTTGAAAATGAGAGAGAGAGAGAGAGAGAGAGAGAGAGAGAGAGAGAGAGAGAGAGAGAGAGAGAGAGGAGGGAGGGGAGGAGAACTGCATGATAGTTCAAAAGAAGTAAGCAAAAATGCTAATAGTAAACACTTTCCCATTAATATGTTGTTTGCATTTTAATTGATTAAGTTATCCTATCTAAAGACATCTGGTGGTAGAAGGGACATAAGTCATGCATAAAACAGAACATACAAAAAGCAAGACCCTAATAATACATAGTTAAGAAATTGATTTAAGAGGTCAGTGGGTCAGGAGGAGGGATGGAAACAAAGCATAATGACATGTATGTGAGAAACATGACATTAAAACATCAAAAGAAACTAACTTTTGATGTAAGGACACATACAGACTTAGAGTGAAAGGAAGGGCAAAAGTGACCCTGTATGAATGGACACAAAAGCGAAGTAGAGATGATGTCAGAGACCTAAAGCAAAAACATTTCAGAGACAACAAAGAACGTTTTATGGTAAAAAACATCAGCTCACCAGGAAAGCAAAAGAATTATACATACATATGCCTCTGACACTAAATGATCTAAGACACAGGAGGAAAATATGAATAGAATTGAAGAGATCATAAGACAGCAATAAATTAACAGTCCTGACTTCAGGAGCAGTGCTCCTAGATGTCCAAATATTCTGGTCAACGAATGCAAGAGGCACACATCCTCTTTTGAGGAACACATCAGTGTCCCTTAGACACCCCAAAGCATCAGAACAAACAAAGATCAGACAGGAATGTTACTTTGTCTGTGTTGTAAAATTGGGAAACCGCTGATCAATTCTTTAACTTGAATCCCTGCCCCCTCAGGATAAGCACTTGAACCCAGGGCCTTGTGTATTCTAGGAAGCACTCCATCAGCGAGCTACCCTCCGAGCCCCTTCACTTGATTTTAAAGATACAATTTTTAGATCATTTCTCCTTAAGTAGCAAAGAAAAAGATAAGATAAATGGTTTTTATTACCATCACGGAGGACTAGAGTTAATTGACAGCTGGACCTCTAGGTATCTAATTACCATCAGACTCCTCTATGGCTGCAATCAATTACTCCTTAGCCAAAGCGATTATTTTTAGCAGAGACTCTATACCGTTTAATTGGCTCCTACTTCATAAGTTTATAAAGGTCAAGCCAAGGACTGCAGAAGAGTTAATTTTACAACTAAAGTATATTAGAGTGTTCGACGGGAAGTTACATTCCTCACAGTTGATAACATCTATTTTGAAAAGTATCCAGTGGGAACAATCTTTACCAGACTCTCTGGGAAAAATATGGGGCCTTGTCTGCTTTCTCTATGAAAACAAATACCAAACTAAGCCTCGATTTACAACAGTCTGTTCTGTCCATTTATTCTGTGTACATCTATCTGTTCTGTTCATTTTCTCTGTGTTCATCTATCTGTCCTGCCCCTGATCCATTATCAACTTCAACCTTATGGGCATGCCATCTAATGCACATTTTTCTCTTTTCTTACCAGGAAAAAATGTGCATTCTAATCTCTTTAAGGGAAAAATATAAAATAATATACTTCCAGGGTTTACAGCACTTAACAATGTAAAACAGCACTCACAGAGACAGAGACCTAAAATAGCCGGTCCTCTGTCCCAGACAGACAAAATTTTGTCTGGGATAAAACTGAGTCATTTACAATTGTAAGGAATTATTCTGAGCTCTAGGGGGTAACAGACTCTTTTTCTTTTTAATTGGTTTGTCTTGAAATCTTAAATTTCAGCTGAAAGATGCTAAGTAACAATCTGTATTAAGTTTTCTTTGCCGGTTTCTGTGTCATTGTGAGAAGTCTTGTTCATCTCATTGCTCCCTGTTCTCTTTGTGAAAATTCAAAGGATATTCTATGAATTTCTGCTTTCCATGGGTAACTGATACATATTTATCTTCAAGCTACTGTGTGCCAGTATATTTTTATGTTTATCTGTTTTGTATATCTAGCCTATCTACCAAAGAGATCTGATATAAATCGATTGCTCATTTGTAGGAAATATACAAAGGCATAATACTGGGTAAGATGCAATTTTATGTACGTGGCTTGAAGCAGAACCATATAGCCAACTAATAAAAAGAGTATGTTCAACATCTTAGCCATCAGGGAAATGCAAATCAAAACAACTCTGAGAAACCATTTACTCCTGTCAGAATGGCTAAAATTAGAAACACCAATGACAGCTTATGAAGGAGAGGATGTGGAGAAAGGGGAACACCCCCCCCCCCCCACTGCTTGTGGGAGTGCAAACTTGTACAGCCATTTTGGAGATTAGAATGGCAGTTCCTCAGGAAAATGGGAATCAGCCTACCACAGGACCTGGCAATTCCACTCTTAGGCATATACCCAAATGATCCACATCCACACAAAGACATCTGTTTAAACCTGGAAGCAACCTAGATGCCCCTCAACTGAAGAATGTATAAAGAAGATGTGGCACATTTATACAATGGAATACTACTCAGCAGAGAAAAAAATGGAATCTTGAAATTTGCAGGATGGAATTTGAAGAAACCACCCAGAGTGAGGTAACCGAGTCACAAAAAGAGGAACATGGTATGTAGTCACTCATATATGGATTTTAGACATAGAGCAAAGGATCACCAGCCTATAATTCACACTGCCAGAGAAACCAGGATACAAGGAGGAACCTAAGAGATTCATACAAGGTCCCTCACAGAAGGAGAAAGGAACACGATCTCCTGAGCATATTGGGAGGGGGGGCAGTGAGTAGAGAGGGAGTTAGGAGAGAAGGGGAGGAGAGGAGAACATGTGGGACCAGGAAGATTGAGTCAGGGGACAGATAGACGAGAGAAAAAAAAAAAAAGAGAGAGAGATACCATAATAGAGGGAGCCATTATAGGTTTGAAGAGAAAACTGACTCTAGAGAATTGTCCAGAGACCTATAAGGATGACCCAATTAACAATCTGAGCAACAGTGGAAAGGCTACCTTAAATGCCTTTCCCTGATAATGAGATTGGTAACTAACTTATATGCCATCACAGAGCCCTCATCTAATAGCTGATGGAAACAGAAGCAGACACACACAGGTAAACACTTAGCTGAACTGGAATCCAGATACAGAGAGGGAGGACAAGACGAGGCTACAGAAACCCACAGAGACAGCTGAACTGAAAAAGAGGGAGCTCATAGACCCCCCCAGACTGATAGCTGGGAAACCAGCATTGGACTGACTCAGATCCCCTGAACATGGGTCTCAGTTAGAAGGCCTGGGCAGTCTAAGGGACCTCTGACAGTGGAAGCAGGATGTATCCTTAGTGCACGAAAGGACTTTGGGAGTACATTCCCCATGGAGGGATACTCCCTTAGCCTAGAGGCAGGAGGGAGGGCCTAGCCCCTACTCCAAATGACTTGACAGATTTTGATGATCCCTCCTGGAAGGCATCACCATCCCTGTGGAGTTGCGGGGAGCGATGGGATGAGTGGGGGGTCATGGGGCATGGGACGGAGGTGGAGGGAACTGGGATTGATATGTAAAATAAGAAAAAGTAATAAATATATATATAAAGAACAAATAAAAAGAGTGGGAAGCCTGTGTCACTGGCCAGTGTTTCCATTTGCTAACTGTGTGACTTTGGATGAATTAATAGTTGAATTACTTGATCTTTCCAGGAAAAAAAACTAGTAGGATCTGCCATGTTGTGTGTGTGTGTGTGTGTGTGTGTGTGCGCACTGCATTTAAAATAGAGTTTGCTGTGACATGTATAGTTCTTTATTCTTTATTCTAGATTCTTCCTCCTTCTCTCTCCCCCTCCCTCCCCTTCTTCCTCCTCTCTCCCTTTCTCCTTCCCCATTCCCTCTCATTCTTTACCACTTCTCTCTCCCTTCCTCCTTTTCTCTCTCCCTCTTGTCTCCCTTTCTCTCCTCTCTTTTCTTTTACCTCCCCATTTCCTCTTTCCCCATTCCTCTTCCCCATCTCCCCCTTCCCATCTCCCCCTTCCCATCTCCTCCTCCCAATCTCCCCCTTCCCATCTCCCCCTCCCCATGTCCCCCTTCCCATCTCTCCCTTCCCATCTCCTCCTCCCCATCTCCCCCTTCGCATCTCCCCCTCCCCATCTTCCCCTCCCCATCTCCCCCTCCCCATTTCCCCCTCCCCATCTCCTTTCTCTTTACCTTTTTCTGATTCTGTAAACTACTTTTTCAAAAACTATAGATTTTATCTGTTGTGATGCTTTTCCAGAGCATTCCCTGAAGTCTGACTTATGTTCTGGCTGCAGTAATTTGCTATCCTTAAGTTTTCCTTTTTATTGAATTACCTGAACCATTTAAAAATGTTGTATGTAACACCAAAATCTTGTATGGTAACTTTACAAATAAAAATATAGAAGAAAGTAATAAAATCTGTCCAAAGTTTTAAAAAATGGTGAAGCCCTCAAGATAAAAGAGGAAAAAAGGAGACCCCCCTTTATTTTCTTGTTCTTTGACATAAGGGTTTACAGTAAGAAGAGGGAGTGATAGTAGCTACCAGACAACAGCCCTCAGCTGACCCTGAGAGGAAGGCAGGTGGGTTTTGAGTTTTCTCAGTCATAGAACTGTGAGAAGAAATGGCATCACATCTTGCTAATACTATATATGTGAGTACTACTTCTCTGTTATGTCAAGAGTAAAGTTGTTAAGTTGACATATTTACACACAGGAACTGTTCCCTGTGCATATGAGCACCTTAAAATAAAACTGACTCAAGCATTTCAAAAGTTTGAATCAAGGTAAATAATCATGTACTTTGAAGATGATTTTTCAAAACCAGTTCATATCTGGGTTTCAAACTACTCCTTTCAACCTTCCCGTCTATCACTATAAACAAACTGAGTATCCTTATGGGCATGGGAAGATGTCAGATAATATTAGCATAGCTATGTTAAAAATGCACATATCAGGCTTATTATAGAATAATATGCCTTGACAGTGAAATAATTTGGAAAACCCCAAATCCTCACATTTAAAAAATAACACTATTTCACTTAAATTCTTATTAGTTCAAAAAAAATTTTCCTTCCTCCTACATTTAAATATTAATATTTTATATCATGAGTGGTCATCCATATAACCAATGCCTGTATTAATCAGTTTTGATTAATACAATACTTTTTAGTGCAATACTAATTAATGCAATACTTTTTAAAAATCACATCCTTTGTGTTCATTTCCTCAGCCTTTCACCAATCTATCTGTTTGTTATTATGCATTTCAAAGTAAGTTGTAATGTGGAACCATTGCAAAAACAGATTTATTTTGGGATCTCCTGTTTTATACCTAGCTAGTCTAGACTCTGGGGATACAGATATGAAAAAGGAGCTGCTTCACAAACAAGTGCCTGTCTACTGATTCACAAACTACACTGCCTGGTAGACTGTCTTTAATTGGGTATCTCATCTTAAACTCCATACCTTTTGTCTGGGTTATTACTTATTCCATAAAAGTTAAGGTAGAAGCATTTGTCACGCCAGGACTGGGCGATGGCTCAGCGCGTAGAAGGCTTGCTGAGGAAGCATGCCCACCTGTGTTTGGATCCCCAGCATCTACACACAACACTAAGTGTGGCAGGTCATGCCTGTAACACCAGTCCTGGAAAGCAGAGGACTGGAGGATCTAGGATCCTCCAGTCTAGCTCTAGGATAAGTGAGAGGTCCTGTCTCAAAAAATAAGATGGACAGCAACAGAGGAAGACACATGTAAGGGATTTATAGCCTCCACATGTGTGCGATGGGTGCACATACCTGATCTGTAAAAAGTGTCATTCTATTCTCTCAAATCATTGATGAAAGTCATGAGTAAATTGCAGAGCTCTCTCTGCCTTCAGCCCTGTTCTCTCTGAAATGAGAGGGGAAGCTGCAGCTGGGGTTATTGGTATAAGCACAGATCTTCAAGGTCTACCAGATCTTTTGATTCTGTCCTCAGCCTTGAGGACCAACCCTTCTGAGTGTAGATTAGAGCTCACTGTCTGCTAGTGGATGCCAGTAGGAGGCTGGCTAAATGCGACTCCACACTGAAAGCTGGTGATCTCTGTGGCATTTGTTGTTGACAGCTTAGAGAAGAGGAGAAAAGACACCTTGCTTATTTGTCATAAGCCATCTTATTCCAAATCGGCCCTCTAGGTTTCTGATGCCAAAAGTAAGTTACTGTCTGTGAGACCACTGGTAATTTATGAACAATCAACAAAAGTGTGTCAATGTGGAAGCATTTGGGGTCAGGGATGTTTTGTTTTTTGATAAAACTAGAAAATAAAGCAAATTAGAAAAGTTTGAAAACTAGTAACCACACTTGCTACTAACATTTTCACCAAACTAAACTATATACAGATGTATACTGTAAACCTACTAGAGAACCTAATAAGAGACTAAAGAGGCAAGAGGTCCTAGCGTGTGTTTTGCTAAATGTAGAGTATGAAATAAGGACTGGGCAAAAGTAACTTACTAGAGAACTGAGCTTCTGTGAAAACAAAGCAAAAATGAATATACAGCAACCAAAACAGTGTAATAGGAAATGAGACGGAGAATACAGAAAACCTATGGGAGTTTCTGAGGTGGCCATGGCAGAACAGAAGCCATCTGTGTGTGTGTGTGTGTGTGTGTGTGTGTGTGTGAGAGAGAGAGAGAGAGAGAGAGAGAGAGAGAGAGAGAGAGACAGAGAGAGACAGAGAGAGAGACAGAGAGAGAGAGAGAGAGAGAGAGAGAGAGAGAGAGAGAGAGAGAGAGAGAGAGAGAGAGAGAGAGAGAGACCGACCCTGGGTTGGACTCATCCAGTTCTAGAGGGAAAAGATAAACATATGTGATGTGAGTCTGGCGCAGTTCCCAGGATGCTGTGGAAAATTCTAGTGGATGTGTTTCAGCATTTTATTACTGAGGACTTAGAAGTGATGCAGCTGCCATCTTGGCCCTACATCTGTGCATAGCTACACTGGGCAGTAGCCTACTCTTGGCATGGGCTGAGCACATTTCTGAATCAAAACCTACCCTGTAAAGAGACACAAAGGTGTGGGCTAAAAAGCCCTGGGAAGTACCTATCAAGCTACAAGAGCTGGCTAGGCTTTTCAGTAGGGAGCAAACATCATGTGTTTGAAGTATATGTATCCAGGAGATGACTTTTGTCTCAAAGTTGTGAAGAAATACAAATTGATTTGAAAAACCAGCCCTCTTGATAGGAAGATAATCACCGGTTCATCAATAGGTTGTTACAAAGGAGGGTTACCCATGTGGCTAACAAAAGGTGCAATATTTCAGCCTCACTAATGATCAAGGGCAGGAAAGATTACCAACAGTAATAAGTAACACGTCATTGTTCACACAGAAGAATTGATGGGTGTCAAACAGGTGACATAGCCTGGTAAACATCTAAACCGACTTAGGCGCTCGCATGCTCCTGATTAGGAAAACTGTTTGGCAGTCTAAGCAATCACATACTTCATGGATGTATGCATAGTTTATGGAAATTCACTGAGCTGTGTACTTGGGATTTCTTTCTTGTTATATTTTGAATTTACTTAGAATAGAAGATGAGAAGTGTTTTCAGAATTTTCACTTGATAATGAAATTCTTAGCTCTTAAAACTCTGTGGAAAAGTATTTTATCATCATCCCCCCGGAAATATGCATGGCCTAAGTCAGAAAATGGAAGAAATAAGTATATCATGAATTTTGATAGCGTTGTTTCCCATAGAGATGATCAATTTTGAGTGCTTACATTTCCTGTTTATTTTAATAATTGATTTCTTTGAATCTCATGATCCAGATTAAGTAATTTGATTCTGCCAATAAAATGAAGATAGCCATCTGATTCAATTTTGCCTTCTTTTTTCTTTGATCTTCCTTTCATTACTTATCTCTTTTTCAATATTTTTGTTCTCCCAAGAACTTTCTGATTGATAGCCAAGGTTTTAGTGTGACGGATTTTACACTGGCTGGTTGGGGGGGGGAGGGGAGGGTGTTCTATGGGAGGAGACAGATTGGCTGTAGTTTGAAGGACATTGTGTTCTTTCTTGGGTGGAACAATGATCTTAATTAGTTCTGGCTGTAGGTAATCTTCGTACCTCCCTTGAAGATGGTGACCTTCCAGGAGAAGCAAATGTGTCTATGCCTCAGGGTAAAGCCCGGATGACTTTCCCATGGAGGATTGTAGTTGCATAAGAATTCTATAAAGATGAGCTCATTTCATATCATTAATTGTATGCTTTCCCATAGAAACTTTTCCTGACATTTCCAAGCATGCATTTTGAGTTTTTTTAAGGGTCTAACATTTTTTAACATAGGCAGAGCTCATGTAATGTATAGTATACAGCAAGATGCAAACTGAAAATACTCGGGAGTCGGCACTCAGCCAATGTGCACATTTAAGGCTGTGTTGCCTTTGAAATGAAATGCCCACTGCTACCCATTTGATCTTCGCAAACCTCAGCGTAGGCCTGAACTGCTTGTTAAAGTGTAATCTGCTTCACACCATTCATTACCCTTGTCTGGAATTCCCTCTTTTGTTTATTCCTAACAGAGTACCGGGTGAATGAGCACCCAAACCACTCATCTATTAATTTATTTATTCATAGCTTATCAAATATTTATTGATATATTATTCTGTGCCAATAATAGTGCAAGCTGCTGCATACAATTGGAACTGGGTCATAGACTTGGGCTTCTAAAAACCCCAAGTCCAGTAATAGAAGCCCACAGATGAATACTGAAATGAAGTGAGCTAAATACAAGAATCTATCAAGGAAGTTAAGCAGTGAGAAAGAGTTCACCTTGGCTTCCAAAGTCAGGAAGGAAATGAGGGTGAGGGAGGGGCCATGCTTATTTGCAGAGGTGACTGCCTTCTGTTGGATTTGACCAGGGGACATTCACCTGGTATGGTGGGTGGGCAAGGCCAGGGTGATATCATGGCATCCTGTAGGAATTAACATAATGAGAACTTGAGTTGCTTGTGACAGACAGATTAGAAGAATGGGAAAGGGTGCTAAGACTAGCAACAACAGCCAATACCATGTATATAAAAAGCTCAGAAATTGTCATGATTTTCCTCCATAACTCTTCATTCTCCCTATTAAAGTAGCTAGTTTATTGCCTTTTCCCAGATAGAGAAAGCTAAGAACCATATTTTTTGCAGTTACCAGGATATGGTAATTGGTGATACCAGTATTTGAGTTCCTAGTACTGTTAAAATTTTAGAGAAAGAGATCTTTGAGGTTCTGTGCCCATGAACTTGAGCTCAGCTATCTATATAAGAGAGCTTTCTAAGACCTTGGAGAAGGGCAGGGTAAAAATAAACAGGGTGTGTTAGCAATGCACTAGGCATCCATGGGGAGGGAACCTATTAGGAGGATGGTTCAGAACAGGGGAAAAAAAGCTCATTATTTACCTGTCCCTCATCTAGTTCCAAAATTAATAGGACTTACAATGTTACAGTGCTACACACACACACACACACACACACACACACACACACACACACACACACACAAAGAAATAACATACACATAAAAAGAAATAACAAAACAAATACAAATACATGAAGGGGATGGAGAGCAGAAGGAAAGGAGTATAGGAAGTAAGGTGTAAGGTGGATATTTGATGTTTCTAAAGAATTTGCATGGTATAGAGGTAGACAGAATGGCAGAGCTTGAAATTGGTATTCCATAAACATTTTTATTCCAGCTCTAGGCTAGCAGTGGGCCAGAGGAGAGTTGAAATTAGGCTCCTAGATAATTTCTATTTTTTTAAAAATACAATTGAAGTTTAATGCCATAAGTCATGTAAATATTAAATAAACATATGAAATAATACTACGATCTAAAATTTCTGATGAATTGTGTGTAAAGCAGCATATTTGAAAAAAATAAAGCAACATGTAAACTAGAATTTACACTTTATGTTAGTAGTTTTGGAGCCCAACAGGTTAATTTTACCCATTTATGTAAATTGAATAAAGTAATTTATTATATTATAAAATTGTAATACACATATATATCTTATTTTGATCATATTTGTACCCAAGTAACCTACACTTTTCCCCTTTCCCTCATTTTACAGATCCCCTTTGCATTCCCTCACAGTATCAAGATGTAAAGTTTTGATAATCTTATGACTTCTTTTCCATCCTTCATGCTGTCCTTATTCTCATTTAAAAGGTTTGCCTTGGTGATCTATCTAAGAATGATAGCTTTGCCTAAAGTATATAGCAAGTTTCATTTGCTTTGACAAAAACATCCTGCTAGAGATACCCTATGGTAAGCATAACTCCTTGGAAAGAGACTGCTAGTTTTCATGCCATCATTATTCAGTGGCAAACTATATCATAAAGATGGATGCCATCTCCAGAATAAGAGGTAATACATGAAATATTAGGATATGCAATGACCGCACCACCATATATGCTGCTGTGATCCAAAGAGCTAACATATGGTAGTCAATTTGTATGTGTTAATTCACTTAGAACTTTTATAAAGGTGACTTTAGAATAAAAACCAGAAACCGTTACACCACACTGCTCTAGCATCCAAAAAAATTTATGTATTTTAGGTCAGATATGTGTTAGGACACCCTTAATTCTGCCATTTGGGAGGAGGAAGCAGGCAGATCTCTATGAGTCTAAGACCAGCTTGGTTCCTATAGTGAATTTAAAGTTGGCCAGGGCTCCATAGCAACACCTTGTCTCAAAAACAACAACAAAATGTTGATGCATTTTGACATCTTACATTTCTTTTCTCATGCAGAAAATTAAGATGATATTTTAGCCATTAACTACCTTTTACAATGTTCTTGCTACAATCATGTTGTATCATATTGCACCTTTGATAATTTCTATTTTGCATCCAGTTAAATGAAGAGTCAATGGTTTAACTATCAACTGATCGAGGAATACAATTGAAATTTCCTTACAAAAATGGCAAGTAGAAAGAATGTTGATTTCCTGAAGTCTCATGTCTTTCTTTATTCTGTGCACTCACCCATGTGTGTTTTGCTTGAGGGTGATTTATGTAATAGGGCCAAGACTTAGATACCTTAGCTAGGTCAATATTACTGTAAATATTAACTTTTCCAACTGTACTAAGGTAAATATGGACAGATAAGTGCCAACTTCTATTCCATATAGTGTGGCCAAATAAATTCTAGTCTTGAAAAATAGTAAAGTGGGTGTAGCCAAATGGTCACCCCAGCCATAACTCATGAAGACACACAGAAGACTGATTTGAGTTGACTCCTGATATGAAATATGAATTTAGACACCAAACTGTCTGTATTAGGTAATGTACTATATTAGAAATGCTTGACATACATTCTTTGAAGTTCTCTGTGATAGCATTTTTTTTGCATTTTCTTATTAAAGTCTGCCTTGATTATAATTAGGAAAATAGATATATTAAGAAATATATCTACCTTAAAGCTGGCATGATATTAAAATTGAAAAAAGAAATAGATAAAAATATTTTATTTATGGAAATATACTAGTGTAATCTACTGTTTAGAACCCTTATTTTCTCCTGGTGGCTTGAATGGCCAGAAACCAGGTGTCTGCACAAAAAGTAAGTAGCTTTTAACCTATAATTATTCTGAGCATCTAGACTGAAAGGCAATTCCAAGAAGGCAGGAGGAGTACAGAAACCTCACATTTTCCCATTTACACTCTCTAGAAATGATAAATCTATGCTGTGCTTTTATGTGGACTGGCCATGCTCTTCTTTCTTCCCTTCCCTCCTCCTCCCAACTTGTGGGGTGAAGTTCTGATCTGAGAACCTCTCTCTGATTTACCATTTCATCAAAGGGAAAAAATATCTATAGATCATTCTGCATTTCCCAGTACATACAAAAGATTGTAATTCTGGGGAAGCTTTTAAATGCTATTTTTATTGAACCCAGAGGGTCTACTGGGAGAATATTTCATAGACTCATTAAGGAACAAATAATATTGGTGGTGTTATAATTATTCTACACTTGGTCACTTGGTGAACTTTCTAAGACACACACACATGCATTCTCAAGAGGTAAACAAGCAGTCCTAGATGAATTGTATATAAGAATAAAGCAACCTCAGGCCAATCTTCTGCAGAAGCGAAGATATAAAAATTCATAGTTTCATGAAGATATGAAGGAATGCTTCCTTTCATCCGCACATGTTGACTCTCAGCTAACACAGAATACTCTGGCTTAGCAAAGCAATAACCAAGAAAAATCCAAGTCCATTATCAAAGAAAAGACAATAATAATTTAATAGGATACTTTGAGAAAAATCTAGGATTTAGTATATTAGGTGTAAAGGAAGAGTGTTTGATTAGCTGTTGAGAATTTACTTAATGCATTTGACATTAATTTATGATAAAACATTAAATATTTTTAAATTATATAACAAATCACTACATAATTTAAATAAATACATAATATAGTACAATTATGTTATAAACCTTCAGGTCATGTAGATACCAATCTAATATTAAAAGTATGATATCATTGAATTGTGTTTTGATTTTCTATTTTGCTGGTACTTTTTAGGCTTCAGAACCATGGTTTCTAATGGAGGGAAGTGTTCAATAGCCTCCTTGCTAGTTCTGGTCCTTATTAGTGTAAAAGTCTTCATTTTTAATCTGAAGACAATTTTTTGGAACTGTTTTAGGTTTACAAAGAATTGAATCAAAGCTTCAGGGACTTCTTGCCTGCCGGCTGTCCCATACTTACACAGCTCTTCTCACTATCAACTTCTCTAGAGTGTTTATGACCAATGAACCCACACTGATGCATCATCCCTCAGAATCTATAGTGCATGGTAGGGTATGCTCTTGGTGGTATGATTCTGAGTTGGGGCAAATGTGTAATAACTGTGAAAATAAAATGGAGAATGTATTTACTGCCTTTAAAACCCTCTGCTTCCATTTCACTAGTGTCTAGAAAGTACAGCTGCAGTAACTTTGTGCTATTGTTTTGCCTTTTCAGATTGCTGTCTAGTTGGGGTTCTAAGTAACTCTTTCAAACGGGCACCTTTCACTCCATAATAAGCATTGCGGTTTCTCCTACATCTTTAAATCCTATAACTCATTTTTTGTTTTAACAGCTGTATAAATGGACCCTTCTCTGATGTACTGTAGTCCATTTGTCCAATCACCTAAAAAGTTTCTTCTTTAACCTTCAAATGCAAACATCTGTATGTACATTATGTGTGGATGTAAGTTTTGAAGTCCTCTGCAAATAGGAAGAAGTGCAATAGGAAGGACATAGTGAAAGTGTTTCATTTCATGTGACATCATTAAACTTCCTTCTAAAGTGATGAAGCATCTTGCACTTACAAGGAGTGACTGAAAGTTCCCATTGCTCCATAGCCTGACAGTCTCCTGTCAATGTCATTCTAGCAGAGGAATGGAAAAGTCTTTCTCCTTCTCAATTTAGTTTTGTCTTCTTTGAAAAATGCAGTGTGGAGTTCCTAGGGAAATATTGAATGGCATCATTGGTACATGCTTTGTTTATTGCTGTTGTGTTTTTAGATAATAGTCCTTTTCCAAATATGCCATTCTCAATAATTTTCTCTAGTCTGCAGCTTGTCTCTTCATCCTCTTGATGGGCTTTTGATTATTTTATATGAATGAACAAAGGTATCTTCCCAAGGTACCACTATGACCTGACTCTGGAGAAGGGGTGCATTCTATCTGTGGGAGGCAGCCTTGTGACTAAAGGGGGTGCATTGTGACTAAGGGACATTCATTGGGGCTAAAGGGAATGTTTTATGACTTTTAGCTTATAAAAGTCAAGAAAGCTATTCAAAATGTAAATAATGCACATTTAAATATAACTCAGTATGCATAGATGCTATTATTTTGTGGAAACCTTTCTACTAGCAACATTGCTATTTTCAAAAGATTTGTGTGTGTGTGTGTGTGTGTGTGTGTGTGTGTGTGTGTGTGTGTGTGTGTGTGTGTGTGTGTGTCTGTCTGTCTGTAGAGGAGGGGGTATGTGTATTTGTGTTCAGATGTCTATAGAGGAAAGTTTTTGATCCATGAGCTGGAGTTACATGCAGTTGTCAGTTGTTCATGTAAATACCAGAATCTGGTCCCTCTGGAAGAGCTCTTAACTACCAAACCCTCTCTCCAGCCCCACTGTTGCTATTTCAAATTGTTCATTTTCTCATTAAACCGACTTACAATTGTTTGTAAATATGAATTTTTATTTTACATATTTTATCAATTGAGCCTAAATATTATAACTACTATTAAATTATTATAGCACTTCTGTGCTGAGGAAAGGTTAGAGGTTAGAGTTAGAGACACTGAAGAAAAATAAGCAGATGTGCCAGCAAGTTGACGGTCTGACTTTGTCACAGTCATTGACATTTAGGTACTACAGTAAACTTTAAAAAGTAGAAAAGAAATCGTGATTACTTTAACGTGTTAGATTGTTTTAAATTTAGAAGACATGGGCTTCAACTGAAAACAGTGCTATGTGTGACCACATGGAAGCATAAATTAAAATGACTGAGATGTTATTATGTGCTATATGATATAGATGATGATACATGTGCCTGGAGACTTCAAACAATCACATACTGTGGGTTTTTGAGGGGAGAGAATGCTGCAGATGAAATGGTGGGGAGTGCCTTCATTGGGGTTAATGGTTAAGGTTGTATTTGAATGGGAAAAAGAGGCAGCCATGTGTGATAGAAAAGGACATCTCATCTACAAAACTGTGAGCTAATAAGCTCAGGCTGGTATATGGACTGCCAGGTTCCTGATAATTCGTTTGTGTGCCAATAAGGGAGTCATATAGCTTTCAATTAAAAGGGTTTGTGTTGATTTACAATGATGAGTTTGTAGCAATTGCTACCTAGAAATAGAAAAGTAATATACTGAGAATGTCAGAAACAATACCATTCAATTGAGGGCCATAAGGGATGTTAACTTGTTCAAGTGAGCCAGGTTTCTGGTCTAAAATAGGAAAAGAATTTCAGATAAAATATTAGGTGATGGGAAAAGAGGACATTGGTGTTCCAGAGGGTAGTGGATACCTAAGAACTGTTGGATGCTGGCTCAGACTGATGAGTAGTCAGAAAGACTTGAAATTGCAGTACTGTAAGAAGGGACGAGATTGAGGTGTATAAAGAGATATATCTTGAGCACGGAGCAAATGAACCAACATTTGAAAGCCATGTTCCTCCTTTCACATCTGATGGTGTAGTGGTAAAAATTATAATTAAATTCTCTAGGACCACTATCATTTTCTTAGTATGTAGCATGAAAAATAAAGACCCAGAGATAGATATTGTGATCAGAAAAGCAAAGCAGCCAACCACTAGAGAGATTTTACCTCTATGAAGGATCAGACCAAAAGGGGTGATCCTGTCCTCAGTGTGACTGCAGACCCCACTGAGCCCCTTTCTCCTCCCCTCTTATACTTCTCTCTAGTGCTGGTATTAAAGGTGTGTACCACCACTGCCAAGCGTCTGTGGCTAACTAGTGTGAGTGCTCAGATTAAATGTGTGGGCCACCACTGTCTGACCTGTATGGTTGACTAGTGTGGCTAGCTTTACACTCTGATCTTCAGGCAAACGTTATTTGTTAGATCATGAACAAAGTATCACCACATTAGTATCCAGTAATTTTTTTTAATTTTTTTGAAAGGGCAGTGTAGTAGGATAGGAAAGAAATCACATCATTGCAAAGTAAAAAGTTGAGAATTGTCCTTTTCTTACAAATTCTCCATTGACATGTGACTCCCGAGGCTTCATGTGCCCCATGATAGTTATGAATGCAGCCAACAAAAAAATGATAAGAGTTTTGTGTGTGTTTATAGGTTTTTATTTTTTAGTAGCTCAACTGTGTGGTTATCAAGTGTCAACTTTGTAGATGATGTTGTAATGTCATAATGTTACAAGAGCATATAGGTAGGATGAAGAGAAAAAGATACAGCACATTAGAAACTTTGCGGACACCAAACCCAGTGAAGTTTATGAAGCAGAGAAAGTAAGTTTCCAGGTTATAACCCAATTCCTCATGCTTCAGATGTTACAACCTGTCAGTCTCCTCTGAAAATCCTTGGTGACTGCCGTGGACATCATGATTAATGGAGAAAAACTGAAAGTATTTCCCCAAAGACTAAGGGAGAAGCAGGGTGTCTGCTTTTGCCTGATCCATTCAGTGTTATATTAGAGACAGCATCCAGGACAGCTATATAGGAAGTTAAAATTGATAAAGCATTGTGCTGACAAGAAGTAAATTTATATATAAAGAAAATTCGAGAGAGTGCCTGTCCCAAACCCCAAACTATTAGAAGTGACCAAGAAGTCCAGCACATTAGGGTACCCCAATACACTCGCCACAAGGGATCCAGAAGTGATCTTCAAAACTCAAAACAAGTTTAAAATTGTTTGAGTAAATCAATGAGACACTAATTTTCTATCCTGTGATAAGACACCTTGAACAAGGTAACTTATAAAAGAAAATGGTTACATTTACACAATGGAGTACTACTCAGCAGGAAAAAACCAAAACAAAACAAAATAAACAAAAAAATAACAATGGAATCCTGAAATTTGAAGGGAAATGGATGGAACTGAAAGAAACTATCCCGGGTGAGGTAACCCAGTCACAAAAAGACAAACACAGTATGTACTCACTCACTAAAATTCATAAGTGAATTTTAGACTTAGAACAAAGGATTACCAGCCTACAATCCATACCGCCAGTAAAGTTAGGAAACAAGGAGGACCCTAAGAGACACATACATGGTCCCTTGGAGAAGGGGAAAGGGACAAGATCTCCTGAGAAAATTGGGAGCATGGGGGAGGGGAGAGGGTGTTAGAAGAAAGAGAAAGGGAGAAGACGAGGGGAGAGGTGGGCATGACCGAGCAGGAAGATTGAGACATAGAGGAGAGCAAAAAAAGAGATAGAGGGAGCCGTTATAGATTTAAGGAGAAATCTGGCATTAGGGAAATGTCCAGAGATCTACAAGTATGAACCTAACTAACAACCTAAGCAATAGTGGAGAGGCTACCTTTACTCCCCTTCCATGATAATTAGATTGAAGACTACCTTATATGCCAACCTAGAGCCTTCATCTAGTAGTTGATGGAAGCAGAAGCAGACACTCACAGCTAAACACTAGCTGAACTCCTGGAATCCAGTTACAGAGAGGGAGGAGTGATGAGCAAAGGGGTCAAGACCAGGGTGGAGAAACCTACAGAATTGGCTGACCTGAGCAAGGGGGAGCTCATGCACTCCAGTCTGATAGCTGGGAAACCAGCATAGGACTGACCCAGAACCCCTGAATATGGCTGTTAGTTGAGAGGATTGGGCAGTCTATGGGGCCTCTAGGAATGGATTTATTTTTACCTCTATTATAGGAATGGACTTAGGGAGCCTATCCCACATAGAGGTATACCTTCTCAGTCTAGACACATGGGGGATATGACAGACCTTGAAGCCTCCCCATGGAAGGCCTCCCCCTCCCTGGGGAGCAGAAAGGGGATGGACTGGGCTTTGGTGGGGGTGATGGGGAGGATGGGAGGGTGAAGAAATTGGGATTGACATGTAAAACAACCTTGTTTCAAATTTAAACAAAAAGTAAAACAAGACAATGCAAAAGCTTTAAAAAAAAGAAAGAAAATGGTTAATTTGGACTTTTGGTTTCAGAGGTTAGAGTCCATCATGGCAGAACAAAGGCATGGCATCAGAAACAGCCAGTAGCTTACATCTTGATAAATGTCATAGAGGCAAACACAGAGACCTACCAGGAATGGCTGGCCTTTACAATCCTCAAAACCCACCCCTAGTGACACAGCTTTTCCAACCAGGCCACAACTTCCAATCCTTCCAAAACAGTTCCACCAAGTGGGGACCAAGTATTCAAACATATCAGGTTTGGGGGTCCATCCTCCTTCCAACTACTGCACTACGCTATAGATCAATGAGGTAGTGATGCATGCTATGACATAGTTGAGCCTTGACAACACACTAAGTGAAAATGAACCAGGCATAAAACATATAAGGTGAACTTGCAGCTCTGCTTACATGAAATTTTCAGAGAAAGCAACCACAAGGAGACAAAGAAAAGCAGAGGACTGTAGGAGATAGAGGAACCGGGCACGATGAGTCTGTTGTTGGGCTGGGTGGTAGAAATACTATGAACTGGACACTCAGAACTGGTAACTTTTATAGCATGTGAATTATATTGGAAACAAAAACCTCTAGTGGAACCCAGAAGTTTCATGGTGCAGTAGAAATCATGGTTTGGGTTGCAGCAAGGTTCTGCACCTAGGAAGCTGGAGTTTCTGCAATCAAGAGGACTTGAGAAAGTTTGGGGAACTCAGATATGATGCAGGGTTGTCCCTTCTGACTTTGCCATCATGAAAGCTTAGGGGTTTTCAACTCAGAATGTGTTTCTGTGGTAGAGGCAAGCACGTTCTGAGATTCTTGCCTTTGGTTTCTGTGTGGGGTGGTAGGACTGAAACACCCACTTTGCAGGCATTAATACAGCCAAAGGTGCAGTCCTGGAGATACCAACTAAAGAAGATCTTCCTGAATTGTCCATGGGAGCTTTGCTAAAGAGGGTTTTGGGAGTGAAAGAGAGGGAGTTGTGAGGTCATTGAGTGGATACAGCCTTGGAGATGCTTGTATAATCCTTCCTCCAAGCCTCCCTTTCTCTTTATTATATCTCTATTTAACCTAATTAGAAAGGTTTACAATCCTTCAACCACAATCAAACAAATGAACACAGGGTAAGAGGTTTCTACCAACAACCCCCCCCCCTTGCCCCAATCGCAGGCATCCTTCCCGCATCCCCACTGTGCTAGTTTGCCCCCTACAGCCTGTTCTTGTATGCCTCTCTGCCTTTGTACCCACTATCACTCTGACTACATTCTTTGTCATTTCTCTGCCTACTCATTTTTTAAGCCTATATTTAGGGTCATTTCCTAGAGACCTCTTGTGGTGCCTGCCATCCTTTCCACACTTGGGCATCACTTTTTTTCTGAGCACATTGTCCTTGAAGCACTGTTTGTGCAGTAACACTAGATACATAGACTGGATCTGAGAACACCTTGGGGACAGAACTTCTTCCCTCTGTTCCTGGTCCTTCTTGTAAAACCTGGCGCATTATGACCTTTCAGTACTTGCTTTCCAGAACTGCTCTTAGGACTGTGAGCATTGCTATGAGTGTGTGTGTGTGTGTGTGTGTGTGTGTGTGTGTGTGTGTGTGCGTGCGTGCGTGACTTGTCACAGATAGACTAAAGACCACCTCCAGAAAGTCAATGAAAATCCAGAGCATTTATTAAAGAAAGGTCAACAAGAATGGTCTCTATTTATAGGTCTAGTATAAATATTATCTTTTTAAAAATTTAACTTGTTTCTAGAGTAACTTAAAATCCAGAATGTTTTCTACCAATCGATGAATATGGTGAAATTAGAGCAAACATTTATTTTAGCTACTTATATGATATGATAGTATCTAGTATATTAAGGAGACCTCGGTTTAAAAGTTTGTGTGAGCCAGGAATAGTGGCACATACTTTAATCCTACTACTCAGGTGTGAATCTCTGTGACTTTAAGGCCAGCCTGATCTAAGTAGTGAGTTATAGTCCAGGCAGGGATAAACAGTGAAGCCTTATCTCAAAACAACTTGTGTGACTCAATAATGGCAAACATACCTAAAGTTTCTACTAGTCATTTCTAATTTGTTGAATTATACCTCTGCTTTAGAGATTTGCATGTGTATATTCGTATATAGTTATATTGCTAAAGTAATTGTCCCTGCTATTACTCAGGGAAGTTTCAGCTATTTTTGTAGCTAGGTTCCTGAGTACTACAGATTATCTTCACCCATGTTTCTTATTTATATGAGATTAGTCAGACATAGATGCTTGATCTTCAAACACTCCATAAACCTGCAGAACATGGCATTTAAATATTTTACTATTAATACTCTGTTGACATGAGACACTATTGATCCTGACAGCACTGTGCAATTCCCAAAAATATGTTGGACACTGATGTCGCTCCTTTTGGAGTCCATCCTCTCCTCCACTAATGGCGTCGGGCAAAAACCTGCCCCCACCTCGACCACTGACTTTGAACATGCTGTCCTACTGTGCTTGCAGAGACAAACATAGAAGACTGCTGAACCTTGCCAAGGAAAGGTCAGACAGCCTTTCTACCTTCCTGCTTTTATTATGGTCTGTCAGATACTCTAGGCCTTAGCCAAAACTGTTGCACCAACATTGCTGTGAGACTTTGGGTGACTGTCCAGGTAGCCTGTTGTTCCTGTCCTCGCTGCACCATCTGGAAGTTGCCCATCCACACTTCCTGCCTACCTAGTATTGTTATTTTCCTTCTCAAGTCTTTGATTAGGTTGAATATTCGACTATCACAATTATTATTCTCTCTTCCTAGTTAGATATATTAGGTATTAGACTTAAGCTTTCCAGCTTAAGACAACTCTGTTGTAATCTCTGTTATGCCTTCACCCTAGGACTAGATATGTAGGTCTTAAGTTTATATGTTCTTGATTTTCCTTTTCTTAGAGCATACTTGATATTTACTGTCTATGTATATAGTTTTGTATCAAACCTAAATCTTTTCTTTAGACTAAAAGGGGAATTGTAGTGAGATATTCACCCTGTCAGAACCTGTTGGACTGAACACGCCCATTGGGGTGGGGACAGGTGCAGACGTGACCTGGGAGAACTAGGTCTGGGGTCGGGGACCCCAGAGCTCTCTTTTACTTCCTGGTCAGAAACAGATAGCATCCAGAGGCATCCTTGGGATGGGACACTGCTGGTGGTCGTCTGTCTCTGTTGTAAGTTGTTTCTCCCTGAATAAACATCTATTTGGCTTGTTTTCCCCAGTCCTTATTTTTCTACATTAATGTATAAATATTTATAAATATGTATATGCAGGATATATATGCATATATGTAAAATATATGTATATGTGATATATTTGTGAAAATTGCTGAGAGTAAAGAATATTCAAAAGAATGTTCTTTCCACATTCAAAAAAGTAATTTTTTGATTATGATATGATGCTTATATTAAACAGCTTATTTTATCCATCCCATAATGTAAACATACCTCAGAACATCATGGCATATGTTGTACATCTATACAATTCTTATGATCATTTAAATAAAGAAATTATTGATTAGAAAGGATATCATGAGCTCTAGTTAATTTAATGTGACCTTATGGATAACAAAGTATATCCTGAAAGTGTTTTTCCTATTGATAGTGACATTGTGTATTTGACTGGTGAGTCCATGATAAATATTCATTTAAAAAGATTTATAGAAAGTGGTCAGATCAAACATAGCACTGAATTGCAATTTTTAATAGTAGTGAGCCTGGAAGAAAAATAACAGTATTTTTGAATGAGCATTCATTTAATTTATATGGGAATCTATGCAAAGTCTGGGGAATGTAGGAAGTCAGGCATACCCAGCTTTGGTGCCCTCATTTTTTTATGATGCACTTAACAAATTCAGCGCCAATGCATTCTCCTAATTCCCCAGACTCAGGCTTCATGGGGCTGGATGATTGCTTGTGGCTCATTTCCTTGGCTTCCAGCTTAAAACAGAACTAAGCCACTGGCGAGCCAAGGCATCTGATATATATGCTGTACTCATGTTTCATGTAAAATTAACCATTCTTGTCTTTTCTTACCAACAAACAATTCATATTAATTACTTGGGAAAAATAAAAATATGGGGGAAAGCAGAACATAGCCTGTAATCCTACAACTGGAAGAAGTCCAAAATGTTATTAAAAATCTATATTTCCAGAAATGTTCATATATATATACATATATATATATACATACATATGTATGTATATATATATTCTAAGTATATATATTTTTTAAAATTTAGGTTATATAAAACACTTTTACTTTAAAATGCACAAGAAAAAACTATCCATGTTAATATTTTTATAATTTCATAGTGTTCCTTTGTGCACATGAACTATAATCTATTTAATTAATCCCCTATTGCTTGACATTTAATTTTTTTCCAATTTTTCAAAAGTGCAAGCAACATGGTAATGAATAGAACTGCAATTAAATCTTTCCACACATCTTTTCATATTCCAAGGATACACTCACCAAATTGAAATTATGAAGTCAAATGGCATGGTTATTAAAAAAAAAACTTTCACTATATATTAGCAAATTGCCCTTCTGAAAGTTTATGTCATTTGTGCCTCTCCTCCTATTTGAGTGCCGTCTCTCTGTATCTTTACCCACACTCACTAGAACACTGAAAGTAACTTTACATATTTGGCAGACAAAAATTGTGTCTTAACTTGTGAGTTGCGAAATTCTCACTCTGCTTAAATATCCAGGGTCTTCTTTGGATTTAATTTGCCATGTGTGTACTGTCAAGAGTATGTTTGCCAATGCATTTGGTTTGTTTCTCATGACTGTTTCCTTTATTATCATGCCTGAAAATTGTGTATAAATATTGCAGATTTTATAGCTACTTGCATATATTTGGGAGAAATACTTTTAATTTCTTCAATAAATCTTTACTGGTATTTATTTGTAGGGGACAGTGACGGGTAGAAATGTGACCATTTCTATTCCTCAGATATTATCCAATTATCACATCATACTAATTAAATAAGTAATCTCACTTGTACTTTCTAAACTTAAAGCTAATTCCAAATGTTGTAAACCTTTCATTGTGTTCTTTGAGAACATATTGATCTACGTGATTAAACAATTGTTGTCCATGTGGGGAAATGCAAATCCTAAAGTAGATTGAATTATTTACAAAAGAACTCTTGATTCCCTTATAAAGCAACGCAAACTTATCATTTGGCTGTCAATGCGACCCTCTGAGGGAGACATCTGGTCACTACCACCCTTTCTTCAAACCTAGAATTTCTTAGAAAGTTCTGGGGAAAGACCTTGGAACATGAGGGACAAGAGGAAGGTACTTCCCAGCTTTCTGCTAAATGGGAAAGAATATTGGAAATATTCTGCATTTCACATTCTAGGTGACTCAATAAAATGATCTCCTAATGATGACAGTGAAAATCCCAGCATGGATAAGAAAGGGGTCCATGAAGCCCCATCCTTAGCCAGGGAGCTACTGACAACTAGAGGCTCCAGAAAAGGTCAGGATTTTTCAGTGATGTAGTCCCTGAGAGGCTGCCCATTCTCCAGGAGGTCTTTCTATACCCACGCATGCCTGGGCAGCATTCAATAGATCAGCAGGTTTCTAAAAAGGAACACTTGGAGTGCAGAGAGAAGGGGGGTAGAGGTAAAGGAAGAATTGGAGAGAAGGTAAGGGTTGGGGGGCTGTCAAAACATATTATATTGCATGTACAAAAATCTCAACCTGAATCATAAAAATCAGATTGTAGCTGCATGGATTTACTTCTAGGTCCTCTGCTCTAGCCCCTTTGTCTATATTTTTCCTTTTACGACACTGCAATGTTACTTTTGGTACTATGCTTGGTAGTGTGATCTGAAATCAGGTATTGTGGTACCTCCATCCTTGCTCTTTTTACTCAGGATTGCTTTGGCTCTTCAGTCTCTGCCTCCATATGTATTCTAGTGTTGCTTTATCTAAGTCTGTGAGAATGCCACTGGGTCTTGATGAAGATCATGTAGAACTCTATATGTATATTGGTAGTTGGTAATATAGTGATTCTCATGATATTAACTCTGTCATTTTCTTCTATTCTCTCCAGAGTTTTCCCGCTAGTGTTTTGCAATGTTTTTTTTTTTCTTTCTTCTTCTTGTTGTTATTGTTTTGTTTTGTTTTTTAAGGGGCTTTCACTTCCTGAATTAGGCTTCTTCCTGGGTACTTTTCTGAAATGATCCTGAATGTGCTTATTTTTCAGGTTTCTGTCTCAGAATCATTGCTATTAGTCTATAGGGAAGCTGCAACTTTTGTGTGCTGCTACTTTGCTGCAAGTGTTTAACAGTTCTGAGGATGTTCTGGTAAAGCCTTTAAGGACTCTTGAACATAATATATCATCTACAAACCAGGATCATCTGACTTCTCTCATCTCTATTTCTGGCCCTCTTTCTTTATCCTTTATTATTGTTCTAGTTTATACTTCAAGCAGTGTATTGAATAAGACTAAAGAGCTGTCTTTGTCTCACTTTGAATTTTAGAAGAAATGCTTTTAGCTTTTTCTCCTGTATTTGAATATTGGCTATGTATTTATCAATCACAGATAATATTCATTATCTTCTTATAATGTTCTGTCTACCCCTGATTTTTTTCAGGGATTCTATCCAGAAGAGATTCTGAACTTTGTTGATGGACTCTTATAAAGCAATGGAGATGATCATGTGATTCTGACCTAGTGGTTCATTATATTGAAATTATTAATTTACATGTGTTGAACCATCCTTGTAAGGCTTAGAATGAACACTTTTTCCTGTGTTCTTGACTTCAGTTTGCTAGTGTCTTATTGAGGATTGTTACATCTGTGTTCGTTAGGGAATGGTCTGTGGTTTTCTTTTTTGTTGCATCTCTATCCAGTTTTGGTGCTGGGATAATACTGACTTTGTACAATGAGTTTTGTAGCATTGTTTCCTTGTCCGTTTCATGGGATAATTTAAAAGAATTTTGTGATGATTAGTATTTAAGTGTCTGGTAGAATTTAGCAGTAAACTTACCTAGCTTTTTAAAATTGGGAAACTTTTTACTTCTTCATAAATGTCATTCGCTGATATTTTCTTGTCCATGTTTAGACTTGTCTTGTGTTCTCAAATATGATCAATTTTTGAAGAAAAATTCCATGTATTAATGAAAAGGATGTAAGTTGTAGCTATTGATAGTTTAAAAATATTATGTAAGTATTTATTAAGTCCATTTGATCTTAATAACTTCATGTTTCTTTGTCACTTTTTTGCAAGGATTACCTGTCTATTGGTGAGAGTTGGGGATTGAAGTCAGCCTCTATTATAGTGTGAGGTCAACAAGTACATTAATGGTTGTTTTTGTGAAAATGTATATTTGCTATGTATGCTTAGAACTGTTATAGCCTCTGATCTTTCTTTTATGACTAATTTTGGTTTACTGTCTGCTTTCTCAAATATTAACATAGCTATACCTATTTGCATTTTAGTTCTACTTCTTCGGTTTATCTTTTTCTATCCTTTAACTCTACAGCTGTATTTATCTATGTCAATTTAGTGTGGGTCAAGGCTTTTAATTCAATCTGCTAGTAATCTGCTCTTAATCCAGTGTTCTGGCTAAACAATTAAGAGCATTGAACTCAGAGTTATCATTGAAAGGTATGTATTAATTCTTGTCATTTGGTTGTTCTGTACAGTCTTTGGTATTATTTCAATGACTATGCACTTATCTAGTGTTTATCCTTTTTTATTGCATTGATTTTTTTAATGTTTATTTGAAGTACATGTTCTTTGCATATAGTTTTTACTCTTTTAAAAATGTTAAATATAATTATGTCACTTTCCCCCTTTTCCCTTCTTTCTCCCCCCACCCCAGCCTCTCCTATGTACCCCACCCTTTGGTGCCTCTCTCCTCTGATATCATGGTCTTGCTTTTTGTTCTCTTCCAACTGTCAGACTCTTTCATGTGCTTTGTGCAATGCTTCCTTGGTGTTCGCAGATTCCTTAGATTTTGTTCATGGTGAGAGATTTTTCTCAGTTATGAGGGATGGCTTTGTCAAATACAGTAATCTGATGAAACAATTATTCAGTTTCATAAATTAAAATATATCATTGCATACTTTAGCATTTCTCTTGAGAAGTCTGCTATTATTCTGTTGGGTTTTTCTTTAGATGGAATAGCATGCTTATAGTGTATAGCTTCCAAGTACTTTTCTTTGTTCTGCATATTTCGTGTAATGTAAAATAGAAAGTTGCTTTTCTACTCAACAGTTTGGTATCTAAAGGTTTCCTCTACCTGGACGGTCATCTCTTTCTTTGTATTTGGGAAGCTTTCTGCTATATTTTATTGAATATGTTTTTTGTGTCTTTGGTTTGTACTCCCCTCCCCCTGCTGTTCTATGCTTATAATTCATACATTTGGTCTATCAGTGGCTTTCCAAAGCCACTTTTTCCCCTGCATATTCTCTTTACAATTTATTTTGTTTTATTGTTTGAATGCTCTAATTCATGCCTTGTCTTCAGTCTGCCATTCTTGTCAGAGTATGACTACACTCCAACCATTTCCCTGTGAGTGTAGCAGTAGACATATGGGTGCCATTTGCTGAATTCCTTATCCGGTTTCATGATTTCTCATGAAACTCAGCACTTAGTTAGCATCTCCAAAGAGGAGAAAAATCTTCATGCTGAGGGAAGAGGGCAAATTCTTAGTAATTCCATCTTTCATTTAGAGATCTTTCCAGGGAAATTAGTATAAAACACACCATACTTTTCTGTCTCTATTTGTAGTAAATGGTCCAGTTTTTCTTATTCCAGATAGCACAAGCTGTTGTGGAATAATCTTTTTGTGAATATGTGACACTCTGATAGGTTTAATGAAAAGCTGAATGAACAATAACTAGGCAGGATTTCCAGGCACAGAGGACACTGGAAAAAAGAAGGGCAGAGATGCTCGGAGATGCAGAGGAAGCAGCATGGGCAATGCAGAGTAAAGGTAAACAAGCCAGGTAAAAGAATGTTAACTAAAAGACATAAGTTATAAGAGTTGATTATAAACAAACCTAAGCTATTGGCCAAGCTTTCATAATAATAAGTCCTCATGTTATTATTAGGGAAGCCAATGGTCCTGACAGAAAAAGTCTGCCTAAGCTACACAATCCTCATTGCTAAGTATCTTTCAAATAGATGACTATCTATATGCATTCAAATGTAAAGTGTTTTTTATATAATTTTTATTTAAATTTGAAACAAGCTTGTTTTACATATCAATCCCAGTTTCCACACCCTCCCCTTGTCCCCTGTCCATTCCCACCCCCATCAACTCCCATTCCATCCCCTTTCTGCTCCCCAGGGAGGGTGAGGCCTTCCATGGGGAGTCTTTAAAGTCTATCATATCATTTGGGGCGGGGCCCAGGCCCTCTCCCATTTGTTTTGGCTGAGGGATTATTCCTCTATGTGGAATGGGCTCCCAAAGTTCATTTGTATACTAGTGATAAATACTGACCCACTACCAGAGGCCCCATAGACTGCCTAGTCCTCCCAACTAACACCACATTCAGGGAATCTGGGTCAGTCCTATGCTGGTTTCCCAGCTATCAGACTGGAGTGCATGAGCTCCCCCTTGTTTAGGTCAGCAGTTTCTGTGAGTTTCTCTAACCTGGTCTTGACCCCTTTGCTCATCACTCCTGCCTGTCTCCAACTGGATTTCAAGAGTTTGGCTCAGGATTTAGCTGTGGGTGTCTGCTTCTGCTTCCATCAACTACTAGATGAAGTCTCTAGGATGGCGTATAAGGTAGTCATCAATTTCATTATTGGGGAAGGGCATTTAAGATAGCCTCTCCACTATTGCTTAGATTGTTAGTTGGGGTCATCCTTGTAGGTCTCTGGACATTTCCCTAAAGCCAGATTTCTCTTAAAACCTATAATGACTCCCTCTATTATGATATCTCTTTTCTTGTTCTCCTCTGTTCTTTCCCTGAGTCAGTCTTCCTGCTCAGTCATGCCCATCTTTCCCCTCCTCTTCCTTCTAACTCCCTGTCCCATCTCCCCCCATGCTCCTCACAATGCTTTGTTGACCCCAGCACCATCTATGGCTGAACCAGTGCTTAAAATAAGCGGGACTATAGTCTACACTCTGCAGTCAGTCCTCTGTCTATACTTTTCACTGCCCACAGACTTCTAGTTAGTCTCTTCTTTAGATTATGGCATGATCTAATCACCTCCTATAGCCACTCCCATCAACTTGGGTCCTCGAGTTTCAGTGTATGGATTTGGGGAGAGTAGAGATATTCTAAGTGTTGCTGTATCATACACACGCTGCGTAGCTCTGGTGCTTCTCTTCATTCTGCCTTGGTTCCTTCACCTGTAAAGTTAGAATCAGCATATTATCCATTTCTTGAGCATTAGAAAGATTAGGAATGAATGCATGGGATGGTCTTAGAACATTGCTTGGGAAGAAGCCAATGTAAGCACCATCATTACCAATTTTTTAATCCAAAACTAATGCATATTCTGTTGCATTGTTGTTGGGTTTTATTTCCTTATTAAAGGCAATCATAGATATGAAACAGGAGTGTTTCTGAGGCAATAGACTGAGTTTTATAACCCTGATTCAAATCTAATCTCTGTTTTGTTCTGTTTTCATTTTGGAAGGTTTTTGTCATTTTATCATTCTGCTGTATTGGTTTATAAATAATTTAGGGAATGTTCCATCTTTTTGTCTATCCTGAAGTAGCTTAAATAGCATATAAATTGCCTATTTCTCAAACATTGAATAAAATATTTCTTGTAAAATTATTTGGGCTCCAACATTCTCTTGTGTAAAATTCTACTGAATCTTATTTTTTTCCTCTCAGAACCAGGGCAGAGTCTTGATTTACATAACAGAAGCACCATTTCCCGTATGTATGGAATTGAGATAGGAGGAGATAGGGAAATGGGTCAAGGAAAAGGCAGGTAAGAAGTTACCAGTAGGATCACCAGTGGATAAGGGTGCTATTGAAAGAGGCCAGGAAGAGTTCAAGGGTGTATGGAATGAATGAAGCTACCAAGAAATCTAACTTTAATTCACTCCTGACAAGTAGTTCTTGTGAGCCAGTGATCCCAGCCCCTTCAAATAAGGCTTTAAAATGGGCTCTTAAGAGCAGCTGACATTGAGTGCAGGAGATAGCCCATGTGCTTGATCACAAACAAAACACATTAAAACAAGTTCCTAGAGCTTGTGGCCTGGGAAATTTGGAAGTCCCTTTGGTTTTCCATCCTGTCCCTCCATTTCATTTACTGGAGGGAGAGCTGTTAGGCACTGTAATGAATGAATATTATACAAAGCATATACAGCCTTTCCCAGCAATGAAGACAAGGACAGGCTTCAGCAGTCCTTGAATAACCAAGCTCCAATACCCCATCCATTCAAAGAGCAAGGGAACAACATAGCCATGAGGAGAAGATGAGGCAAACTCTTTAAAAATGTTCAACACAGCACAAACTACTTACTTTCCCTGTATCTCATTACGGTGAGTAGAGGTTGTCAGTCAAAATGGTAGCAAAATGGTAGCAAAGCAAAGTCTGTTAGAATACCTGCTCCAATCTGCCTGTGCATGCTGATGTCTCACACACATACCCACCCCCATCCTCCACCAGCCTCATTCCTGGGTTGGCCATGTTCAGTCATGACTATTTCTTTCACTGTCCTTTGCACAAGCAGCTTCCCCTGCCTGGAATGACCCCTTCTTACCTTCCCACTTGGCAAACATTCACTTTTCTTCTAATACTGGGTCCCAATGCTATTATGCCTATGAAAGATTTCCTAGGCCAAAATTGCTTCATGTTTTACTGGTGGTTCACAGTGTTCAGAACCGTTCTTTTCTGCAGAGTGAGCTCTCTCCAAGCTGGGGCTACATTTTATTTATTTGTACATCTCCTCTTAGTGGCAATAAATGGTGATCAGCAGAGAGCAGATGTTTGCAAGTGCTAGTTGTGAGTGCATATATGAAATAATTCCCCACTCAAGGTGGCAGTTGTACACATCTGCTGCAGAGTGCAAACAAAAATGCATATCCAGAACAGCTCATGACAACAGGCTTTATCTCATGTTCAGTTGAGGGAAGCTCCCACTGTGTGCTCTTCCCCCCCCCAGACAGGATTTCTCTGTGTAACAACCCTGGCTGTGCTAGAACTCGCTTTGTAGGCCAAGATAGCCTTGAGTGTCTGCTAGGTTTGCATCAGAGCTATTCTCTGTTGGGTGACTATGAGATGATAGTTACTAGTATCTGGAAACTGCAGCAAGAACCCTAGTTATCTGAAAGTCTACCCAGATAAGATAGAGACTATGGTACTTGGTACTTCATAGTAAAACCCAGAAATCTTAGAAAAGCAGATACTTTAGGTAAAGTAGAGGGTTTTATCTTCCTACAAAGAATAAAGAGTGCCAGGCATAGAGTACATGGCTGTAATCCCAGCCTAAGGGAGGCAAGGTAGGGGAATTGCCTTGAGTTTGAGACCATCCTGGTCTGCATAGCAAGACCTGTCTGGGGAGAAAAAAGAAAAAGCAAATAAAGAAAAGAGGACTAAAGAAGACTTGATGGCTCAACAGGTAAACGTGTTTGCCATAGAAGCCTGATGACCTAGACTTGATCATTGTGAAAGAAGAAAACTAACTCCCAACAGTTGTCGTCTACACTCTACACATGTGCCACAGCATGAATGCATGTGTGTGTGTGTGTGTGTGTGTGTGTGTGTGTGTGTACATTTTCATAATAATAAATAAAACAAAAACGTTTAAAAAGACACAAGGAAACCAGCTTTAAATGGAAAAGCCAAACATCACCTAAGAAGAAAACTATCAGGGCTTTGAATGGCATTGTGTTATCCGTAATGCTTTGAGATGCTGTGTCTTTGTAATATGGTTGAGAAGGCTAGCAAGGCTTTCATGACTGTGTTGACCTAGGTGTTTAATGTAGCCAGCATGTATAAAGTATATTCTTTGTGATATAAACAATTGGCAAGCATTTTACAGAAAATATTTGGCATTATAAAAGCCACTCCTTTTCCCAGGAGTCCTAGCAATAGACTCTGTCACTTTCCAATTTCAGAGAAAGCTGGAGAATTGCTATCATGACATAGTAAGTACATTTGAGGGGGCAGGAGTCTTTTCAACAAGCTGTTGGGGATGTCACATTCTAGTTCATTATGGGAAAATGGATGTAAATACTGGTCACAGAAGAGTTTAACTACCCAGAATAGAATCCGTTTTAGTGTTTCCATAGTTTCCTTCTTTCTGCTGGTGTAAGGTGTTCAAGGTGGATACCCAAGAAAAGAAGGGATTCTAGAAAGTCCATTCTTAGAGCTGATCTAGAGGTCACAGAGACAACTCTGCTTGAATCTGCTTCGACTGGATAGTGGGCATGAAGAAGAAGGGGCACTGTGTCTTGCATTGATGTCATGTCAGTTCTTGTTAACTCAATGATTCCTGGTCTTTGGTGTGCACCTAACCTTTCAGGGTACCAAAGAGGAAGAGATCGCAATGGTTGCCCTTGGGCAGCCAGGCATTTTGGGGAATGGGTAAGACAGGACAAGAGCAAACTAAGAGGTACAAGGTGGAGGACATGGTGCTATTGAGTTAATGAGGTGAGTAGGAGCAACCATGGGAGGCGCTGTGGAAGTGGACGTGTGTGGAGTACAGATGGCGAATTAGGCAACAGTTTGTTGTGGCAGAAGAAAGGCTCAGTTGGTAGAGTGCTTGCCACTCAAGCATGAGGACCTGAGTTCGGACCCCCGCTGTCTACATTAAAAAGCCAAGGCATATCAGCATGTCCTTATACTGCCAGCACTGGAAGAGGTGCAGACAGGAGAGTCCCTGGAGCCGCCTGCATGACTCGTCTCGCCAAATCAGTCACCTCCAGGCTCAGTTGCAACCATTTCAAAAATGGAAGATTGAAAATTATAGAGGGAACCTGACCTTTCCCTCATGTGCCTTCATGTGCATATGCACACACATGTGTACACCCGTGTACTCTGCGTACAGTCACACTTTTCTGCCATCATTCCGGTCACTACTGTAATATGCGCCATTTGGCATGTATTTGACAGTCTCTTTGGCAGAGTAGGGAGTGTGTTTAGAGGGTAGGGGCTGCTTTGGCAGAAGTAGTGTGAGTGGCCAGGTAAGCTTTTCTTCCAGCAGGAGATGCCATTCTCTTCTGTGTGGTGGGAATATTGGGGGGGGGGGCTCCTATCAATCTTAGCTGAAATGCCAAGGAATGATTGTCCAGGGGAGTAGCAGAGTGTTTGAACACTGCACCCATGCTATATTGTTTGTAGCCTACAGGTTTGTAGTGATTTGAGCTCACATTCAGTGGCATAAGGAGTTAGCAGGGAGAGAGGGACACACTGTCACAGATGTTCAGGTGAAACTGCAGAGTGACAAGTCTGAAGACTCTGGCGGCTTCCCCAGACCTGACACCAAAAGCAGGATCCATCAAAGTGGAACACTAGGAAGCTGGACTTCATCCAAACTAAAACCTCTGGTCTCTGAAAGTTCCCATCCTGAGGATGAAATACCGAAATACAAAGTGGAGAACGTCTGAGGAAATCATGTGTTTGACAGGGAGCACAGTCTACAACCAATGCAAGCCCAGAGAGGGTAAACGAATGGACAGACATTTGATGAAGAAGACCTGCAAATAAGCACAAGGTGTCTGTCTGTCATCATTATCCCACACGACAGGATGTCTGTCATCAATATCCCTCATGGAAATGAAAACTCATTCCATGATGAGGTTCTTCCACAGATATCAGAATGTCCACCATTAAAAAGAGCAGCAGCACCAAATGCTGTTGATGGTATCTGGACCATACATCGATTGTGGCAAGGAGCTAAATGATATGGTCACTTAAGAAGCCAGTGGGCAAATTTTAAAGGTAGATAGATGACAGACAGACAGACAGACAGACAGGTAGATAGATAGATAGATAGATAGATAGATAGATAGATAGATAGATAACTATATGCATACACCAAAGCAATTGAACCAACCCCTGGGCAATAATCTAATGAAATTTATGTTTATGTAAACTTATATGTGAATGTCCACAGCGATTTTGTTAATAGTAACAGCCCTAAGCCAGATGGCTTCAATAAATTATTTAATATTTGAATGGTTCTACAGACTTCAGGACTTCCATATCACGGCACAGGACTTGACAGGAAAATAGAACTATGACGGAAACCTGCAACATCTTAGATGAATGTCCAAGGGATGAGATTACCAGGCCTGAAAGACCAGTACTGCATGACTCCATTTACGTATGAAGTGATATGACAATATTTTAGAAATGGAAAGAAAACCATTGGTGATGGGGAAGGAAGTGGTCTCTTGTCATCTTTGTTTTTTATGTATAGATGAATTTCTGGACACTCAATTCTGTTGTATTGGTCAGTATATCTGCTTTGGGGACACCTGAAACTGAATTTATTACTTTAGCCTCTTGGTGTCTTAGGATGTCACTTAGTGGGATGTTTCTAGCATTTTTTTTTTGGTTCAAAATTATAGTAAGTTTTAAGAACCAACACCATCCCATATATTTCAACCTGTGGATCATTTGCTGTGATTAAAAGTTTGGTAGTGATTCTTATTTTCCTATGGCAACTAAATTTATATACTTTGAGGAATATAAATGTTAATATTCACATCATTCCTAACAATTACCACGTGTCTTTTCTGATATTGCCCCCTCACCTTTCCAGAAGTAATCACAGATTAACATTATCTTTGTGAGATCATTCTATACCTTCAATATATGCTTTACTGAGGTCACTGAACATGATTTATACAGGGTCATTTGCTTTTTGCAAGCTAGTAGTTTATTTTCACTGCTAAGACCTGGTCACAATTTGTTTAGTTTTATTTTGATCACTCTGAAGTTATTTCAAGGTTTCTGCTATTAGGAATCCATTGATATAATATTCTCATACCCATATTTTTGTGTGTCTTAGTTTATTTACCTGTTGCTGTGATAAAATATACAGGAAAAAAAGCAATTCAAGGAAGGAAGGCCGTGATGGCTGAAGGGACAGTGCCTCACTGTGTAGCAGTCAAGGGAATGGGAATTGAAGCAACTGTCACTTAGCATTCATGGTCAGGAAGAAGAGGGCATCGAATGCATTCTGCTACAGCCTTTTCCCAACCAGGGTTTAATGTCACCTCTATTGGGTGTCTCTTCCCACTTGATTACTGTAATACCCCTCAGACAGGCCCAGAGGCCAGTTTCATGGACAATTTAGTTTCTGTCAAGTTAAAAATTAACTCTAACTGTCATAATCTGCATTTTGTTTTTCAAATTTCTCTTACACTGTCAGTGTAACAGTGTCACCCACATCCAGAGGGCCTAATTTGGTTCTATGCAGGCTCCCCAGCTGTCAGTTCAGAGTCAGTGAGCTCCCACTAGCTCAGGTCTAGCTCCCACTAGCTGTTGCTGTGAGTTTTCCCATCATGGTTTTGACTCTTTTGCTCATATTACCACTGCTCCCTCCCTCTCTTTGACTGGACTCTGGGGGCTTGCCCTAGTGCTTAGCTGTGGCTCTCTGCATCTGCTTCCATCCGTTACTGGATGAAGGTTTTGCGATGACAATTGGCTTGGACAGTTTATGGGGCCACTGGCAGAAAGCCAGGCATTCACACCTCCACCCTTACTTTTTTGCTTCCTTTCCATACATCATGGTAGAGTGGGTAGATCATGAAACAGCTCCTTACACCATGGCGGCCAATCAGAAAGCTGAACATAGGACTAGCGGCAGGGCTGGGCCCGGTATCTGCCAGTTAGATCCTATGTCCCTAAGATTTCCAGATCTCCTTCAGCTAGGCACAAGGTGTTCAAACACACAAATGAGATTGCAGAAGACATTTTACCTACAAACCATGACAAAAACATAGTAGGAGTTAACCGTCAGTTACAAGCAGAAATCCTCCATGTGTTAAAGAGAAAGAAATTTGTGTACTCAATATTTCAGATGTCTTTTTGTGTTTTTTAAGATTGTATTTTGTTTTCCATCATGTGCGTATGTATATCTCAGTATGGTTGTGTGCATACTCAGAGGCCAGAAGAGGGTGTTGGATCTCATGGAACTGGAATTAAAGGTGGTGGTGAGTTTTGAGCCATCAATATATGTGTTGGGACTCAAACTCAGGTTCTCTGCAAGAGCTGTATTCAGTCTTAACTTCTGAGTCATATGTCTAGACCCCACACCACACCACCGAGGATTTCTTGGGTTCTTGGGCAGGAAAATGGAGCCACGTTTCATTCCTTCTGAATTATTCTGGAATACATTTTAGCTCATTTGTAAGTTGTTATATAATCCAAAACCCAGCAGTGTCTTATCTCCAAACTGAACAAAATAGACTAACATTTAGAAAGCATTTACCAACTCTTCCTTTCAAAAACACATGCCTACATTTTATCATTACTATTCCTAAGATTCATGTAGAAAGATGGTTTTCTTGTCTTCTATGGTGTTAGGGTATTTCCCACAAACACACAGGACTGGAATTTCAAATCATACTACAATTCAACTTTTAAGAAATGAAGAAATGAGTAGGTACTTAAGAGGAGTTCTACAAAGGTTGTGAGTTCAGTTCCTAATACTCACTTTAGGGTTACTCATAACCACATGTAATTCCCACTCCAAAAAATCTAATCTAATGCCCTTTCCTGGCCTCTGCAGGCATGTCATACCACAACACACCACCCCATACATATTTCAATAAAATCAATATTTAATTCCATTTTCATAGTTGCTAAGAGCTATGAGACGTCTACCACTGTATCCATCTGCAAGTTAATGAACTAGGTCACTGCTGTGTTAGAAGTGTTGACAACACAGACTCCTGAGTCAGAAACAAAATGGCTGATAACTCTGGAATGAACAGTCATCAGAGTGCAGGGGAATGTCAGGATTCTAAGCACGGAAAACCGTGGAGGGCTGGTGCTACCCTGTGTCACATACTGAACCTGAGAACCTACCATGTTGCAGCAAACAGTAATCCTTGTTTAGATGAAGACATAATTTTATCTTTTTTCAAGGTTGCTCATCACACACACAAACCTGGGAAATAACTCAAACAAAAAGGAGCCAAAGCCTTGTGTTCCCCAGCATACCCATCGAGACATAGCTGAGGTGGTCCAAGAGGTAAATGGTAAATGGATGGCACCAGAAAAGATTATATTGGATGAGGCAACCCAGACCCATAAAGGCAAACATCACACTGTAGTTCCAAATCTGAAGAGCTGAGTACATAACCTGATGTAACCACAGAAACCAGGGGAAAGTAAAAGGGTACTGTGGTAGTTTGAATGTAATTGACCCCCACAATCTCACAGGAAGTGGCACAATGTAGCTTCCTTGGAATGGGTGTGGCCTTGTTGAAGGAGGTTTGTCACTGGTGTGGGGGGCTAGGCTTTGAGGTTTTCTATGCTCAGGATACTTCCAAGTATCTCAGTTGACTTCCTGTTCCTGTATGACGTAGGACTCTCAGCTCCTTCCCAGCATCCCTCCATGCTTCGCACCATGATGATAATGCTGCACCTCTGACACTATATGTGAGCCACCACAATTAAATGTTTTCTTTATAAGAGTTGCCATGGTCATAGTGCCTCTTCACAGCAATACACACCCTAACTGAGACCGGTACCATTGTAGAGCAGGGCTAGGATGAACAATGGAAAGGGGAATGATAGAGTCTAAGTGATCTGAATGGGGAAATGGTAAAATGGGGGAATCTAATTAGGGAGGAGAATGGGATATATAGAAAGAGAGTAAAATAACAGTAAGAATATCTGAAAATATAAAGAATCATACTGTTAACCATTTACCTAAAAATACCTATAATATATGTCAGTCAGTGTATAAACATACATGTGTAGTTTAAATATTTTATCATTTGGGTTGACAATGCTTCCCCCAAGAGCCATAGACCATCTATCAAAAACCCCAACATCAGGTATGAGACGCCTTCTTTTGTATTGTTGGTCAGGGTTACCCAAGAGACTCCCAAAACATTATAGGCTATTGCTATTGCTCTTGGTTACCCTCCAGAAGTGAAAGATAAGTACCCATTTCAGAAGGTACCATGCACTTTGGACACAGAATTCAGACACTTTGAGTCAGACTGAGCAGAATGCCCCCCTTGATGACTAGCTTTTGTGGTACTAGAAGGCACCATGCAAACTTTCAAAGAAGGGAATCATCCAATGGTTCTACCCAGCCACGATGCCTATGAAGCACAATGACTACCAGCACAGCCCAGTGACACTAAGGCTGCCATAATTGTGACAGTACTTGGAAAGTAACCAACAGCTCTCAAATTGGACTTAAGATCTGCTCAACAAGAGAGAAGTCATGTCTGGTACTGGAAACTTAGCCAACTACCCAGAGCTAGTATAGTCATGGATCTTGTAGCAGAACCTGTTACAAGCAGGTCCCCGCCCCCCCCACCCGCTGCCAGTCGGATCCCAGTCTTTGTTCCTCCCCGCCAGCAGCCCCAATAACACTCAGAGACTCTGTATTTGATTTAAGCTGTTGGCCACTTATTATCATTGTTTATTGGCTAGCTTTGTTTTAATGATTAACCCATTTCTACTTATCTAAGTATTTCCACGTGGTCATCTTATCCAAGCATGTCGGGCCAGCATCTTGCTTTTTCCACGTTCTACATGCTGACTCCTCCTAACTACTTCCTCTTTCCTCCTTGTCTCCTAGTCCCACCTATCTTGCTTTCCCATTGGCCACAGTGCTTTATTCATTAACCAGTATGAAAAACATATTTACAGAATAACATCTCCCATCATCTCCTCTTTTCTGTCTAAAATAAAAAGAAGGGGTTTAACCTTAAGATAGCAAAATATATCACACAACAGTTATCAAATAAGAATCACAGTTAACAATATTTAGTCCATTAACATTTTGTAAGACTTAAAGAAAATATCATCTATCCTATCTTTGTGAGTCTAAAGTCCTATATGTAACTTATCTTTAATCCTAACTAAGGAAAACTATAACCATAACTATCTGTCTTCAACTCCTTCAAAGACCACAGAAGGATAATATATAAACTCTAAAAATGACAGACACAACTCACTGCCTGGTCAGTCACCCGAAGTTCTTCTGTAATATTCCATCTTCAGCCCATAGGCCATAGTGTGTCTCCAGACTCCTCAACAAAGCAGGAAACTTTAAACTGTCCACCTGTATTGGCAGTTTGTCAGTCACTTTTCTTTGTGTCTTGTAGAATGTCTGGCAGCCTCTTCCGTGAAACAGGAACCCTGTAGCATTGTCCATCCTGCATCAGCAGTCACCTTCCTGTGGGTCCTGCATGTACAGTTTATGCAGCATAAAGTCAGTCTAGACAAGAGAAGTACCTTGCTCAAATGGCTAGTCTTGCCATATTAGAAGCTAACTCTATAACATGTTTCTTAGATGTCCATCTTCCTTTCTGATGCAGGTGGTGTTACCAGGAGCAGTTGTGTCTCATTGTCAAGAAAAACCCTAAACCATTTTAAATGCCATATTCTGTAGGTCTTTGAAAGGTTTGGTGAATGCCTATTCATCTCAAATACATCTCTGCATGTCTAGAAATTGTTATTTTCCTTCTCAGGTCTTGATGAGGTTGTAGATTAAACTATCACAATATTATTCTCTCTTCCTAGTTAGATATATTAGGTGCTAGACTTAAGCTTTCCAGCTTAGGATAAGTTTATTGAAAACTCTGTTATGCCTTCACCCTAGGACTAGATATGTAGGTCATTTTGTTCTCGATTTTCCTTTTCTTAGAGCACACTTGTTATTCACTGTTTTGTATATAGTTTTGTATCAAGCCCAAATCTTTTCTTTAGACTAAAAGGGGAATTGTAGCGAGATAGTCACCTTGTCCGCACCTGCGACTTAGGCCACGCCCATTGGGGGGTGGAGACAGGGCCGGACATGACCTGGGGGAAAAGGCTGAGAAAGCAGGGAGCTGTTCTCTTGGTGGTGGATGCTGGAAGGCTTAGGATCCTGTGGAACCCACCGTGTTCATCTGCCTATGTTGAGTTATTTCTCCCTGAATAAACATCTATTCGGCCTAAATGTTTATCCTGATCCTTATGAAACCGCAATATCATAAACCGCAATAAGAACCCACAACCACCACTTTATTAGACCAACGTAATACTTAATTACATTCTAAATATTGATCCTTATGCCACAAATAAATATAGGTCTTACCCACATGGAAGAAACATCCCTTTGCAACAGACGGAGACCATTACAGAAAACCACATCAATCAAAATGCAAAGTCACGGAACTTAGTTCCTACTGATACACGTACAACACATCTCCTGCACCCAAGGCTCATGGATCATTTTGAAATAGGGGAAAGACAGATTCTAAGAGCCAGGAAAACAGGAAGTTTGCTGTATAATTATTTCTCCTGCAAATGTCATGAACTCTCAAGTGATGTCTACCTAACTTGACTTGAACAAAGTCAACACCCATAAAATGTACTGAAGTGGATGCGAGAAAGTTCCTAAGTCTTCAACCATAAACAAAAAACTACAGGAAACTAAGAAATGTAGAGAGCTAGAGAAATAGTCTTCCCCATGGAGGAATACAGCAATTGGTTATTCAATATCAAATGGTCAGTCCTGAAAACATACTTGCACAAGTAACATAATGTAAACTGAATATGTTTATGCACATATATAGTCATATATTCTATATAAAAATATTCTCTATATGTGTATGTTCTCATATATACACACACACACACACACACACACACACACACACAGATAAAGAAAATCAGGTAATGAATTTGAAAGAGAGCAAAAGTTAGGGAGGGAGGACATGGGAACGTCTATTGGGAGAAAAGGGGAGCAGGGAATGATACAGTTACATTATAATCTCAAAAAATAAGAACTAGCTTTTAAACACTGCAGAGAACAAGAGATTGTGTAGTTGTGTGCCAGAGGAATATGAAGTTTTCTGTGAGATGTGTCTCCTAAACTTATGAAGTCTCATCAACATGGATGTCTCAAGGAGACCTGAGCACTAATAGCACTGGGGGTGTGCTGGTGTGGAAGATGAAAGTTTGCAGGACCCGAACCTTACACAAAGAACCTTGGGCAACTGAGGGACGCTGAGAGAGGAGGAAATGGTCTTCCTGGGAAAAGCTTCCACTTGGTGATCCAACACCAATGGGAAAGGGCTGGAGGGAAGAAAAGGAAGGAAAGAAATGATGTGCTGTTTTCAAAAACTAATAATGATAAAAAGGATATAACAAAACCAAGAAAGGATGCCTCTGGGTACATTTGCTTTGTGAGAAAGAGGGCAGCATTTTTTCCTTTAGGGACACATGAGAGAGTGGAGAGAGTGCTGGTACCTGTCAACTACCTCTCATCAAAGAAGCTTGGGGCCAGAAATGTTTAAGATTTTGGAGATTGTATGATTTTTCTTTTTAAATGGACTTTACTCGTTGAAAACCCATGCTCCATAAATTGAAAACTGGAGACAAATTTATCTTAGGTCAAATCAAATCAAATACAAGCCATATGTTTTCAGTCTTCAATAAAAACAGACAGAATAACCCAAAGTTTCTTTTCAAGTGAACCCTCCACCGTTTCAGTGGTGTGGGTAGCGCGCAGTGCACATTTCATAGCAGAATGGTTAGGTCAGGCCTCAAGCGTGGGTAGACTTGAACCTCCCTTATGTGAGCCTGTAGCTTATTGTTTTCCGCCAGCCCGCCTGCAGCTAGCCTGGTGCGCCAGCCCCAAATAACACTCTGAAACTCTGTATTTGATACAATCCGGTTGGCCAGTTACCATTATTGTTTATGGGCTAGCTCTGTCTTAATTATTAACCCATTTCTACTTATCCAAGTATTTCCACGTGGTCATCTTATCGGGGAGCGGCGGGTCCCACATCTTGCTTCCTCTTGCTCTACATGCTGACTCCTCCTAACTACTTCCTCTTTTCTCCCTGTCTCCTAGCCCCACCTATCTTGCTTTCTCATTGGTCCAACAGTGCTTTAGTAATTAACCAGTATGGAAAACATATTTACAGAATAACATCTCCCATCATCTCTTCTTTTCTGTCTAAAATAAAAAGAAGGGGTTTAACCTTAACATAGCAAAATATATTATGCAACAGTTATCAAATAAGAATCACAGTTAACAATAGTTAGTCCATTAACATTTTGTAAGACTTAAAGAAAATATCATCTATCCTATCTTTGTGAGTCTAAAGTCCTATATGTAACTTATCTTTAATCCTAACTAAGAAAAACTATAACCATAACCATCTGTCTTCAACTCTTTCAAAGACCACAGAAGGATAATATATAAACTCTAGATATGACAGACACAACTCACTGCCTGGTCAGTCACCCGAAGTTCTTCTGTAATGTTCCATCTTCAGCCCATAGGCCATAGTGTGTCTCCAGATTCCTCAACAAAGTAGGAAACTTTAAACTGTCCACCTGTATTAGCAATTTGTCAGTCATTTTTCTTTGTGTCCTGTAGACTGTCTGGCAGGCAGCCTACCATGAAGCAGGAATCCTGTAGCAATGTCCATCTTGTATCAGCAGTCACTTTTCTGTGGGTCCTGCATATCCAGTTTATACAGCATAAAATCAAACAGTCCAGACAAGAACAGTATCTTGTCCATATGGCTAGTCTTGCCATGATGGAAGCAAACTCCATAATGTGTTTCTTAGATGTCCATCTTTCTTTCTGATGCAGGTGGTGTTACCAAGAGCAGTTGTGCCTCATTGTCAAGAAAAACCCTAAACCATTTTAAATGCCATATTCTGTAGATCTTTGAAAGGTTTGAAGAATGTCTATTCATCTCAAATACATCTCTGCATATCTAGAAATCCTAACTAAACTCCAAGTTTTAACTATCATAGGTAACTCTCTATAATCTGTACTAAATCATACATTACATTTTCCAATAAGCTATATAAACACAATACCTAAACAAGAGGAAAAACATACATATCACAAAATTGACCTTAAATTGTATCAATAAAAGAAAATCCATTCCAAAGCAAAGTATTCATATCTATACCATAATTCCCTTCTTACCTTTAAAAAAATTGCTTGTGGTCATTAGCCGTTTATAACCAAGCCCACTTAAATGTAAACAAGCATTTATAAACAATTTTTGGGAATTTGGACGTTGTTCTTTTCAAACTACTTCCTGCTGGTAGGGGGTGCTGTCATGGGGGATCCTAAGAAGACACAGAAATCTTGGCTGTAGTCTGCAAGCCTGGCTTGTCCCAACTGTTTTGAATGTTGGATCACCTGGGGTGCTGTTTTAGGGGTTCTGGCTTGATCAAACCACATTAGTCTGGAAGAAATCCACAACTTTTCATTTTCTGTGGAAACACAAATAGAAATCCTTTTCCCCAGTAACTTGTCCTTAGGCTTAAATTTTGGAGTCAAAGCATTTTTAAAATATATAAATTCAATTAATCCAGCAGCATTTCTTTTATCAGTAGTTGTTATTTTCTCAGCAATCAAATAATTTAAAGACAACAGAATCGCGTTTAGTATCCAAAATTTCTCTGTGCTTTTCATCTTTACGTGGCTTTTTTATTACTCTATTTTTTCTACTTCTATTTTTACATATTTTGAGACAGGGTTTCTCTGTGTAACTTTTATCTGTCCTGGAATTCCTTCTGTATACCAGGTTTACTTTGAAATCACAGAGATCTGTTTGCCTCTGCCTCCCGAGTGCTGGGATTAATGGCATGCGCCACCACACCCATCCATTCTACTTCCCTTTTTCTTTTTTAAACCATTGTATCCTATTTCTTTTTCGCTCCCAAGCCAGCGTATTTTTTTTAAACACAGTGTAAACCTTTATTGCAGCTCTTGTACCAGTATGAGAAACATCATGAGCCCTTCAAAATATCCTGAAAATTGTTGCCAGACAACACTGAATTAGAATAAATCGCAAACTCATGGTAGCTTTCACTTATTGGAGGGAACCAGGTACCTACTATACAAAAATAATTCAAGTATGTTTTTTTTTTTTTTTGGTTTGGTTGGTTTTGATTTTTTTGAGACAGGGTTTCTCTGTGTTACAGTCCTGGCTGGCTCTCCTGGAACTCGCATTGGAGACAAGACTGGTCTCAAACTCACAGAGATCCACCTGCCTCTGCCTCCCGAGTGTTGGGATTAAAGGCATGTGTTACCACCACCTGGCTCAAGAATGTTTGAGGCACAAACGAAACAAGAAATCCAGATTACAGTAAACTAGATAATTTAGAAGGAGATTCACTAAGTACAAAATCCCTCTTACCCCACAGACTCAGTGCCAGAAGCCAGAGATGACAGCTTGGGATGAGCGATGTCTAAGGTATAGATCCCCATGGCAGCATCGTTGTTGACCCTGAGTGGAAAGATCTATGTAGGAATTGTGGTGGGGCCTGATGTTAAAAGTCAAAGAAAACTTAATAACTACATTTTGAATACTGAGTGAGGTCTTCTCTGCAAATCGTAAAATCCATGATAAAGTACTGATTTCACAATCGACTCCCAGCCAGGAAGCTGTATTTGTGCATCAGATATGACAGCCCACAGTTCTGATGGGGTTAGCTTAGGGTCACTCTTAATAAAGACAAGAAACTCCTTCTTCCATAATGAAAACCAGGATGAGTCTTATCTCGAAATATGACTTGGAAGGTCCCAAATGACCCAAGTCCCAGGCAGCAGTAGAATCTTGATTGTCGTTTGTCAGCAGGGGTGTTGACAGAGGCTTGCTGCCTGTGGTCACTGCCTATCAGATATAATTGCTGAGTTTTCAGGATGTGCTCCCCCTTCCTGGAACCAGAGGAAGCCAAGCCTGAAGGTGAGACTCTTATTTTATTTACACGTGAAAAAACAGCTGCCACACATCTGGAATTCAGGTTAGAAAGAAAGGAAAGCAATATTGTGAGGTGCAGGATTGTGACCTGTATTGAGAATTATGTGGGGTCACTAAGAGAAAGAAAAATATCAAATATCCCAATAGGTGTCTGTCTCCATCTCTGTAATATGTGCCTCTTCCTAGCCTTCCTCCTCCAGAATTGTGACTCAGTGAGTTCATCTCTGGATGGATCATGTGTTATACAATTAACCTGTGGTAATCCCAAAGACTGTGTGACAACCTAAAACTAAAACATACTTTACATTTTCTCTTCCTTTATTCACGTGAGAGCAGGGGTGCACACTGCTATGCTTCACATACTGAGGTGACAGGACAACTGATGGGAATAGCTTCTTCCCTAGCACAATGTGGGTTCTGGAAGTCATACTCAGGTTCGTCAAGTGCCTTTACCCACCAGGCAGCTTGCTGGCCCTGAGACACAATTTGATTCAACATGCTTTTGGAAGCAGTGGGGGTATTTTATAGTGATACCAAGTGGGGTTATTTTAGAAAACATTTAGTACATAGACTGATGGTAATATCATAAAGCCTTGCTGGGGATTATGTGTGTGAGCTATTGGTATGTACCCTTTTAGGAAGAGCCTCCATGATTATGTTTATATATAAGACCACAGTGGAGGAGGGTAGAAGCCCTGTGTGTGAAAACTGAGAGTGGCCCAGACTGTAAAGAGGGAGCTATGTAGACCTGAAGCTGCTGTGTGTAAGACATGTAGACCTGAAGTTGATGTGTTGTCTAAGACATGTAGACCTGAAGCTGCTGTGTGTAAGACATGCAGACCTGAAGCTGAGTGTCTAAGACATGTAGACTTGAAGCTGATGTGTGTAAGACATGTAGACCTGAAGCTGCTGTGTGTAAGACATGTAGACCTGAAGCTGCTGTGTGTAAGACATGTAGACCTGAAGCTGATGTGTGTAAGACATGCAGACCTGAAGCTGATGTGTCATCTAAGACATGTAGACCTGAAGCTGATGTGTCATCTAAGGCATGCAGACCTGAAGCTGAGTGTCTAAGACATGTAGACCCGAAGCTGATGTGTTAAGACATGCAGACCTGAAGCTGCTGTGTGTAAGACATGTAGACCTGAAGCTGATGTGTCATCTAAGAAATGTAGACCTGAAGCTGATGTGTCTAAGGCATGTAGACCTGAAGTCAATGTGTCTAAGACATGTAGACCTGAAGCTGATGTGTCTAAGACATGTAGACCTGAAGCTGATGTGTCATCTAAGACATGTAGACCTGAAGCCGATGTGTCGTCTAAGACATGTAGACCTGAAGCTGATGTGTCTAAGACATGTAGACCTGAAGCTCATGTGTCTAAGAAATGGAAGACAGCAGCAGGAGAGAGATCAGACAGATACAGGATGTTTTTGATGGGGGCAATAAAGCCACAGTGAGAACTTTAGCTTCTCTTGGGGGTAGGGGTGGGGCAAGAAGGCTTGGAACAGAGGACTGACATGATCTGAGAATGACATCATTTTTATAGCTTCCTAAAATCACATAAAAACGGATCTCAGTATAACTCACAGCAGCCCTGTGAGAGTAGCACATTTCTATAGTTCACTCCGGTTTTCAAACACGTTCACAGATGTTAAGGGAATTACTCAATACAGCGCCAAAACCTAGTCACCTGCTCTTACAGCCCCAAACTGCCTCTCCACCCTTCAGGGGATAAATTGTTGGCACTGAGAACAGAAAACACCTGTCATTAATAGGGATGACATCATGAAGACAGGAGAGCCACCTTTCATCCACATCGCACTGATGGATAAGAGGGAAGATGTGTATAGATTTTAGGAATCGTTTCAAACATGGAATAGTTTTGTAGAGTTCCTGGATACCCTTTAAAGATCGATGGATTGGTACCTCTCTCTCTTAAGGAGCATGCACGTATGATCTTAGTCTGAATCCCTTGAGAGTCATGTGCCTGTGCCACACAACTCTCTCATCTCAGCCTTTACTTCATCCGTCAGTGAGTCTTGACTAGGAGCAGGAATACTCCACATTACCACAATGGGGATAGAAAGCCCAGTGACTTCACATACCTAAGTACCATACTGATCTCCACGGTCCACCGTCTGATTTTATATTGTTCTGATCGTGTGTGTCCTTTGTTGTGTTTTCTTACTAGAGCTCCGCCAGGAACTGCTGTGTATCCTCGCTCTCCTTTATTCTAAATGTTCTTCAGCCTTTCACAATATAACAATACTTGAAGTAAAAAGTAAAACGCTCCCCCAACTGGGTTTTTCTGCCTTTTTTTCCATTGCAATTGTGTCCTTCCAAGAGTGTCACATCAGGGAATACCGATGTCCCCTCTCCCACTTCTCAGTGGTTATGATAACCCTAACCACAGCTGACTTCACTGTGAAGATTGTGTTCCTTCTGTTAGCTTTAACTGATGAACATCTATGCAGAGGAACTTAGAGATGTGTAAATGGCCTGTGCCACACCCAGCAGCCTCCCCCTCCAGAGATCCATTGCCATGAGAAAGCAGGGTATAGTTTTGTATCTTACTCTTGCAGTCTGCGCCCCTTCTAAGTCACTCATTGTACTGACTTTTTAAATATTTAAAACAAACTTGAATTTTTGGGTTAAACCGCATTGTATTAAAATATGACCCTTATTGCTGGATTAAGTTTGCTAGGATCTTATAAATCATTCTTCTGTCCATGTGCTTTAGGATTCCTTTGTATTTCTTTCAATGTCTTTTTCTGGTCTGGTCCTCAGAATAATAGTGACCATATGAAGCAAGTTGGATGTATTCCCAAACAAAGGCTTCTTAGGAGGAGGATTATTTTTATAGAATTTGAGTCAAAAATTTTTCCCAGTGGTTGGTATAGTTAATGCTAACCTAGAACTCTCTGCTCCCCTCTCCTTCCCCCTCCCCCACCCCTTCTCTTCTCTCCCTGTCTTTCCTGGTAGTTTGAGATAGAGTCTCAGTATATTATCCAGGCTGGCCTTGAACTCATGACCTTAACTCATAGCCTCCGGAACGTGGGTATTATAAGTGTGCACCACCACACCCAACTCCCCTTCATCTTATTGTTGACATGTTTGTTTTGTTTTGTTTGGGTTTTTTCCCCTTCGTTCTTCTATCTGGATAGCCAGTTCTCAATCTTTTCAATGAAGCAGCTTTTGATTTTGTTCCTTTTTCTCTGCTTTGATACCCATCTCACTGGTTCTTGGGATGGTATCTGTGCCTTTCTTCCTCTGGTCACTGTTTACAGACTTGCTCTTTTTTACCTTTTACATGTTGATGCTTGAATCATTCATCTGAGATCTTCCTTTTTCCTGGTGTACATTGATGCTCTCCACTCCTTTTTACATATTGTTCTAACAATAGGTTTTTTTCTCTTGCCTATTTTTTTCAGTTGTTAGTTGTTCTTTGACATGTCAATTCTTTCTTGAACTGTATATTACTTTTAAGTGTATGTCTTAATTTCCAAATACATGTGGGTTTTCTTAGATACTGGTCTTTCATGATTTCTAGTTTTCTAAGAGCATGGTTCATATGATACGAGTGGGTTTGAAATTGTTGCCCTTTTTGTAGTCGTCAAGTTGGCCCATCTTGGTTGCTCTTCTATGAGTATTTGAACAGAGTACCTTCTACTATTCTCTAATATTTGAAATATTCTCTAAAAGTTCAGTGGATTATACCTTAAAGGATCTTATTCTACTTACTCTGTAAGTTATTGACAGAGAAGATTTGAAATTACAACCTCTAGTTGTATTTACATACTCTTCACACCCTTGGATATGTAGAAGTTGGATGCTATCCAGTATTGTCATGTTATGCTTCAGAAAATGACTCAAGGAAGCAAAAGTAAGCATTCCAGTTTCTGGAAACTGCTTGTCAATTTTTTTCCTCTTGTATGTACTTTGCTTAATCCCAACTAATCATGGCTACTCTATGTTCTCCTAATTTAGGTGTTGATTATAGCAACTATGTTCTGCAATCCTCTTTCCTGCTTTATGTGTATAAAACATCTACATACTACTAAAATATTTGTGGGTGAATTAACACACAGTCACAATTGAACAAAGCAATAGTGATAACATGTCTTGACACAAATATTAATAAAATTTAAGTCTTGCTAATGGAAGTATTTATATTAATCTACTTTATGCATGTTTTACATATTGTATAATATAAGAAAAAATCAAGACCCTGTATCTAATATCCACTGACGAGTGAGTACATACCATGTTTGTCTTTGTGTGTCTATGTTACCTCACTCAGGATGGTTTCTTTTAGTCCTACTCATTTGCCTGCAAATTTCAAGATGTCATTGTTTTTTATTGATGAGTAGTACTCCAATGTATAAATGTATTACATTTTCTTTATTCATTCTTTGGTAAAGGGGCATTTGGTTGCTTCCAGGTTCTGGCTATTACAAATAATCCTGCTATGAACATAGTTGAACAGATGTCCTTGTGGTATGAATGTGTACCCTTTGGGTATATTCCTAGAGGACTGAGCTCCAAAATATACAGAGAATTCAAGAAGCCAGTCACCAAAACACCAAATAATCCAATTAAAAATGGGATACAGATCTAAACAGAGAATTCTCAATAGAGGAATCTCAAATGGCCTAAAGGCACTTAAGAAATTGCTCAACATCCTTAGTCATTAGGGAAATGCAAATCAAAACAACTCTGAGGTACCATCTGACACCTGTCAGAATGGCTAGAATCAAAAACACCAATGCCAGCTTATGCTGGAGAGGATGTGGAGAAAAAGGAACACTCCTCCATTGCTGGTGGGAGTGCAAACTGGTACAGCCACTTTGGAAATCAGTATGGTGGTTTCTTAGAAAAATGGGAATCAATCTACCTCAAGATCCAGCAATTCCACTCTAAGGCATATACCCAAAGAAAGTTCTGTTCTGTTTAGTTTTTTAAAGATAAATACTACATGCTTTCTCTTACATGCAGAATCTCAATTTAAATACAAATAACAATAGTATATTCAATATTTGAAAAACCTGTAAGTCTTCAGCCCTGTATTGGTGGCAATAAGCCATTCTCTTTTATTGTTCTTTTAGATTAATGGTGGTGATAGTTTTAGAAAGGAGGTCTGCTTTAAAGCTCGAGTTAGCCTTTAACTTGCAGTAACCCTTTGCCTCACCCTGCAAAGCACTGGGATTGCAGGCATATACCCCCATGACTAGCTACCCCCCTCATTTGTTTTTAACCAAACCAGCAAGTCTGGCAACCATTTCATTTTCTTTGTATGGGAGAATCTGCCCTGTGGTTTCCAGGTATGGTAGAGATTGTCTCAAAACAAGTCAGTTCACTGATTGCCCGACACTTTATTATCGTTTGTGTGGGCCACTCATCATATATGAACAGAGAGTGTGCTGAAATGAACTCTTCAGAGCAGAAGCTCTCCACAAAGAATTTATTGATGCAGCAATCTGGTGTGTGTCCACTTATAGTCCCCAGCCTTGCCTGGGATGTGTGGTCACTGCCAATCTTGGGAGAGAGTGGAGTTAAAATCTATTCCTGGTAGTTTGAAATTGATCAATTATTTCTGCCCTGAAGTAACTTGCTGAAGACGTGTATTCAGGCCAATCTGTAAATAGCACAGTAGGCCTGAAGCAAGTTACACGGCCTCTTTCTAAACAAGTAGTTTTATAACGTCCTTAGTTAACAACTAAAATAACATGACGGGTAAGCATTCCTGTGAGGCAAGGACTTAAGACATCCAAACGTTTTCTCCAATAGTTCATGTGCTAAGGAAACCTTGCCCCTTGCCTCACAGATGTAGTGAGGGAGTCGGTCCACAGCCTGCACATGAGATTGCTCGTCTCTCGACACAAAGTCAGGATGTGCAGATGGTGAGGTTCTACTTCCAGGCACTTAAAGAATGTGGAGCACAAGGAGTGCTTATTCCGTGGTATTTCATCATCATAGTCCTGGCTACTGCTTTTCAGTGTGTGAGGGCAAGGAACTGGTGACCCTTCTCATTTCTCTTGCCATTACAGCTGTGGACAGGATATTCTCTTCACACTAAGCTACAAGTGTCAATAGTTTTCTTCTTTCAATTCCACACTGATAGTTACGCCAGGGATTCTCAGGGCAGACAACACTGGCATTTCACGGTAGATATTCCTCATTACGGGGGCACTTCTGTGTCCTAACAGCTATAGAACCTCATCCTTAACTTAAACTTGCTAGATGCTAGAGGCATCCTGTCCCTACTGGGACAGCTCAGTAATCAGTTATTATCAAATATGAGGGACAAGGTTACTCCTGGCTGAGAACCATTTTTTAGAGAGGTTTTGCTATTTCTTTAGGGTTTATCTTCTCAACATAAAGACAAAATTGAAAGCTTAGCAGGTGAATTGTAGCCTGTCCACTTCCTCCAATCATTTATTTAACCAAGCACTGGAGCTTGCAAACTGACAGACCAAAAGATACATTTAGCAGAAGGTGTCACACTTTGACTTACAGGGTGATTTTGTTTCAAATTAAAATTTGAAGGCATATGGGGAAGGCCTGTCTTCTTTAATCTTGGATTATATCACCAAGTCAGTGCTCTTATAAAAGATGTGTCTCCTGGGCTCATTGTAGGTTTCCCAATCCTAAATCATCAGCCCTAAGCACATGCACATATGGGTGACACTAACTGGACTTAGTATATCATACACACACACACACTGCATTTGTTTAATTAATATCCAATAGCTAGGCAGTAGAGGGAAGGGTGGGACTGGTAGGCAGCATGAATAAGTGGGAGGAGGAATCTAGACTGGCAAGAGAATGAAGGAGAAAGAGAGAGAGAGATGCCAGGGCAGGGACCAGCCAGACACTGCAGAAGCAAGAAAGTAGGGTATACAGAATAAAAGGCAAAAAGTAAAATTAAGATGAAGAGAAACAGGTTAAATTAAGTTATGAGCTAGTGGGATAAGCATAAGATAAGGCTGAGCATTCATAATAATAAGTCTCCATGTCATGATTAGGGGCTGGTGGTCTGAGATAGCCTGCTACACACACACACACACACACACACACACACACACACACACACACACACACCACGTTTACATACACGCACACACACACATACACACATACACACCACACGTGCACACACACACACACACACACACACACACACACACACACACACTCATAGAAGAGGAAGGAGGTCATAAGTTCAAGAGGGAAGTGGATAGCATGAGAGAGGCTGGAAGAGGAAGAAGGGTGGGTGAAATAATGTGTCCTCATGTATGAAATTCTCGGAAGATTAAAGTAATGATGATGGTGGAGTATGGGGGGAATGGGAGGGAAGGGTGGTCGGGGTGCATGTGAGGGGGTAGAAAGGAGAAGAGGGAAGGAGGGGGAGGGAGGGAGAGAGGGAGGGAGAGGGAACTGGGATAGGTATGTAAAATTAAAAAAAAAAGAATAATTAAAAAAAATAACGGTGATAGGCCTTCCCTTCGCATGTTTTCAGTGCATCATTCATTTCCTCTTTTGCTTTCTTTATTCATTTCCCTTTACTTGTCCAGTAGTGCTCTGAGCACCTACCTGATGTGGCACTGTGCTAGGTGTCAGTGCTCATGGAGGGCTTCCCAGTGTTCATTCTGCTCAGGCAGCTCAAGCACAGAGCCCCTGTACTGGGGGAACATGCAGCTTGTTCAGATTCCATCTTAAGGTCATCTTTGCATTATTACATTTAAGATTCAAAGTAATTTCAATACAGCTACTATTAGCACTTCGGTTTGATTATGGTGTTTTGTTTTGTTTTGCAGGCATTTTGGAATTCTTTCGATCATTGTTTACAGGTGTCTATTTTTATTCAACGCTGAATCATCCGCTTCTTCCCCATTAGAGTTGATAAACGCCTCCGAAGGTGCATTTAAGGATGTCTGTCAATTCCCTGGTCCATCCTCTATGGTGGAATGTTTAAATAGGTTTCACTGTAGTCTATTGTAAAGCGTTTCTTGGCAATCACAATTAGTGACACTTGCGTATTGTAGATGAATGTCCTTGAGCTGTAGTTTCTGGCGGTTTCATTCCCAGCAGTCCCTGAGAACTGAGCTGGAGTCAGAGGGCCTGGGCTTATTCTTCTTGCTCTGTTGCACACAGCCCAGCTGCTGTCTAAAACACAGGTTCTGCTCTGTGAGCTGTGATGGCTCCATCCAGCCACGATCAGGTGTGGTATTTCATTGAAAAAAAAATGTACAAATTGGATGCTAAAGGTTTTTAAAAGCTGTCTACTATCTCAGGGATGCCCCCCCAAAGTCAGAATATCATTTAAATTTGAGTTTAGTTTTCTCTACTGGTGTGAACAAAAGAGGATTTTGTCAGCATATCAGAGTATAATAGTGGGACATGGGACGGACATCCATCCTTTCTCTACCATTAGGTCCCCATGGCAGAGCTGTTCATCGCTGGCCATTTCAGCCCCTTTACTCCAGTGATGGCCTTGTTCCTTCTTGCTGACTTGAAGCTAGGTGTGAAAGAGTATGCTTTGGCCAATGGCTGCAAGTGAGAAGTGTCGCTTTTGTAGGAGACCCCATAAAGCAATTGATTGCAGGAGTCACCATATTCCCTTAGTCTTCATCCACAGTCCCAGACCCTCTCTAGTCTAGGTCCTTGAAAAGCCCTGTGAGGATATCATGAAGCAAAATCCCACAGCGGCCCACGGTGGGTGAGAAGTAGATGCTCTAAGCCACCAAACCAGGGATGCTATGTGACCTGGCCTGACTGCCAGCACCAGGCCAGTACCTGAGAGTCTGTTGCCAAGTACCTGTGTGTAAGGCAATTTTAACATCCAGAGCCTTGCTGTGCCTCACTGAATAGGCACTTTTCCAAACAAGGAAAGAGTTGTGTGGTATTTATGTAGAATCCTTTCGATTCTGAGCAACAAAGTGGGTGACAACACTATGCCATCTGCCAGCTCAAATTATTTTTGTCATCATAGATTAAAAATTCTGTTTTAATATTCAGCAGGGAAATGACTTAATGCTGGTTGGCTTCAGGCAACTTTTAAGAAATTGCTTCTCCTTTGCAACAGACTCATAAAAACTAATAAAAAAAAAGTGAGCTAGCATTTATTGATCATTCATTATATGTCAGGGACTGTGCCAAGCATCTTACTGGCATAGTCTCTAGTATTTCTCCTCAAAAGATCATGAGGTCAGTAGTACACCATTGCCAGTTTGAGATGAAGAAACCGAGGCTTAAGATAAATCCCATTTATCGAGGTCATTTACTAATTAATAGCATCAGAATTCGAATCACATTGTGTGGAATTCTGAAATGGGAGTGTGCCAACTATCGAATGACAAGGGACACTGTGTTGCCTCATTCTGTTGCTGTGAAAAATACCATGCAGCTTAGAGGAAGAAAGAGTTTATTAGCTAACACCAGCAGCTTCCTTCCCTGAAGCAGAGAAAAATGCCACTGCTGGCTCACTCTCAGGCTTGTATTTCAGGGGGTTGTTTGAAGATGTCCACCATAGTCTCATGTTTTTGAATCCTTGCTAATCCTTTCCCCATCAGCACCATGAGGTTTCAAAGCCTATTCCTATCGCCACTTGGCCCTCTCTGTTTTCTGCTTGTGGTTTGAGATGTGAGCTCTCAGGTACCCTCTGAATCACCATGCCTGCCTCCTGTCATGTTCCCCACCACGATGGTGATATACTCTCATCCCTCTGGAACTGTAAGCCCCAAATAAACTCATCCTTCAACAAATTGGCTGGGTCATAATGTTTTATCACAGCAACAGAAAAGTAACTAAACACTTTGGTAGCTTTCTTATGTAACCCAGAACCATATGCCCAGGGAATTAATGCTACCCGCAGTAGATTGGTCCTTCCTTCTCCCCAGGTAATTAATGCTACCCACAGTAGTCTGGTCCTTTCTATATATATTAACAATATTTCACAGATATTTCTACAGGCCAATCAGACTGAGACATTCTGTCAATTGAGACTCATTTTTTTGGTAACTCGGGGCTCTGTGTCAAGTTGACAATTATAGATATCTAGGATAGATATCTGTCTATAGTCAGACACTCTGCCCCCCACTCAGGCTTTCTTCCACTAAAATTTTATTGGTCTATTTGATTTCTGATGGACTGGCATCCTTTATCGATGCCTTTTTTCTCCCCTGCCTGTCTTTGCCACGAGTGGCATCAAGATTTTCATCTGAAGTAGGATTTTGTCAAACCAACTACTGCCTAGCAACTACTGTTCAGACACTAGAGACAAATACCAGTGAAATTTACCTTTGCCCTTAAGAAACCAATACCAGAGCAGTGCTGGTTCAGAAATATGTGAGCCACATGTGGAAGCCACACACGGACACGCATATACACATGTGTATTAAGTGTTAAACATATTGAGGGAATTAATTTTAATACCATACTTCATTAATGCAGTATGTCTAAAATGTCATCACTTAAACATGACACCAGCATAGGAAATGAAAATATTTTACATTTGTACTGTGTTTCTGAAAGCTGGGTCATTTCATTTTTACACTTAACAGTATATGACCATCTAGGCTGGTGGAACCATTGTCAAAGGTGATGGGTAGCTTTTGCACTGCCCAGAATATGTCTGATGGGTAAGAGATGACTGGGCTGGGCAGAAACAGAGTGGGAGCAGGCTTTGAAGTGATCCCTAGGAAAAGCCATACTGGGCGAGTTGTCCTTGCGTGGTCATATGCAGGTGCATGATGTCTTCTTACGTTCCCTAGTCAATGAGAAGAGCATCAGCTTTTCTGGTAGGTGTTACAAGCCTGTTTTCCCCGCTGCCACCACCGCCGGTCGGTCCCGCTGCCGCCCCGTTGGCCCCCAATAATACACAGAGACTCTGTATTTGATACAGTCCTGTTGTCCAGTTACCATTATTGTTTATGGGCTAGCTCTGTCTTAATTACTAACCCATTTCTACTTATCTAAGTATTTCCACGTGGTCATCTTATCGGAGAGCTGCGGCCGGTGTCTTCTTCCTCTAGGCTCTACAGGTAGGCGAGTGTAGCCAAGTCAGCTCTTGCTTTCCTTCTCGCCTTCCCTTCTAGGAGAAGTCCTAGGGTTGTGAAAACCTGTGTCTTCTATCCAACCACAACATAAAAAACAGTAGCTGGGTGGTGTTCCTGGGAAGTTTCCATAACAGGGATTGACTTGGATAGGAAGTTACACTTATTCTTTGTCCCTCCCAGCTTCTTGTTGCCTGGAAGATAGACAAGACCTCTGGGACTGATTACGTCACAACTGTGGATGGAAACGGCACTGAGGGCATCTGAGGAGAAGAGCTCACAGCACCTGTGTCTATAGAACTGTGGTTCTAGCCCTGGGCTACTCAATACTAGACCTATTACATGTGAAAGAGAAAGTTAAGCCATTTCAGCCACTGGTACTTGTTTAATATTATATACACACACCTAACCCTGGCTGATGGTAGAGAGAATTGCCATCTTTTTATGGAAGCTTTTGTTAGAAAAAATGGAAGCTCTCTGGAAAAAAAAATATATAAGCCACTAGGGAAGATTCTAGAGGGAGAGGTGGTGTCAGAAGCAAAGCTGAGAATTTGTGGCTTTGACCTCCATGTGGCAGAGCTCTCTGTGATGGATAACATTATCTAAAGGTGTGATTTCTGCTGCCTCCTCTCTCCCGTTGTTACATATTTTTGAGGTAGCTGTCATGCTTGACTGTGGCTATGATTGTTGACATTCTATATGGGACATCTCATGAGATGTGGTGTGATGAGCATTCTATCCCATCTTCTACTTGGACAGAGTCCTTGCCTCTGTAACTTGTCAAGAGACCCATAAACAATAGGGAAAAGAAAGGGCGTGTCTCTTTTTCTCTCCTTAGCCCTATCCCAGGGCTGATGTTTCATCTTCAGGGACCTCTGGCTTGACCTGGCCCTTGTCATCTCTAGATCCTGGGCTACACAGGCACCTGGCTCGCCTCCCTTCTCCCTCCTGCTGTTTGCCTCCTGGCTGTGGCACCCCTCATTTAGCATCTGTAACAGAGGTGCTGATCCTCAAATCCGTCAACTGTGCAACTTGTCAGCTGCTCTGCAGAGGGCTCACTGGGAAGGGAGGCTGCTGACTCAAGGCTAAGTTTGATTTTCATACCAGCTGCAGAGCCTACTCAACCGCAAGAGCCGTCCTGCTTGCAAGGTGGCCAAATCAATCAGTGGCTTATTGAGCATCCACACTACCCTTCAGAAGTACGATCAGTTCTTCCCCTGCTGCCAATGGTGGGCTGAGCCAAGTCAGATGCCCAGGCTGCCTGCCTCACTGCTTCCAGGTGTAGGCAGCCTGCAGCCTGGTACTTGGATTGGGCCTGCTTCTGACTAACCTGAATCCAGCCCTCCAGGATCTCTTTTTCAGTCCTCACTGCTGAGCAGAGAGGCTGGGCAAATCTTAGTAGTAAGGGTTGTATGATAAATACCATGGGCTCCATGGTCCTTGCTCTCTGTTACATTTGCTCAGCCCCACCTCTGAAGGGTGATGGGAGCATAAACATTAGTAAGCAGAAGGGGTGACTGTGTTTCTACGAAGCATTACTTAGAGACACGGACATCTGAATTTCACGTGGTTTTAATCTGTCACAAAGTATCTTTGTTTCAGTTTTTCTAACCATGTAAAATGTAGAAACTATTCACAGCTCATAGGCTATGCCGACACAGGCACAAAGCTGGATTTGATCCAAAGGCCAGTGTTCATCAACCCATTACCTAGAAGAAACATACTGTTGTGACTAAGAATAGAACGTTTGTTTTGCACTGTACATGTGTGTGTGTAAACCCTGGGGCCGTTGCTAACTGACTGTGTAACTTACCATCAGCCCCTCCATGTTGCTGAGCCCCAGTCTCCTGCACGCTCAACACTGGACCAACACAGGACAGCTCCTCAATTGATGAGATGATGGATGTCAAAGTAGATAGCCCAACATACTCCGAGGGTTCACTGTGAGCCCAGTGTTGGACTTGACACTTTGAGAAACTCTTAAGTGAACCAGACACAGCAGATTGTTCAGGAGCCAGGAGACTAGCAGAGGGGTGGCCTAAAGCCCCAGTCACTGTCACACTCAGGAGAGTGATGTGGTCTGAGAGGGAGGCACAGCAGGAACAGTTTGTCATCTCCCTGTCACAGTGGTGCTTCCTGGGGCTTGGGAATGCTGTGAGATTTAGCTCAGAGAGAGAGAGAGACAGCCTAGCTGCTGAGGTCTGCCACTGAGAGGCTCTTTTGTTAATTTCCACAGCCCACAGATGCAGACTGACATTGGAAGTTCAGCTTTCTAGTAACCTCTGCCAGCACCCCAGGATCTTTCCTCAGCTCCCAGGCCATGAGATGTCACAATGGTACAGCTTTGCTTTAGCCAGAAAGGAAGGCCAGCCCAGCTGAGTTTTTGTCAAAGAATGCCTTGCTATTGATGTTTCTGTTAGATGGGAAGGCCTTCTAACAAAGCCCATACACTCTGTTGATGAGCTGTTTGCAGAATAGGTGGCCAGCAGGGTGCTTTATGATTTTATTTGCTCATACTTTCTAGTTTCCACTTAACACATGAGTGTGGCACTTAACATTCCAGGTGTGAGTGTGTTCTACCCCATTCAACCATCAGTCAGAATCCTAACTTAGCTCATCACCAGGAGACATCCTCAACATGCTCAAACACCACGACCCCTTTCTGCATTCCACAATGCTCAGAACCTGTACTATTCTGGACCGAGTTGACCCAGTTGATGGAGTTGGGTGTTTTATACCAGTCACAGAGCTGCCTCTGCCTTTGACAGCGTTACTCAGGTTCAGCTTTGAAAGCAGTTGTCTTTCTTTTCTCCCTCTTTGCAAACTCTTCGGGAAAACCCTTAATTCCAACTCCAAAATGCCCAAAGCAGGCAGCTACCTTGGGGACTGCTTCATTTTTGAACTGTTACATTCCTTTCCATGATGCTTGGCACTGCCTCCTGCTGTGGTGGCAGCATGGGATTTTGAGCTTATTCTAGGATGTTGAAGCATAGAAGGAACTTCCAGGTTGGGAACCGCATGAAAAGCTTAGCTGCCCTGGGCTTGCTTCTAACACAATTCCAAGGAACACTATCCTCTTCATTGCCTACATGGGTGTTGCTGTTTGGAGTTAGATACTGCACTACTTACTGATAAGTTGCAGTGGACATGGACCGAAGATCAGGGCTGAGTCCTGGGGTGGTTTTGGTGCCTCGGCTCACCCAGCGCCCGTGGGTGGTGATATTGTTCAGAGATGATGAGACACCCTGGAGGCAGGGTTTAGTGTAGAGAATTAGATGATTGTCAGGCGTGGTCTTGGAAAGTATGAAGTAGTTCTTGTGGAATCCCAGTTAATTCCCACGAACATGCATTCTGTAGGGGAGCATCATTGGACCTTGCTTTCCAGCCATCTTCTATTTCAATCGCGTGATCTCTTTGTGCTCCTTTACTTGGTGCTATCGTTAAGAGCTGATCAGAAGCTGAACAATAAGGTCCTCCAGTTCTAAGTTTTCAGCCTCCAAGCCTTTGAGTAATTACATCTTTGGGGGGGGGGGAACTTGATGCAGCTTGGGCATTTTTTTTTTAGCATTGGCAAGCATACTACACTCTCATCTCTCATTAGATTAAGACTATGGAAGAGAGAGAGGAAAGAGACACTGTGGAGGGACACCTGTACTAGTCCTCTTCTGAGAATTTTAAATGTACTGATTCTTTAAATTATGAAACAGGAGAATCTTGTCACTCATTGAGGAGTGGTTGCATTGCACAATGTGCCCATCAGTGTCCTATACAATGGTGGAACAAGCCAGAAGCAGGTGTCCTTCCCTCACACAAGCTGTAGCCTAATGGATTCTGATGTTCTCAAAGGGCCAACCCTGGTCTTTGTGGCAGGACCAAAGCTTAACGAATGCAAAGCTAAAGTCGCTGTCACTCTGTCAGGCCTTCAGAAAACCTCTATGAACTTCAGCTGCAGGAGATTGCATATGCAACCCCAGGGTTAACATGTCACCAAGTGGCTAACCTTACCTGCTAAATTTAATTTTCATCAGAAATTCCACATCTCACCTCCTTGATACTGGGAGAGCAGGCCGCATTTCCACCGCGGTGATCTCAAATCTCCTGGCTAAGGCTTTCCTTCAGTCCTTCCCTCACCCTTCCTTGGCCCCTCTGCCCTTGACTCGGGCTTAGCCCTTTAAGCGGCCTGTGTTGATGAGGGGCAAGGCCTCCATCTCTGTGAATACAATGTATCCTACATCTCCGGGTGTTTGTATAAAGTCTCTCTCCCCCATTCTCTCTTCCTTCCTCCCATCTCCTGGAAGGTGGGAGTAGCTTCCTGTCTAATTTTGCTTGGAGCCCCTCCACAGCCCCCACTCCTGTGCCTGGCACACACAGCAGGTGATCGATAAATGCTTTTGAATAAGGAGCTGAAACTGACTCACAGCCAGCACTCTGGCCCTAGGCTCGGTTGTACTATGGCATGCAGTCTTCCAAGGAAAGCTGTTTTGGCTTTCTTCCACAGAGCCAGTATGAATTTCAATGCTAGACCTTCAAAAAACAAACTCAGAGGAAAAAAAAATCTACTTTGGGTAATTGTGGGGGAAAAAAAGAAAAAGAAAAAAAAAAAAAAAACCAGCCCCAGTAGATGGGAGCCCTAGGGAACCTTGGACAATTTAGCAAAATTTAAACTAATACCTGGTAGTTACTATATGACACATATGCATGTCTTATGTGTCTAAATATGTGCATGTACATGCCTATGTATGAATATATTTTCACAGCTATCTTATGGCATAGATATCCTTACACTCATTTTAGAAAAGACAAAAGTAGAGGTCAGTAACCTATACTAAACCACATAGCCATGTTGGAGCATGAGCTGTCAGCCTCTCACTGTGTACTTATGTCTGTGTGTGTGTGTGTGTGTGTGTGTATGTGAGAGAGAGAGGGGGGAGAAAGAGAGAGGGAGAGAGAGAGAGGGAGACAGAGAGAGAGAGAGAGAGAGAGAGAGAGAGAGAGAGAGAGAGAGAGAGAGAGCCAGAGAGGGAGGGAGAGGTCTGTGTGTAGATCACAGTCAAATCATTTTGAAGTATAAAGGTGTGTGTGTGTGTGTGTGTGTGTGTGTGTGTGTGTGTGCTCCTGTGACTTTACTGTCTTCAGCCATGGTGTAATTAATAGACACCTGGCCTCTAAGGACAGTGAGAGTTTAACTTCAGAATATTTTAAAATATTTAAAATAAATTCCTGGCAAAACTTGGCCAGCCTACAATGGTAGAGAGCCAGTGTCCAAAGAGTTATCTCTGAGGAAGACCATCTGCAGCCCCACGTGGAGAGTGAGCCTTTTGCTGTCTTCACTTCTTACACTTTTATCAAAAGCTCTTCCCCTGTCCAACTGATTTCTCTGGCGGAAGCTGGAGACATGCCCCTGTTAGTTACCCTGCATTTTAATTTTGTCCTTAAGGCTTTCTTCTCTCCACCTTCTTTGGTACTCAGACATCCTATCAGTGAGTTAGAACTGTCCCCTCGGGACATCCATGTTTCAGAATTCCCCACTTTGTGAAATCTGGTACTGGAATGAACACTAGCCTGCTTTCACTCATGAACAGCCTGTATCTTTTCTCCAGTGTCAATCTGCTCTGCAGAGAGGATCAATTACATGGCACCGTAAATGTGCAAATATCGCTTTAAGGAGTGTTTGGTCTATGGGTGTCTGCTTCTGACTCTGCCTCGCCCTTCCTCCTGGTTGTTCTTTTGTGTTTCCCTTCCTAGGCCCTCCTTTCCCCCTGGCCTCCTCCTCTTCGCTTTGGTTCCTGGGCAGCTGCTACTATGAAGACAGTGCAGCTCCCATCTGCTTCCAGCATATGGGACCAAGGCTGTTGCTTCCAAAGTCCTCTTGTTTGCTGTTTAGAGCAGGGTGAGTTATTGTGTGCATGAAGGCAAAAACTTGCAGCATGGTCCATATAATCTTTAGTGTAGATGGAAGCAGATGATCAGCTTTTTTCTCTCTCCATCCATCCATCCATCCATCCATCCATCCATCCATCCATCCACAAAACTATGTAATCATGTCCTAACTTCTTCCACAGAGATTTTGAGGTTTTTCATACACCTATATAAGACAATAGAAACAAAGTTCAAAGTCCAATGAAATAGAGCAACCACAGAAGGCTGGGCCAAGAGGAAATTAAAACACAAACCTACATATTAAAGGACTCATAAGTATTATTACCAATTCATGGAACAGGCATGTACACAGCCCCCCCCATGGCAATACAACACAACAAAATAAAAAACACACATCAAAAATCCATAAATAAATGTAATATCTTTAGGTTTAGTTTTCCTGACTTTGGGTTCATAGAGGAGAACACAGGTGAATATCAACCAGAAGGAATTAATTGAGTTATTGTTGAATTCATTGGTTGCTGAATCTGTGGGTTGCTTGCCATGGGAGATTAGATCAGTTTGTTAGGGAGGCTGATTATGCAATGGGTTCCGTGAGTATCTTCTCTAATCAATCAGTCTGTAGTGGTAGGTGACATACTCCATAGTTCCTTACTGGCTATAGGAGGGGGGGGGCTTGAGGAAATGGATAGTCACCTTCATAGTTAAAATGTCACAAAGGACTGGTCAACATAGTCACATTATAAGTTGTTTGGGGATGATTGTGGACAATTGGCTAGGAGTTATTATACAGCTTTAGAGATGAAGCTCATTAATGAGTTCATAAAATAACTAAAGTCATTGGCAGGAAACTCTACAACTTCTCCAAACTACCCATTAAATGAAAAAGAGAACAGTGAGCAAAGTGTGCTCAGCTCTAATTCTTCCTGGATTTTTGTGACTTCATGCTGCTTCAGACCTACTGAGTTTTGTAATGGGGACTTGAGTACACAAAAGGTACTCAGATGCCTCCAAGGTAAGATAGAAGGAGCACGTAAGTACCTGCAAAGGGCTGATGTGGACAACTAACATGGCCAGAGATGTCAGCCCTTTCACAAGATGAAACTAGCTGCTTCCTCCAGAGGAACTGCGCCCACATAGAAGCTTAGTCTTGTGTTTTGTATCATGTGATTTTAGGCAGAAACTCACAATTCCTATAAAAGCTTACAAATGGTCAGGTTAAGGCATGTCTAGAGACAGAATTTAACCTCTGCTCATCTGCACTCAGCCAATACCCTATATAAATGTGAAAGAGAAAGCTAAAGAGGAAAGCGAATGAGCCAAGACCCATGAGTATCCATGTTCTCATTTATGAACATCCATGCTCTCATCCAATTATCATAGCTCCATTTCAGTGAGAGTTATGGTGGTACATTTGGGGCTCTGTGGAAGGAAGACAAGATTTGTTCCTTGACCAGAATGGCCATACTTCTAATCAATGTTGCTGTTAAATCTACACCTGAGAACAGAACTAGTTCTTAAATATCTAATGACAAAAAAGCAGGTCCTTGTCATCCAAAATTGTATTTTATGGGACTGGAAATACCTCACCTTCTAAGTTCAAAACTCCTTCTTCTCCTCCTCCTTCTTCTCAGGTACAGAATTTCTTAGCTGAGTTCAGGGGTGCTTTTGCCTCCTTTGTTTATGGATAAAGTATAAACAGAAACTCCGGAGAACAATTTAAAGCTACCTATTATGCCAAAGTGTTCACTTGGCAAAATGAAATGCTCCGAGCATTACATAACAAAGGTACAAAGGTACAGGTTGATGCTGAGATTTTTAAAATTTTTGTATTGGACAACTATGGCCGCCTTGAAGTTATCATGGCACTGGAAGTTGTAAAAATGTTGATTTCATTTGTCAGGTGTCATCTTAAAAACTGTTGGTCTAATGAGCTTAAACACGTGGCTCTGGGCCACCTGTTGGGTATTCACCCCCACTGCTCCACGTTCAGGGAGGCAGGGAGAAGCCTTGGGAAGCCATAACTACTAACTGAATGATGCCCCATGCTGCTGAATAAACAGCTCTTCCCTCTATGACTGTCTGTCAAATGTGCCAGAAGTTGAAGTCTGCCTTCACTTAAGCATTTGTCATCCCACAGTCATTGGATGATGTGCAATCTTGATCCCAGTGATATGAATGAAGGACAGAATGGACCACCCTGTGTTAAGTTCTAGGATAAGGGTTGGAGTGTACAGACTCTCACCTGTGAGGTAAAGATGAGCATCGTGCAGATTTTAAAAGCATTCCACGTGTATAAAGCATAGAACTATCAGTGGGAAGCAAAACCAAACAAAGCACACATGATTTCAGCCACTCAGGATAATTATCAGGGATTGAAACCAAGTTTAATTTGGGAAATATCTGTATTAGTCAATACTACACAAGACAAGAGTTCAAGGCAAAACAAGACAGTGCTGTGTAATGAAATGTCTTCTGGAATAGCAAACCTTTTCCAACCAAGAAGCAAAGTGCAGGTAGACAATGATGAGAACACAGGGATTGCTTCTCTAGAGCTCTTTGTCAGATATCACACCATCTCTGCATCTATAGCCCTCATTCTGCTTCCCTCAGTGGCTTTTTTCTCTTGCTCTAACCCCAGCATGGCCAGCTCCTCTATTGCTACCTCATAGTCGTCAGCCAAATGACTCAGTGCCCAGTGTGCAGGGTGGGATGAATCATTTCACCAGGAAAAGAGGCATCATTGGGCTGTCTAAGCACATGGAGGCAGGATCATTCCCTGCCTCTGTTAGAGCCCTGGGTTTCCCCTGTTTAATCATAGAATCTAGGTCTCTTGATTCAGGCTGAGTTACTTTTTGGTCAATAGTTGACTTTCAACTAATCTACTGGTTGACTTTGCATCCAGCATTGTTAACAGCTTAAGGAGCCATGAGGCTGCTGGTGTGGTGGGGGAACCAGAGCTGAAAACTGTGGCAGGGTCAGAGACTCAGCTTGTCATAGAAGCAGACATGTTATGTCAGTTGCTTTGTAGTGACATCTTCTCATGACCTGCTGCTGCTGGAAAATATGATGTAGGCTTAAGTTACTCTAAGACTCAAGAATCCAAGGAAACAAATCTCTTTTGTATGGTTCAGCTTCCTCTAGGTTGCTCTCTGTACACTCAGGTTTTCTAATCCTTACCATCTCTGTTTTTATTTTCTCTATAATCTTTCTATCTCTTTTTGGTAACCGGCAACTGTGATTTTGCATACTGTTTCATGTTTGTCATTAATCTCGTCTTTCTTCCGATGAAAGACCCACATTTCCTTTTGGGTTCACAGAGGGTTGGTGCACGTCTAACCAACTGGCATTGATCCCTGGCCATAAAAATAGAGATGAAGAGGAATCTATGACTTTATCTGGATCATCAAGATAGTCTGGAGATGGTCCTGGGACATCTTGAAAGTCCTGAGTTGCTGAATTGCTTGATGTAATCCTGAAGCTGTTGTTGGTGGTTCTGCTCTCTAAGGAAGAAGCCTGTTTAAGACCAAGGATAAAAGAGAAATAGAGCAAGAGAGGGACTCCTAGGGCAAGAAAGGCAGTTCAAGTCATAACAATGGCTGACTGGAGAGCCTCTGGACATAGCCACTCTTGAATATGGAATTTGAACTTGCATTTTACAGTTTTGTTTCCCCTTTGATGAGACTTCAGTTTTCTACCACTGGTCAACCAAACATTTTTCACTGATATACCTTTTTTCAGATTTGTTTTTCTGTTCTGTCTCCCCCCCCCTTCCCCTCTACTGTTGATCCCTGATCATCTGCTTATAGAAGACTCTGATGTTCTTATTGTCATGTGTGTGAGAGACAGAGTTTCCTTGGGTAACCCTGGCTGTCCTGGAACTCACTCTGTAGACCAGGCTGGCCTTGAGCTCACAGAGATCCACTGCCCCTGCCTCCCAAGTGCTAGGATTAAAAGTATGTGCCAACATGCCTTTCCTGAATCTGATACTCTTAAACTTTAGGCCTTCCTCTGGATGGGCAGGGCATTAGAACTAGGTAGGAGCTCCTAGGGATTAGAGCCCTGAACCTGACTTGATATTTGAACAAATGAAATCCACTTTTTTGCCTTCTTAGATGTATAGGATTATTAATTCACTAATTCTTGGGTTGCTGCTTGCCTCCCAGGTAACTGCTTATGCCATTTTGGAAATACTCACGGAATATATCTCTACTCCACAGGACATGAGTCCAGTTGTTTTTACAGAAGTTTTGTTAGAGAGGTGACAGATATGTAGATACTTTCTCATGGTCATTCTGAGTAGTTTGCACTAACATTTTTGTTGGATAAAACAGTGTTAGATAAATGTTATGTAAATCATAGAGTCAAAGTTTGGTTGTTAATTTCAAGGAAGGCTTGATGAGACAGAAAGAAAGAACAGTTTCCATTCCTTAAAGCTCCTGAGTTCCATTGTTTTAAAAGAATCTGGTATGACACTTGCTTTCAAGGAATGATGACAAGCCCTTTCCAAGAGGAGACAAAAGCACTAAGAAGGAAAGTTACCTTGAAACTAGGTGACACCCTCTGTTTTTCTAGTTTTCTCATGTCTACCATAGGAATGCACAATATCTTACAATGGAACTATTTCTCTTCTGCATTTAGGGAATCTGTTTTGAATCAAAGTCACTGGCTACTTTGCTAAGCAATCCCACTTGTATTAAGATTAAGAAGGGCCCCAAGAGGAGTTTCATTCAGCAGCAAAAAAAGCCCTAGTGTATACAAGTTTGGTTGTGTTCATGTCTCTATCCAGTTTTAATTCTAACTCTCCAAAGTGTGGGAAATACATCAAATATTACCTTGTAATTACTTAACTGTGACTGTCAGGGTGAAAAATGTATAGGGACCGTCTTGATATCAATATTATATTCCTGTTCATTAACAACAAAGAAAATCAGAAATATATTGTGCTATTAAAAGGTTCTAATGAAAATAAACAAATAAATAAGCTGGGTGGTGGTGGGCACACCTTTAATTCCAGCACTTGGGAGGCAGAGGCAGGCAGATCTCTGTGAGTTCAAGGCCAGCCTGGTCTACAAAGCTTCACAGAGAAACCCTATCTCAAAAATAAATAGACAAAAAGGTTCAAATGATGACTAGATACTGAGTATATTTAAAACACATGATGAGTCAGTGATAACTTGGTTTGGTCAGTGATTTTCATTGACATGCTAGGTAGTTTTATGCCAACTTGACAGAAGCTACAGTCATTTGAGAGGAGCAGACCTCAGTTAAGAAAATGCAGCCGTAAGATGTGGCTTTAGGTAAGCCTGTAAGGCATTTTCTTAATTGGTAGTTGATGGGAGAGGGTTTAGCCATTGTGGGTGATGTCATACCTGAGCTGCTGGTCCTGAGTTGTATAAGAAAACAGAGTGAGCAAGCCAGTAAGCAGCACCCCTCCATGGCTTCTGCGTGGGCTCCTGCCTTCAGGTCTCTGCTATTTGAGTTCCTGTTCTGGCTTCCTTTGTTGACAAACAGTGATATGAGAAAGTGTAAGACAAATAAACCCTTTCCTCTTCAAGTGGCTTTGGTCAAGGTGTTCATCACAGCAACAGAAACCCCAGCTGAAGCAATTAACTGTAATCAATTAACACTTTCACTTAAAGGAATAGCTGAACCAAAATAACTAAACCTTCCATCTTCGATTAAACAAGAAATAAACCCAATTCCATGGGTAGGTGATGGGAGATGTTATTCTGTAAATATGTTTCTCATACTGGTTAATTAATAAAGCACTGTGGCCAATGGGAAAGTGGGGCTAGGAGACAAGGAGGAGAAAGGAAGTAGTTAGGAGGAGTCAGCATGTAGAGCATGGAGAAAGCAAGATGCTGGCCCACCACGCTCGGATAAGATGACCACATGGAAATACTTAGATAAGTAGAAATGGGTTAATAATTAAGACAGAGCTAGCCAATAAACAATGATAATAAGTGGTCAACAGCTTGTATCAAATACAGAGTCTCTGCATGTTATTTGGGGCAGGTGCGGTGATAGGACCAGGCGGGCTGGTGGAAAACAAGTTAGAAATAGAAATGTAACCAGAAAACAGAAGAAAGGCAGAGGTAGAAAGAAAAGGCGAAGAAAGAAGAGAAAGGTAATAAGGGGAAAGAAGAAGAAAGGGAAGAAGAAGAGGAAGGAGGAGAAAGCAGAGAGGGGAAGGGAAGAGAAATGCCCCTTGAATTCATTTTCTCAAGCACACAATGACATTTATCGGGTGCTTGCTAAATGCCACCTATTGCTTGAAGCATTAGGAATGAATGGAGAACAATTGTTTTATCTCTACTGAAATCATTTTGTCTTGTATCATATCTGGCAAAACAGAAGGAAATAAGTAACATCATGTTGTCAGTTGTGTATGCTTATGCAGTGACTAGGAGACATGCTGTGATGTGAGGACATGTGGCCAGGACAGCTGAATCTGTGAGACAGGTATTACCCTTTTCTGGCACAGAAAGACGCTGGGTTCTTGGTAAACAAACTCTCCATACTGAAAGCCACACAGACCGTATCACTTGTAAATAGAAGCTATTTAAGAGAAGCAAGCAAACAAAAACAGACCCCTTCAATCTGGTCTTGTAGAAGAACAAAAAGAAATATGTTGAGGCCTGCGTTGAGCCACATGTATAACTGGTGCAAAGAACAGGCAGGCTGCTTCACGTGTCAGCCCTAGTGGGTCACCCACTTGGGAGAGGGTGTGGGTGCGTGTGTCCTTTGAACATTCTCATTTTCCTCTTGACTCTTGCACCTAGAGGATCCTCACCATCCTTCTCTACTCTGTGCACTGCCCTCAGACTTCTGGGAAATATCTACTAGGGACCTCTTTACTGCAAAGGAGCAGGTACCCACCATGTCCTCCCAAACCTCTTCCATCCTGAGCCACAGAGGTTGCCAATGTGCAAAGGTCAGCATCCTTTAGACCTGTCTGTTTTAAACAGCTGCTCATTCTTCATTCACAGGAAGAGTTCTGAGTCTGAAACTACCTGCACCCTCTGAACACAAGCTGCCTGCAGATCTAAGGCTCTTTCATCCCAAACTATGGTCTACCATCCAGAATGTTCTTTCATTGTGCTAGATTTAGAGATTCCCCTTTATTCTTCTAACCCAAAGTCCCATCCTTTACCTTGGAGGCCTGGAAAAGCAAGGATAATGGATTAGAGTCTCCCTGTTAAGATTCCCTGAAGTCTTTCCTTGAGAAGTTGAGGGGGGAAATCAATAACTAAGATGGTTTGTCATTGAACAAAGGTTCTTTGTGTTGATTTTTTTTTTGCATTGTTATACATCTTGTTGAAATACTGCCTGTGTTTTACATATTTATTTAACCCCTACTAGAAATGAGTGGGTGAGTTACAAAGTCCTTCTCTTGCTGAAGGTGATTCCTTCCTGCACCCCTGACTCCCAGGTCTAATCAACCAAGTCCATAGTTCAAGCATATCTAACAAAAGGCTCTGGTTCATGCTTTAATAAATATGGACCCTAAGTTGTGACTGCCGTGTATGTTGTAGATTGAATTCTGTCTGTTCAAATTCATATGGTAAAATCCTAACCTTTGCTGCGGCTGTGTAGCCACATGCATTTCTTAGGGTAAGAAAGTAACTAACATCTTCATAATGGAAGATTAGCGTCTATGTAGGGAGAGACACAAGAGAGCTTCCTGGCTTGCTCTCTGCCCTGTGAGCACACAGCAGGTCAGCGCCCTTTCCATAAATCCAAACTAACTGTGTCCTTGATCTTGAATTTCCCAGACTCTAACTAAAACTATGAGAAAAATAAAATTCTATTGTTTTATGCTTCGAATCTATGACTTTTTTGTTATGGAACCTGTCCTGGTTGGGTTTTGTGACAAAAGCTAGAATCATTTAGGAAGAGGGAACATCAGTGGAGAAAATGCTCCCACTAGTTTGCCCTTTGGCAAATCTGTATGACATTTTCTTAATTAGAGATTGATGTGGGAGGGCCTAGCACATTGTGAACCCTGATGCCCCTGGGCAGGCAGGTGTTCTTAGTTCTTTAAGAAGCAGGCTGAGGCACTCATGGGGAGCAAGCCAATAAGTAGCACTCCTCCATGACATCTCCTTCAAATCCTGCTAGGGGAGGCAAGGGTTTATTTCATTTTTCAGCTTGAAGTCAACTTTGGTTATAGTGTTTATCACAGCAATAGAAATCTAACTAAAACAGAAGCTTAAGAAGCTTAAGCAAACTATGACAGCACTAGGAATGGAATAAGATCATCTTTTAAGACAGGCATGGTGGTTTACACTCAGCTCTCAGGAAACTGAGGTAGGAGGATTTCTGTGAGTTCAAGTCCAGCCTGGTCTATGAAGCAAATTTCAGGCTGGCCAGGGCTACATAGTGAGATCCTATCTTTAAAAACAAAACAAAAGAAAAACAATTAGGAAAGGGAGGGAGGGAAGGAGGGAGGGAGGGAGGGAAAGACAGAGGAAGGAAGGAAGGAAGGAAGGAAGGAAGGAAGGAAGGAAGGAAGGAAGGAAGGATTGACTTTTAAAAGAATGCCAAGCAATGGTGCCAGTGCACCCAGACTGGCATTGTGTGGTTGCTGGCACACAGCTCTCTTGGAGGTTCTTATCTACATCCTCCTTCGGAGACAACTGGTGAGCATCACACATCAACTCTGAAACTTTAATACTTATAAAAATGATTATTACTGGACAAAAAAAAAATAGTACTTTTCAACTATCCACATCCCCTATCCACCAAATTAAGCAACCAGTATTTGCGGCTGAACTAAAAATTCAACTTTCTTTCAAAGGATGGAGATCTGTAACTGTAGAGCATGTTCTGAAGACTGTTTGTTGAACAAATTAATTTGCCACAGGCTTTGAAAGCCCAAACAATGGAAATGCCGGGGATTCAAAGACCTCACAGATGGGTGACAAGAGCTGCTGCTGGCAATCCCTGAGAACCCATAGAGAGCTGGAGAGGGGCCAGAAGGAGCTGGGTAAATATTGTCTGCTATCTTTCTGAGGGAGAAAAACGCAAATACAAGAAATCATAATTTACAGACCTAGTAATTTTTATTCCCCCCATAGAATTTGATCAACAAGTAATTAGGTCTAGAATTTGAGGGAAAATAGTCAAATATATTAAGATCTGAGCCCATGATGTGTCTCTGAAAACAAATGGGAGAAACAGAGAAAAATGGCAGTACAGATGAGGACTAGGCAGTGTTTGATAAAGGCGAACGAGACAATATAAAAAAGAGGTGTCAAAGGGAAAAGCTAACAATAAAATGTTTAATGAAAAAAAAAAACGACTGTAAAACAGCATAACACAATTTTTTTGCTGTAATGCAGGGATAAAAATAAATATGTAAAATTCCTAGGAGATCACAAAGTAATATTAGTGAATGTATTTGTGAATTTATTTCCTTTTTTTGACTTTCTTTTTCATATTTCTAAATTTGTATGATTAAGTTATGGACAAGTTATTTTTATCAGTGAATGAAGATGTCAGAAGAGAAACACACAAGAGATCAGAAGTATTGATTAGTGTATTGATTTTATGTGGAGGAGGATACTATGAAGGGATCTCTTATAATGCAGAATTCTTACAAATGTTGTTACATTCTATTAACTGACTTCTCAGAAGTGTCTTGTCGCGAGAATCACCAGGGACACACTTAACAGTATGGACTCTGTCATTCTGATAGAGTTGCCCTGTGATAAGGCTTGGGGATCTAATCACGGAGAATTGATCATATTATGGTATATCCATAAAAGTTGAAAACATACATTCATTAACAGTGAGGCAAAGATTACCCCCTTGTGGGCCATTTGTATTATCAAAAATGAAGATAAATGACTAAGACAATGTAGGCTTTTATAAATAATATATTTTTCATATACATGCACATGAAAATGTTAGTAATTACTTGGTCATATAATGGGATTGTTGCTTTGTTTTCTTTTTTTTCTAGTTTCATTTTCTCAATATTTAGAGACTTTATTTGGGTTTGTAGCTATTTTAAAATCATTATTTGCAAAAGATAAAGTGTTAGCATAAAGGTTCATAATGGAGATCAATTTTTAACCAAAGAATTATTCTGTTTCCATAAAAAAGAGACCCACAGGGGAGAAGCAACAGTCAGATGAGGGTTTATCCAATAGGATGGAACCTTCCAAATCAGGGAAAGAGTTTCTGCTCAGGGTGTACAGTATGATGCTTAATATTGTCAACTTTACAGGATCAAACTCACCCAAGAGACAAACTTCCAAACATATGTGTGAGGGAGTTTTTAGATTTTCTTTTCTTTTCTTCTCTCTCTCTCTCTCTCTCTCTCTCTCTCTCTCTCTCTCTCTCTCTCTCTCTCTCTCTTTTGATGGTAGAGTTTTAGTTTCTGGGATATCTGAGGTGGGAAGATATACCCTAAATGTGGGTGGCCCCATTCCCAGACAGAACAGAGAAGGCCCAGCTGAAGAGCATAACTCTCTAATTCACAACTGCGAATGCAATGTGGCCAGACACCTTAAGTTCCTTCCCCTCATGATGAATACACCCTCATACTGTGAGCCAAAATGAAAGCCCTTCCTTCTTTCAAGTTGCCTTCTGTCAGGTATTTTCATAGCCACAGGAAAGTAACTGATACACAATGGTAAATTTAACCATGATTCTTGTCCCCCTCTCCCCCCCCAGACGTTCCTTACTGTATCCTTGTAGATTGCATTTCTTCGGTCAGAGCAGGCAGCAGTTATGTGTTTCCATGTGTCAAGCTGGCTCTTTTTCATAACTTCCCCAAAAGGCTAGCACCAGGGCCTTGAAGGTGCTGGTGCTAGCTTCCCAAGCTCATTAGTCATTTCCCCTAATATGCTGGTTTTACATTTCAGATTTATTTGTATAATATTATCGCTGTTTTTTTTTTAATTTTATTTTTGTTTTAGGTTCGGTTTGTTTTCCAAGACAAAGTTTTTCTGTAGCTTTGGAGTCTGGCACTCACTCCATAGACCATGCTGGCCTTGAACTCATATAGATACTCCTGACTTTGCCTCTCAAGTGCTAAGATTAGAGGTGTGCACCACCACTGCTCAGCTATCATCACTGTATTTTGGAGACTACAGATATATAATATGATTTGAACACATTCAAAGAGTTTGATCTAAATGAACAGATTGTTAAAATTTGGCCAATTCAGTCAATACCAGCATTAAGCCACGGCATTTGAATGAAGATCATCACATCTGGCGGTTATGAGAACCCTGAAGCCTTTGGAAAAGAAAGGACCCGTTCTCACTGCCACAAGTGCCCCTAACAGGCCAGGTAGAAAACCCTCCCCTGATGGTTCTCAGCTTTAAGACATAGTGCTTTATAGTGATCATCCCCTCCTGGTGTTCCCAACCTGGCAACCAGGTCAAGAGGCACAGCCAGGACTAACTGAAGAGGAGATCGTGGGAGTTATGCACAGCAGGGGTAATGAGGACACAGGGGGATCTCTTACATGGCGGGGTGGGGCGGGGGAGGAGTACAGAATGTGAGGGCTGGCGCTTATCGTGACCCAGGAGTACATGGGCACTAGGGACCTGACCACAGGCTACAAGGGGAGACCTAGTGGACCCACCGTTGTTGGAGAGGGTAGGGGTCACAGAGGGTGAAGACTGCTAAGCAAGATTCAGGACCCACATCTGATATGGGAGCCACAGAGTTCTTCGAGGGCACACGTTGGGTTATCAGAAATATAGCTAGTGAGTTTTTTTTTTCTTTCATTCTGTGTTTTCTCCAGAAAAAAATAAAATACATTCTCTTGTACTCACATGGCCTGTTATTTTACCTTTCTCTAGACAGCTAAAGAATACAAAATGAGTGAAAAAAGGGCTGCTGTTACAATCATAGAGAGAGCAGGGTTTTATGTATGCATTGTCCTTCACTATTCTTCCTAACATCAATGATCACCTTCCCTAGAACCCAGGCTGTGTGTGTGTGTATATATGTGCGCGCTTATGTGTATGTGTGTGTGAGTGCATCTGTGTGCGTATGTGCATCCATCCATGTGTCTGTGTGCATGCACGTGTGTATACTGAGGGAGAACATCACTTGAAGAACCAGGATAGCCCAGTCTCTATGTGGGCTCACAACACTCTAACTTGACATTTCCAAATGCAAATATATCAGAAAAGTGTAAATCAGGGTGTGCCAACTCAGAGTGGGGTGCATTTCCTCCTTGCCCTTTCTTGTCACGTGTATGTTCAGAAAATATATGCCATTTTTTTCTCTCCTAATATTTTCCTAGCTGGGATTTTGTGCACAGTGTGATGGCAAGTTCTATGGTTTTTAAGATGAAGAAATGGGTCTGCTTATTTTCCTTGCAGGTTGCATTGTATTTTCAAACACATTGAAATGATGTCAGAATCATCCAGCCTACAGGGGAGGCATCAGACATGCAGTACTGCTGCAACAGGAATGATGCTTTGCCCCTCCCTGGCGATTAAGTTGATTTGGTTCACACCTGTGGACACCTGGGCACGTGGGATGGTGAAGAATAAGGTGATATTCCCTTGTGTTGATGCTCAAGTGAGATCCCCTGGCTGCTACCATCACCAGCAGTGACACCTGATGTATATCCTCAGCAACTAAATTGTCAGGATGTAGGCCTGTTGCTGGATCTGTCTGTGCCTTATTGTCCTCTCTGTGGACCATATTTGAGGTTGATTGGATGATGTGAAGGTCTTGGCACAGTGTTGGCAATGACAACATTTCCTATACTGCTGGTTTTTGTGAAATGATACAGTTTTCTTCTCATCAAGAATGCTACCCTCTCTACCTTCTTCCCCATATCTTCATGGCTGTTTTCTGAGCCCTGTTTCCCTTTTGAGGCTGATGAGCCCCAGCAAGACAGTCCATTCTTACGTGTTTTCTTCTCGTTTTCTCTCTCTTGCTGTAATTACTATGCTGTCAGCTTCTATGTTAATAAAGGACCCTGGACACTCATCCCATCAAGACCTAGATATGAACCTATTGTGCATAGTAGGAGTCAGAAGTATGGGTTCTGCTTAGAATTATGTAGATAGGCTACAGAGACTCAGCCTTAGTTTCCCCATGTCTTATAGGCTATGTCTACCTTGTCCAAGTTTTCTATAAAAACCAGACATCAGTAGGGGTGCAGCCTTTGTGGTTATTGCTGCCCTTTCCCTTTCCCAACTATTTTATTTTTTAGAGTCAGGGCATATTCCTTGAGGACAGCTACTTACCACCAGGCGAGCCTCCAGAACCACATCCCCTTTACAGACAAGGTAATACTGGCACGGGACAACTAACCTCTCACTGTTTAAAGGAACCTTTTCAAGACCAGAATGGAAACCTAGCTTTGAGAGAATTGCCATTTATGTGCAAAAGTTCACAACAACACTGTTCAAAATAGCCCAAAGTGGAAGCAATTAAAAGGCATTCCAGCTAATAAGTGTATAAATATAATGTGGTATTGCCACACAATAGAATATTGTCCATACGTATGGATAGAAAGCCAATCGATGCCTGCATTCACTCGGGTGAACCTCAGAAACACAGCAAGGGAGAGGAACCTGTCACAAAAGGTTGATGGGAGATGTTATTCTGTAAATATGTTTCTCATACTGGTTAATAAATAAAGCACTGTGGCCAATAGGAAACAAGATAGGCGGGGCTAGGAAATTAGGAGGAGGAAAGAGGAAGTAGTAAGGAGGAGTCAGCATGTAGAGCATGGAGAAAGCAAGATGCAGGCCCACCGCGCTTGGATAAGATGACCACATGGAAATACTTAGAATAGTAGAAATGGGTTAATAATTAAGACAGAGCTAGCCCATAAACAATAATAGTAACTGGCCAACAGGATTGTGTCAAATACAGAGTCTCTGAGTGTTTTTGGGGCTTGCGTGGTGGCAGGACCAGGCGGCCAGTGGGGGAGGAAAAAAGAGTGGGTCAGGTGGCCAGCGGGAAAAACCTGCTCGTAACAAAAGGTCATGGGCTGAGTGGTATTTATGCAAAGCACTTAGAATATGTATATCAAAGGGACAGAAAGGATACCAGTGGTTGCCAGGGCTGTGGCCAGGCTGGAGGGAACAGAAGGGACTGCCTAGAGGGACCAGAGGTTCCTTTGGTATAGTGGAAATGTCTTGGAACTAGATAGAAATAATGGTTATACCACAAAATGAATATACTAATGACACCACATTGTACTCTTGAAAATGGTTAATTTAATGTTATGTGAATTTTTCCTCACAAAAAGAAAAAAAATAATAAGCTTTGAGTGCCAGGGACTCCAGAGACCAAATGTTCTATGTGTTGAGACACAGAATGGGCCAGACACTTTCCGCCACTTAATGAATAACTCTTCATGAGGCTCTTTTCTCTCATTTTCCCTCCATTGGCTCCACAGGCACTGACATCCTCTTCGTTTGCTAAATAAATCTGAATGGTGAATGATTGCTAGCACATTGTACAACTGTTGTCCAATATTCTTCTCCCTGTTAATTTGCCAGAATGCTCAGAGAGAGAGAGAGAGAGAGAGAGAGAGAGAGAGAGAGAGAGAGAGAGAGAGAGAGAGAGAGAGAGAGAGAGAGAGAGAGAGAGAGAGAGGAGAGAAGCAGCTCACTTCACAGGCAGGGATACTGGTCATGGAGATCAGCTGTTGTGACATCCAGTCTCATATTTTCCTGTCTGCAGAGTGTGTGAGCATAGTTTGCCTAGCTTGGGTCTGTTCACCTGAGGTAACCATTGTGCCATGGTTGTTGAGCTTTGCAACATTGTTTCCCTAGGCGAGTACAATTGGACTTTGGAATAACCCACTCAAATCTCCTGTCTCCATCTGCATCCCCCTTCCCATGCCAAAGAGCTATCCTTCTCTTTGAGAGGCCTCTTAGCCCTCAACTCTATGCTGTTCATGTAACAGAGGCAATGATCTCTATGGGTTCCAGGGTCCCGGGCCTCAGCAAACCTAGAGATCCTGTGCTCACACCCTCATACCCCAGCCTTGCATACTGGAGCTGAGGCTACACATGTGTGAAACATGCGTGAAGTGGAGCACACCAACCAACAGCCAGCACTGTTGAAGCTCCATGAGCAACCAACACTTGGCGACGTGCAGACAGAGGGACAGTGTTGTTGGTTGTTTTTTCACTCTTTTGGCTCTTTGGCTTTCACTCTTTCATCTTAGCTCCTTGGCTGTTTTGGGGGCCCACACCCCAGCCCCCAAAGAAATCACACACGGAGGCTTATTATTACTTATAAATGCCCAGCCTTAGCTTGGTTTATTTCTAGCCAGCTTTCCCTAACTTAAATTATCCCATCCCATCTTCCTTTTATCTCTGGGCCTTTTCCTTTTCTTACGTCTGTATATCTTACTTTCACTCTTCCTCCATAGCTGGCTAGAAGGCTGGGTAGCTGGCCCCTAGTGTCCTCCTCTCCTTGTTATTTTTCTCCGTTTTCTTCTTTCTCCTAGATTTCTCCTTCTATTCAGTCTCTCTGCTTGCCAACCCCATGCGTCCTTTCTTCTGCCTCGCTATCCGTTGTTCAGCTCTTTATTAGACCAATCAGGTGTTTTAGTCAGGCAAAGTAACACAGCTTCACAGAGTTAAATAAATACAACACAAAAGAATGTAGCTCATCTTTGCATCATTAAACAAATGTTCCACAGCATAAACAAATGTAACACATCTTAAAATAATATTCTACAATAGGACAGACCTGGGGGAAGGGCAAGAAAGACAGGGCTCAGCCCTGACATGTAACTGAAAGAACTAACTGTACTTATAGTATTCTCCTGCTCTGTCTTGTCAACTCTCTCTTTTCACCCAAAGGCAGAGGAAAATGCATAAAATGATAGATAATCCACCACTTTGATGAAGTTGATTTGCCCATGGCTTGGCTTCCTTTTCTATATATTGGCTGAGCAGAAAAGGTTGGGGGGGGGAGCACCAGCAAAGGGGATGGCCCCAGCCTGAGTGGAGAGGAGAGTCCTTCCTAATAGCTTTGGTTCCTATTGGCTGATGCTGCCATATGGCAACACCCTTGAGGTGGGCACTCATTTCTGGAGCATGAAGACAAGATTGGAGTTTATGGGATGAGGAGGAAAGGGACTTGATGCATTTCCGGTGCTGTTGTGTTTTGAGTTCTGAGCTCTGCCCCCACCCCACCCCACCTTTTGCCTGCTACTATATACTTTTTAGAACCTCAAGTAGGGATTCTGATGTATGACATCAGGTTTGACAGATGGGTTCAGTGAGAATAAGGACGATGTAGACTTCAGCCTTAACCCAGGTTGGACACTCAAAAACTGATTTTTGTAAAGGAATACCAGAAGCAGCTGCATTGGACCAAATTGATCTCTTCTGACACAGGTCTTGGGGTACTCAGGGACCTTGCTTTGTAATTCACGACTGGCTAATAGCTACGACACAAACTTTGCCACCAAAGAAAAGAATCTGAAGATGAGAGGAGGTGGGAGAGAGAGAAAAGCATGTTTCTTTAATCATCTCAACTGGTATTCAAGATTGTAGGTGAGCGGTTGCATTTGACTCTTGACAGGTGTGCTTTGACCAGTTAAAAAAGAAATCATGCTTGAGCTGTTGATTTCTTCTTCATGATCTGAGTCCCTTTCTCTGACATGATGGGAAAGTTCTCTCTGGGAAAGTCTCTCCCTGTGTGGGCACTTGGCTGTCAGAGTTAACTCATTCTTTGGTGTTTATTAACCATGCTGATGTTAGTGTCAACTCTTAATTCTGATTGCAGCTTCTGAAGATGACTCCCTCAACTCCTCATCTCACAAATAATTGCGCTGTGAAAGTCTCAGGAATTCTGTGACTTAGCTATTGTGTTTCTGTACCTTCTCATCAACAACAATGAAGATATTGGACCACAAAATGCACACCCCCCCCTTCCTGCTTGCTCTGAAATAGGTTTATCTGCCAGTGAAATAAAATAAGCATCCATCTGTTGGGGTTTATGAAGGTGATAATTAATCACATGGATGATAATTAATTACATCCCTTTCCCCCTTTGAATTCCAAACCAATTTGGAAGCAGACAAAGATGTCAGCTACAAAGCACTGTATCAGTTGTATTGTGTTGCTATTTGGAGAATGGAGCTGAGACTCATAGCCAAGTAAAACTTCCTAGTCCTTCCTCCCCCAAACTAAACTCTGCCACCCATTTGCATCCCAAACAATTGGTCACCAGGATGATACTAAGGAGACACCCCTTCTAGAGGAGATCAAGGGTGCACATTTAACATTTAAATCAGTGAGGGCAGGCCAGCCCATCAATGGCTGTGTTCACTGCCATTACCCAATGCCCCAAGTATGAGTCACTCCTACAATGGGGAAAAAGGAAGAAAGATGAATGACCACTCTACACTCCCAACTGAAAACGGATGTATCAGGCAGTCCTCAATCCCTTTTGTCATAGGTAAAACAGAGTTGTCACTATGACTCCAAATCCATCACAGTTCAAAATTGGTTTTAGGTCTGTCTGCTAGTGTCAAACTGAAGACCCCTCTATGATAACTACAGTGAGTGTGTGGAGTGTGGCACTTTTTCACAAAGCCCTGATCCCTAAAAGGACATAGGTTTAGAGAGACCAATGATTTTTATTTATACAGCACCTTAGTGCAGGCCAGCCCCAAACTGAGTGCTTTTCACGCCGTTTCCTTTAACCTTCTTGACAGGTTTTTTTGTTTGTTTGTTTTCTTGTGTTTTTTTTTTTTTATGAAATAAATGCTAATATTATTGCCCTTTCAGAGATGAGAGAATTATGGCCTCGAAAGGCTAATAGTTTTCTGATTTTATGCAAATAGCAATGAAAAGGCCAAATTAAGACCTAGTTAGTCTGTCTGCAGGATGCACGCACAATCTCACAAGCCATTGCCATGGGAAAGTTGGCCGAAAGTACTGAGACTACAACCCCAGGAATATGAATAAGATGAAAGCGCCCTGCTCACTCCAATAGTCCCCAAATACATTAGGTAGCAGTGCATGCTGTTCAGAGCCCAAGAGCTACTGAAACTCCAGCTTGACCACTGGTCATTCACCTGCCTCGGGAGTGACTCCTGTTTGTCCTGGGAGGTCTTGGGCAGATTGTCTGCAGTCTCTGGCTTTGGTATCCTTGTCTGTGAGAGGAGATTGGTGATAAAAAACCATACTTACTTCCTAGAGTCCCTGCCAGTTCCAGACCATTCCGTGAGTTTGAGATGCTTAGTGGATGGCAGCAAAAGTGAACTTCACAGGAATTAGCAAACACGGTTACCACTATTCTCTCGGGGAGCGATGCTGTTGTTTCTGTCTCTGCTATAATTTCCATTCTTTCTAATCTTAATTTTTTTTTCTTTCCATTCTGCCTCCTTCATGCAGTTTTAATGAAAACCCTTTCTTGGCCAGAGCATTGCTGGCTGAGAGCTCCATTTGGAAGCCATCCAGGAAACTGACCCTGCCGGGGCCTACCCCATCTTCCTTCCTTGGAGCTCTTGTTAATTGCCATCTGGCTATTTTTAGTTTCATCAAGTGTGTGCTGGGTGCAAGCGGGAAAAGTCCATCCTGCTGTGGGAGTGGGGTGGTGCGAGCGTGGGGCTTTCATTTGGAAATGTTTTGACACTTCGTTTGTGAGGGCACCAGTTGCTAGAAGCTTCTGCGAGTAAGCAGGAACTGAGAGCTTATTTTTTTGTAATCAGCATTCTCACGAAGGAGAGAATCCCCCGTTGCTGCACAGCTTAGCACATCCAAATGTGAGGTTGGCACAGGCAGAAGGAATTTAGGGATTTGAAGGCTTAACAGAAAGCATCAATAACAAACATGCGAAGCAACCTATTTAGACTGTCGGCTGATACGCAGATTGGCAGCGGCTGCTCTTTGGCTCTTCTCATGGGAATTTTATTTGGTGTAGGATTAGCAACTGTTTGGTCAAAAATCCTTCCTTAGGTCTATTCCCAGTCCTACTCTGAAACGCTCTTCTCATTTGAAAACACTACACACCATGTGCTACCTAACTTGGTGTGCCAATGAGGCTGACCTTGACCGTGTTCAGGAATGGAGGATGCAGCCTAGGTCTGCCCCAAGGTTCTGTCTGTCAGTTCGTGTTTCTGCCTGGTGCTCCTAGCCCTCCCCTTATCACCCTGAATGTTGCTGCGAACACAGTGACAGCAGGCTCCTTGTTCAGAGACATTTCGGCAAATGGCTCATAGGTTCTGCTAGCAATTTTGTGTTCCCTATTTCATTCCATCCTTGTTTGTTAGTCATGGTGCTTGGCTGCCAGGATCAAAAACCAACTCTATTAATGTAAGAAAAACAAAATATCCCTAACAGGAAACATCGGGTAACTTGGAGGCTACATAAGCAAAGTACTTTGGAAACCCCTGCTGCAGGGTCCGTCTCAGGAAGACGGCAGTACAACCTGTGGAATGCCTTTCTGTCCACTGTAAATATGAGTTGTTCTCATTGGTTAGCCATGGCAAGGCAGGACAGAGCCAGGAGGGAAATCCAAGCAGAGATCCAGGTGAAGAAAGGTGGGGTTGGGAGATGCCAGCAGCCGTCCAAGGAGCAATATGCCTGAGCACCACTGGTGAGCCACAGGCCATGTGGCAATATACAGATTAATAGAAATGAGTTAATTTAACTGTAAAAGCTTGCTAGCAATAAGCCTGAACCATTGACCAAGCATTTATAATTAATATTAAGTCTCACGAGTGATTATTTAGAAATTGCTACAGGCCAGGCCAGATAGAAAACCCTCTGATTACAGCAACCATCTGAGACTCTGCCCCTACAAGGCAGTCACTCAACACCAGTCTTGATTTCTGTCTTTAGTACCTCCCCTCTGCAGCTCCAGAATTTGGAGGTAGCGGTAAGCTCACCATAGTAAACTCACACCGTCCCTCCCTGTGTCTTCAGACTCTGAGCTCTCCCAGCCCTTGCTCTGTTACCCTTCCACACAACATGCCTCTTAACTGCAGAGCCTTGATCAGGCTTGTGCTTTAGCTGTAGGCATGTTGAAAGGGAAACTCAGACAGGCTGATGTCCCATGGTATGGAGGTAGGGCATTCCCTACACAGAAAAGGGAGTTCAGATCCTCCAGAACACAAAAGAATGGCATATGCTCTCTGTTGTAATTTAAAAAGCCATGTGGGAGGGAAAGATGGCATGTGACAGAGCTCACATGGAGTGGTTTTTATTAGGGGGAAAGGGGAGCAGGGAGGGGGGGGATACCAGCTTCTGGGGGCAGGAGCAACAGAAGAGGAAAGAGAGGTGAGAGAGACAGGCAGAGAAAGAAGTGTGTGTGTGTGTGTGTGTGTGTGTGTGTGTGTGAGAGAGAGAGAGAGAGAGAGAGAGAGAGAGAGAGAGAGAGAGACAGAGACAGAGACAGAGACAGAGAAACAGAGGAAGATGGAAAGTGGGCAGGGCCCCTTTAAAAGAGAACATGGTGCTTTTAGTGGCTTTTAGTAGCTGCAGCTAAGGATGTATCCTGTCAGAACCCCAAGGGCAGACCAGTACAGATGCCTAAATACTAATACTCTCTACTGTGTGACAGACAAAAGCACACAGGTAATTAGAAATAAATGAAGGAAGCAAGACTGCAGAAATGAACCTCACTTGCTTCAGAGTAACACCGAGTGACATGAGCAATGGACAGACTTGGGTCTGTCTGTAGGCAAGCTGCAATGCAGGATGACTTGGGAGCCACAGAAAACCATTCCCTATGTGGTCTAGGACAATAAAACCGATAAGCTGGTGTTCTGATTGTTTAGTATGTGACCTTTTGGATTGTATTGTGGGCAAAGTATTACTGCTTGAAGTTTTCCTGGGAGATATAAACAAATATTGACTAGACGGTACAGATAACAAAATAAGACAATGATTGCACCAAGGATATTGGGTTTATGGCTTGTGGGTGACCCCAGGGTGGTGATACACCAAAGCATCTCACTCCATCATAAAGGGGGACTCACCTATAGCTATATAGATGCATCCCTATGTGCATTAGGCTTCCATTCTCTAGAGACTCCAGGGCCTCCCCAGACCACATGCAGCTGTGGTGGGATTTACATGTTGAAGGCAGGGATGCTCATGAGGCAGTAGCTGAGGTCTAGACTAATGACCCTCCCTACCCTCTTTAGGAGGAAATGTCAACAAACCCAAGTTTGACAGTCCTTTTAGAACAGTCACAGCTGTCTAGGAGAAGATAGCTGTTACACCTAAGAAGGCATTATTCTCTAAAAGGTGTGAAGATGAGAACCAGTCTCTCCCAGCAAGCACACGTGGAGAGGGTGTTTCTTGTTTCTATAGCTTGTGCTTTGAAAGCTGTCGGAGCTTCCCAGGGTTGTCACAGCAAATTACCACAAACGGTAAAGCAGAACGAAGCAGAAGCATACAGCGCACAATCCTAGAGCTGGGATTCCAGAATCAAGATGGCTGTGGGGCCAAACTTACTCTGGCAGCTGTAGGGGAGGGTTCTTCATTGCCTCTTCATGACTTTTGTAATGGTTGCCAGCAATGGCTGCATCGCTCCAACCTGTACCCTTGCTTGGCTGTATCTCTCGGATGCTGTATACAACTTTCTCTCTTCCCACAGTGGTAAAAGTCACACTGTGTCCAAGTCCCAACTGAATCCAACAGGGCCATATCTTAATTCAATGATGGCTGCATGAATTCTATTTGCAGATAAACTCACAATCACGGCTCTAGATAGACACAAATCGTTGGGGAATCTTTTGAACTGTTGAGCTGTGTATCATTGTAACATCCCCGACTAAGTCTTTGAAATAGAAATGAAGAAAAAAGAGGCAGAAAGTGAGTGTGGGTGTTTGCTGATCTCTTAAGTCCAAAGGAAAACTCCACATGGATTATTCTGATTGTAGGTATAAAGCAGAGGGTACATCTGCAGGATCTGCCCTTGAGCAGATTTTGGTCCCAAACCACAGAGTGAATACTGAACGATGCCAGAGTTCATAAAGGGGACAGCTTTCATTCAATGTGGAAGCAACAGCCTTCAAAGACAGCTAGGGAGAATTGTGAATCAGCAAGGGTCTCGGACTAAATTTTAGGGTAATTGGGAAAAAAGAAGCTGGGGCTAGAGGGCACACTGCAATGGATGGACTTTTAGTTATCATATTTGCACTCACAGACCACCTTTGCTCCCTTTGACATGGTGACAAGTGACTGCTCTTTTTTCAGTTAATTTTAAATTGAGACAACAGTGTGACTACACAGTTACTCTGAGAATTTAGCAGCCACTGTGTGGATAATCTTAGCACAGCTCCAGCATGCTGCTCCAGAATGCTAACTGGGGAGTTAGCATTCAAGATCCTGTAACTTCGACGAGCCTACCTGGCTGGGAGGCAGGGTAGACCAGGTTATGCTACTGTAGCAACCCACCCCTACATCCCAATGGTTCACACTGTCAGGGTCTTACTTTTCGCTTGTAAAACATGTCCATTATGCTTTGAATAGGGATTATCTTTGTCCCAGCCATCACATGAAACATCACAAATTTCTATTGCCCAGCAAGGAGATGGACAATCTTACTTCTCAACTCCCCCATCTAGAAATAACCATTGTAATTTCTTATCATGTCAATGGGCCATTATAAGTCATATGATCACTCTAAACTTCAAAAGGTCAGAGGAATGCATGTGTGTACAAGAAAAAGCAGGAAATGTGTGGTCAATGACACCAATAGTTGTCACCTCAGGTGTCACTTTGCAAGCTCATCCAAACGGGGCCAGTTTGCTAAGATATTGTTCTTAAATCCCAACTGTTCATTGGAGGTAAATTATAAAAGAAAGGGGGTATTGAATAATTAATATTTCCATTAAATAGTCCTACTGGAATTAAAGTCTGCCTGGTGGCTGAATGACCCATTACCAAAGTCTGCTCGAAAGTTGCTGGTGTTGCATTTCTAAACCTTGGACTCTGTCCACGGCATTGCTGTAAAGGGCTAATTTGGATCAACTACTGTCTTGCTAAATGTTAATATAGAATATTGCACAACAGCAGTTTCTATTGCTCATGCCTTCGTATCACTGTCTGCTGTCTAAGATGCAAAGGTAAGCACATACAATGTAAGGCTGCTAAAAGTCAAACTAAATAATTCACTAACAGAGTCTTCAAAGTGTTGAACTAGGACCCCTCTGTCTGGCACTGACCCAGAGGCTGAGCTCTGATGAACCATCCACCCAAACCACCTTTTCACTTAATTTCCAAAATCTGAGCTACGAACACAGCTACCTTCGAGCAATGACTTGCATTCACAATTAGGAAATTCCAGGAACCCGGGATAGACAGAATCATAGGAAACAAGCACCATGTATGAGGATATCCTGATTGTCCAGCGGCAAAGGGAATCTCGCTCCATCTGGGGAAGGAAAGTGAGGGTGATTTCTCCATTAGTTATCATCCACATTGGCCAGTGTGAGCATCGCTAATACAGGCATCAGTGTCTTCTATGCTGCAAGTGGGCTGTATGAGTGCCAAGTGGGCGCTACAGTGCTTGTCCTGCCTCAGGATCTACGTGAATGAGGCGCACACTGATTCAATGGTGCCTGCACACACCTGTGTGAGGCACCAGGTGAGGCCATGGCAGCAGGCTTCGCGGGAAGGTATTATTAGAGTAGCAGCATTAGCAGCGGATCCCAGCTCCAGGATCCAAAAGTCAGAGCAAATAATTCCTAGGCCCCCTCTGGGTCCTAGGTGAGACTGCAAGGCATGTGCCCCGCTATGCAAAAATGAGAGTGAATTAGGGTCAGCAACCATAAGTCAGGTCAAGCTTTCTCTTCTCCTTTTCAGTCTCCAAATCTGTTCTTTGTACTAACTCAGCATTTCTGAAGTGCTCTGACTTCCCTTATCAGTATTAGTTATTCCTGAAATAATTTAAACATTTCCCAACTTTTTCCTCCTCTTATCAATAAAGGTTGTGTTCCCAGAAGGGAGTAATCCCCAGGCAAACAAGCTAATCTAAGACATTTGTTTCTGGTGTTGTGGGGTTGTTGCTATTGAACAGACGTACTGTAGCCCAAGCCAGCCTCAAACTCAGGATCTTTCCAAGTGTACCCACTGCCATGCCTGGCTCCGTGATGGCAGGCACACCATGTTCAATAGAGCCATGCCCGGGGAATAAAGATATCTTTTTGTGTATGTTTTAGGAAGTAGCAAATCTTTTCCAGCAATCTCTCCTGAAGTTCTCTTCAGGTCTCATTAGCAAATTTCTATCACCCAAGTTGAAGCCCATCATTGAGAAGAAAGGTGCCACCTGTTTGCCCCAGGCCAGTTAAGAACCCACTTGCTGGTGCTGGCGTGGTTATCCCTGTGGAGGAGAGTACACATACAGTAAACGGGAAGTTCTTATTGAAAGAGGGAAGGTGAGGTGGCTGATGTTGGTTAAGAATTCATTGCCTGCTACTCATCTGTGGCCCTGTTCCATGCCCCTGGCAGGATGCTGCTGACAGGCAGCTACCTTGTCACCCTGTTGATGAGTCCATGGTAACCCTACTTTGCATAAGAATCATGACCAAGACTCCAGCATTTTTGTGTTCTTGCATGCTCAAGTCTCAGCCATGTCCCTCTAATTCTGCCTCTGATACCTCATGTTCCTGAGGTGTCACTGACTCTCAGCTCTGTTATCTTAAGTGCCTGTGTATATTTCCTAAGATTCCTGCCTAGCCCCCTGTTAGTTGTACAACCTTGACTCATTGTATAATGTTCACTCTCGTGGTGGTTTGAATGAGAATGCCCCCACATCCTAGTAGGTCTATATTTTTGCATGTTCAGTGCCCAGTTAATGAACTATTTGGAAAGGATTAGGAGGTGTGGCCTTGTTGAAGGTGGCATGTTGCTGTGGGTGGGCTTTAAGGTTTTAAATGCTCAAGCCAGGCCCAGGGTGTCTCTCTCTCTCTCTCTCTCTCTCTCTCTCTCTCTCTCTCTCTCTCTCTCTCTCTCTCTCTCTCTCTCTCTCTCTTGCTATTGCCTCTTTTGCACACTGCTATATTATTTTCTAACAGGCTTTTTCTCTCTGCTGAACAGCCATGCTGGATTCCTCTTCACATTCCCAGCACCTACAAGTGCCTGGTACAAGACACACTTAATAGATGTCTGATGAAGGAATCAGTGCTTGAGATTTGGGGCCAAGTGATGGTGTCAGAATCTATTTCTGCCTTCTGAAGAGGGGCTAACCACGGGAAGATAAGGGGGAAGTAGCCAATATGCTTTGTAGATTCCCCAGTCATAGAGAATTACTGTGAAATAATAGGTAAGAGGGTGGATAGCATATGAGAGATGCATTTATCTGTCCCTTGCCTGAAGAGTAGGAGAATGTACTATGAGTACTCATAAAAATTAATTCTGCATTATTTAAACACGGGCAGCCCTCAGGGTGAAAGGAAGTTTCCCTGCACAGCAGATACAGAATTCTGTCTTATGAGGAGCTGTTGTGGCAGAATCCTGCCATAATGAAAGTGCTAATTATCTGAACAAGACTTAAGTCCAAGCTGCAAAAGCTGTGAAAGGAATCTTCTGCAACCCCTGAGACACTTAGTTAGAGTTGTGATTGACAGCAGAAACGGGTGCAGTTTCTTCATTCTGCTACTGCCTACTGCTGCTCAGCCAAACTGCTAGGTCGTAGTTAGCCTACCAGCAGGTTGGGTGTGGTCTCTGGAGCTATTCGGCTAACAGCGTTGATGAAGCACAAGAGCCTGGGCCAGATCTAACTTTGGGCTTTCTGTTAGAGGTGACTACAGATAGAATAAACAGTGGCTGGAAAGAGTGATGGCTGTAGGTGTTCACAGGTGGATAGGGGACAGTTTAAGAATATAAAGTATACAATCACAGAAATTAGGGGATTGCAGTTCTGAATCACCTTTAAAGTGTGTAAACAAAGAAAGAAAAAAGAATAATAAAAAGGCTCATGTGAGGTATTAGCTGTGGCAAAATAAGGACCCTGACATGTGGAGGCAATTTATGAATAGCTGGGACCAAAAAGAAAAAAAAAAAAAAATAAGGCCACCAGTGTAGTAGAATGGTACAGAGGATAATTTAGAATCGAAAGGGAAGAGACTGGCTATGAGCTTAATGTTAGAGTTAGATAATTAGGCAATCTCAACTCTGCCATTCATCAAGTCCATGACTGATTTCTTCTGATCACCAGTATCTGTACCTATAATACAGTGATAATCACAGCATTGCATTGGAGAGTTCTAAGCACCAGTAAAAAAGGCGACATTTACAAATTTCTAGGCAGACACAGCATGTGATAACTATACTTGGTTGATATTTATTTTTACTCTCTTATTCTGGATAGTTTGGTTTCATAATTCCATGTTAATTTGGATGTTCCCTTTTTACCCTAAACCTAATAAATAAAAATATATATTTAATATATGTGAAGCTATGTTGTCCCTGTCCAAACAGTTCACAAGATTTTTTTTCACCATGGGCCAGGAAATCAGAAATATATTCTAAAAATGAATCAAGAAAATAAACTTTATTTTCCAATAAATTCGTAGGACAGTTGGCCAATGTTACATGGATTAATTGCCGGCTTTTCATTATTGGCTTTACAGGCATTTCATACCAATTTCTTGTGCTATGTAAAAAAATGTAATCATGACTACAGTTACTACCTGGGTGTCCAGTAGGCAGCCGAGAATGAACTTCCTGTCTAGGGGCAAAGGGGACACAAGAGTCAATTGGATCGTGGTAACAGTAATATGTCAGTGGCAAAAGAAAGGCATTTTTAAAAGAATGTTTAGAATTCTTAGATTGGGGGTCTAGAGAGATGTCTCAGTTGTTAGAGGAGCACAGTGCTCTTGCTGAATTTCCAGAACCCAAGGCAGGCAACTGTCTGCAACTTCAGCTCTAGGGGATTCGATCCCCTGTTCTGGACTCCATGGGAGGAACTTGAAGCAGCTGGTCACATTGCATTCACAACATTCACAGTCAAGAGCAGAAAGCAATGGATTAATGCATATACGCTAGATGCTAGTGCTCAGATTTATTTATTTATTTATTTATTTATTTATTTATTTATTTATTTATTTATTTATTTATTTATTTTGGTCATTCATACAATAAGTAATTTACTACTTAAGGAATGGGGCCACCCGTGGTGGATGAATCTTATCATCCCAGTGTAATCAATAAAATTTCCCACAAGGCAACCCAATCTTGATTGTCCTTCACTGAAACTCCTCTCCCAGGTATTCTAGATGGTGTCACGTTCATAGTAAAAACTAACCATCACACAAAGCAACCAGCTATGGTTCAGTAAAAATGATAACAATTATGAGTGCTACAAAGGAAAATTATGAGTAGGTGAAAATTGAAAAAAAAAAAAAAAGCATATATAACAGGAGAATTTAGCCCAAGAAGGGATAAAAGGCCAAGGGAAGGAAGAGATGCAGGTGATCTGGAGAATGAGTTGGTAGATCAGCAAGGATCCTCAAAAAAATTACAGTACATCCAACAGGAATATGTCAGATAAGTAGTATCTCCAAAGATACGAGAGAATTCCTGAAAACAACTAACAAGATAAGACGAGATATGAAGCACTGCGGCACGAGCAAGGGTGGCCTCAGCATTGGTCTAAAGATGATTCCCTAGAAACCAGAGGGATTGTTCATGGCTGCACAGTCTGTGTCAAGAATTCTTTGCTGTCTTCAGAAGGGACAGGCAGTTGCTTATTATTTATTCTGTTCATTCAACCAAGATTCCGTGAGTATCTACAATGCACCAGAATCACAAAGATACAGAAATAGTAGTGCAGGGAAGAGCTGTGACTTTCAATATGGAGGATACATTGTGTGCATGGAATTGCCAGAAGAATGATCATCAGATTTCACTGTCATCCTTTCCTCTGAGCTCCTATTGTATAAATGCATTTTTCTTTGGGCTGCCAGCTCATTTAAAAAGTGACATAAAGACTTATGATTAACTATAAAAACTCGATTTTAGCTCAAGCATGTCCCATTAGTTCTTAAAAGTTAAATTAACTTGTATCTTTTAATCTATGTTCTTGTACATGGTTCTGTTACTGTATACTACCCAGCCTGCTTCCTCAACATCTGCTGATGAATCCACCTGTCTTCCTCTCTGAGACCTCTCTGTCCCCAGAAGTCCCATCTAACATCTTCCTGCCTAGCTAATGGCCATTCAGCTCTTTATTAAACCAATCACAGTGACACACCTTTACACAGTGTAAAGGACAGTATAGTGTCAGCAATCAAGGCAAGGGCAGGTTCCAGTGGCTAACTTTGCCCAAATGAAAGCAAACCCTGTATGAATGTTTTTCAATGCCTATCATCGTTTGGAGTAAATTGGTGCTGCCAAGTACAGACTGTCATGAAAAGCCCTATGTTATTAAAGTAGCACATTCTGTAGGTCTTTAAAGGGTTTGAAAAACTATCTATTTAAAATATGTACCTTGAAAATATACTTACCATGACATAAGTTTGATTTTATAGATGACTAAATACTAACCTGTATTTTTTTTTTTATCTTAAGTAGCTTCAAGGTCTAGAACTTTACATTGCATTTTAATGAACTGCATAGGTACAATAACTTAAACAATGATAGAAACATACTGTGGTGATATTTTATTTGTGATCTAACAAATAAAGCTTGCCTGAAGATTAGAGCATGAAGTCAACCACACTAGTTAGACAGAGAAGCCAGGCAGTGGTGGCACACACCTTTAATCCCAGTACTTCAGAATCACACACCTTTAATCCCAGAACTAGGGAAGTAAAGACAGAAGTGATATGGCTGGGTGGAGAGAAGACTATCAGGTGGGAAGAGACAGTAGCTCATTGCATTCAGTCTGAAGATTACTAGAGACAGGATCGAGCATTCAATCTGATGATTTGTAGGGACAAGATTGCCTCTTTGGTTTGAGGATTCATTAGAGGTAAAAACTAGGGGCTAGCTGCTCTGCTTCTCTGATCTTTCAGCATTTACCTCTATATCTGACTCAGGGTTTTTATCATTAAGACCAGTTAAAAATTGCACTATAACATACGTACATACAGTATAACAAGAAAATAATCTTATATTTGTGCAATATACAAAATATATAAAAATATACAAAATATACAAAAATATTTGAGACAAGTAATTGCTTTTTTAGTTAGAAAGTAGATTCAATAAACTGCCTTTTCCTAAACTCCCCCCTCTTTTTTTGTAAAAGATCCATGAATCTAACATGTGTAGTGTGAATTCTAACTTGTCTTAGTAATAAGAACTCCGAGTCAGATATAGGGGTAAATGCTGATAGATCAGAGAGACAAAGGAGAAAGCTACAGCCACCTTTTCCCTTGCCAACTCCTCAGCAGAAAAAAAGAAGTCAAATTTCTGTCTCCTCCTGTCTTATATTCCTCTCTCTGCCAAGCCAAATTACTTCCTGTCTGTCTGTACAAACCTCCAGAACTCTATGGTTAGCTAGTGACTAGTTCCATCCGCCGATCCTCAGGCAAGCTTTATTGAGTACAAACAAGATATCATCATAAACTTCGTTTATTTAGTTTCCTCCCTGATTATGACCAATAACAGCTTGCAAACAATCCCTCTAAACAATGACAAACATCCACCAAGTGACGAGAAACCATCTACCCCACCCCTTGGGAATGCAGGTATCACGTTCTTTAGACTGCTTCCTGTTTTATGGGGGTGATGGCATCTTTGGGGGACAATAATCAAGTCCTGGAAGAGCTAGCCATAAGATTTGCTGTCCAGTCTCTATGCAATGGGAAAGTGCAAGGCTTATCTACAGTCCTGGCTAGACTAGCCTGTGAGGCTGAATAATCTCAGCCAGCAACTTTGAAGCTGTTCTGGATGGAGAATTCTGAGCAGCTCACAACTATCTGTAATTCCTGGAAACACCCTCATACAGATATACATACAGGCAAAAAACACATGAAAATTAATAATAATAATAAAAATACCTTTGTTCTTTCAGAGGACTTGGGTTTGATTCCCAGATCTACATGGCAGCTCACAACTGTCTGTAACTTCTGACCTAGGTTATTTGACATCTATTCTGGTTTTGGTAGGCACCAGGCAGGCATGTGATACACAGACATGCAGGCAAAACATCCACACACATAAAATAAAATATGGTTTAATTTAAAACAAAAAAAAGGCAGAGATCATGAAAGAAAAGTGCGTGGAAAGGGAGAAAAGAGGGTTGTGAAGGGGCTTGGAGGTCAAGGTACAAGACACAGGCCAGGTTCCAAAGACAAGGAATGTTGAGTGAAACAGCTTGTCCTCTTGGGATGCTGACTTCTAATGTGAGGGTGTTTGCAGAGATGTCATGGCTAATACATATCATAGGCCTTTTCCAGACATATCTTATCTGGTGTTGAAATTATATTACCATTTTTGGGTCTCTCCCCTTCATTTATTTAGTAAATAGATATTTATTAATGGTTTTTATATTTTCCACTGTGCTGGTCAGAGGCTGAGACATAAATGAGTTGGCCTATGTCTGGGGAGGAACATGGGCTAGGCACAAGTATCCTGAGTACTAAGAGTCTGAGAGCCTTGCTACACCCAGTGAGAAAGTAGTCAGGGAACACATCCCCAAGCTACATTTTGGAGAATGAGTTTCCCAGGTAGAAATTTGAACATAGGAATATCACCAAAGTGAAATAATTGATCATTTCAATTACTAAAATATAAGCCATCCTTGTGTCTCAATTATTTGACATAATAATCTTTCTTGACCATACCATCTCTAGTTCCTTCTGAATAGCCAACCCAGAAACACATATTCCCTTCGTCATGAATAGGTGGTCTCAATATCACTGGATAAGGAGAAGAAAATACCAATACTCATGACTTGTAGGATTTCCTTTCTAATTTCCTGAATTCTGCAGATGAAACACACAGATCTAAAGATTTGATGGTGTGGTCTATGTACCAGTGAGAACATGCCTTATTTATCTTTCTAGGTTTGGGTTACTTCACTGTCATCTCATCTTAATTTGGAACTATCATAAATCAAAGATGTATTTAATATATCTAACCCTATCCAAATCTTGGTACACTGAGGCAACATCGTATGACTGGAAGGTGTAACTCACCTTAGATGCTCAGTGGCCCATGGCAGTACACTATTACACATCACTAGTGCAGAGAACATTCAGAATTGGTAGGAGAGTTTCTGCTGAAAAATGTATCCTTTGCATAGCTCTATAAACTCAAAAATTCTTCAATGGACCTATCATAACCCTGAGTGCCTGTGTTGGATGCATACGCTGGACCCTTAGCCTAAAGTGACTCATCACATACTCTAATACACTCTTGGCAGAAGTACAGGTACAAGAGTATGGGATTGTTGCCCTGGTGAGGCAACTGCCATGATGAGAGGTCAGGAACATTTGGTTGGCTGGTAGCCTCCACTGACTTAGATATAGCCAGATATAGCCAGAATCAAGAAAGGGATGGAATTCTTGAGTAAAAAGAGAGGACAGGACTATAAAAGAGACTAAAGACATTTTTCCATTGCTTAGCATAGCAGAAACAGCCTGAAGTGACTGTCTCATCCTTCCCCAGATACGTGAGGCCATCAGAGGTGAAATATGATTGGAAGCAAACTTCCTCTGCTCTTTTATCTTCTGCCACATATGAAGATGGTTCAGCAATTGAGAGCTTGCTGCTCTTACAGTGGTCTCAGGGTCTGCTCCCAGCACCCATATTGGTGTCTGACAACTGCCTGTAACTCCAGCCCTAAGGGATGTGATGTTCTCTTCTGGTCTTTACACACACACACACACACACTAATGAAAATAAATATTAAACAGAGCCACATGGGTGTGAAGAGCTAGTCCCTGAATTCTTTCATCTAAGTTCTGTCACTTGCTTGCCATATTACATATTGGGAAAAATTCATTTTTGTTTCCCATAAGATGGGTACATCGAGGTGTTCTCTCTGTTCCAAGGAGACACAAAGACCAGGCAAAGTGCACAGGAGCGTCCTTTGGGGCTGTAAGTGTTCCTGTAAATACAAAAAGATTTTCTTGATTTCTATTGCTTTTGCCTGGGGAGGATATTTTTTTCCCCAGGGCATCAAAATATAATTTAACATCTGCCAATGTCCTCAAATATAACCAATTCTGTGAAATTCTACCAATGGTAGAATAACAAATTAGCTCAATATAATCTTCTGTGAGAACAAAGAGATATAATTAGAGGACACTCTGGCTTCCCGAGGTGTTATGATGGAAAGTGGGATGGAAGTGTCTGTGTTCTGTCCTCTCCAGCTCAGATCGTCTTAAGTATTTCCTTTGCATGTTACTGTCTCACCAGAGATTTTTTCTCTGCTTGTCTCCACGGCACTGTTTCTGAAGTTGCATGACTTGGGTACATAAGGCAACCTGTTCTGTACTTTCCCACTCTCACTTGTCACATAACTAAAAATTCACTTGTTTACCTTTCAAGCACACCCAGGCAGGAAACTGCAGGAATTATCTGGATCTGGATCGTGCTAGCAAACGATCAGCTTACTTCCCAAAGCCCATGCTCCTTTTTGAAACAGCCATATAACTGAAGGTATTTTGACTCAATGTGCTGAGAAAATTACCTTAGTCTGTGTGATAGTTTATATTGATTGACAACTTGACAGGCTCTAGAATCACCTTGGAAACAAATCTCTGGGTAGGTCTGTGAGGGATTTTCTTGATTAGATTGATTGATATGCAAAGATTCAAGCTAAGTGTGAATAACACCATTTCCCCAGCTGGGGCAGGTGGTGTTGCACATAAAATGTAAAAGCAAGCAGAGCACAGATCTTTGCCTCCTGGCTGCAGATGCAATGTGACCAACTGCCTGTGCTCCTGCTGTCATGCCCTCCCGGCCACAATGAACTATAGCCTTCAAGTGAGAGTTCAATAAACCTTCCTTTCCCTAAGTTGCCTTTGTCAGGTGTTTTGTCATAGCAACAGGAAAGGTAACAAATATAGTTCATCAGTTTTGTGTTTCTTAGTAACTTGTGATGGGAAGGGGGTTGTTAATGAGCCATCCTACCGAATGAACTGATTTGGCAAAAGTTTAACTTTGTCAAGCATCCCCTCCCCATTTCTTATTTTCTATTTTCACTGTGCATCTTGTTTCCATCTCTCTTTTGAAAGCTAGACATTTCTTTGCTTTAGTCTGGATGATGAAAAAAAAAAATAGAAGATGCTGTTTTAAGTTGTGCTTCCTGACACCCCAAAACTAGAGGGAGAACTGTGTGGATGCATTTCTAGGCTACCAGTCACCACAGCATCCATGATAGCCAGGTGCAAGTGCCAGTCTTTCTTGGGAACTTCAACTCTAAGTTGAAGATGGTTCTACAGAGTCTTATAATTATGGCGCCTCTCTCATTGTGGGCATGGATTTTTCTCTCCACCTGAGTGGCTTCAGCTTCCTAAGTGGCAGCCATGCCCACTCTCAAAGTGGACCATGCCAAGTAGATGATGATTTTCCTGGGAAGAAGAAGGAGAAAAGAACACTGGTATTTCTGCAAGAATAGACAGCCTGACAGCCAATTTTGGAGTCTGGGTGACATTTCAAATTGGTAATGCTCCTAATTACTCAAGCCCTAGGAAACCATATGGAAGGCAGCCACCACTCTAGACTTAATACAAGTGAGCACGGTGAACCCATTACTGACAGCATGTTCTCCTGGAGTAATGGCACCATGTCTGTGTCAGCACAGCATGATATTGTGGTTAGTGCATGTGCACACACACACGCACACACACACACACACACACACACACACACACACACACACACCAAGTTAAGTGTCTGATTCAAAGCTAATACCCAAAGAGACTAAGAATGAAATCTACTAGAGGAACAGAAATTTAAAAGTCATTTGAAACTTCATTGAACAAATCACAAAGCTTTGTCTTCAGCAGTTCTTGGGAGGGGAACTTAGCATCCATGGTCCACACTTTTCTTTTTAATACACAGCCCGAGTGTAGGCCCCTCTGCCAGGAGAATGATGCTTTTTCTCACATGACTACAGGTCTAAATGCAGAGAATAGGAGAGAGTTTCTAACAGCTCTCTACCTTAAGTCTTGCCCTGCTTTCATAGGAACTTACCCGACCTTGTGGAGTGAGCATGGTTCAGAAACATATGCCCTGCTTTGGGATTCTCTAAGATTTTCCCACCATGCATTGCATGAGATATGTAATTCTGCACACGTTGGAGATTATTTGCATTTTGTTCATGCTGATGATGTGGGAAGACAAACTCCTGCTCTTCTTGGCCCTAAGCCTTCCCAAAAGCAACCCTTGTTACAAAGAGATTGACATAATACCAGTGATAGTTTGTGAAGACCACGCAAAGTACCAGTGCTTTATACATTGTTGTTACACTATCTCATTCCCACAGTCAGCCTAGAGTGTAGCTGTTCTTTACCTCATTTAATTTTAATTTAACTAAAAGCAAATCTAAGAGATTCCCCTTTCCACCAAGGTACCATAATCAAGAATCAGTACCAGTCAGTACTTATAATTAAGTCTGATATCTGGGTTCAAAGCTATCCTTGGACCAAGAGCCAAGCACCCATTTGTTTTATGTTTTTCCCCTTCTAGGTTATTCTAGATGTTGGCTGTGGATTGGGAATACCATTACTTTTGGCCATGAAAGGTGGAGCAAGGAAGGCTGAGGCAGTACAAACCTGCTCAGTAGCATAGTATGCTGAGGTAAGTGATTGTGTTTAAAGGTAGATATTAACTGGTCTTTGCATGCTTTAGGATACCAAATGATGTAACCTTCTAGTAGGTTATTTAAGATAATACATGTACTTTTAGCTTATACCTTTTCTTTTCTTCCCCCATTGGAATGTCGCTCCACTAGAGCTCAACTTCCTTAAAGTAGTTGCTAGAAAACACTTGTTCCTTAATTTTTAGATTTAATTTCATTTAAAATTTAATTTAATTTAAAAATTAAAACAGAGCTTGGCTTCCCCTTTATTATCTCCCTTGAAGCAGGTAGTGTGGGACAGAGAATGAGTACATGTACTTATCTTAAATGACCCAGTCAGATCTCACTGGATCTAGATTCCTTTCATCTCCTTACGTTCTGTCCTACATTGATGGGGGATGTCTTTCTGTATAAATATTTCTCTTATTGGTTGGTGAATAAAACACTGATTGGCCAGTAGCCAGGCAGGAAGTATAGGTGGGGCTATGAGATGAGGAGAATTCTGGAAGAAGAATGACAGAAAGAAGCCGCCAGGTAGTTACCATGTAGCTGCTAAAGGAGCAACATGCTGGATTACAGGTAAACCACAGCCTTGTGGCAATACATAGTTTAATAGACATGGGTAAATAATTGAGAGAGAGCTTGCCAGTAAGAAGCCTAAGCCATTAGTCAAATAGTTTACAGTTAATATAAGACTCTGTGTTTATTTGGGGTAATATGGCTATGGGACCAGGTAGAGCAGAAACTATATGTCTACACTCCATCACTTTCTTAACCTCCCTGCCACATTTTCAATGAATGTTCACTACAGTAGTGTAGTTGCAGGAAGAGAAGGTATCTATGCCTGGAAGTACATAATCTGATTTGAGGCTCTGACCAGAGAACTTTGTTTTAAATATCTCACTATCATTAGGGATTACAAATATCGGGGTTAAAAATCAGAGCAGGGAGTCAGGCCACAAAGGCTTTGGGTAACATTTAAGCATAATGAGGGCCCAGTCATAGCTTCAGAGATGTGTGTAAGATATATGATTGGGGGCATCCTGTCATTCACTCATGAAGAAGGATGATGTTATAATGTGAGATAGGATGATGGACAAGAAAACTTAGCTGCTGCTTCATGTGGGCATGATGAAACTTTCCTCCATTCCTGGACCACTGGGGACTTTGGGGAATCATTAGTTTGTGCAGGAGTGAATAGCCTGATCGGACCAGGAGGGCAGTGGGTGAGGAAGCCTGGCCCATGTGGAAGGAGGCCTGCTGAGTCATGTGGCTACAAGGCTCTTGCACTTGCCTTTTGTGTTGTCACATGTCCTGAAGAAAATGCTTTCAGTCATTGCTCCCTCACCACTACCTAAAAGTTGCTTTATTAAATACTGACTATATGAAAAAATGTTTATAAAATATATACATTACTCATTTTAAGAAATCAGCCATAGCTAGGTGTGGTAGTATGTACCTTTAATCCCAGCAGAGGGAATCAGGTCTCTGGGAGTTTGAAGCTAGCATGGTCTGCAAAGTGGGCTCCAGGCCATCCAAGACCTCTATCTTGGATGAGAACCAATCTCAAAATAAAATAAAATGAAAATCAACCATTAGTATTTCCTTTAAAATCCTGTGTACCTCACCTTGCTCACAGCAGCTCCCTGCTCTGAACTACTATCTCAGATTTTTATTTAGAATTCTCTTATGTGGTGTAATTTTACTACATATGTTTCTACCCCTTAAAGCAAATCATTTATTAATATTCCATAATTTAAACCATGGATCAACTAGATTTGCTTTTTTCACCCAATGAACCTTAAGGGTCATCTTTATTGATGCTATTGTTTATTTGATATTCATTTTAAACCTTGTTTCTTGTTTAAATTTCCAGTTGTTTATATATTGCACATGTTGCATAGCCTCTCCTTGTCTGACATGCCTCAAGTTGATGGTTTCACACACTGTTGGAAGGCTCTGATGGCCACCATTGCAAAAGTCTTTACATGAAAATTCTTACACAGCACACATTGTATCTCTTCTGGAGTTCTTTGGGTATGTACCCAGGAATAAACTGGTTGGCTATTAGGGTCTTTCAACTTTGCTATATACTGCCATTGTTTTTTTCCAGTGTATTTGTAGCACATTTTACTCTCCAGCAATATGTGAGCATACCTTTGTTGCATTTTAGTGCTGATAAACTTAAGTAAGGTTATAATTTGCATTTCCACTTACTGATGACTATGCTTCTTGGCTTTTGTGCTCTATCTTCTGCAAAGTGATTATTCATAGATTTTGATGACTTTTCATGTGAATAGATTCTAATTCATCTGAGGGAATGAGTTTCGTGGCCTCTGTGTTAGCCTACATGAGCTATAACCTCTTTAGCAAATGTCTTCTCTCAGTTTATACTCCTTCTTGATGGTCTTGTCTTTGAAAACATAGGAGATGAAACATGAGCAGAGAAGGCTTCATGCACAAAAATCCCTCTGCTAAATTCCTAAGCTGTATTCCCAAGGATGAGGCATTGAGGTATCCGGTGTTGCTTTCTCTTTCACATCTTTGTTCCATTGTGTCTTTTAGTGCTGTTGCCGAGTAGTGTAGGAGAAATAATAAAGATTAATATCTATTCTTAACTCAAACTTTCCGTTCTAATAAGGAATTGAGCCTATGCCTTTACTGTCAGCAATAGCACCTCCCTCCCCATAGCACAGGGCAAATAAGTTAGGCTTTTTTCTAGTTTCCACATAGCTTGCTTTCTCGTCTATACTAAAATGTGGTGAGGACAGTATAGTTACCTTTCAAGTCTTAACCTTAAACATCTAGCATGCTCCTTTGTAATGATGTAACACAAAAGAAAGCAGTTAGCTGGAACTATTTTTACATTCCCCATCCAGAACCTGGTCTCCAGCTCCAGCACAGATTCCCAGCAAATGCCAGCCTTCTCAGGGGCCACTTGGGAACTCTCGGTGTGATTTAGGTCTGCAAGTAAATTCCCATTTTACTCAAGCACCTTAGCAGGCTGGTTGGCCCCTCTCAGGTAAGCCTACACTTGGCTTTTCTTTTTTCACTCAGTGTGACTGCCACACTATTGTAAGAGCAAGAAACTAATTTAAAAAGGAAGAAAGAGAAAAACAATATTTTAAAACATTTTTAGAAATAATTTCAACTTCCAGATAAGCTCCAAAAACAAATTAAAGGCTATTCCAACAACTTTAGTTTGTCCGCCTATTTATGCTTACCCTGTTTTCTCCTTTGTTCTTTGTTTCCATACTGCATACACATGAATATTTGTATAGACTCATATAAGTATGTGAATATATTCATGCATATAGTTCATGTACACACGTATGCCTACATACAGAGGAGCACACTTATACACATACACATTAAAAAACACAGACCTGTTTTCTGTGGGTCAGTGACGTATATCATAGCCTTTGTCTAAATAGTTCAGTGTGATTTTTTCTAAGTGAAACTCTCCTTTTTCATAAACTAAAGAAAAACTAAACTTAAAAGCAAAAGGGAAGCTGTAATATGACTTATATATGGAGTTTCAATGCTGGTGCGTATTCATGGTGTTAGTCGAGACCCCAGCATGAAAGAAGAGGCTGTTGCCTTGATTATTGAGGTGAAAAGAAACTGCTTAATTGCCTCGTCCTTGTATAATATTTCTTGGGATACTTGATTTATACAGTACTGAATCTAATATTCAGAGGAAGGTTGCAGTGGGGAGGGGTGGTCACGATGTACAGACACAGTGGGAAATAACTTCTAATGTTCTGCAGCACATCAGGGTAACTAGGGTTGATAAAAATGCATTGCATATTTCAAAGTAGGTAGCAGAAGAGATGTTGAGTATTCCCGACATAGAGAAATGACACTTTTGACATGATGGATGAACCAGTTGCCCAGATCTGATCATTATGTAATATTCACATGCATTGAAATAGGTCCCTATACTCCATACATGTGCATGATTGTATGTCAGTTTAGAAGTGCAGTTAAAATTTAACACACTTACCAAAGAAAATAAACCTCCAAGTCATATTCTATCAAACCCCAAAGTAGTGTGGCTTGCAGAGGACCCTGGTGCTGTGATATATTTTTTCTGTGTACCATTGGGGTGAGCTGGAGACAGGGACAGCTTTCTGGATGCTGACAGGACTGTAGGGAGTCCTTGTAACCCTTGGTAGTCTGTCCATTTTGTCTCCTGGACTTTCCTTGCATGTGACCTAAACGCAGGCTGGTTAAAAGTGTATTCAGGGATATTGGCCTAGAATCTTCTTTCAAAGGATATGTGTTAAAGAGGCCAGGTCCTCCTGATGTGTAGGTCAGAGCCATTCCCTGTGGGCCCAGTCCCTTTGCCCTGGGAGGGTGAGTGACACCAGTTCGTGGTTTCTGCTGCTTCTCCCAGCTCTTGCCTGCATGGTTTGTAGAGGGCAAAGTGTGATTGTGAACAGCACAAAAATGATTTTGCCTCTAAGAATAGGCTGATCCAGGAGCCCAGCACACGGTGCGTGGTGCTCCTTTTGACCTTTTCATTATTTGGTAATTGAACCAGCAGACATTTAATTCTTTCCTCTGGAGTCTTCATTAAATTGTTCAGAAAAGATAAAATTGCAACAAGAAAGAAAAACGTACAAATTTAACGACCATTGCTCATGCCTGGTTTCTCCCTCACATGCCAGGCTTCTGGGCTTTAAGTAAACAGAATATTTTCAAATTGCATGGAATTCAATATCAGCTGCAATTACTGGCTCAGTGTGGTTCTGCAAGGGTTGGTTCTCAGTAGGCAGTGATGTGAATGACTGCTGGCTGGGGGCACGTGTGTTGAGTTCATCTTGGGCGTTTCCATGAACTGAGGTGCACCTATGCATTCTCACTCTGGATCCCATGTGACATTTATGGATCCGAAAAAAAGAGGCCATCACAATCAAGGGACAAGCAGAGCTTCCATGGGTTTGAAAACCATGAACCTGCTCAGCTCATGCTGGCAAACAGCTCTTGTTATTTTCTTTATCTTCCCCATCTTCCTCCTCCTTCTTTTTCTTTGTTATGGAATATGAATCAAATTTATGCATATCATTTATGCATATATATATATACACACACACATATATATACATACATATATATATGAAAGAGAGAGAGTGAAGAGAAAGTCATTGAAGGGGTATTATTTATTCAAAATTGAACTCACATACATGTCTAACCTCCACCTGCAGAACAACTCCTTCAAGGTCTAGCAGGATGATGATAGTAGAAATGAGCACTCCTGACAATACTACACATTGTTACCAACTTGTAGTATAGTTCTCTGTCATCACACAACATTCATGGCCATTATTGGTCCCCTTAACAATTAGACTAGAAGCGTGCAGTTTCTATGTATGCCTTGTTTGGTCAATTGCAAAGAAATAAGACTGGAGCTAGGCCCGCTGCATATACCTTACAGTTGTGTAGCTTGGTGTTCTTGTGGGACTCCCAACAATGGAGTGGGGGGGGTCTCTGACTCTTTTGCCTGTACTTGGGACCCCTTTTCTCCTTTTTAGTTACCTCATCCAGCCTTAATGTGTATTGTACCTTATTGTATATTACCATGCCATGTTTGGTTGATATCCCTGGGAGGTCTGCCATTTTCTGAAAGGAAACTGAGGAGGGGAAGGGAAGTATGAAACTGTGGTTGGGTGTAGTGTATGAGAAAAGAATAAAAAAGAAAGAAAACCATAAAAAAGAAAGAAGAGAAAAAAGAAACATAATACCAAGTACTGTGGGAGCATGGAGTGGTGGTAGTAAAAGCAGGGAGATTTAGATGTATTGTGTACTCTGCCTCTGCAGACCTTCCCAATTCATCATTGTGGGAGTTATTTGTTCAGTAATGGTAGCACTGGGTATATGTGGCTATTTAAGTGTAAATATAAGTGAACAATAATATCTAGTTCCCAAGTCATTTAAGAATTTCTACTTTCCAGTAGCCACAAGTAGCTAATGGCTATCATATTGCACAGCACAGGCATGGGGGCATCTCTCCAATCTTCACAAAAGTTCTGTTTGGCTGCGCTGATAGAGAGGTTGGCCCAACTGCACCTGTCTGGCATATGATGGCCAAAGGTGGCCATTTGCCATTCATGTGTAGAGTACACATTGCTTCGTTTTGATGAGACAAAGCTTTTCAAACCCTCGTACTGTGTATATTGTTTATTCCTCCTTTATTTGTGTCATGGCTACTTTTCTATTGCTAAGACAGGATGAGCAAGGCAACTTATAAAAGAAGTTGTTTATTAGGGACTCCTGGTTTCCAAGGGTTAGAGTCTATAGCAGCAGAGCAAAGGCATAGCAGCAAGAAGAGCTGAGAGATTACATCTTAGTTTGCAAGGTTTTTTTTGGGGGGGGTGAGAGAGACTGGGAATGGTATGAACCTTTGACACCTCAAAGCTTTTTCCCATTCACACACTTTCTCCAACAAGGCCACACCTCCTAACCCTTTCCAAATTGTTCCACTGGCTGAGGAACAAGTATTCAAACATATGAGGCCACCAGAGTTATATTTGGGAATCTGTCATTGAGCAAACTTCTAAGAAACAGAGTTTAGTAGGGACAGCTTTCTACTTTCACCCATGGATAAGCAAAGACAGCCAGATGGGCTTGGAAAAAGGGAAGAATTAAATCGCAATAGAGTTATACTAAAGGACTCGGACAATCCTATCAGGAGTTTCTAAGATGGGCTGGCCCTTCAGAGTTGAACCACCTAAAGGTAGGTGGCTTTTTACTAAACACTTTTATGATTAAGTCCTCAGAAGGGGTGTTGTAGATGGAAGTTCTGTCCCACCCGGTCCCACAGCCATTTAGTTCCCCCAAAAAAGCATGCAGAGGCTTATATTAATTATGAACTGTTTGGCCAATGGCTCAAGCTTCTTACTGGCTAGCTTTCTCTTAATCATTAATTTTATTAATCTTTGTATCTCCACATGGTCTTGACTTACCAGTGATGCCTAGGTCTGTTGCTTTCTCTGCAGCTACATGGCATCTCTCTTGAGATTCTCTGCATCCTCTTCCAGCATTCTCCTAATCTGGTAGCCCCATCTATACTTCCTGCCTAGCTACATCCTGCTTGTTCATTGGCCAAAACAGCTTTCTTTATTCATCAACCAGTAAGAGAAACATATTCACAGCATACAGTATACATCAGGGTGTAAAAAGGGTGGTCCTCTCAGGATGAAGGCAATACCTACTTAGAATATGGCTCAGCTGGGAACCACCATCTCTTTATCTTCAGCTGCTGAACCATGGATGCCTCCATCCTGATAGAAAAACTTATGTGATCCACAGCCGTCTATTCTATATGATCAAGTTTCCAATTCCAGCTTTGGGCTACAGAAATGAAACTGATGATAGATACACATGATGTTAAATCAAAGAATGGGATTCCTCAAGATGGATGAATGGATGATGCTAAAAGCCCAGCAGAAGTTACAGGGTAATTCAGATTCTTTTTTCATGAGCAAAAGATTTTAGAAATGGGTATGGTACCTGACTGGGAGTGTTCAGTATGTTCTGTGTCTCATGAGAGCATACAGCGCATACAAGATGCATCCCTTCTTTATGTTGACTTGGGATACAATTGGCTAGCAAAGGCGTGAAGTTCTTAATACATGACAGTGGGTGTCAAATGCATATGCATGGTAGGACTAGGATTTCCATGCCAGTAGAGAGGAATTCCTTTGGGTTGGGCTGGTTAAGGGAAAACTTAGAGAAGAAACGTGACAGGAATTGGTTGCTGAGGGATCGAATTAGTAGTTTTACTCTGCATCTTCTCAGATCCTACTCCCACCAAAAAGATTTTAAAATTCTTTTATGTTCCCATAGGATTCCCCATCTTAAATATGTTGATCAGCTCCTCACATATACTTTAAAAGCCAATTATTGGAAAGTCACTTCTAATTTTTTCATCCTGAATACTAAAAATGCATACCCTTTGAGATCTTCCTACACAGCTCTATCCTGACTTCACCTCTTCGAGTTCAGGTTTCCTCCAGCAACGTCAGTGTCCCCAGTTGCTAGCTTCTATTTCTTCCTCACTCTCCCACGGACACCAATTGCATGAGTCACAGAATTCTGTCCAGCCTGTCAACACTTTTCATTTTTGCACTGACAACAGAGTTAAAGGGTGGCAATAAGGAAACAATAATAATCATTTGCATAGCTGAAGTTTCAGAATTTAGGAAGCTAGATTTAGGAAGGTACTGGTGCAGACAACACCATACCCATCACAGAACTTCAGTGTTTGATATGGAAGCTAGAATATCACTTAGGAGCATGGCTGTATGAGGTTATACCCTGCACCTACACTGTCATGAGCCTGCAGCATGGAAGGGTATTGTTTTTTTTTTGTTGTTGTTGCTGCTATTATAAAAAAAAATTCAAAGAAACTACTGGGGCTTAGGACAATATAGATGCATTACTTTATAGTCTAAAAGTCACAAATCTAAAACAGGCCTTAAAAGGCTAAAATGAAGCGCTGTGTTCTTCCTACGGGCTTTAGGGGAGGATCCATCCCCTGCCTTTAGAAGCTTGGAGAAGCATCTCCCTGGATTCTGCTTTAGCTATCACATTCCCTTTCTTGACTCAGATTCTCTGCCTCTCTCTTATAAGGACTTTTGTGGTCACAATGAGTTCATGCAGATTGCATAATCCAGTGTTCCCCCTCCTCCTTTTAAGATACTTAACATAATTGCATCTGAAAGTCTCCTCATTATAGAAGCCACCATGCAGAGGCATTCATGGTTAGATTGTGGACATCTTTGAAAGCCATTATTGTGCCATCTACATGAGTTACCAAACCTTTATCTTCATCATCATCTTCACCAGTGAAATAAAAGTCATAGATAATCCCCCATAAGGATATTTTGAATTTGGTGAGAAAAATCTACATAAAAAGCAGCATGGTACCTGGCATTCTCCAGCTACCTTTATTGCCACTGTGGCCACCATCAGTACCATTTGTAGCAATGCGTGATATTGGATCTTAGCAATTTGAGCAGGGTTTTACCAAGGAGGATCATCTGGAGGGTGAGCAAGAGAAAAGAGCTGGAGCAGCAGAAAGCTTGCCTTCCTGAAGCCCTAAGTTGGAGCCTTTGACCTGTGTGAGCATTTCTAGAATAATTCACTGGGCTTCTGGATCAACATGTGCTTGATTTTAAAAGCAAAAAGTCGAGAGAACAAGATCACCTTTTGACCTGAGCGTGCCCTGCCCCACAGTGGTCTTTGCTCTTATGGTCTGGATGTTTTCCAAGTTCATATGCTGAAACGGGACTCAACTGTGGAGATGTGAGGTCACCTGTTGGGAAGTGAGCTATCCTGAGAGGTGAAGACATGGATTCCAGCCTAAAGTCAGCGTTGAAAGTCTCAAGCCCTTCCCATATGCATTTCTGCTCCTCTGATGTCTCTCTTGCTCTCTAAACCTCATGCCAAGTAAGGACATCAGCATGGTACCATCCATGAGGAAGAGGCTTGTACCAGAAACTTATTGATGGGCTTCTGTATCTGGAACTTCTCAGTCTCCATGACTGTAGGAGGTAAATTGTTATGCTTATAAATGTCCCAGACTCAGGCCGTTTGTTTTAGCAGCACAGACTAAGATAACTCTGGGGCAGTGTGTGCTATCTTAATATTAAAATCTTAGCTTTTGTGGATTTTTGTTTCAGGTTACTTAACGGCTTCTGAAGTCTTCTTTCATTGGCTCTAGCATCTCTCTTTCCCTGTCTTCTTGGAGGTTTCTCTCCATATGCTGCCTTGCTGCTAAATGGCCCTATTCAAGGGCAGTCTGCTTATAAGCGTTTATGGAGAGAAGCAACCTGTTTGGGGGAAAGGCTTGGTTAATCTGAAGTAGTTTCCTAGCACAACAGCCACACATTATGGGCAGTTGTGATTTAGACCCCACATGTTCTTGGCAAGAGAACAGACAGTAGAACACACCATCATTTCAATTCGCCACATGAAGACTGCACCACTAAGCTCTTGCCAGGCTGGAAACCAAAATGTGTGTGGGTGGTTGATTGCTCGCTGCTAACAGCTTCTTGGAACCCCTCTGCCCTAGTACCGGATGCATGGATTCTCAGATTTACCTTCCTGGAACTGTGATGCTGATGGTGGGGGTGAGGGGAGCACTCTGGGATCTCACTGAGTGGGAAGCATCAGAAAAACAAGATCCCCGAGTTCTGCCTCATGAGCCTCCACCACAGCAAACACGTTGCAAGAGCAGAGTCAGCCTAGTCTGAGACAGATTGCTTCTCTGCACAATATGAATATGAAGCAAGCAGCAACCGCTCTGAGCCTGACTTTCCGAGCTGATGACCCCGCCTTTGCCCTGGGCAAATGGCTTGGCCTTCATGTACCCTCAGATTGGCGGTCAATCTTCCTCTTTCATCTCCTGGAGCCCAGGAAATGATCAGTGGCCCTGCACCTGGGTTACTTTTTAATGATCTGAAAGACCACAAGGAGCCCGCGTTTCTTTTGTGTCGTTTCTCATTCAGCAACCTAATAGCTATCCGATGAGAGATTTTCTTGAAAAGAAAAAATGCCTGCTCCTCTTGGGCAGCTCTGATTAAAATCTCACACTGCGCATATTACCAGGCATCAGGCCTGCATGAGGCCTGCTGACTGCTGGGGAGTCTTGGTGTCTGCAGTCTGGCTTTGCTGCCAACAAGCCATGAAATGACGGGTGAGTGTGCTGAAACTTCCATATGAACAGCAAGGAGAGTGACCAAGAAGATGCTGAGGTTCAGAGCCTCCCGTGGCACTGCTGAGGGGGAGTCGACTTTATCTGTAGGCCGTCCTGCTCATATTCCAATCATGATCAAACTAAAGCCACCCTATACCACAATGGAATGGAGACCCACTGCCCATCTCCCCTGCCAAGTCATTCACAACCGCTGAAAGCAAAGTTAGGAGAAACCAGAACAACTGCTCCCTTACTTCTCTAACTCTGAAAAGAAAGCCTCAAAATATCTGTAATACAATACGGAAAAAGGCAACTTTGTAACCACTGCAGGGCAGGCAAACATTGATAGCAGGAGAACAGTCAACCCTGTGCTAATACACCAGCAAGTTTAGGGTACATAGCCCAAGCAGTGATCTATGGCTAAACTACTCTGCCAACACATGTACATTACTTGTTTGAGAAATTTCTGGTGTATAGCTATGTTCACACTCTGTTAGAAACACAGGCCAAAGTTAGAGCATGAGATTCTGCCACATGCCCACAGATAGCTGATCTGAATGAGACTGACAGCTAGCAAGCAGGGAGGCACTGAACCGGCAGGCCCTCCCGCTGCTGGAGGAGATGGAAAGTGAAATTATAGAACTTTTGAAAACATCCAGACAGCTTCTCAAAATTCCATGGAAGCTTTCCCCAAGACCCACTAACTCCACAATGTTCAGTAAGAGAAAAGGAAAGATAAACCCAGACAAAGACTTGTGCCTGGGATCTGGGAAACAACTCAGATAGACCTCAGCAAATGGATAAGCCAAGTTACCAGGGTATCTTAGATAAGATACGCCAGTTACCAGGGTATCTTAGACACCAGAATATTGGTAAGTCATAATAGTGAAGGAAATACTTGTGTGCACACTACCATACGTGCTTTAGTTACTCTTCTGCTGCCATGAGAGAATGTCATGACCGGGGCAGCTTATAGAAGGAAGGGTTTATTCTGGCCTGTGGTTCCAGAGGCTCAGAGTCCATGATGGTGGTGGAGACATGGCGGTGGGAACAGGAAACTGAGAAGTCAGATCTTGAACTACAAGCACATAGCAGAGAGAACAAATTGAAAGTAGACAAGATTTAAGCTTCCAAATTCTACACTCAGTGACATAATTCCTCAACAAGGTTGTGCCTCCTAAATTTCCCCAAATAGGGCCACCAATCTGGGACCAAGTGTTTAAATGTCTGAGGCTATAGGGAATATTTCTCAGCCTCGGTATGCTGTGATGTAAAATTCTAAAGCAAGCTAAAGCTATTTTAGTGTGAGTAAAACAAGATCAGTGGTCTCTGGAGGCTGGGGAATGGGTGGGGTCAGCTGCAAAATCATGAAGGAAAATTAAGGGTGATGAAGAGTTTCTACATGATGGCTATGGCATGACATAGGTGTATATATTGATAAAGACACATCAAACTATAAGCTTAGACTTGGTCCTGTTTCCTGTGTCTATGGCATGCCTAGATAACACGGTTCAAAAAGGAAGAGTAAACTTCTAGCTCACATTGCCTAGAAGGATTTGTGCAACAATATTAAAAGAGAAAGAAAGGAAGAAAGAAAGAAAGAAAATAATGAAAAGGTAGAAAAGATAAAGATGAAAGAAGCAATTTTAAATGCATCATTTTAAACTAATAACACACAAAAATATATGTTAGTATGCAATGTAAAACACTCGTTTGATGTTTCCTGATGACCTGCTTTAAAGATGGAGTATGCTAAGCTCCTTTTGACACTTGGCAAAGACAGCTGCTAGAAGCAAATCTTATGATATGTACATTCAAATGGAAGAAACCCAAAATGTGTTGAGCCAAATAAATCATGATACTCAATTTGAAACCCAGCCATCATTACACAATGTCCTTGAGATGTCACCAATGATGTGCTGCTTCTCCTAGAACAAGTCAGCAGATCTTACAAACTAAGTTGTGTCATTCTTTTTTATTTTCTTCCCCCCAAAGCAGGCTTAAATTTTTTAAAATTCCTCTTTTGGAAGACTTTGGAACAAGCTAAAAAATTATGTTACCAAGTTTAAAAATTCTTGCAGATACGAGATTTTTTTAATATCATCTTCAGCAACAAAATCACATAATGAAATACCCCAAAGAAGCACTTTGAAAATGTTCTTTCCCCGGCAAGACTCCCTTTTAAAAGATAGCTCTTCTCCCGTTCATTACTAAAAGTCATCATTATCTTAGAAGAGAAAAATTAAGTTTATTCTTTCTAAAATACCTCCCGAGTAGAATAGCTCTGACAGCTACTTGTCATCACAGGAAAATTTTAGCAAATTGTGACTCTGCCTTGAACGAGAAAGTCCCATGATTGATCTGTAAGTGAAGAACCTCTTTTAAGCTCTCCATGATGAAGGAACCAAGAAAGGCCTGCAGCTGAACAGATTTTCAAGGACAAATCCATGCTATTACCAGGCACTAAAAACAGTGTATTATCACTTAGAGGCATTAACATTTTTTATTATAAAATACACATAACAAAAAGTTTCCCATCGTCAGCTTACGTAAGTACAAGAGTTCAGTGCTAAGTATATTCATATCGTTGTACAACCATCGTCACCATCCATCTCTAGAACTCTTCTTGGAAAATGGAAACTTTATACTCATTAAATAACAATTCCCCACCTCTGCCAGCCCACAGCCCCTAGCAACTTCCATTCTACTTTCTGTCTCTATGATTATTACTTCTCTAGTTGTCTCTTATAAATTAAATGCACAATATTTGGCTCCTTGTCATTGATTGATTGCACAGGACATGATGTCCTTAAGGTGTGTTCATTTTGTAGCAAGTGCCACAACTTCCTTCTTTTTAAAAATCTTACAAACAGTCCATGTTGGCCACATTTCACTTATCTAGCCATGTGTCCATGAACACTTGAACTATGTCTCAGACCACTTTGTGTTATATTAAGGAAATACCTAAGACCAGGTAATTTTTACATTATTTATTGGTTGGTAATTGTATACATCCACACAATGTATCTTGATCATATTTAACCTTGCTTCCTTCTCCCTCTCCTTTGGATGCTACCCCTTTCCCCGACAATATTCTCATCCACTTTCATGTTCTAGTTTGTTGTTACAAATCACTGAATCAATTCAGTGGTACTTAAGTGTTCATGTGTATGGTGCTATCCACTGGCACTAGGGCAACCAACCAGAGGTCACAACTCCAAAGAAGAAAAAAGACTTTCCTTCTCCTGAAGCCATCAACTGCCATATCTTCTTAGCTAGGTGCGGGGCTCCCCCAGTCATGTCGTCGAGTTGACTGACTTGATCTTTGTAAGTCTTGTGCAAGCCACCCTGATCTCTGTGAGCCATATTGTATCTAGAACACAGCCTTTCATAGCACTCTTCTCCTTTCTACCCCTGTGTCTGTGATGTTTCCTCAGCCTTGCTTGAAAGCTGATATAGGTATTTCATGTAAGGTTGAAGATTCTATGATCACTGGTTCTTAGTTCTTTGACTATGAGTATGAGTTTCTGCATTAGCCACTACCCACTGCAAAAAGAAGCTTCACGGGTCAAGGTTGATAGTGGCACTAATCTATGGCTATAAATATAATTTGGTGTTTTGTTTTGTTTTTTGTTTTTTCAAGACAGGTTTTTTTTTTTTTTTTTTTTTGTATTGCTTTGGAACCTATCCTGGAACTAGCTCTGTAGACTAGGCTGGGCTCAAACTCACAGAGATCTGCCTGTCTCTGCCTCCCAAGTGCTGGGATTAAAGGCGTGAGCCTGTAGCTGTTTGACAAAATGTTTATTTAGTAAAACAACAGAAGTAGATCCTCTCCTTAGGACCTATGTCATCCCTAGTCCTGAGTTTTGAATAGATTTATAATATCAGAATTTGAACCCAATCAGAGAGAAGTTGGTTATTCCCATAACAGCCATGCAACTACTGCAGTAGTAGGCAAATCTTGCATAGTAGGTTGGTATTTTGTGGCCATATAAGGCCATTGATGTTCCCCCCTCCCCCAGTGGTTTATATATGTTCTGTGACTGTGAAAACCAAGGAGTTTCCTGGTCATTTCTAGATTAATTTCTTTATATCTTACAACCAAAGTGTGTGGTATTTTTGGTAATAAGATCTACCATACAGTATAATGGATAACCACGAACATTGGAAATACCTGGTTTTGTTTTGTTGGGGGGGGGTGTTGTCACAGCTAAATAATTCAATTAACTCATATGGAGGCATCCCACGACTGACACTGAAATTATCATTTAATTATCCATGTCTTCTGGGAGAAGCCTTGTCTACCAATGCAGGGTGCCTCTCTTTAAATAACTTATTTTAATTACATATTTTTTATATTAATTTACAGAGTAGTGACTTTCCACAAGGATCTTCATACACCATTAGTTTTAGTTAACATAGCTCCCTATCTCTTCCTCTCTGCTTGTGGTGGTTGGAATGAGAATAGCCACAATAGGCTCCTGTATTTGAAAGCTTAGTCACCAGGGAATGGCACTGTTCAAGAAGGATTAGAGTTAGGAGGCATGGTTTTGTTGGAAGTGTGTTTCTGGGGTAAGTGGTGAGGTTTCAGAGGCCTCCTACCAGGCTCAGTGTCTCTCTGACTCTGCCTGCTGCCTGTGGATCGGGATGTAATGTTCTCAGCTCAGTGCCATGCCTGTCTGCTTCATGCCATGATGATCATGGATCATGGACTAACCCTTTGAAGCTGTAAGCAAACCACCAGTTGGTTGCTTTCTTTTATGAGGTGCCTTGGTCATGATGTTTTCTCATAGAATAGTAACTAACACACCTTGCCCCTGCCCCTGGGCCAGTTAGAGATACCATGACCACAGCAACTCTTTTTTTTTTGTTGTTGTTGTTTTTTTGAGAGGGGTTTGGTTTTTTGAGACAGGGTTTCTCTGTGTAACTTTGGAGCCTGTCCTGGAAATTGTTCTGAGACCAGGCTGGCCTTGAACTTGGGGATCCAATTGCCTCTGCCTTCCAAGTGTTGGGATTAAAGGCATGTGCCAACACCTCCCAGCCACAGCAACTCTTATAAAGGCAAACACTTAATTGGAGTTGGCTTACAAGTTCAGCAATTTAGTCCATTGCTGTCATGTCAGGAAGCATGGCAGCACATAGGCAGACATGGTGCTGGAGCAGTTACACTCTGAGCACCTTATATCCTGACCACCAAGCATCAGTCAGAGAAAGGCACTGGGCCTGGTTTGAGTTTCTGAAACCCTAAAGCCACCCCCAGTGAAACACTCCCTCCATCAAGGTGGCACCTACTCCAACAAGGCCACTCCCCAATAGTGTCACTCCCTACGAGCCTATGGAGGCCATCTTCATACAAACCACCCTACCCCTCTATCATCACACGCATTCTACCATCCCCTCCTCTCATTAAGGAAGACTAAGTACTTTTTAAAAACAGAAATTTCTTTCTCAAATTTCTGGATACTGATAATTTCAAGATCAAGTAGCTGACATGTTTGGTTGCCTGGAAAGGACTGCATCCTCCAGAAGAGAAGACATCCCTCCTGTGAAAAAAGGTTGCAAGATCAGCTCATCTAATGCCTCCATACGCCCCTTTTGCTGAACCTTTAATCCTTCATGCCTTACTCACCACTCAACAGTACCACACTTGTAACATCTGAATCCGAGCGCATATTCCAACAGTATCAGATTGTTTCCGCATTTAGTTAGTACAGGCTGCATTATTCTGTATTCAAGTTGCTTGGGAGCAAAACTGTTTCAGATTTCAGAATTATTTTTTTCTTATTTACATTGCCTTTGACTGATTGAACATCCCTAACTTGTAACTCTAGAATCAGAAATTCTTCAAAATCCCAAACTTGTTGGACAATAAGATTATATACATATATATATATATATGTATATATATATATATTCTATGGTTTATATATATATATATATATATATTCTGTGGTTTCTTCCTGGCAAATCCTTTATTAAAATGAAGCCATTTTTTTCTCTTTTTATAACTTTTTTCATTTAACATATATTTTGTCTGATATTAAAAACATTTGCACTCTTTTTGCTATCATTGTCATGAGTATCATTCCATCTCTTCATATTCAACTACTTGTGTTTTAGAAACTAAAATGAGTCTCCTGTGTACAGCATATAAGGGGAGCACATAGATCTTTATTACTGTGTGTATCTCTTTTGATTGTTGAATGTAGCCCATTTACATTTAAAGGAATTATGTGTCAGAAGACTAATACTGAGCTATTTGCTTTTCTATATGCCATATGCTTTTTCTGTACCCCATTTCCTACAATACCAATGCTTTTGTATTTAATTGAATTTTTGATAGCGAAATGTTTTAAATTTATTTTTCATTTCCTTTTGTGTATGTTACATAGCTAATTATCTTTGTAGTTACCATGGAGAGCATGCCTAACATCTTAAAGTATGACAATCTAATTCAAATATCTACCATCTGAACTTCAATAATGTACCAAACCTCTGCTCATTCCCAGTTTTGACTCTACCTCTTTCAGTAATAACTGTCACAATTAACTTGTTAATTAATTTGACTGTGTAATAACTTCACTATGTACATGTGTATAAAATCATCATCATATTGTATGCCTTAATACTAATTCTTTTGTATCCATACATACAAAGCAGTTATATCCTTGAACGTATATGTTCATAAATATCAACAATTTTAACACATTATTCTTTTAAATTATGTAGGCAATCAAAGTAAAGTTATAAAACATAATTTTAACAGTGCTAGAGTTTAGAAATATCCATATATTTACATATACTAAGATATTTTGTCTTCATACAACTTTGAGTTACCATCTGGTGTCTTTTTATTTCAACTTGTCAGTGGCAGTGAGAATTTCTTGTAGCAGACAGAGATACAGCAGTAATGCATTTCCTTGGATTTTATTTATCTTGGGACATCTTAATTTTTCCATGACTTTTGAGGGACAATTTTTTTCTGAGCATAGAGCCCTTCGTTAACTGTTTGTATTTATTTGTTTTGTGTGTAGGCATGTTTTGGCTCCTATGTGCCTCATGCCTGCAGAGGTCAGAAGGTCCTTAGGACTGGAGTTACAGATGGCAATGAATCACCACAGAGGTTCTGGAAACCGAACTCAGTTCCTCTGAGAGAGCAAGAAGTGCTTGTAACTGCCAAGCCATCTCTCAGTTCCTAACTTTTTTTTTTCTTTCAGCACATTGAATATATCTACCAACTTCTGGCCTCTAAAGTTCCTGATGAGGCTTATAGTTATAATGTCAACAAGGATTTGTTCTAAGTAAATAATGTCTCTAGGGCCTATCTGAAAAAATTTCAGGGATATTATTTTAATGAACCTTCTAGTCTGAAGATGCTCTTCTCATTGCATCCTTGGATTCTTCTTTGCCTTGATTTATTTTTATTTTTTAAATTTTTTTATTAATTTATTTTTTACATTCCAATACCAGCTCCCCCATCTTTTTCTCCTCCTGATCCTCTAAGCCCCTACCTCCTATCTGCTCCTCAGTGAGAGTAAGGCCTCCCATAGGGAGTCTACTAAGTCTGTCCCGTCATCTCTTGAGGCAGGGCCAAGGCACCTCCCTACTCCCCACTAAGGATTTGTTTTTATTAATATACTTTTCTACCTAACACATTTCAAATTAATAATTTGCTTATTAGTTACATACTGAGTGCCCAATGCTTCTGAATTTGTGGTGACTTTAGGAAAACAATTCGATTTCATGTTGTCTGTCTTGCAGTCACTATTGTCACAGGAACAGGAATGCCATGATTGGCTTGACCTGAGTCCCTGTCCACTTCTATAGCCAGGGTCAGGGAAGGCAACGTTTAATTGGCAGCATCAGCAGCATCGCAAGAGAGCAGAATGGAAAGAAAGAGCTTACCAGAACATTCCAGAGAAAGAACAGGTGAACTTGACAGAAAGAACACATTCCTACTCCACTCTAAATAAGATAAAGTGTGTGGAAGCCTTTTGTAAACTGCAAAGCATTGTCCAAATGCTAATTGATGCTATTATTTCTTCCTGTTGAATAAAGAGTCATATTATCTTACTAGAGTAAATTAATGCTGGTAGCAAACCACTATTGTTCCACTCTTCAGCTCATGAAAGTAAAGATGCAGTAAATAGGCAAGAGGTCACTAGAAAGAACTGTTTAGCACTGAACCCAGAAGTTCTGCTTGTTACTGAGAAATGAAACTGTATTTACATGAAAACAACTCTCTAGCCACAATGGGGAAAACTGCAATATGGATTTTCTGAGTGCTATTATGCCCTCTGGCTTTATCCTAGGGGACATTTTAGAAGAATAAGATACAAGGCCACTCTGGGAGGACTGTTCCATTCCAACAAGGGCCCAGGAGTTCCAACTAGACAAAGCTCAAGGAGGATTCAGGACAAGCTGAATTTTTCACTTCAGCCTGTGTTTCTCATGCTTACTGAATGATGTTTAATTTAATTCCCATGCTTAAGGCAATGTGCTCTGCGTTGCATCTGTGCACGGTTTGTTTGAAAGGGCTTATGATGAGGCAAGGCCAAAAGCAGGAAGCACACCACCATGATATCTTAATGAATAGGCCCCTGGGGAAATAAGTACCCATATAATGAAGTCAGGAAAGAAATCATAAATTCCCCAAGAGGCCAGCAGCTTGCATGTCCAAGTGCAATGAAAATACTTCCAAAAAGATCTCGGTGAAGGAGAAGACACCTGTGCTTGACAGATGTCCAGATATAACTTTAACTCCTGTGTCCAGTTGGAAGCCACACATGCGTGCACAGACATGTGTTCACAAGAGAATGGAAGGGTGCCTCTAACTACCTTCTGCAAGGTTGATTATCCTCTAGAACTTCCGGTGAATGTTGGGAGTTTAGAATGTTGCAAGTCCAGAGTCAAATTTCCTTGGGCCATTTTTAGCCCTCATAATAGCCATTTGTTACCCTCCTCTGTACCTAAACTAGCATTTGGGATGTGCTCACAGGGCACTCACTGATCTTCCTTTGGAAAACTTAACAGACCACTGGTGTCCACCAACCCAAAAGCCAAGGGTGTCATTAGATGGCATCTAGGGCCAAGTCCTACTTAGGGTTATTCTTGTCATGAGGAAACACCATGACCAAAAGCAAGTTGAGGAGGAAAGGGTCTATTTGGTTCATACTTCCACATCATAATCTATCACTAAGTAAAGTCAGGGCAGAAATTCAAGCAGGGCAGGAACCAACCAGGAGGCAGCAGCTGAGGCAGAGGCCATGGAAGTGTGTTGCTTACTGACTTGCTCCCCAGGGCTTGCTCAATCTGCTTTATTATAGAACTCAGGACCACCCGCCCAATTTAAAACATGCTTTGTAGGATTGCCTACAGTCCGATCTTACAGAGGCATTGTCCTAGTCGAGGTTTCCTCCTCTCAGAATGACTGTAGCTTGTATCAAGTTGACCTAAAACTAGCCAGCACAGCCTGCTTCTACATTAGAACATGGACTCTGGAGTAGCACATGCCTCTGTTCCTGGACAGTGGTCATTCATATTTGGCTTCAGAATCAATTATCTTCATGAAAGTGAGAGTTGCATTTTTGCGTCAACACATGCATAAATACACATGTATGTACACATGCCTTGTCTATCACTCTTGTGAGCCCTGCCTTCTGCTTCCAGCTCTTGTTGTTCCAAGAAAAACAGGGAAGGAGAAATAAGTGTCACTCTCTATGCTGGATAGTTTTATATCAATTTGACACAGGTTAAAGTCATCTAAGAGGAGGAAATCTCAACTCACAAAATGCCTTCACAAGAAGAGGCTGTAGTCAAGCCTGTAGGGCATTTTCTTAAATAGTGATTGAAGGGGAAGAGATCAGTCGATTGTAGGCAGTGCTACCCATGGACTAGTGGTTCTGGGTTCTGTAAAAAAGCAGGTTGAGCAAGTCTCGGGGAGCAATCCAGTCAGCAACACCTTCTATGGCTACTGCATCACCTCCTGCCTCCTGGTTCCTGCCCTGTTTGAATTTGTATCTTGGATCCTTTCAATGATGGACTACTACTGTGGTTTAATAAGGATCAGGAGAAACAAATAGGCCGAATAGATGTTTATTAAGGGAGAAAGAATTTACAACAGAGATAAATTAACACCAGCAGGTTCCTGGTCCCAAGGATGCCTATGGATGCTCTTCTGTCCCCATGCTGCAAGCAAGAGCGTGCCAAGGGGCCCCTTCCCCAGACCTCCTTCCCCTGCGCTCAGTACAGACAAAGTGAATAGCTCACTACAGACTACAATGAGGAAGTGTAAGCCAAATAAACTCTTTCCTCCCCAACTTGCTTTTTGTTTGTGGTGTTTTATCACAATAGAAACTCTAAGACATTTTCCCTAATCTATAGATCAGCTTGGTTACTCTTTTGTTAATTAATTTGACTTCTCAATCATTGCAGTTTTAGGCCTTGAGTCTTTAACACTAACAACTTCTTTTCTGAGAATATATATATATATATATATATATATATATATATGTATATATATATATATATATATATATATATATAAGGATTTTCTGCCATCATAATTAACCCTATTGAGACACAGGCCTAAAATTAGAACTTAATCATTCGATTTAGGAAAAGTGGAATGACAGTAACATGAGAGCCATCTCTCTGTCTCACACACACACACACACACACACACACACACACACACACACACACACACACACCAATGGGTGCATGTGAGGATCAAAATGCAACCTGCAGGAGTCTTTCTCTCTACCATGTAGGTCCAGGGCATTGAACTCAGATTATCGAATTTGGCCACAAGTGCCTTTTATTGGCTGAACCATTCTGCTTGCCCTTGGTGATGGACTTGAGTTAGACAGACCGGGCTTTTTGAACTCCTTCATTATAATGTCTCTTCCCACGCTGGGGCTCTCCTGCCTGTGTGCAGGGAAACACATTGTGAGGCTGACTCAGAGCCTCACTTATAATCGGCAGTTTATAACAAGGACTCAAAGTACAGAATCTGGCTCAGGGATGCCTGGATTTGAATTCTAACTTCACTGTTTATTGGCTTTCTGGTTGCTTTCACTTCCAAGAGTTACTTAAGAAAGTACCATAAACTGAGTGGCTGTATGGGAAATTTTATGACACAGTTCAAGTCTGCAATCTGGGAATTGGCAGGGACAGTTTCTTCTGAGGGCAGCAAAAGAGAATTTTTCCATCACCACCTTCTGCTCTGGGTGCTTTGCTGAAGTCTGCTGTTCCCTGGCTTATGCTGCATTACCCACAATGCTGCCTTGATCTTCATTCACCTGATATGGTGCTTGTGTACATACATACCTGCCTCTCAAGATGTCCCTTTTATAAGGACATTTGTCATATTAGACTAGAGGTTCACTTACTCAGTAGACTCTGATGATAGCATCTGCAATCATTCTATTTCCAGATGAGTTTACATCTGTAGGTCCTAGGGGTATGGATACTAACATGCACATTTTGAGAGGCCACAGGTCAACCTCTAACAGCAGTGACTTAGGGTTTTATTGTTGTGAAAAGACACCATGAGCATGGCAACTCTAATAAAGGAAAACATTTAACTGGGGCTGGCTTACAGTTTCAGAGGTTTAGTCCATTATCATGGCGGGAACCATAGCAGAATGCAGGCAGACACGGTGCTGGAGAGGGGCTGAGAGTTCTACATCTTGCTCCACAGGCTACAGGAAGAGAATGAGACACACTTCCTCCAACAAGGCCATGCCTCCTCCCACACAGCTATACCTCCTAATAGCGCCACTCCCAATAGGCCTGTTTTTATTCAAACTACCACAAATGGTAAATTATCTAGTTCCAGTTTCCACATTAAGAAAACAGAATAACAGTGTAGCCCACTATATGAGGTTAGGATACACTGAAATGAGTTAATATAGCCCAGGCACAGAGTCAGGACCCAGCACAGATCAGTCAGCAGTGCCAGGAGCTGGTATTTTGGGTTATGTCTGTGTCTATCTTCTTCATTAACCTGTGGGTGGGGTTGTGCATGGTCAAATATACAGTAGTATTTTATCGCCTATATATAACAATGCCCTTTCTGAGCTATCATCTTTGAACTGATTGATTAACCTAACTCTAAAGCAGAGTGATATCAGGGCTGGGATTGGAATTGTGCCTGCATTTGTGCGATAGTGAATTTGGACAGATTATGCTTCTCATTCCATTCATGAAGTTAGATCCCAGAGGCTCTCCTTGCAAAGAATTTAAAACCTCTCTTTTTTTTGTTGTCTCTCCCCCAAGGTTTCCTGCTTTTTTCAGAAAGCCTGGGGATTTGTTATTCTGCATGCAAATGCCATTGTCTTGAGATATTCTGAAGCATCTAGCCTGAGCAGTTTACGTTGAGTTACTAGCATCACTGAATGCCGTGGTCCTGCGGTTCTCTACTCTCTTGTGACATTATCTATGCAAGGCAGGGAAACAGATGGATGCACATGGTGATATTGCCCCTCAGAGGCCTGAGTGGGCCAATGACAATTTTTAAATCTGGGTGCCAGATTAATAACACGCTTTGGGTGACTTCTAATATGTATTACTCAGGAGAGACGTTGTTTTAACCTCTGCAACTTTACATGACTTCCGAGTTAACAGAAAGCTTTCCTTTGCTTTGTTTGAAAATTATGTGGAATGGAGCCCAGCAGAGGCAACTATATCAGCATGAGAACTCCTCAGATGCCAAACAGCAGCTAATGATGGGGAAAGTGACTTAGTTATACCACAGACCATGAACTAGGAAAGCATGGGCAATCCCTCATTTAGTTCACATGACACACAGGCTAGACTTGACCTGGTGAAGTCTGGCTCTACCTCTTGTGCCAGCCATGACTCGAAGAGGCTAGATGATGAGGAAGTACTTGCACAGAGGACAGTGGGATCAGCATCTGGCTTTGGCATGGGTACTCTCTGGTTTCCTGAGATTGGCAGGTCTTATCATTTCCCCAGATCTCCCCTTCCTCTTTTCAACAAAATAGTTGATGTATGATTCTGATCTCTGAAGTCCATTCTCTGTGTTGTCTGTAAAGGATTAGTTTCTACACCTCTTGATCCCAAGTCTTGTCTCTCCAGACTAGTTTCTTTCACGCTCAGTCTCTGACACCCACCAGCTTGGAGCTCAGTGTCAAGTTCTCTGTGTTCTTCACAGAACTATCTCAAATGTAACTTGGAACTTGAAAGACCCTGGTCCTACCACAGGAAAGTCTTTTGAAACACGGAGTGGGTGTGGTTGCCTCAGTTCTGAGTTCTGAGGGGCATCTTAGTACCTCAGGAAAGAAATCTTGACATGTGGAAGATCAAAGGCTATTCACCATCACTGTGCGCGTGAGTCTTTGCTAAGTTTGAAATAAAAGGAACCAAGAGAAGTATAGCCTGGAGCCTGCCAGGAGGACCAGGGTCTTTGGCAGTAGGCAGAAACATGTGTGTGAGCCAAAGTCTGTCAGCTAGCCTCTTACTCTTGTGTGGATGCTTTGAAGTGTACCCACCAAGTCAGGTAAGCCACTCCTGGCTGGGGATGCAAACATGAAAGTTAGTATGTGGGTTTTGGTTCATTTTAGAAGAAAGATCTGTAAGGATGGAGTGATTTGGGTCACCTGGCCTAACACATGTCTGGATAGTCTCTGATGGATAGTGAAGTTCTGAGACTACCAATCTAGTCAATAAATCACTGAATCGCAGAAAGACATCAGAGAGAAGGTGGAGAAACATACAACTAGACCCCGATCCCAGGGACTTAGCTTTGGAAGTCTTATAGCAAATATGTGTTTTGTTCAGATCTAGTTTTGTACCAGAGCTCTGTTGTTTGATGTGTTTGTTGTTGCTCTGTTAAGTCCCAGTCCCACTCCCTTCATGAAGGAGCTCCAAGTGCATGCTGCCTTCTCTTCAGAGCTGTTGGCCATCGTGAATAGTTCATGCTTTTGTAGAACTGCATGCCTGACCACTCGGAAATAGTGTGTTTATGTTGTTGCCTCAGAATTGTTTTCTTAAAACACATAAAACAAAATTCTCAGTATTTTAAAAGATGTAAGGCGTTGAAGAAATTTGAAGTGTGTGTGTGTGTGTGTGTGTGTGTGTGTGTGTGTGTGTGTGTGTGTGTGTGTGTGTGTTCGTTTCACTGAACGTCTTCAGCAGAGGATGTATCCTTAACAAGAAGAACCTGGAGGAAAGCAACTTCAGAATGCCATGGCTGTGCTTCTGTGATGTATGCATTTGCTTAGCTCTCTATACAGAGGGGGCATTCCATTTATTGGTGCAATGACTCAGTGGAGCTGGTTACAGATTGGGGTTCTGGATACTTTCAGGTTTCAGGTTGGTCACAAAGCCAGAAGCTCATATACTGAGCTTCATGTTATAAAATAAACTGTTTGCAAAGGTAAACATTTGAGACTGGTAAAATCTGGCAGAGATTTTATTCTCATTCAACAGTTGGTGGAAATAAAATCTAAATCAATCCAATTCCTTCTTAAATGTCCACATTCTTTCTTTGCCAGAATTAATTACTTCATAGATCAATTCCTTCAAAACAAAGTTCCTCATTTCATCCAATCCCATAACAAATTTTCTTATATTTCCTCTATAAGTTTTAAACAGGCAAAGTTAAGTATATAATCCAATAATTACATAAAAGCCCTAATTCCAACTAAATCTTTGGTAGGATTTTTAAAATTTCCTTTGCTATTGAAAACCCCCATTGGTAGCAAGCTACTGTGAAGAAACTGAATATAATTTCTTAATGGGGAGTTCAGTTTTCCTTTCTGTACTGCAGAGATGATGGTAACACCTCTCTTGTTGTGGGGTAGACAGGAGGTTGCAAAGAAAGTTTGCATCAGGTAGAAGCTGATACTACCATTGACTTTATTAAAAACCAAAGCCCCCAAAGTATACTCATGAAGCCCAACTATACCCCTTTCGTTATACAGTTCTATGTTACAGATGGATCTTCCCAGAAGAGGCAAATCAGAAATAAATTCTTCATTAGACATTAATATTTGTCCTTTCTCTCAAACCCATAATCATGCTGGGGACTAACAGCCTTAAACAAGTTCTAAGATGAGAAAAATTCCCTAGTCAGGCATGTAGGTGTGAAAGCAATCATGTTCCCAAGAAACCATAAGTAACCAACTGTGCAGAGGAGAGCAGAAATGGGTCTTCATGCAACAAGGTTCTGTTAAGACTATCATGACTGAAAGTCTCCCTTGGGCTGGAAAGACACTAAGATATATCTGTTAGTTCAGTTAATGCAATGGAAAACTTAAACCAGTGTCACACAAAGTTGTTTTATGTCTCTTGAGAAGGAATCCAATGAGCCAAGGGCAGTGGAGCTCTACAACACTGTTCACAGAATCAGCCCCAAACTCCTGGCATCTTCTTGCAGTGCTAACGCGGTCCATGGCTGATAGGGGATGGCTACCTCAGGATCTACTGGTTGCTAGCATTCCATCAACAGTTTCATTTTAGGTGACAGGATTGGGAAAGGGAAAAGTCAGGAGTCACTCTCCACAGCCATTTCTGGCCTTATGGGAACCTTTTGGGAAAGTGTTTTCCAACAATGTGTGCTTAAGTCTATCCCAGAGGCAAGAATTCAGCCATGCTTCATGATAAGGGAATGTAGCATTTTTAATTGGCATAGTCTTGCCTCCAAGAATGCCGGCATTTTATTTGTAAGGTAAGAAGCAGGAATGGATGTTGGGTTGTAACAGATTCCATGCAAAGTATTTGTCTGAGGCATTTTGAGAAAAAAATGTAGACAGAGGAATGTATGGTCAGGGAGGATTGCTACCTGGTAGCCTGGTGGGCTCCACCTCCATCCTGTTAGAAAGTGACCACTAAGCCCTCCCCACTCTACCATATAAAAGGGGGGTGGCATCTGTTGTATGTCTGCTGTCTCCTAAGCAACGAGCAATCACTTTACATGAATTATGCTGTTAAGTCCCAGAGTAGCCCATGAAGTAAATGCTAATCTTACTCTTATTTTACATGCAGAAGACTTGAGGCTGTGTGGGTATTTAGTCAACATTCCTAGAAGGTGAAGAGGCACAATCTTGACCTTGGGTTTCAGTCTCAGAAAACATGAACTCTTAACTGCAACACTGAATACTGTTTTAAACACAGAATACATATGTGCAGGCAAACACGCACCCAGGAAGGAGAGAGTCATGCAAAGGAGTGAGAATAAGGTGAATCCCTGAAACAAGGTGGCACACACTTTTAATCTCAGGGTTTTGGGGGACACAGATGGATATCTGTTAGTTCAAGGCCATCCTGAGATACACAAAATTAATTCACCCTAAAAGACAGAGCTCACACGAAGGTGATCTCAACACTTGGGATTACAAGCCTTAAATCCCAGCACTAGGGAGGTGGAGACAGGAGTGATAAGGTTGGGTGAAGAGGAAGGAATGCAAGGAGGGAGGAGACAGGAGCTCCTGCAGTCAGTCTGGAGTCTGAGGAAGCAGTCTGAAGATGCAGTCTGATGAGGTCGTGTTAGGACTGGATCTCCCTTTGGTCTGAGCATTGGTAGAGATAAGAACTCTAGTGACTGGCCAATTAGCTTCTCTGATCCTTCAGCTTTCACCCTCTTATAGCTAATTCTGACTTTTTATTATTAAGACCAATTAGAATTCTTGTTACATCGCTAGTCCTGCTAGCCAGCCTGCTCTGGGAGTCCCTGTTACTGTTATCTGAGGCTAGCATTACAGGCAGGCTACCATAGTCTTTGGTTTTCTGGTAATCTAAACTCCAGCTCTCAAAGCAGATTAATACAAACACGTCATTTGCTGAGCCATCTCCTCATCCCCTAGAAAAACCAAACTCTAATGGCTGCCATGACTCCTTTAATGAAATGATTATTTAGGTATTAGATGCCTTCAAGATGGCAGATACACTGTTGGATGGAAAAAGTAGACATGACATCTACTGCCAATTGCAGGACATTGTAGCACATGCCTTTAATCCCAGCACTGTGGAGGCAGAGGCAGGTGGGGATCTCTGTGAGTTCAAGGCCAGTCTAGTCTACAGAGTGAGTTCCAGGATAGGCTCCAAAGTGATACAGAAAAAAACCTGTTTCCAAAAACCAAACCAAAAAAAAAAAAAAAAAACCAACCAACCAAACAAACAAAACAAAACAAAAAACCGTGCCCACATGTATGCACACACATTGCTTCTATAGATAATGCATATTTATTAGGACTGCTTTCTCAGCTGGTCAACCTCCATCCTCCATAGTCTTCAAAGCTCATCTTGCCTCTTTGATATTGTCCACCTCTAGTTGTGGAGGAATTTGGAGCATCAACACAGGAAAAACACTATGTGTATTGACATTGACTTTTTTTCTGGTAGCCCAACTGTGGTCTTGGCAGCCTTTCCTTCATAAAAGCTTTGTGTGACTTCCTCTTGCCACCTGGGAGTGTCCATGACGATCAAGGGGCCAGATCTTGCTCAGTCAGAACAGAGAAGCTTTCTGAATACCTCAAATTCTATCCTTAAACCAGGACAAGGGCAACCAGGAAGTAAGCTTAGACATCTTGGTCTCTGCTTCCCAGCCTCTGGCCCCACCCAGTGCTTCTGTCTCTCTCACTGGGCCCACCTGTGGTCCTTAGTGCTCTGCTGGCTAGCTGGCTTTGCCAAGTTTTTGTTTGTTTGTTTTTGGGTTTTGGGGGATTGGGTTTGGTTTGGTTTGGTTTGGTTTGGTTTGGTTTGGTTTGGTTTTGGTTTGGTTTTGTTTTTGTTTTGGTTTGGTTTGGTTTGTTAGACATCTCTGGCTGGCTACAATACCCATTTTCTCTTCCTTGGCAACACATTTCCAATGTCCTTTTCTCTGAACAAACGAAGCATCCCACAAGTCAAGAAGGGTACTATGCAGTGCTAAGAATTCACTTTGTTGACAGACAAGAGACAGATTTGTCCTTGGGGAGGATAAAAAAAGAGGAGTGACACTGACCCTTCCATTGCTTTGACTGCATTAAGATAAACTCAGTCACCAATAATGTGTCCTCTGTCACATTAAGGAAAATAATTTTAAAAACTTCCTCTTGGTATCATTTGACCAAGAGTGAGCCCAGATTTGAATTTTCTGCTTCTGTCCTGTCTGTACAGCTGTATGAGTCTGAATCTGTGTCTGTGTGAATGCTATTTTGTGAATCTGACAGTATATGCTTGTGTGTAGCAAGTTTTGCTCTCTTTTCGAACAGCATAGGAAGCATTAGCCAGAGAAGAAATGAGAGGTGCATAACAGCAGGGTTTTACAAGGCATAAAGTCATTGACCCCCACGTGTCCAGGTAATAAATAATACCACAAATGTCTTTGCTTATTGAGCAATGTTGCTACCAACATTTCAGGTGCCTGTTCATTTTACAGGGCTTCCTGGGTGCCATTTTCAGCAAATGATTATCATAACACACAGGTCCAACCATAGTTCCAGTCTCTTTGAATGAAAGAGACATTTTTATCATAATGCATACTCATTTGCAACAAAGTAATGTTGACTATATTACAAATATTTGTGAAGTCAGTCATCCTTAAGTAGAAACTAAGATGGTGGTTATCAGGGGCTGGGATGAAATGCTGCTGAAGGTGCACATATTACAATTATGAGAATGGATAAATTGCCACAGGCCTTGAGGGCTCTCTCCACAGGTCTAACCCAGAAAGAATCCAAACTATAATACCATGGTTTCCATAACAACTATGTGCCAAACTTGTTAAAACCCCTTCATATGACCACTTTCCTCAGAGCCCAGCACTCTCTTGTGGCATCTCCCCCCAACCTCAGTCTTCTAGGTTATGAAGGCTTTTGGCAGAGAACTTCAGCTTACATATCCACCTCACACTAGAGCCACTGGTACTTCTAACAGTAAAGTGAGTGTCACTTTTTATAAACATTTAGGCAAATCTTCAGAACCTCCATTAAAGAATGGAGTTTGAAAGGATGGAAGGAACTAACTGGTTAGGAGTCTAACGTTTCCCTCTCTCCTTTCACCCAAATACCTACACATGGGGAAAGGAACAGCAAAACACAGAAGACCTCAAACTTAATATCATTGGCACCCAACCTCTTCATGCCTGTGGTCTGATTGGAATCTGAAATGTTCCCTTCACCCCAGGATCATATTTGACTGCCTGGTCCCATCTAACAGTAGTATACTGAGAAACCATGGAAGCATGAGCTCAAGGGACTACCTCATCAATACAGGCCACTGGGTGTGGATGCTGGATGGTCATAGCCTTGCCTTGCTTCTGGTCCATTCTATAGGCTCCTCCCTCTGGAAGTTGAACTACCCTGGCCACCATGTTTCTCTCCCCTGACAAGCTATATCCTCTAAACTTCGAGCCAAGCTCAGCTCCATCTCCCCTAGATGTTTCTGTCTGGTGTTCTGTTATAGCTGTGAGAAAAGTAGCTACTGCCCCATGTTCACCATTGTTAGTCGCTTAAGCTATGTGCTCTTAGTGCTTTGTCTGGTGACCATGAATGTAGGTCACAAGGACTGCATTGCTGGCACCTCTGCACATGCTGGTGACCCCCACACAACAGAGTTGCTCTCCTCTTCCGGCTACTGCCAGGGTTGCTTGGGTGTAGCACTCCTAGACTGTTGAAACGTAAGACAATTGGCCAAGTCCTCCATGCTTTGACAGTAGCCTGCTTCTCAAAACTCTGCCCTATGAAAGTATACTAAATACAATAACTGCAAAATTACCTTTCTGTGGAACCAATCAGGTCCACTGGACCCATAGGAAAAGAAATTCAGTCCTATGTTGCTGAGCTCCTGCCATTCCAAGAATGATGTGGATGGGTGTGGTGGCACATACTTTCAATCCCAGCACTTGGAGGCAGACACAGGTGAGTTCAAGGCCTGCCAGGGATACATACAAACAAACAAAACCAAAACCACAACAGCAATAACAACAAAGGAAGAAGTACAGGAATGATAGATGATAGTTGTTAGGTCAGTAGATGGTGATAGGTAAACTTATTTTTGTCTTTATAATATTTACAATTTTATTTACTTATGATTTGCTGTCGATGCTGTGTGCCACAGTGCATGTGTGGAGATCAGAGAAGAACTTACCAGAACTGATTCTCTCCAACCACACTGGTCCTGGAGATGCAACTCAGATCATCAGAGTTGGAGGCAGGTGCCTTTTCCCACTGAGCCATTTTTCCAGCCTTAAATCCTGCAATGTTTCATTGCTTTCCACATTTCTTCACTTCTAATTTGCATTTCTTTATGCTTTCCTCTTTACAGTACATTTTCCTTATTTTGTGTGCTGTTGCTGAGGATGGAGACCAAGGTTTTTTTCCCACACACTCATACCAAGCAAGTTCCACTAAGCTGCCTGGCTAGCCCCTTTCCTCCTGTTTTGTTCTGTGTCATATATAATTAAAACACCTCAAGGCCCTTCTTGCCTGAAAATGTTTTGTGCTCCTTCACGGTTTGTGGACTTTTGTCTGGGTATAGAATTGAAGTCTAGAAATCATTTCCCCTCAAAATTTGCCTCATTTTCTGCTCACATCTGTGTTTCTCATGAGATCTGGTATTGGTATAATTCTGGCTCATTTGAGGCTAATTTTGTTTTTTTGTTTTTTTGTTTTTTTTGGTTTTTTTTTTCTAACTTTGAAAGATTAGGGACTTTTCTCTCTACTCCTACAGTTGGGTTTTGTTGTGCTGTCTGTAAAAGTAGACTTGGTACCCTTTAGCCTACTCTTCCCGGTGCTCAGTGAGCCTTGTGGGTGGAAGGCTAAGGCTGCTCACTGAGTAAATTATTTTTTAACAATCATATTCTTTTTCATTTAAAAAGTATTTTATTTTTGTGACTCTTGGGATAAAACTGAAGGCCTCAGTCATGTTAGGCAAGTGCTTTGCCACTGAACTGTCCATCAATCCATCCAGAAAAAGTATTCTTAATTTCACACCAATCTATTCTTATTTTATGTCTACAAAATCTATGTTATTCTATTAGCTATTTTTATAGGTATATTGTTTCCCTTGGAGTAATTTATTCTGTTTATTAATCTTTAACTTTCTTTTTGGTGTGATTTATTTCTTTGTTTTCTTTTTGCATTGCCTCAGTAAATCATGATCTATTCAGTCTTATTGTATGAAATACTATACCAAAAGCCATTCAAATACATCTAATTCAACTAAAGGAAAATTCTGACATTTGTTTGGTTAAATGTCACTCTAACTTCAGGCAGAGATAGTTACATGTCTTGCTTATTTGAAATCTGGTGATCCTTGGTTGCTTTTTCTTAATTGAAATGTGAGAAATGTAGCATAGAGTAGTGTGAGCCTGCTTCCCCAACAGACCTCTTTCTTTAATAAGCTGGCCAATGCCTCGAATGGGCCTGTATCCTATAAAGTGCATGGACACATGAACCATGTACCGATTTGGGTGGAGCTAGTTCACAGCCCCAGCCCCAACTAGTTCCAGCCAGAACCTGGAAATGAAGCTATCCCAATTCTACACACACACACACACACACACCCCACCCACCCCACCCCCCATCCCTTCCTCTAGCATCAGCATCTACTCTCAGGTCTCCTTTCTGAGATCTAACAAAAAGCAGCACCAAGAATTCCAGCCAGGGGACAAACCTCAGATATGTCAAACTCACACTCTGCATATGCAAAAGAGAAGACAGAACTCCACCAGACCAAGATGAGTGCCTTTTGAGTTGCTTCTTATTTTGGCTTTTGCTGACCCCAAATTTTTATTTTTCTGGCAATTTCACTTAATTAGAGAATATTGATTAGCCCTGTTTTGAATACCATGTTGTACTTTTCCATCAATGCAATATTTTGTTCTTTTTCTTACCCAGTTCAAGCCAATGTTTTCTCTTGTGGCTCTTTTCAATGTACATGCATGTTAAGGGTTCTTTCTCATTAATATAATTTCATGTGTTTCTGTGGGATCTCACAAAAGAGAGGAGGCATATATTCACTTGGATCCTGAAAAAAGTAAAGGATCAAAGAAAATGAGTATATGATTATAAAAATGGACTTCTTTTGAATGCTTGTGATCAAAGTATTGCTTATGTCTTAAATCAATAGACCAAGAGATAATTTAGTGAGGATAAGGATCATTAATTAGTGGAAGATTGCTATGCAGAGTTGTTTGTCATTTGTTACAATTAATTAAGTACAATATGCTGAAGCTATTAATACAGAAGCCAAACTCTTAAATGAATATGTACTTGTATACACACATATACCACATAGATACATGCAAACACATAAATGTCTACAGTACATATAACACATTTTGTAGATTCTAGATTTTTTAGATTTCTTGAATACATCTAATTGTCATAACATTGTACTACTTATGCAGGAAGAAAAATAAGGTAATTTTCTATAGAAGTTTCCTACAAATGTGCTGTTTATTTCCTTTTTGCTATGATCTTCTCAACTTTGTGTTTATACAATTTAGTCTTCCTGAGGTTCTGAATTACAACAGCATCTATGCCCTAGGTTATCTTTTTCAGATGTTAGGGAAAAAAAAACAAAAATACCTTCTTTTCATACAGCATCATTGTTTCATGGGGGAAAATTGAAGAAATCTCTCTTCCTGGGGCCATAGGTTGTGAACCAATGTTGTCTTAGTCCGACTTCTATTGCTGTGAAAAGACACCATGACCATGACAACTCATACAAAAGAAAGCATTTAGCTGGGGCTGTTTTACATTTTTTTGAAGGTTTAGTTCCATTATCATCAAGGCAAGGAGCATGGCAACATGCAGGTAGATATTGTTGCTGGAGAAGTAGCTGAGCATTCTACATCCAGACCTTCAGACAGCAGCAAGAGAGACTCTGGGCTTGGAATGGGCATTTTTTTAAACCTCAAAGCCCATGTCCAATGGCACACTTCCTTCAACAAGGCCACACCTTTTAATCTTTTAAAACAGTGCCACTCCCTGGTGACCAAGCATTCAAATCTATGAGCCTACGAAGGCCATTCTCATTCAAACCACCACAAATTGGAAACATGCTTTTCCATGAAAGGATGCTGGAAATTTGCCTTCTTTTTTTTTTTAAGTGGGGGTAGGGTGGGGTAAAATAAAATGGTAAGTTGGTCAATGCACAACTTAGAAAAGGGGGCAAATTCTCAGTGACCATTAGCTAGTCTCTGTCCTACATGTTTGATTCTGATCATAAAGGAGGATGGAACATTTTTCATTACACTCAACTACTTGTATGTTTGGGGACTTTTGTTTTGTTTGTTATTGTTGTTTTTCATCTCAGGGTTCTATAATGAAATAGCTCATCTCCAGTCATAAGGACACAGGTCTACTGCAGAGAGCCCAGTGTGGTGTTAGAGCTGGCCAGGTCAAAGCCATGCCTCTGCCCTGGTTCTGTCACTTTCTTTGTTAATGAACTTGGCCTTTTGGCCTCCATTCGCTTGTTCACATAGCAATGTATCATTACGGACAGTCTTGGAAGCCTTTCCCAGTGCTGACCTTCTAGAAGGTCTGAAACCCTTAGGGTCTGCTTGTTCATTTTGTTACTGTTCCCTTACAGAATCTTTCTCCTTCATTATAATCACCACACACAATCAAGACAGTGGTACAAATATCTCCCCTTATTCAAGGCCTTGCTTTCCAAGGTTTCAGACACTCATGGTCACCATAGGTACAAAAATATTAAATGGAAAATTTCAAAAATTAATGTCACCAGTTTTAGATTATGGATCATTCTGGGAAGCATGCTGAAATCTATCTAGCTCCACCCTGCCCAGAATGGGTACAATCCCTTTGCCTGGGATATCCCACAGTGCAGATCCTGTTCATCTACTGTCACCATACTGGCATTATCTAACGGTCCTTAAAAAAATATGATTCTTGGGGCTGGAGAAATGACTCAGCAGTTAATAGAGGTTCCAGATTAAATTCTCAGCACCACGTGGCAGCTCATAACTGTCTGTAACTCCAGTTTCAGAAGATCTGATTCCCTCTTCTGGTCTGTGCACACACCAGACATGCACATGGTATGTAGGCATGAATGTGGGCAAGATACCCATATGCATAGAAATAAAAAGATTTTTAATATCATACATTTATAGAATGTATTTTGATCATGCCCATACAGTCTTCTAACTTTCCCCTCTGCTAATAATCCGTCCTTTTCTCTACTTTATGTGCTTTATGCCTGCCGTAAAATGTTTCTTTTGATAGAGGGTCTCACTGGGAAGCTGTACCTTGTCCAGGATGGGCCACATAGATTGGGTGGCCTTGAACTCATAGAGAACCATCTGCTTCTGCCTGCCCTGTGGTGTAATGAAAGGTGTGTAACCATGCTCTCTTCATGAAACTATGTCCAGCTTAATGTCCTCCTTTTGTTGTTGCTATTGATAACTCCTTGAGTACAATTAGTGCTCCACAGATGTTCGTGAGTGTGTGGCCTTCCATTAGAACATGAGCAACCTATCCATAGTCCTATCCCCAAATGACAGCGATTCCTCCTCTCAGTAATCATCAGCTATCAATAGCTCCTTTTCCAAGGATGGGGCCTCAGGAGCCTCACCCTAGCCATGTTGAGACTTTGACTGGCTTGAGTTTGTGTGAGTCTTTCATAGTTGCTATGAGTTTACATGTGCAACAACTATGTCATGTTCAGAAACCAACATGTCACAGCTCTACCCTCCCATTCTTTCTGCTCCTCCTCCACAGTATTCCTTGGATAGGGTGATTGATGGAGATGACCTGTTCACAGCTGATCACTCAGTTATTCTTGGTGCTCTGACCAGCTGTGTGTTTGTACAATAACCACTACCTCCTGCAGAAAGAAATGTTATTGATCAAAGTCAGGAGTCCCACAAGCCTGTGTATATGAACATATTTAGAAGGAGTTTGACTACATGACCAGTTAGCAAAATAACAGTAGGCAACCAGATGATTTTAGAAGTTGCACAGGAGTGTCAGCTTCTTGGGCCGATTTGTGTGAATGGACCTTTGTCTGTCTTGCCCCATCCTGGAGCTTGATTCTAAAATAATCACTCAGACACTTAATATTAATTACAGAATGTTTGGCCTATAGTTCAGGCTTATTACTAACTTAGCTCACTTCTATTGATCTATTTATTGCCACGTAGTCAGTGGCTTACAGGTCTTCAGGCATCGTGTTCCTTAGGTGACTGGCTTGCGTATCCCCCAACTCTGTCCCTCTTCATTCAAGTTCTTAGTTCCATTGTTCCACCTAAACTTATCCTGCCTTGCCAAACAGCTTTTATTATTAACCAATGGGAGCAATACCTATCCACAGCGCATACTCAAAGATCACCCCATGGAAAATTTACTTATTTTAAACTGGTATCCACTGAAGGCAGTGTGGTGTCCATCAGTGACACTCCACCAGCTGTATCATTCATGCCTCCAGGTGACATGAGTGAGGCGTGAAGCTCCTCTATAATTTCCCAGATGCTTCAGAGTTTAGGGTTTCAGACAGAGGCACCGAGCATCATGGGTAAAGATAAATAGACTCAGGCAGAGCATCCCTGATGTCAAGGACCACTGTGAGGCAGCAAGGGATGATGTAGGGAGTCTGTTCGCATGTACTAAGCCTAACCACAGGACATGAAAGGGAAGGAACAGTGCTGTGCGGCTTTCTTCCACAAGCCCTCTGGAAAAACATTACTGGTTTTATTTTTCTAGATTTCTATTTAGAAATCTAGATACTTTCCTATGATGAGATTTTTTAACTCTGATGATTAACATGTTCCTAACGAGTTTTTCTCCTACATAGAATGTTTAGACCTTATATCTAGGAATCCTGTTTTCCCTGGATGATTGAAATGGATGAGTAATTTCCTTCTGGGTTATGTGCTTAATGAGACAAGTAGAAATGAATACTGATTTTTTTTTAAACCAGCCTTCTATCCTGTATGTTCTCAAGGGAAAAATGATTGATTTCTTAAATTATTTTTATTTCTCATCAAAAGAATATATAGTTTGAACATCAAATAATAATAAAACTGAATAAATAAACATAGTAGCCTCAGTCATACCTCTTCCTCCCTTCCAACACTCCCTAAGGGCAACCACTTTGAACTCCACTTACTGTTTCATCCGTATTCTGCCTGCATATTCCTGCATAAATGATTATATTGACACTCTGTGTTTGAGGGTCCAGCTATAACAAGTGGCAGTTCCTTCTCTTTGTGGTGTACCTTCTCTGTGCCTTTCAATGGATTTACACTTGTTCCCAATCTTGTTCAAACACTCGGGGCCAGATGATTTTCAAAATTCATATCCAAAGGACTTCAGAAAGGCAGTATGATCGTAGACCACATATTACTTAACACTCCCAGTGGGATCTTCAGCAATACCCTATAGTGAAACACATTACATCTCTGCAACAAAACATGAATATTTATATCAAGTGGGATAAATAAAGACTATAAATAGATATGTAAGCTCAGATCAGGGTTTACCATCAATAGTGTTACTGTGGAATTACAGTATGTTGATTTCCATAGCTTTTCTAGCTTCTAATGTTTAGGATGAGGGAATATTGACCTAGATCATTATTTGATTAAATTGGTAGTGGTTATTGGTGCAATTGTGATGTAATATATAATGATCCATACATCTTAATTCAGTGCTGGGGTGCTTGGTTTAACAAATAATCTATGATCTAGTTTAGTTTGCTTTTCCTGGAGTTATTGACCTTGCTCTTTTCATTAGCTTGGTTTTGATAGCCTTTGATGAATGGCTCCATGCACCAGCAGATCTGATAGATGGCTAGTCTCCTTTGTTAGTATGACATACCTGGGAATAAGCTACCTCCACCGAGGAACTATTTCCATAAGAATGCCCTGTGGTCATATTTGTAAAGCACTGTCTCAAATGCTGATTGATGTAGGAGGGCCCCTAGGAGGGCCCATCCCACTGTGGGCCATACCATCCCTGGACAGGTGGGCCTGAGTTATATAAGAAAGGTAGCTGCAAAGGGGGGCCTTGGAACAAGCTAACAGTGTTCCTACATAGTCTGAGCTTCAGTTCCTGCCTTTAGGCTCCTGCCTTGGCTTCCCTCATTGATAGATTTTTAACTTGTAAGCCAAATGAACTCTTCCTCAAGTTGCTTTAGGTCATGGCATTTATCACAGCAACATAAAACATACTAGAAGAGCTGCCTATCAGTATTTGTTCTGTAGTTGCCTCCCTATTGTTCCCTAAGGCAGGGTTACCACAGGCTGACTTCGCATCTGATTTTTTCTGTCTTCCCCTCCCTTTCTTTAAACCATTGAGTCAGCAGAGGAGGTTCTTAGTAGTTTCTAGACAAAGGGTGCTTAAGAAAGTTGGAGGTTCACAATACCCTCTGAAACTTCTCATAAATAGCACACTAACACATATGACTTTCTAGGTTGCTTAACATGTTTAATAGCAGCCTGCCTCATCTATTCTTCCTCCTCTACTGGTTTTTGTTTGGCTTTTTTGATATAGGCTCTTACACATCACAGTACAGCCTCAAATTCTCATGTAACCAAGGATGGCTTTGAACTCCTTCTCCTAGCTCAACTCCCCAAGTGTTGGGTTGATAGGACCCTGCTATTGTGCCTGGATAGACTCCTAACTGGGAACTGAAAAATCCATTCAACAATCGTCATTGTTTTGACACCAAATCAAGGGGTTTAAATACAGGCCTGTGAATAATATTAGAATCACATTTTGTCACTCCCTACCTCTGAAAATACCTTAAATAAGATCACTTGTGTTTCAAAAGTCCCAAAGGCCAACACAAAGTATAGGACACTGACTATCAGATGAGCTTCTACTCCCTGCATTTTAATTTTCTATTTCTTAGGTCTATGACCTTGGCTGCCTTACTTGAATTATTTCTCTTTTATTTCACTTCCTCATGTGTAAGATAGAGTAATAGAACCTACTTTATATTGACAAAGCTAAATGAGCAAACGCATAGAAGTCCATAGAGAGTGAATGACAGTTGACACTATCAAGAAATTTTAGTAATTATTATTATTTTATATCATCTCTAGTTGCTTAGATCATTCTCAATTCTGAAATAGACTTAATTAAAACACATCTCTTTTATAAGTACAATTTAATAAATGACACAGTAAGACTGTCTCTAAATTAAACACTGCCAAGCAATATATCTACCTCTGGAAGACAAGCCTTCTCTCATGTAGTCTAGAATCTCCATTTCCCATAGTACTGGAAGATGCAAGGAGCAGAGCATAGGGTAGAGCTTCCCATGGAGGACAGTGAGTATCCATAGAAGCACTGATCCCCTCTTCACCAAGAAGAGAGGAGGGGGTCCTAGTGTGAGGGTAAAAACAGTAGTGTAATGGAATGACAGTGTTTTGATTATTCCCAAAGCTAAGAGGATTAAATAAAGGCAACAAGACAGTGCTCAGAATTCCAAGCAGAGAGCGTCTGAAGGAAAAACACCTGAAAGGCGTCTGCACTAGGTCAGATGATTTTCTTGAGACCACAGCCACAAGCTGTTGTCATCATGGGGGTATGGGATCTGCTCCAGAGATTTTCATATTGAATATTCTGCCTTATTTTCTAGCCTTGCTTTGAGAAAAAATTCTATTTCATCTGTTTATGTAACAACTAAAATAAAACTAAAAAATGAGACTGGTCTCAGGGACCAAGACACATATACCTTTCAGCCAGAAGGTCACACAAGTCAATTCTGGGTTCATTGTCCTTTGCTCACTAGGAATGATGTTGCCAACATTCAGCAACATCCACTTGGCCCCCTTTCTGATGCCAGCTCTACCCAGAACACTTTGCCAGAACCATCTCCTGGTAAGGGTCTCTTTTCTCTTCCCCTCTTTTGCCCTCAGAGATATTTTGGGTCGGATAAAGTAGACGAAGTGTTGTTCCATACACAGAAGGATATTTAGCAATCTCCCTACTAGAGAGTATGGTGATCAAAATGTATCCAGCATGGTGCCAACTGTCCCTCTAGACCTCAGACTGCGAGGAGTGTCCTTGAGAAGCACTAAGAATTAACCAGACAGACAAATCAAGTAGCTGCCAACAGAACATCAAACACAAAAAACACAGCTGCTAAAATAACGGAGTATTTTTCAGATGGTTCCACTTTCATTGTCTACTGTTTTTACTTCACTTATACCTTCTATCAGATATGTCTTGTGCAGAGAACACATCAATCAATACATGTCAGTGTAAATGAGTTGATCAAATCTTCCTGGGAGTTTTCCCAAATCCCAAATCAATTTAACTGGCTGTTGGCTTTGGGCCAATCATTTCACCCCTGTGAGACTCAGTTTCTTGCTTTGCCTAATGGAAACTGATATAAAACCCCTGCTAGTTCTAAAGTACCACGACTTATTAGGTTTCTGTCTTTACAAGAAGCAGAATGGCAGTATTGCACCCTTGTGAGGGAGGAGAGAGCCTGGTTCTCTAGGAAATGACACACAGGTGGGAAGAAGCAGAGGCAGGCCCCACAGAGAACAGGTACTAAAATGTAACATTTCAGTGTAGCTGAGGCAAAGACCATCTTCGAACACAGAGATGTCCAGAGTTGATTTCTGCCTTTCCCCCTCTTTTTAATCTTAGTAAAAAGACATCAAACAAATGGAGTTTTGGCTTCCTGGATTAAAAAGTTCTTGATATGTGGGGTCAAAAGACTAAGATGTTTTTCCTCTCCATTTTTTTTCTTGCAAAATTAGCTTTCCTAAAAAATGGATTCATGGTTTTGGTCAATCTTTATTTCGAAGATTCCAAGACTTCTTTTCAAAGAAGATAAATAGCTTCCTAAAGAGAGGAGGGGGAGGAGCATGGGTGCATTGTGTTAGACTAGGGAAGATGCTTGCCTTAAGTGTTGTCATTACTCTGTGAACTTACACTGGTCTGAAATGTTTGTATTTTACATGTGACCTCAGTCAGCAAAAGCTAAAGAGTTTTAGGCAGCAGAATAGACCAGATCAATACCCTGGAGACTTGCCATCCAGGCAGTTCTTAAGTGACTTCTAACCATACCATCTGTTGGCACCTTATTACATGGATAAAATTAATAATCGACTGGATAGGACCTCTTACAATGCATAGCTGTCCTTTGCACCGAAAAGGAAAAGCAGCATTGATGAGACTGCCCAGTAAGTTAGGGCACTTGCCACACCCACATGATCTAAATTCAATGCCAGAGAAACATCTGGTAGAAGGAAAGAACTGACTCATACAAGTCGAGTGCTATGATAGAAGATAGATAGATAGATGATAGATAGATTATAGATAGATAGAAGATAGGTAGATAGATGATAGATAGATGATAGATAGAAGATAGGTAGATAGATGATAGATAGATAGATAGAAGATAGGTAGATAGATGATAGATAGATAGATGACAGATAAGAAAATACTTAATAATAAAAGATTAAGGCAAAAATCCAACCTTGTCAATGCCTCCTTTCCTAGTCACCTATCTCTTAAGCCCCTTTGAAGCAAAATTCCTCCACAGAGCAGTCTAAATTCCCTGTTTTTGAAAGCCATTTTCAGTTTCTTCTTTTATCTTCTCTGAAATCATGGCCTCCAGTGCCCTGATATCCACACTGGTAAATTCAGCCATTGTTTTTCACTTAGCTCAAGCACATGGCAGTGTTTCAAGAACTTGGTTTCCCCATGTCCTTTGCTTGTTCTTCTGCCTCCATAGTTGCTTTCTCGGTCACCTCTCTCCTGGTTGTGACTTTTCTCCAAGCTGCTGCTGTTGAAGTGACCTAAGACACTCTGGAGCTCTTCCCTATCTATAGGTACTCATTTGGTGAGTTCCTCCCTAGGGTACCTTCAAAATCTCCCTGTATGATAATGAGTCTCCAAGGTATTCCTCCAACCCAGGCGTGTCTTCTAATTGCTTACTTTCTCCTGGACATTGCCCTTTATAGAGACTTACTATATCCAAAATCTGGCTCCACATGACTACAGTCCCACATAAAAACCTGGTCTACTCATAATCTTTCTATGGCAGTTGGTAAGTTTGTCCTTCAAATCATCCAAGTGAACAGATTGGAAGGTTTTTGATGCCCTTTATCTGAACATTGAGAAGTTCTGCTCCTTCTACTTGCATACATAACCTAGAATCTGACCTGTCCTCACATGATTACTGATCTCCTTGATCCCCACAGCAATAGCAACAGCTCACATCTAGATGACTGCAACACTCCTAAACATGTGTGTCTTAACAGCTGCTGCCCCTCCCAGCTCTTTGTTTCATTATGATCTTGCGTCCTGCTTCCCAATGTGCTTCTTCCCATATATCTGCAGAGTCTCTTACCTGGAGAGGTTTTCCTCAACATTCGTCTATAATGTTTTCCTTAAATGCCTTCTTTCTGGTGAGATCTACCATGACTGCTGAATTTAAAGCTGCAGTCCATACTCCTTGCTTTTCTCATTGATTTGACAAGAGAGGTAACAAGAGAAGAGACAAAAACTACTTAAGAAAAGAAGGTTTAGTTTGGTTCACAGTTTGATGCTACTGCCCTGTATGGCAGGAATGACAGAGCTGCAGGACTATGAGGCAGTTAGTCACTGCATCTACAGTCAGGAAGCTGAGAGAGATGAACAGTGAGACTCAGTTGGCTTTTCTCTCCTCAACCAGTCTGAAACTCTAGCTCAAGGACAATGCTGCCCACATTTAGGGTGAGTCTTTCCTCTTCAGTTAAGCTTCTCTGGAAACACCCACACTGTCACACCAAGAAGTGTTTCCATGGTGATTCCTAATCAAGCCAAGTTGATGATGAAGATTGACCATCACACAGCCATGTGCTTCCAGCCCCTTCTATTTGCATTCACTATTTTCCTCCAGCATTTACCACCTCTTATAAGAGGGTTATAATTTCTTCTTTATTATAATCTATCAGTCAGCTGTGTCTCTTCAATAGGTTATAAACCCTGAAGTGGTGGGAATTATTGGTTTTCACTAATGCATCACAAAGATCCACATGCAGACCCTCAACAAGTATTCTACAGTGAGTTAAAAATCCAATTAGATAAAAACAAATTGAAGAATAATTATTGGGAATCTTAAGGTGATTACTATTGAGACTTTTGTTGATACATTTTAAATTTTTTTCTATTCTTTTGAAAAGTAGAATCATAACACTGTTTTATAGTTAGTTTCATTTCTTTTCTCTTTGACTACACTTTGTGGACAGGTTCTTGGATCATTAAAATTCTTTTACTGCAGGGAGTTTTGTTCTGAATCAGTCTCAGAATTTGCTGACTTAAGCTCCAAAGTGGAATATGAAGTGATTTTGATTTTCTTTGCTGTTTTGAGCCTATAAGTCCTGTCAGAAACATACTCGGGTGTTTCAGAGAATAGAAAATTTTACTTAGTTTCATATCCTAAGTTGTATAAGAAATAGCACTGATGTGGACACCCTTTTATAGAAGTCTGATGCATGATCTGGTGCTTTCCTTACTGTTGAAAGAAAATTTATTGGATCCCAGAAGTGCCAAGAAAAAAAAACTTACAAAAATTATTTTTCTGTATTACCAAGCTGCCCTTAGAAAAGTTTTAGCAATTAACACTTCCACCAGAAGGATAAGGCATGCCTGCTATGTCTTGCCCATAGCAGGTATTCCTGTTAAATGCCATTTTAGGGGAGTGGGGTAGCCAGTTTGTTTTAATCAATATTTCTGTGGTAGCTAGTGCATTTAAATGGTTTTGTTTTTTTGTAAAAAATAATTAATTAAAAATTAATCTCATATATATATATATACATATATATATATATATATATATAAAATTATCAAACTTCACAGGCTGCCTTTGTCTGATCACCTTCCCTTTATAAAATGGCTGCTGCACACAACTTCTGGCGCTGCAGCCATCTACTGCTGTGATCCGGAGAACAGGTGGCAGAGGCTTGAAGGATCTCTTCAAGAAGAGACAAAAGGATGTGGAAATGTTGGCTCATGCAGAGGGATACGGGAGAAAGAAAGAAAGAAAGGAAGGAAGAAAGAAAGAAAGGAAGGAAGGAAAGAGAGGGGGAGGGAGGGAGGAAGAAAGGAAGGAAGGAAGGGAGGGAGGAAGGAAGGAAGGAAGGAAGGAAGGAAGGAAGGAAGGAAGGAAGGAAGGAAGGAAGGAAGGAAAGAAGGAAGGAAGGAAGGAAAAGAAAAGTGTTTGGACAAGATTTGAAGGAGTAAAGCTGAGATTGAAGAACTGAGAAGCTAAATTAGCACATCAGACATAATCAGTAACCAGTCCTCACTTGACTTTCTATCAACAGCACTTGGCATAATTGATTCTCTCTTCATCTCCCTTCTGGAACTCACACCTGGGCTTCCCCCTGCCTCACTAGCTCTTTCCAGCATCCTTTGCTGAAGATTTTTCCTCAAGGTCCACATCTTTAATGCTGGTGTGGCTCCATGGTTCTCTCATACATGATGTCCCTTTTGTGTTTTCATCTAGTTTCTGATTTCATCTGACTTGTCTCTTGGCTGTAGACACTGTCTGTATGCTAACAACTCAGACAGAACTTCAGCCTAGGCCTTTGCCCAGAACTACAGACTTGGATGCCCAGCAAGCTGTTGACATGTCTACTTGGATGTCTGCTGTGCATTTCAAACTTAATATGTCCAAATGCAAGCTGCCAGCCCCCCTCGCCCACTCTCAGTTATCCTGAAAAACAAAACAAGCAAAAATAAAACAAACACTATTTCTACTTCAGGATTTCAACAGCCTCTTAACTTATTTTCTCTTCTTTAGCTGTAAGAAAAATGATCTTGATTGCACAAGCCAGATCATAGTTCAGTTCTGTAAAAGCATCTGGTGCCTTTAAAAGTTCTTACAAAAGATGAAAAGAACCTGTGTGTTCCATGTCTACCCTGCCACACTTCCAGTCTCATCCTCACTGGTATCTCACTGCTCCACTGGGGTTTCTTCTCACTCCTTTGGGTCTTTGCTCATAAACCACCTTCCTAGATAGACCTTCTACTGGTAAAAGTAAATTGATTAATTTTTAAAAGCTCTGTGTTCTTCCCTCCTGGGGACCTTCATCATACTGTTCTCCACTTCCTCAACAGCACTTATTACTAGCTGCAACATGTTTTTAAGCACTTATTTATTATCTCCCTCCACTAGCAAGACTACATGTTTCATACAAATGGCTGCTTTCGCTTAGGGGGTAAAGGTGACTGTCACAATTTTGACCTCCTAGATGTACATGGTGGGAAAGAACCAGCTGCCACAAGTTGTCCTCTGACCTCGAATTGCGTGCATGCACACACATATGATAAATGAATATATAAATTCTGTAAGTTATTTACAGAATTCTGTTGGTTATTTTCTTACCCCCATCACTCAGTCCAGCCAACAAAAGTTAATGCATTATTGTTGACAGAGATAAATCGGTAGATTTGTGAAAATTCCTATGTAGTGAAAATATTAAGAGTTTTCATGTTCTTTTGAGAATTTCCAGTTAGCCTTGGAACTTTTCTTCTGAACACTTTTCAATCACAGAAGAGCTTCACTATTGCTGTGAAACCAGCATTTTCCTTATGCTCACTCTTTTCCTTTCCTACCCTGAACCTGGCATTTACTTTCTTCTATTTCTTTTGTGGTTTTTCATTTTTCATTAACTACAATGACAAAGGAAAAAAGACCACCCACATTCAATCCTAACGTTTGTCTTAACATACTAAGTGTCTGTCATCAGTATACAACCTTATCCTTTCTGAACAAGCTACCTACTGTATTCTGATGCCAGATGCAATCACCTACAAAATCAATAATTCCATCTACTATGATGATGATGATTCCTCAGACCTCATTAAGTAAGTTTCTGATCTGGCCTGAAGAAGCATCATTCCACCTCTAAGATTTCTTTCTGTGATGGCAAGTAGTCTCAGAGAGTTTGAGCGTATGTCTATTTGTCCAAGTTGTAGAGCAAATAAATAAATAAATAAATAAATAAATAAATAAATAAATAAATAAAATGGCAAAACTAGACTAAATGGGCCCCATAAATAGGCTGAATTATATTTGATTCTTGGTTCTATACTTCAGCCATGTGAATTTACTCCCTCTGAAATACAATGCCTTTATTCATAAATTGAATATGACGATTAGGAAGGACCAGCTTTAGGGAGGGGTCATCTACTTGTGCTTCCTTCCTATCTTCAGAGGCCATGCAGCTAAAGTGAGGGTTCTCCCAGATGCTCACTATATCAACCCAATTGTGTACTTAAGAAAATGACTGAAGATAATAGGAACCAATTGGCTGCACTGTGACATGGATTTGATCCAAAACTCCATTTCCCACTCACTTAGTCTCCAAAAGTCATCGCTGGATCATTCCAGATCTCTTGGTATCATGATCACATCAGGCTCCTTGTCTAACCTTCCTGAAGGCATCTAGATATTTTCCTTCCCCAGTCATTGTTGCTCTACTGTGGAAACCAGGTCTTTCTGAAGAAATATATGCTCTGAAGAAAGCATATCATGTGTGCTTGGGGGCACAGCCAAGTCCTTCCTCCAGAGACTGGATCTTCAGTTTAATCATAGTCCAGTGTTATGAGCACTTTTTCCTGCCAGCCTGGTCCCACAACAGCAACAGCCCCAAATGAACTCTCAGAGACTTATATTAATTATAATACTGTTGGCCAATGACCAGGGCTTCTATTGGCTAGTTCTGTCTTAATTATTAACCCATGACTACTAATCTGTGTATCTCCATGTGGTCTTGGCTTACCAGAAAATGTTGGACCCATAACCCCATTACCCCCTACATCTCTACTGTCCTGGCAGGCTCTCTTGCCTACTTTCCCCAGACTTCTCCTCCTCTCCTAGTCCCACCTATCTTATTGCCTCATTTACCATTGACCCAACCGTGTTTTATTCATCAGTCACTAAGAGAAACATGTACAAAATGGCATCCCCCATCAGCCCAGGGAACTCTAGACTCACAAATCACTTGGACCTGGGAACACAATTAGGGTCCTGATATTTCCATGGTGACAGCAGACACCATACTTCTGCTCACTAGTCAGCAATTTTTTGTTACACAAAGTGAGCATTATTTGGCATGACTGCCAATCTAATGCACTACTCTTGGAAGCAATAGGAGGTATTAATAACCATGACAGATGAGTATGGGTCAAGGTAGCCATATTTGATATGTATCACAGTAACTACATATTTGTGGACTATTACAATTAATTCTTGCTTTGTTGCTTTTGACATTGGGAAATTTCATTCAAAATATTCCTGTTAGGAGCACAATCTAACTGTAGCAACTGAGTGATGTAGGGGACATCCATGTAGTAACATGGGGCCAATTGTCCTTCACAGAAAGCAGAATCTTGTGCTTATAAAAGACAGGGACTACAAATGTGGGTAGAATTTTGCCACAAGAAATGACAGCTGGATTCTTCCTCATCTCCACTCTGTACCTCCTGAATACCTTGATGGCTGTGATCCAGCTGGGAAGCTTTCTAGTCTAAGGGAATTCACTCAACAGAGTGAGCATGCTGTTGGATCCTATTGTGAAAACAATGACTAGTTTGTGCCTAGATTAATTTAGACCAAGTGTTGAAATCCTTGCTAAAACTTCTTTTGTACAACTCAAGGCTTTTTGATCTTTCTCCAAAATATATTTGACTGTGGTAGTCACTGGTTCATAAAAATACTATGTGGATCAAAGAACAGTTCCAATTAGATTATGATGGAACTGTGTTTTTATTAGAAGCCAAGGATACCACTCAAAGCATCACAGAAAGATGTATGCAGTACTCCTGAGACCAATGTAATCAAGTCTGTATCTTCATGGTCCCCCGTCCTTGTCTTATTTACATTTCAACAACCCCTCAGCCTCGATCAGTGGTTCTCGATTGATGCATACCAGATGTCCTACATATCAGATATTTTCATTAGGAATATTACAGTTATGAAGTAGCAATGAAATAACTTTATGGTTGGGGGTCATGACAACATGAGGAACTGTATTTTTAAGGGTCGCAGCATTAGGAAGATTGAGAACCACTGGCCTAGACTCTCAGCTGCTATTTGCTGTCGCTGTTCCATCCCCTCCAGTTCCCCCTACTAACTCCCTTCAGACCCCTTCTGCTCCTCTACCCTACTGCGGGCTGGCACAAGGGGCAGGGGACTATTAACCTCTTCCTGGTCAATGTTAACCCCAGCCATATTTGTCCTCCACCTGGTACCCCTGGGAAGCTCACAATCTAAAGGACCTTAGGAAGGCTGTCTCAGAGGACGGACCTACTTCCCCTGGGTGGAGACCATCCTCCAGGGCTTAGCTCATCGCCATTGCGCCGCTCAAGACTGGAAGAACCTTGCTAGCGCTGTTCTTTCAGGCCCCCTGTACTTAAAGCCGAGTGCCTGCTTCCAGGATGAGTGCCAGACTCAAGCTGAACGGAATCAGGCTGCTCAGCCTCCAATCCCAATTACCTTCGGGATACTCTCAGGCACTGCTGATGCATTCTCCACAGGTCTCCAACAGGCTGCCATCCCTGATTCATACCAGGATCGGGTGTGGGCTTTGGGAATAGAGGCCTGGAAAAAGTGAGAGGAGGGCCCGTCTGAACCCCCCATTTCAGGTATTACACAAAAGGCCAATGAAGACTTGGCTACCTTCATAGAAAGGGTTTGAAAATAAAAGTCTGCAGAGAAAATTTCCCCCTGGCGCCTTACATAACCAGTTATTTAAGATGCTTCTCTGGGAAGGCATGACAAGTGTTCATAAATTGGCCAGCACTGGGCTTAAGGATCAGTCTATAGGTAGATGGATTGTGGCCACTAAAGACGTGGCGTGGTCCACTTCCCATCAGGCAAGGACCATGGCATTGGCCTTATAGACTTCCCGCCTTGAGGACATGGCTACCCTAGTCTGTGTCCTTCAACAGGCCTGGGGGGGGGGGCGATCTTGTTTCAGATGCAGCAAGGAGAGTCATTTTAAAAGAAAATGACCCATCTGAACCAGAAGTGCCCCAGCAGCTCCCACAGCCACTAACAGTACACCCTGCCACCAGTACAAAAAGGGGTTTCATTGGGCCATGAATTGCAAATCCAAATTCAACCTTCAAGGTGAGCCTTTAAACTCCCTCACGGGCTTCCCTCAGCCCCGTTAAACAAGGGGGAAAAGGCGGTCAGGGCACACTGGACCCACGGTGCCTCTGATTGCTGGACTGAGACCAGAAATGATCCTAGTGGTTGGTGAAAAACCTTTCGTGTTTCTCATTGATACTGGGGCTGACCACACCGTAATACAAAAGGAGGAAGTCCCTCCTTCATGGCCTTCACAGAACTAGGAAGTTAGAGCATGGCTCTTCTTAGAGATGTGTTGATAGCACAGATACATTCAGCCTTGCTCTTTATTTCTTAATAAAGGCACTCTAGGATTTCAATGATGCAAATCCAATGAGAAATGGCTTAAGAAAGGTTATTTCTGATCCAGGTGTCTGAAGAACTCAGGATGAACTCAGCTCCTCGGATACCAATTGAACCTAAGGCCTAGACATTCCTGTTGGCTTCTGGGCTCTACTGGTGCTTGGCTTTAGTCTTCAACAGGCTTTACCAGAAAAACATACACTGTAGACTCATAGCTCCGTGTCCACTTCTCCTTTGCCACAAACTGAACCAAAGTTGTAAACTTGGTTCTCATTGGATCAGACACTTGACCCTGAGTCCTTCACCAAGACCAAAGTGATTAGGTGGGCTACATGATGAGCCAGAATCCAGACCATCCACATCACAAGCATTCCAAGTGATGACCCCCCAAAAATAATTTTCTGCTAATATCATAAAAACAAGTCGTCAGAGGTAGAGCTATTGAGAAAGCCCCACCATATTTATCCTGCTCAATCCACTCTTCTCTCTGCTATGACCTCCACAGGGCATCCAGTCATGCCTAACTGTATCTGCCATATCTCCAAATCTGTGAATTGCTTTGCAGAATTAATCTCCCCTGATTCTTACAAAAAGAGGTGCATCCATTGAAAGCACATGCATCTGTTTTTCCTCCTCTTGTTGATGTTAAAAAAACTGTACATTTATATTTACAAAAGTAAATAACCATAACAAATGGAAAGCATGACCAGTTTTGTTGAGTTGATGCTTATACAGATAAAACCAGACATGTAATAAATAAACACAGTAGTATACCTGCATGCTCATACAGAAAATTCTATCAGATCAAAATCACAGTAAGATGTCACCTCAACTTTTCAGGATGACTATTATTAAAAAAAAAAAAAAAAAAAAAAAAAAAAGACAGTAAATGATATCCGAGGATGCGAGGATGTGGAACAATGGGAAGTCTTATGCAGGTTGGCAGGAAGATGAAAGTGGTGCATCTGCTTTAGAGAGAGTGTGGGGAACTCACAAGAGGGTACAATGGGAAAAGGCGCTGTGGCTACACCTAGCAAACTGAGTTTGATTCCTAGAATGCACACAGTGGATTTAGACATCTAAATGATCTCTAACAATCCTCTAGACCAGTGCTTCTCAACCATCCTAATGTTGCAACCCTTTAATACAATTCCTTGTGCTATGGTTCTCACTAACCATAAAATTATTTCCATCACTACTTCATCACTGTAATTTTGCCAGTGTTATGAATTGTAATGCTAATATCTGTATTTTTGATGGTCTTAGGTGCCCCCTGTGAAAGACTCATTCAATCCCCAAAGGCAATCTAACCCAGAGATTGAGAGCTGCTGTGCTATACAGTACTGTACCTGTAGACAGAAGCAATATATCATACACATATATTCTAAGGGGATTGCTCTTATGTAAAGTGTATTTGATATGTTTGTTTTGCTTTCTCTTTAAGACAGTCTCACTGTGCAACCATTCCAGTTTCATGTTGTGTGTTTTTTACCATGCTATTTAGATAAATAAAACAACCTACATAGAATTAAACGATTTTCACAAGAACGTTGTCAAAAGTCATGAAGCCACCAGTTGTGCTCTCTATGGAAGGTGTGAACCAGCAAATGGTGCTTCAGCTTGTTCCCAGAGCTCCCTGCTACTGTGTGTGTCTTGGGTGACATTCTGGGATCCTTTCCTTTTAGCCTGTTTTCTAGTTCTCAGGGGGACATGTGCCTTTTGTCAGGTAAGTATACCTTGGCTGACTCTGATAAAGCATAGGAATGCATCTTGCTTACCTCTCATCAGTTCACACACACACAAACACACACACACACACACACACACACACACACGCACACGCACACGCACACGCACACGCACATGCACCTGCACACACGCACGCACGCTCACCTTTACCTGCTTTCCTTCCCTTACTGATTCTCTCTCTGTGCCTGCTTCTCTCTCTCTCTCTCTCTCTCTCTCTCTCTCTCTCTCTCTCTCTCTCTCTCTCTCTCTCTCTCTCTCCTCTCTCTGTATTTCCCTCTCTCTCTTCCTCCCTCCCTGCCTCTCCCTCTCCCTACCTCTCTCTGACTTCCTTCTTTAAAATGCAAAGTTTCCTAATGAGGAAAGCTGTGTTTTTGTTTGAGTACAGTAAACTTACAAGAATTTTTATCTAAATAAAATGTCTAAGTTTGGTTATGCAAGACCTAGTTTCTGTTAGCAAGAGAATGGGGCACTAACGTGGACACAGAGGAGAAAAATCCCAGGCTGCACCAGTGAGCCTGGGTAGGGGGACAGTAGGGAGAATAATGGCAGGCAAGAGAGACACCAAAAACAAGACAGACTAAGGAGAGAGGACTCCAAACTAGTCTGTGGGCACAGTGATGAGAATTTGAGAGGGCACGGGCTGATTCTTTCTCTGCATGGTGGATGCGTTAGCAACCACCTAATCCAGGTGGAGCATCCCCAGTCTGAAGTCCAAACTATCTCAAAATTCAACAGTTTGAAATCCCATGTAATGTCACATACTTGAAGAGTCAAAATTAAAATGAAGGCACACTAAAAATACTATATAAAATTCCCTTCAATCCTGTGTATAAGGTATTCATCAAACTATTTTTTACATCTGAGCCTCATCTCCATGCTAGCTCATTATAAATATACAAATTCACTGAAGGAAAAAATAAATAAAACCTGAAGCCCTTCTGACCCCAGACATTTTCGATGAAGGCAGCTAAACCTGAAGTGCAATCATTTCTCCTCCGGACCACACTGACAAGCCCTTCCAGAGCCGTCTGGCCAGGGGAGGTGCACATATCTGCCCAGGGATGGTGATGGGAACCAATAAGAACCTCTGAGATGCAAACTGGCGAGAACTGCAAATGTGAACTCAGGAAGAGAACATACGCACAGACTCTTTCCTTGTGTGCCCATAAAGGGGCCATAAGTAAACCTGGAAAACAAAACCCACATATGAAGCAAACAGTCGAAAGTCTCCTTCCCTCCCAAGCCAACAGATGAGCACCCACAGTGACTCTTAAGAGACCCAGCCAGGAGCCAGCTCCCATCTGCTTGCATTATTTTATGATGTAGTACAGGAAGATACTTGAAATTTCTAAGAACTAGAAATATGAATTGTGGTCCAGCCAGGATTTTTTTAAAACCCAGGCAGTAGGCTTTCTGCCCACAGCTCTGCCATCTGCCCCAGGAATGGTGCCCGTTTGTACCACACTGATTGTGGCTGTGGGGTTTTAATTGGTACTGAACACACAAAGCAAATAGCACAGATGCATCCCCTCCGAGAGCTGAGGTTGAATCCAGCCATAAAGAGGGGATTTCAACTCAGCCACTGTGGGCAGAAGGCTGTCTCTGTCCTGCGTGTTTTCTCTTTTACCCACTTGGCCAGAATTCTGGGACAGCTGACTTAGGTGGTACCCAACGTAGGCTGAGCCTTAGAGACACCTGATGAGCTTGGGATGCCAACAGGCGCTGGGTGTATCATTAGATCAAAACAGTCACAGCCCAGAATGGGTGATACCAGGAGCATCAGTGCTTTGAAAACAGCTTCCTGGTGGCAAAGGACAGATGAAGAAGAGACCTTCTGAGCTCCCTGGAAAATTCTTTGTTCCTCAGTCACTCCTTCTCTACTCCCCTTTTCTCCCTCTCTCCTCCTGCCTTCTCTTTTCACTTCTCCCTCCCCCCTCTCTCTTTCCAATTCCAGATCTGTGACAGTGACTGTTTTTTCATGAGCATCCCATTCTACTTCTGTTAAATTAAAAATTCCTTTATTTTTATTCTTGGTACCACTGCTACGATTTACAGGATAATATATCTGATGTAATGAAAATAAAAAGACAAAGCTACAACAGATAAAAGACCCCAGGAATGTACATCTCATTGACACTACATTGCACTAATCAGTAGCTGCACTTTTTAACCTCAAGAAGGGTCACAATCCACATGTTTAGAACTGCTGCTCTAATGCACTGAGGACAACTGTCTTAAAGTAACTTGCAGCTGTCCAAACAACTCCTTGCTCTCTCTCCTGCTCAGAAGTAGAGCCCTTGTCTACTGTCTTTAAAGCCTTCTGCTGCCACATCCACCACTTCTATCACCAGAGCCACAGCCACCACCACAGGGACCACCTGGACTTCTTCACCAAAACTGCCTTCCTTGCTGTTGTCCACTATAACTTCCAAAGTCATTATGTTACCACCATCACTACAGCTACCTCCACCAAAATTTCTTTCTTCGTTGTAACCATTTCCTTCTCTTCTGCCACCACCATATCCACCACCTTGGTTTGGTTTCCATATGCTGGCCCACCATTGCCATAGTCTCCTCTACTACTATAACCAGATATCACTGACATAATCGCCACTGTCACCTCCATACCCACTCTGTCCACCATCACCACATTCATAACTACCTCTGCTGCCATCATCTTCCCCCACCAGAGCTGCCACTTCCACCAAAGTTTCCACCACAGTCAAAATTACCTCCCGCACCTCCAAGGGTGTCCATCATGGCCCATAGAGTTGCCAGATCCACCTCCATGACCTCTCTGTCATCCCACAGACTGTGTCTCTTGTTTAGAAATGGTCTTTTTTACTTCATGATTATGCCAGTTAATGGTGTGGTACTTCTGAATAACAATTTTATCCACTGTGTCACAGTCACCCAAAGTTATACAAGCAAATCCTTTTTTGTTCCAGTATGCCTGTCTTCTGTAATTTCTATGGTTTCAATCTTGCCATACTTCTCAACGTAGTCTCTCAGAGTATATATATTCTTCTGTATTTTCTTTAATTCCACCGACCCCCCACCAAAAAAATCTTCACTATTAAATAGGAAGCAGGCTTTACAGAATCATCTTTAGAAATGGCACTCTTTGAATCCAGCACATGCCCATCAGCCTTATGTGGCCAAGCACACTTTGAAACTTTTCAGTGCAAGACCAAAGACCCTGAAACATTTTGTTTGGAGATCTCTCATTACCACACAGTCTGTAAGTGTGTCCATTTCTCCAAATGTTTCCTTACATTATCATCTATAGTTTCAAAGCCCAGACCACCAATAAACAACTCCCTTAATAGTTCTGGCTCCTTTGGATTAGGGCCCTTCCTCTTGAGACCTCATCCCACTTGAGTTCAATATCCTATCCTACTTTTAAATACCAAAATATTTTCTGAGCCTATGTGTTCTGTTTTGAAGTATTTTCCCCTGGGATAATGTGGGCCGTGTTTTTTGAATCATGAATTTATAGAGTGATCTGCAGCACTGTTCATCTGTAGGTGTTAACTATATTATTTCTGACTCTTGAAAAAACAGAAAAGTTAGCAGATGACTAAAGAAGCTGGAGAAACCCAGACAGATGACTTCTGCCTCCCCCCATTATTGTAATGAATATATGCACCCATGTTTATGTCCTCCAACTCTCTCACCAAGTAAAGCATTCATTAAATAAGTAATCATTAAATAAGTAGATGGAATGAAAACGACAAAAACTATCCCTTGCTCCCAACTCAACAGATGAGCTTTCTGATCCAACTGTAGTCCAGTGTACCTTAGTAGACCCAGCAAGATGCCAGCTCCCCTCTGATTTCATTAGTTTGTGATAATAATGTGCCATGGCCCATGCCAAGTTCCAACTATACATTAATGAATAACAAAATACTTTTAAGGAGGCAAAATGTAAATGTTCAACTATTATACAATTTTTGGAATTTCTAATGGAAATGTTTGAGCTGAATATTCAAGATTAAGTGGGAATCAGTAGAGAACTCTAGATGGAGTAAGAGACAAGCAAAGTCTCATGGGTGAGGAATGGTACCCACCATGTTAGAATCTGTCAGTCATTTGGGGGTTCACTCACTGGCAGTTGAGTACTGACTGTGGACCTGTAGGAGGGGAGGGGACACTTGCATCTGGGACTCAAACTTGCTTTGACTCATCCATTCATCCAAATCTGATAGCACCACAATCCTTTTATGTCTATCCTGTTTCTCTGTTTTGTTTTGCTTTGTTTAGTTTTATTTGTTTCTTCCATGCATACTGGTGAGGTGGAACCTGGGAGAGGATGGGAATTAATTCATTGAATGGACGTCTGATCCACAGAAACACAGCTCAGACACATACATACCCGCAAGGGACCAGATAAAGGATAAAGATTTTCCGTGTCTACAAGCAAGTTCCCAAGTCTTTGTGAAGTCGGACCTAGAAATTTGAACTTGTAACAGGATTTTCCTAAGAATTACGTGTCAGAGTCACGTGGAAATCACTTCCTAGTTTCCAGAGCTGATTTGAGAAGGTGCCATCCTGAGGACAATAGCAATGAAAAAGGCCAAGCCTGGAAGTGCTTTCTTATGTTAAACTGTTTAACCCACACAAGAACCTCTGTGGTGAGTTTGTAGCTATTTCCACTGTGGAAATAAGGAACTGGTTTTTAGTCGTACTGTGTCAGTTGCAGGGCTGGAATCATACGACCTTTAAATATTCAGGACTCTTATCTAGCTGACACTGGACTCCTGCATATTTTGTGCATGTCCTCTGTTGTGGCAGGCCTACAGTGTTTTGGTAGGGCTGTGAGTGTATTGGAACACGCTTGAAAACTGGATTTCTGGGTTGGGTGATAGGAGGTTAGGCAGTATATGAGGCCATGATTGACAGTAACTGTCACTTTCTGTGGTTCAGATGTCACTGCCAGAGGGATCAGGAAAGAGTGTACAGTGGGCTCTGGTGAGCTGATAGGAGCCACTCTCGTTTCTTCATCAAATACAGCTTCCACTGCCTTGTGAGCCACAGCCTGCTGTTGAACACCAACGTCATTGTACAGACATGAAGAAGTTTCCATAGAAGAGTGGAGAAGGTAAATCAGTTGCCTAAAATGACAGGGGTGTGGAGAGGTTTTGGATACTGGAAGCTGTGCTCTGGGTTGGGATAGTGAAAGGCCAAGGACATGTCATTGCAGCACTTGGACATTATGAATGGAGCAGGAAGAAACTTGTTGGAAATGAATAAGACCCCAGTGAGAGCCTTGGCATTCCCCTGAGCCTGATGAAGAGACGGTCTTGCCATTCCCATGGATCTGAGCTATTGGGAGCCTTAACCCCAGCTCATGTCAACAATAAACACTCACTCAGGGCTTCCTCTGCTCCCCACAATCATAGATGAGGAGAAAGAGCTCCTTGGAACATCATGTTTCTAAGCCTTATATAATGCAAATCTCTCAATAAATGAGAAAACCATCACAGAGATAAAGCTTAAAAGCAGGGCATTGTCTGGCTGCTTTTCAGTGCGCAGTTTCTACTTCCTTCACTACCCTCATTCACCTCAGATGCATAAGCAACTCACCCACTTTCAGTAATTCATGCCCTACCATTGACCCTAGTAGAGCAAAGAATAGCAGAAAATGAAACAGTGTAGCAGCTTAAGGGGAGCTTTGTTATCCTTCAGTCTAGAGTTTCCACCCTGGCCTCTTGTGATACCGGGCAACCCTGCCTCATCCAAAAGCTTCATCCAAAAGCTTCAAATAGGTAGAAAGAAGCCCAAACCAACTGGCCTAAACTGAAAGGTAATGACTCCCACAAAGTTTACAAAGTCTGCAAGTGCAGTGTGCCTTTGGTGCCTGTTGCAAGGGTCAGTGTATCCTGGATCTGAGTCTTAGCATTTAAATCTACACCGTCTAGTTTAATCCCATTCCTTCACTGTAGCACTGTAGCTCCAGAGGCCCCAGCTTCCATGAAAACAAGTACCACAGGACTAAATTTTCCTATTAACTCAGGCGAAAGCCTCAGATTTAGTACATATAGAGCCTGATTGTGGATCAAATGCCCATCCATGAGCCAATCACTGTCTTCAGAAGACATTAATGTTCTGGTTGGTCAAGCTGAAGTAACATGCTGTATCTGTTACTGAGACAGAGCCGGTACTTCTTGGTTAGAAAATGAGGAACCAATCCTACATAGTTGAAAAAAAAATACCAATTACCTGCACCAGGGAAGTTGTTGGGGGAAAAAAGCAAATGATAGATCCAAGGAAAACACTTAGGAAAGCACAAAGCACGTGGCAGAAGTGCTCCATAAATGTCAGCACTGACTGATGCTATCCTCACTAAGTCCATACCTTCTGCATCCTAGCTTGTATTGTAGACCTGATATTGCAGAAAGAAAGCTAGACTGCACACTTGCTTGAGTCCAGATTGTCATTCCAGAAATGTGATGCCTTTGAGTCCTTTCCCTCAAAGACACTCTTGACATTAGGATCTAGATGGTTCAGACAGTCACCTCCATAAATTCCATGGATGCAGAAGTGAAATAAAAAGTTGTGCAGGTTCACACAAATCAGTGCCACTCTTGTTTCATAAGATCTACTCTCCACATCTCTCACACACCACAACTTCAGACCTTTGGGGAGAATAGTTTCCATATGAGCTGAATGATGCCATCCCATCAGGCTTCGTTCATTGCAAAAATGAAGAGTGTCCCTTCAGGATTGCTTGAAAAACTGAGTGACAAGAAATAGGTGATGGCAATATGTTATCAGTGTATACTGTTTCCAAGCCCTTAGAATATAAATAACTCATCCGATCATCATCACTACCATATGTAAATTGTACTTCATGTATTTCCATTTGGCAGATGACAAAACTGAGGCAGAGGGGGATGAAAATTTGCATAAATGCATAGAAATGGTGCATTGTTAAAGTTAAGATTTGACTCTTTCAGGAGGTTCCAGAATCCGGGCCTTTAGCCATTTGGTTCCAACCTCTGACGTATGAGCATGCCTGCGAATGCACACAGGTCCACGCTACCATAGCAAAACAAAACAAGCAGGAGGTTTTGAGAATCTGCCATATACGAGCACCAGTACTAAGTGTATTGTAGATACTAGCTGACTTCTAAGGGACAATTCAGTAGGAATCCCTCTTTCTCTGCACTTGAACACACTGAGATGAAGTCTCCTGCCTTGTCTTGGTCCCGCCAAAGGCTATGTGGATGTATGTGGTCTGTGCTGCAGCCTTAAACCATGTTGAAGTACATGGCCTGTACTGCCTCCAAGAGTAATGATGATGGTGTTCATGGTCTGTGCTGTGGCCAGAAGCTGTGTATATGTCCATGGTCCAGTCTCCTGCTACAGGCCATGTTGATATCTGTAGTCCACGTTACCACTAAAGGCCATATGGATCTTTGTAGTGGGAACTCATTCTGCCAATAGTTTTCAGGTACTGGTCCTAGGACGTGGCCTGGGGTGGTACATGAGGGACTGATAAGCTTGATAAGAAAATGTGCTTGTTCTCTTTCTTACTCTGGCGCAGCTTGGTGTGGTGGGAAACCCAAGGAGGTGGAGAGTTGGTGCAGGATCAGCACCTGTATCTGTGAATTTGTCTTTTTAATTGCACCTCTTAATAAATTGGTTTTCATACCTTTGTGAGTTCACACATCAGACATTAGTGGTCTGTGCTACCAGGAAGGGCCATGATGGTCCACGCTGTGGCCCAGGGTCAGCCTTGTTGATATCTGTAGTCACTACTGCCACCAGATACCATATGAAAGTCATGATTGATGGCACCACTCACTAACTGTAAAGAGTAAGGAAATCTCTTTTGCAGTGGTATTGATAACTACAGACCCAAAGTTGAAAATGAGAGATAAAGAAGGCTTCTGGGACATCCTCCCATCCCCATCCACACCCCAAAAGAGAATCAGTCTAGACAGGAAGCACTTGAAGGGAACCCTTAAAAACTGTGATAGAGAGCCTGAAGTGTAGTTCTTCACAGTTGATGGCTTCTGGCGGGGTGGGTGTGCAGAAGGACACAGTCTTCTTTAAGGGCTGGTCACTGAGGGTTTAACCATGTCCCAGTGAGTATATGGACAACCCACCCTCATCATTATTATTATTAGTATTATTATTATTATTATTATTATCTTTTTTTTCTAGGAAAGCCTGGGAAGTGATCAGAATGTGGAGCTCCCAAATACTCAAAAAAAAATATTATGTTGGGGGAAGAAAAGAAAGCATTTCAGTGTAGGACCAATAAATGTAATGTGTCAAATACAATAGAAAATTATAGAAGTATTCTAATTTCTTATTTAAAGAGAAGCTAAGCCTTTGGGAGCACCATGAAGGCAAACAGTCTACAAGTTCCTAAGGATGCCTCTAGACCACTGGATGATGCGGCTCTGGGATGGGCTAGCAACAACACTTTCTCAGCCGATTTAAAGTTTACAAAGCTTCAACTCATACCTTTTCTGTGTTTGGCACATCTCTCTCTCACACTCACACTCACACACACACACACACACACACACACACACACACACACACAAGTAGACTGGTTATCATCTTTCAATACACGACAATGCCGAGGTTCAGATAAGGTCCCAGAGCTAAACAGATCCAGCATATCCATTGTGTTCTGCTGTTCCCAGCATCCCCTTTATTTCTGCTTATTCTTCATGTGAAATAAATGATGTACATTTATGCATGACTCCTGCTGTGGCCTGGTGGGAAGTTAAATTGCTTCATTTTAAAAGAGTAAGTCAACTATGTCCATGACCTTTTTATCACGATGATACCCTTGTAATCTGCTGCAGATTTTTGTTGTTTTTGTTCATTGGTGTATTAATAGCCCTTCTATGACCAGCTGTGAGTGGCAATTGTGCAGCAACCCATGTCTTGACTTCTTGAAGGATGGTTTTCAGCTGGGACCTTCTTCAATAGTCAAACTAGACCAGGACATTATATTCCAATCATGCACTTCAAGGTTCCCGAATCAAGGTGGTATGATCTTGCAGGGGTTTCTCAGGAAACTGTCTTTTCACTCTCACAGTCTTCCTCAACAATAATAAAATACTTAGAGAGCCTCACTGTGGGCAAAGGACATGTCCTATGAATGCTTTCTCTTCATATCTGACAATAAAATAATAATTCTAAGTGTTTTCTTCTGCCTGCATGCTTGCCCACTTTTATTTGCTTGCAGAGTAGAAATCTCCTTTGTGTTCCAGATGGAACAGCCTGCAATTCTGGTCTGGTGTGGCCTTTGTTGGATGTCTTCTGTATCCCCCAGCTTTCTAGCCTAGTGTGCTCAGTACTTGCACTTGTAACTATGATTCTATAATTCTGAAGAATTAATTTAAGCAACAACAGTAATTACTTCTTTCATTTTCAAGGAAATAAGCACTTGTTTTTTTTTTAAAATATACTTTATACTTTAGGGTAAAATCAAAACAAGACGGTTTTCCATGGTGTGATATAAATTTGATTCCCCATCTTAAGCTGATAACTGCATTGAGAACAAGACTGAAAGAGGGTCTGCATTCTCTGAGTCCTCCTGGTCCCTCTCAGGGTGGACCAGGTGGAATCTTCATGCCTGGTTCTCCAACCTCTTACAACAGTAATTACTTGAGTTATTTGGTTCCCCTAAATCCTTGTCAATTCAGCGTCTTTCTCTCATGATCAGGCAGGCATGTTTTACCAACACTAATTGCAGATGCGGTAACTTCTGCATCTGTGTTCTCCTTTCCTCCTACTGCAAAATTTTTGCAGGAAAAATAGAAGAAAAGCCATCTACAAGTTGCCTGTCCATTTTGTATTCCTTACAAACATAATCTGGACAATATCACTCCCAAATTGATATTTGTCCTTGATTCCATATCTCTTTGTCCAGGCTTCCTCAAGATTCTCATCTGTTGGAGAAACTTTTATCTGGACCCTGTATCCATTTACAGTTTAGCATCTAGGCTTATTGTGTCTGTCTAGAAAGAAATACTTGGGACTCTGTTAAAGCTGGTGGATATTAGGGCCAAGTGATGGAAACCAGGGGATGGGAAACCCATAGAATCCTTTTCTGGGGTGATAATCAGGAAAGAAAATAATACATGTATAATTATATATTTGTGATTTTCTATGCATATACCTACATATAACATTGATATTATACCCATAATAAGCATTTTGTAAAAATCTTCTTCTTAATCTTTCACATAGTGATAAGTCCTTTTGGTGGTTTGAAAGAAAATGGCCCCCAAAGGGAGTGGCACTATTAGGAGGTACGGCCTTGTTGGAGGAAGTGTGTCTCTCTGGGGAAGGCTTTGAGGTCTCTTCTGCTCAAGCTTCCCTCCATGTTACAGTCAGTTGACTTCCTGTTGCACTCTCAGCTCCAGCACTACATCTGCCTGCATGTCACTATGCTCCCCTTCATCATGATGATGGACTGAACTTTTAAAACTCTAAGTGAGCCACCCCAGTTAAATGTTTTCTTTATAAGAGTTGCCATGGTCATGGTGTCTCTTCACAGCAATAAAAACCCTAACTAAGACAGTCCTGGATCTATAGTGATAGATTGTTCTTTTTAGTGCATGCCTGCGAGTCTAGAACATGGATATGCCCAAATGCCTAAGAACGAACAAACAAACAAGCAAACAAAAACCCCAGTTTGTGTCTTGGTCTAGCATTTGGAAGGCTGAGGCAGGAGGATCACAAGTTCAAGGCTAGTCTAAATGAAACAGCAGGAGCCTGTGTAGAAAAAGAAAAAAATCAAAATGTTTGTTGGCATTTGGGTTGCTTTCTCTATTTTTGCCATTGGGGATTTCTTTAGTAAGCATCTTCAAACATGATCTGTACAGTGGCATCTCAAATAAGATACTGTAAGACCCACAAGAGTGTGGTTCCTCACGCTCTCACTCAGGAAAGGAGCCCCCCCCCATCACTCACGAGAAGTGGTCTTGATGCAAACGGATAAGGTTCTTTATATTCCAGTATACTGGGGCTATCAGCCATACATCATGCAGGGTAGAGTGCTCAGCGACCTCTAGCACAAAATTGAGACAGCTTTTATAGGGTTACAGCAAAGCCCGCGCATCATGAACCAATCACCTCATAGCGTTCAGTGCGGACCAATTACTTTAAAGTATCCAACCCCGCCCTTAGCCCAGGAAGTTTGCTTTCGCACAGGCTTCTGGGTGTTTATTTACTACCGTAAACATTAAAGTAGGTGATCATCAGCTTAGGATTTAAGACTCCCAGCTTCCTGGGTTTTCTGGGGAATTAGGCTAAATTTTTCCATCCTAACAATACCTAGAAATGGAAAAGCTGAATCAAAGATTGTGTGCCTCTTATACTCTTATAGAAGGCACTATCTCTCTCAGATCACAAATAAATCTGTCTTGGCCTGCAACAGATGAGCATGCTCATTCCTCTACCTTTTTAATAAACTGAATGTTTCAGGCTGTATGATTTCTGGTATATCTAAAAAAAAGTCTTAAGATCTTTGTAAGTTATTTCAAATCCTATATAGGTGTGTGTGAGAGAGAGTGTGTGTGAGCATGAGTGATAGGAGATGTCATTATGCAAATATGTTTCTTGTTTTGGTTAATGAATAAAGTACTGTTGGCCAATAGGAAAGCAAAATAGACAGGACTAGGAGACAAGGAGGAGAGAGGGAGAGGGAGAGGTAGGAAAGTTTCAACATGTAGGACTAACAGGGTAGAACTCCGTATCCTCTTTCTGGTAAGATAAGACCATGTGGAAATACTTAGATTGATAGAAATGTGTTAATATTTAAGACAAAGATAGCCAATAAGAAATGCTAGTAACAGACCAACAGCTTTATATATAATAGAGCATCTCTGTGTATTATTTGGTGCAGCTCTGGGACCAGGCTGGTGGGAAAACTGCTTGTAACACATGAGTGTGTGTGCATGAGTGTGAGAGTGTGCATGTTTCTGTGTCCATGAGTAGGTGTGTGTGCATGAGTGTAAGCATGTGTGTTTGTGTGTGCATGAGTGTGAGAGTGTGCGTGTGTGTATGCAGGTACACAGGTGCCCACAGAGACCAGAGATGTCTGGTCCCCTGAATCTGGAGTTACAGATAGTTGTGAGCCACCTGACATGGATACTGAGAACCAAACTGAGGTCCACTAAAGGAATGGTGAATACTCTTAATTCTATAAGTTTCCTGAATCTGGAGTTACAGATAGTTGTGAGCCACCTGACATGGATACTGAGAACCAAACTGAGGTCCACTAAAGGAATGGTGAATACTCTTAATTCTATAAGTTTCCATCTATGAAATGGCCTGGCTTATCGATGCCATTGTTACAAATAACTCCAGAATGAAACTTAGGGCTATCTCTGCATTCCACTGAGTTCCAGTACAGAGAGTAGATTGTGAATGCTCTGGATCCTGCTTCTAATGGTTTTCTGTAATGTAAGTTTCAATTAAGTTGGAGATTCATTTTACTTGCATTTCCAGTCAATTAGAGCTGAAAAGGATCTATTTTTCACAGGATCTATTTTTAAGTCACATCTCTCCCTCTTCCTAACATGCAACTCTTTTTTGTCAGCTCTACTAGTTGAAGTTTTTTGTATTTCTCAGCCCATGCACCCATCTGATGTTTTTATATCTTTACTAGAGCTGATGAATTGTTTTACTTTTGAAATCCTTTTGTATAACCTATTAATCATCCATACCAATTACTAAAGAGAAAACAAATTTTCCTTCCAAGTTGAGTCTCTCTAGTGTACTCCATACCTTTTTGATCTGGTCTTGGAAATGACCCAGAATCCACTTATGAGTCTATCAAGTCCACAATCCTCTATCCAGGTCAGAGGAAATACTCTCTATCCTTCACCAGAGTGCTACCCAGATGAGCTGAATATCTGGGTCCACTCTATAGTTCCTCTCAACAACCATGGTGAAATGGAAGACAAGGACATCAGGTGTCTGTGTGACACTCTCATTGAATTTCTTAATAGGAACATCCAGGTCTCAGTCCTGAAAGGGTTAAATGTTTGAAGTGCTGATACACTTGCATCATTTCAAATATGCTGTTAGGAAGCAACAAAAAGTCCTTCTTCCAATAGGGACCCTAATGAAGTCCCTTCTGGCCCAGTTGTCACACCGTGTGTTATGGTTTCTTGTATTACTCCCAGACTTTTACTAAGGATGTCCATAGAAAACACTAGGGTGACAGGAATTTATTCCTGCCTCTATACTTAAATACTAACATCTTTAATGTTTTTCTCTATCTTAATCCTTGAGTTCACAAGGACACTTCAGTCTCTGCCCATTAAGGTCTTTCTCGTCCTTCAGTTGCATTTCTGATCACGTTTTCTTTGTGCAGGGCAAACTTTGTCAAAAGTTTAAATTTTGTGACAAAGTATGTGTGTGTTTGTGTTGTAAAATCTAGGCCTCCCTGGGCTCTGTAGTCTTGTGCACTTCTCTTGTACACTTACCCATCTGTCTCATCCTAATCTCAACTGCTTTTCCAGCCCTTGCACAGATGTTGGTGGCTGCAAATGCCCTTCTCCTGGTTTTACAGAAAATGGGCTCTGGGGTCTAGGGAATCTTTCTGTTCCCCGTGCTTTGAGTGGCTTCCAGGCAAGCTGTAGAAAAGGCTGACTCACACCATGGTCCTCCTGGAACTTACCATTTTCTTCCTGCATCCTGACAAGCCAGCTGCTAAATGATAGATTATTTTAAATAAAAAAAAATAAAAGAAAGGAAAGGAAGGAAAAAATGCTATGGAGCAGGAACCAGCATGTGCCTGCAGTTTGAACCTCATCTTTTATGCAATTCTTGCCTTTCAATATTTATAATTCTTTAAGTATCTCACAGTATACATAATCAAGTAAATGTAAAACCTTTTACTCTCCTATTATTTTTATCTGACAAAGCTTGGTTTTTATCCATTCATATTGCTCATATTTCACTACTTTCTTGTCTGAATATCCTCCTAGTAGATAAGAAAAATATCAAACCATTCACTTCCCTCCCTGGCTTGGCTCCCACAGGTACTGAAGTCTTGTGGTAGCTCCGAGCCACTTTTCTATTTGTCTATATGTGAGCCTCCTGAGAAGAGGGACTGAGTTCTAGTCTGTGCTGTGTCCCTGCTCCTTAGTGCATTTCAGAGACACAGCAATGGTGAGCAATGACTATCCAACCAGAAGGTCTTAGGAAATCAGTCTGGCACAGTTGGAAGAGGCAGCTAAGATGCTATGGGCACACAATAAATACTGTTAGAAGAAGAAAAGGAAGAAGCGGGCACTGCTTATCATTAGGTTGTTACTCTGAGGAAGTGAAGGGAACAGGCCTGGAGTCTGCTGTACCCTGGTTCCATTTAGTTTCTTCTGTGTGCTGGTAGGCGTCTCTTGACCACAGGCAGATGAATAAACCTGTTTAGCATCATAACTTCCTCCCTTCATCTTCTATGAGTGGCATTTACGATAGCCACCCCACAACGTCTGTACAAATACTAACAGGGAAACTCCTGCAGTAGTGAATGTACAGGCAGCTCACAGGAAGTCCCTTCCGTTGTCTCTTTTTATCACTGTACTTCATGCTTGCTGCTTAGAGTTCTTGTCTCCCTTGATATTTTTCTGCAAGCCTTGGCACTTCTTGAATGGCTCTATCTCCAGGATTTCTTTTCTCAATGAGGGCATTGTCCTTTCACACTCCCCTGGATGGGATTCCCTCTCTCTGATTGCCAAACACTCTTTTAAACCCTGAACTCCTAGAAGTCCCTCTGCAGCCTCATATGTGTGACAATACCTGTCTTCTCTTTTCCCAGCAGGACCATTAACAATTGTGCTGTTAGCGTTTTATTTTTGATAGCTCCATCATTGTGGAGCCATCACCTATTTTATTGCTGCCAGAGCAATAAAATAGGACCTATCCTTTTATGAACTTTATGAAATCTGTATCCTGAAAGGTCACAGATGTGATCTCTAAAGTATTTTCAACCATCAGTTCCTAGGAGTAAAACCACTTTATGTACATCTTCCCCGGGCATTTCAAATTAATCTTTCAATTGTGAGCTTGTACAACAACAACAGTAATAACAGAAAGTACAGTACTAGTGTGTGTGTGTGTGTGTGTGTGTGTGTGTACACATGCATATCTATGCATAGACATATTGTATACACGTGTCAAAATTCATGTTATGTGTTTTATTATACACACAAAATTAGAAATAAGCATGACGCATTGACAACATTAAAGACAGACAGATTATTGGATCTAACTCAGCTTCTTATCCTATGCCAAAATATTTGAAAACACTTTTTAAACATTGTGGATCCCTGTGAAGGCCCACTACACCCAGGTTTGGCAAGGGATTTAGTTTCGAGAGAATTTGATGAGCTTTGTGGTTTACAAATTGGAAGAAGTGCTGATCAAAGAATTCCACCTTTGGAACCTTCAAGTGCTATTCCAGCAGACTTCATCAAACTGCATTACAGAGGACTCTACGCAACGTGAAGCCTCTGGACCCTTATGTATTTGGTCAGCTGTATCAAGGGGAATTGTGGGAGGGGATTTTCACACATGGTCATTATGGAAGGTGATGGCTCAGCAATACATGACTCTTTTTCTCTACAGCTTCAGATTCATGTGGTGGGTGTTACCACAGATGTGCCACATTAGTAAGTAAGTAGTCTTACTGAACAATCACTCTTTCCAAAGCCTGAACAACTACGTAAAGATAATAATGCCTTGTGTTTATTTGATCAGAGCCTCACGCTCACCTAGGGAATTCACCAGGAGTGTTTGTCAACAGCTATGTTCTTTTCCTGTATCTGCCACAGTTGTCAGGTTGCTTAGAACAGTGCTTCGTCCTTCAGTTCTAGAGGTCTGAAGTCTGAAATCAAAGAGTGACTAAAACCCTGTTTCCTGTTTTCTTGAGCCTGAAGCTCAAGTAGGGAAGTTTCCCTGGGATTTTCAGTCTTCTCAATTTTCCCCCACGATGATTGGGGCCCCCTGTGCCAACTGTGACAGCACCCCTGCCTCTGCCTGTCTCCACATCGCCTTCTTCCCTCATGTGTCAAGAATGCTAGTCTATATTGGGCATAACTCAATATGGCTTCATCTAAACTTGGTTACATGGGCCAAACAATGTCTCATTTACATTACTGCAGTTTAAACTTAAATGTAAGTTCCATGAAGACACAACAGTGTTTATTATGACAATTAAAATATTATAAATAATAGCTAGATATCTTTTCCACTCTCCCAGTGTCCCTCACATTTTCCTTGGGGAAAACTCAAACCTCTCTAATAAATACTGCACTAATATCCATGCCTTCCTTATAAATCCTCATTTATAGGCTCAGCTTTCCTCAAGCTTCCAGCCACTTCTGTTTTCCTAGCCCATTTTTCCTACTAATAACCCATATGCCATTTTAGAATTACTGTATTCTCACAAAGACACTTTCTTTGTCTGTTATGATCAAGCAGTATTTTATTGAATGTTACCAAAAACAAGGTGACATACAAAAGAGTGGTTTTTATATTCAATATTGAACTAAGGTACATTTTCACTCAAGCTACCTACTCTGTCTCTATAACGTTTAGGATAAATGAATGAGTCTAGCAAAGATCTAGAGTTTTTAACTTTCCAGATATATAAATATATAAATGCATATATAAACTATATGGCCAAATAACTTGTTCAAAATAATTACTGGTGATTTAGTTTTCTTGGAGACATTTGGGGAATGTTCACTTTGAAACTTGGAGCTCCAGTTTTTGGATTTGATGGTGACCCCCAGGGTGTCTTGATACCAACTTTACATTATTTTCCTGCAATTTCAGATATCACACATTCCCCTCGATCAGATGAGTCACTACAAAATCAATGACTGCCCATCTCACTCCTCACCCAGCTGCAGACACACACTAAGCAGCTGTGACGACCAATTCCAGTGTCTCACTGACAACTCTGAGCTGAGATTATCCATCTTGCATGCTTCCATGATAGGCATACAGAAGGTCTTTCCAAATGGGGTTCCAATTTCTCAGGAAATAAGCCTAACAGTAGAGAAATGGGACCTTAGATAATTCAAAAGCTTCTTGACAGCAAATGGCACAATTGAATGAAGAGACAGCTTACAGAATAGAGGGGAGGGGGGAATCTTTACTAGCTATCCATCCGATTGAGGATTAATATCTAGAATCTAAAAAGAACTAAAAGTGCTAAACTGAAAGATGGGTACCGGAAGTGGTGGTATGATTATGACCATGTGTGAACACATAAGGAGACCCATTAGTATGTATAATCAATGCATGCTACTAAAAATAACTAAAAGTCCAAAACTATAGAAAGCTTACATATATCCACAGGAAAAAAAATAATCAATTCAGTCAATAAGTAGACTAATGAATGGACAATTCTCAGATGATGAAACACAAATGACCAATAAACACATGAGAAAATGCTGAACCTCACAAGGCATCAGAAAAATAAAAATTGAAATCATATGGCTACTCCATCTCACCTCAGTCAGAATGGAGTCATTAAGAAAACAAAAGCAGCCAGCCTGTGATGGCTCACACCTTTAATTCCAGCACTCACTTGGGAGGCAGAGGCAGCCAGATCTCTGTGAGTTCCAGGCCAGCCTGGTCTACAAAGTGAGTTCCAGGCCAGCCTGGTCTACAAAGTGAGTTCCAGGACAGCCAGAGCTACCCAGAAAAACCTTGTCTCAAAAATCAAAAACAAAACAAAGAGAACAAACCCAAAAATATTGACACAGGTGACGAAGTGGAACTCCAGTGCACAGCTGCTAGGAATGCGTACTAGGCCAGCCAGTACAGAAGTCACTATGGAGGCTTCTCAGCAAACCAGAAGTAGATCTCTCATGTGAGTTGAGTGTACCACTGTTCAGTGTTTACTCAAAGGACTCCATATCAACATATCAAAGACATACTTGTGTATCCATGGTTACTGAAGTACTGCTCACCATAGCTAAGTTATGGAACAAAGCTAGTCATTCAACCATGGAGGACTGTATGAAGGTGGCATTTATAAACAACTGAGTTTTTTAACTATAAAGAAGAACAAAATCACATCATTTTCCAGATAATGGATGTAGCTGGAGATGGTCAAGATAAGCTGGTTAGGCCAGTCTCAGAAATAGTGTATCTGAATCATCTCCCATGTGGTTTCCAAATTTTTATAGATGTATAAAGTCATGTATCCACACACACTGTCAAAGTCTAAATGAAACTCTCTAAGGGAACACAGAGGACTAATATGAGTTGGGTGGAGACAGGGAAAGAAGAGAGGAGGAATTTGGGCAAGGTAGAAGACACTCAAGGAAACATTCTTATGGAACACAGTACAATACAGTATGAGTATAAAAACATTCTTATGGAACGCAGTGTAATACAGTATGAGTATAATGCATACATATAAAATAAGTCTTTAAATAAAATAAAAGACTTATTTTGTATGTATGAATGTTTTGCCAAATTCTATGTCTATACCACATGCATGCCTGATGCCCACGGCAGTCAGGAGGAGTCCTTAGAGCCCCTGAAACTTGAGTTATGGGTATATGTGAGGCATTATGTAGTTGCTGGGACTTGAACCTGTGTCCTCTGCATGAGTAATAAGTGTTCTTAACTGTGAGCCATCTCTCCAGCCCTATCATAGTGTTTTTTAAAATTTCATCCAAAATGGAAAAAAAATGTGCTTCAGATCTTAACAATTCATGGATAGGAGTGTGTCCCTCTGACTTATTTGTCCCAATATCTTCTGCAAGGCTTGAGTCTCTTCTAAGAAGCATATTGGGTCAACAATCAAGTTCCCCTGCAGCAATGGTTCTCTACCTGTCAGTCACAACCCTTTTGGGATGAACGGACCCTTTCACAGGAGTCAATTATTAGATAGCCTACATATCGGATACTTGCATTATGATTCATAACAGTTGCAAAATTATAGCTATGAAGTAGCAATGAAAACAATTTTATGGTTGGGGTTACCACAACATGAAGAACTGTATTAAAGGGTCACAGCATTAAGAAGCCTGAGAACACTGCCCTACAGCCTATCTTTGAGAGTCACAAATGAAGTGAGCTATTAAAAGAAATTTTTTGAAAAAAAAAAAAATCCACTCAAGTCAAGTAGATGAGTTGAAACAGAACTGAAAAAAAAAACAAAACAAAACAAAAAAAAAAAACACCACATTGTTTTGTTTGATGTGTGCCTATAATTTTCCTCTCATTTGTTTGGACCCAATAAAATCTGTGACCTGGATTATAGCTTTCATGTGACCTAACATTACATTTAAACATGCTCAGGTCACTATGGGCACTGGTGAGGTAGTAAAGATGGAGATTTGATTTTGCACACAAATTTCTGCGGTTTAGAGAAGAAGCCTGGCAGTTAACCCTTCGCATATACCCTCATGTACGTAAGGCTGAGGGTTAGGAAATGAGGCTATGAGAATGGCACTTTCCTTGGGAGATACGGAAGTAATCCAGCACACTCTCAGGGCTGCATCACAGTGATGAGTGTTTGGAACCTTACACATGCCCATGTGTATCAACGGGGTGAGTCTGCCTCTAAGAATCTACACCAGGGGAGTGAGTCCAAGTGTGACATAAAGGTGTACCATAAGAATGCCTTTTATAACATGTTTTTCCCAAAATTACATCTTGTCATTATAAATAATAATATTATAAAATATAAACGTTGGTACTGTTACTAAACAAATAGTGCTTTGCCTATAAAGTGCCACTGCAAAGTTTTCAGCAACTTATCTCATGACATACTTGCTTACGTTAAACAAAAAGAGAGTTGTCAAACAGAACTTAAACATTTACATCTGCACTCACATAAATGAAATGGAAAGAACCTCCCATGAGGTTAGCTTAAAGACATCCTTATCTAGTGTCATTACAAAAAAATCTTTATTTTTACCACTTTTCACTTTCTCTACAGTGAATATGTAGTACTTTTATAATTAGGACATATACATTACCCCGAATATCCAATAAAAACCCTGTAAGCGTGGTTCTTTCAGATCAGCCATCAAGGATACCCTAGATTACATATTGTTATCAGTCAGTTTCCTTCTCTATAATTGCATGAGCTTTCTTTTGGGACCCCTTAAAGTCGATCACATCTGTTAGTTGTTTACATCCATCTGAGATTTAGCTTAGCTGAGCCTTCCATGATTAGGAAGGCTCTTCAATGAAGACTGTTGAGCATCTGGTCCTTAAAGCCCCTTTCTGTCATTATGTTGGGAAAGTGCCCCACACCGAACACTTTAATCAACCAGGAGTACCGTTAATGCTGTGGTTTTGAGATCGTTATAGTTGTCATCTGTTCTCGTGAATCAACGAGACTTTCGATGGCCTCTGTCAATTTTAATAGCATCTAAGTAAGCCGATAAGAGTACAGGTAAGACACCAAGACACGTTTGTGAAACTGCAGTGTGTGTACCCGACACCAAAGGTGTGTATACAGTGGCCTGTGAGGTGGTGGCCTGTGACATGGTGCCATTTCCAAAGACAGCTATGACATTCAGAATATAATGCTGAGAAACCAAAAAGGCTTTGTGTATCTGAGGACACCTCCCATTTAAAGACGCTTTGCTGTAGGTGAGATGTACTATATGTGTATATAAGAGCTTAAATATCCCTACAGCTAGATCAGGGGACTCAGAGTAATGCTGTCTTTTTTATTCAGAAATTGACTCGGTGGTTTGCGATCCATGGAACAGAATTTGGTACATCGCAATTGCAGCTGGAAGAGTGCTGAAGAGTCCCACAGACTGGGATGAGCTATACGGCTTAAAGCATCTTCATTTGGTGTCTCCCTGGTATTGGTTTCCTCATCGGCAGGTGTGGAGTTTACTGCTGACCTTTGGCTTTCACTCACTAAGGAGTGTTTGTGAAGTAGTTCTTCCAATGCACCCAAATCATGAGCCCCTTTAAATGACATTTTGGTGGGCTAGGGCCACAGTTAAGAGTGCTTGCTGTTCTTCCAGAAGACCAGAATTCAGTTTCCAGCACTCAAAGTAGATGTCTAACAGCCACCTGTAACTCCAGCCCCCAACACAGCTATAGACATGGTACTTTCATTCCCACAGACACAGATACATACACAAGAAACAAAAATAAAGTCAGTCTTAAGAACAAATAACCACAATAAATGACATGTTTGAAACTCATGTAACTTTAGATTGTGTGGCTGATTTTTAGGTCTCTTTTTAGAAATTATACATATTTACTGTGACACAGAGAATTTGCAGCACTGAGACAGACACACCAAATGCGTTGCAGTAAGTTGTCTCTCATCATGACACAATACCATGACCAAAGCCACTTATAAAACAAAGCATTTGATTTTGGGGGCTCACAGTTCCAAATGGTGATCGTGTGGTGGGAGCATGGCACAGGCAGGCATGGCATTGTGCTGGGACAGAAGCTGAGAGCTCACATTTGATTCCCAAGTAAGAAGCAGAAAGAGAGTTAACTGCAAATGGCAGTCTTTTGAAACCTTAAAGTCCCATTGCTACCATGGCAAACCTCCTCTAACAAGGCCACACCTCCTAATCCTTTGCAAACAGTTCCACCTGCTGGGGGCCATGCATTCAAACAAAGATCCTCTGGAGACATTCTCATTCAAACCACCACAAAATCTGCTGGAAAACTCCCCTCCCTTATGACAATGTAAAAGTCACAGAGGAGCCCAATGCTGAGCAAAACTGTGGGATTGGGACATGCTTACTTGTCTTACTAAGAGGACCTGTTTTCTTCCTATTCATATTATGATACCTCTCTAAACTCTTTACTCTGAGCATCATATAGCCATCCTGTACCATCCTTCCTGTTGCAATCATGTCCCGACAAGCAAATGAGCCAGAATGGAGCCCCAGGACAGGCTGACCACTTGCTGCCATGCCAACGCCCAAGTCAACTGTCCAGACTTTGGTGTTCTCGTCTGTAAAATGAGACAACGGATACCTAACTTGTTGGGATTTTTGAAAGGCTTTGCATAGCATCCGTTGTGGCTTCCATGGGGTATGTAGTAAGTACTGCTTTCTTTCCTTCCTCACTTTTCTTCCTGTTTTTCCTGTGCTCCAGCTCTCTGTAAGGTAAATAGCTGATGATTCGCAATTCATTCCAAGCAAAAAACATCTGGACGTTGAATATTTGAGGGACTTTAGAAAAATCACTTTCTGAAAGCAAGAACCATGTAAACCAGTAACTAGTTCTGCTCCCTTCACCTTCTATCAACAAGGCTTTTACAGGAAAGCTACCTAGAGACATCTGGATAGAGACAGAGCTAACTCATGCTTTGTACAGAGGCACAAATATTGTAACCAAGAAGAGAGCTGGTCAAAAGCCAAGGGTGGCTCAGCCACAACCCAGTCACTTAGGCGGGCTGCCAGAGGAAGGGCACATGCCTTTCTGTATGTCCTTTGCTCCCACTCAGCAGTGACAAACTTAATTAAAAAATGAAAATGATTAAAAATATGACTCTTTTGAGAATTCCAGATCTTGAGTATTTCTTTAGTTCCTATCTTTGATGCCCAGGCTACTGCAGCCTACTGGTGATAGAAACAAAATGGCAGTCTGAGTTAATGTTTGGTAGTGACACTGTCCTTTTCCTGTCCTCCACTGAACTCATTTCTTACTGCAGCAAAGGATAGGAGAATGAGAATGTATGTCCATGTGCCATTTGTATAGTGTATGTTTACTGTGTATGCATCTGTGTGATATATTATTTGTTTATAGATTGTTTATATATTATTTGTTACATATGTGTGATATGTGTGGCATATATGTATGGAATGTGCGGCACATGCATGTAATTGTGTAATGTATGTGATGTGTGTTGTGTGGGGTAAAAAATCGTGGTGTGTATGTGTACTATGCATCTAGCATGTATGTATGTAGTGTGTATGTGATATGTGTGTATTAGTGTGTGATAGGTATGAGCTTTCTGATTTTATAGTCCAGAGAGGCTTATGATTTGCTGTTTCTTGGCAGACTTCAAAGGGAACCACCTTTCAGACAATGATGAGCTTTTGGAGAAGATAAACAGAAAAGCATTTACCTGGTTGTAGAATCATAGCCATCAACACCAACAGGACTGGAGGAAGCTCTGTGGCACAGAAATCAGAAACACCCCCAGTACATACTGTCAATTGATTATCAGTAAAACAGCAGAGAGAGTTCAGTGGAAAAGTTGAGATGGTTCAGCACATAAAGCATTTGCCATGCAAGCATGAGTGCCAGAGTTCAGATCCCAGCACTAACATAAAAGCCAAGTGTGGCACCCTGTCTATAATCCTGTCACCCAGAAATGGGACAGGGTATTGTCTGAGCAAGCTGGAGAGGCAGCAAGAGATCCTGTCTCAGTATTTAAGATGGAGAACACATAGAGGAACACACCAGATGTTAATCTCTGACCTTCACACACATGAATATACATGAATGTGCATCCCCCCATGTGTATGTGCACCCCCATGTGTATGTGTACCCATTCATGGCATGCATCTATGTATATAAATATGTATATAAATATAAATAAATAAATATACATATACATATATTTATATATGTATATACATATTTATATACATGCAAAAAATAAAAACATGTAAATTGAATAATTGTTTTAAAAAATGCTAGAATTATTAGAAATTAGCATATAATTATCAAGAATAATTTTCACTCATGTCTTATAGCATCTATAAAAAGTAAGTCAAATGAGATAACAAATTTATGTGTAAAATGTAAGGATATAAAAATTCTAAAACAAATATAGGAGGAAAAAGTCATTGTGCCTTCTGTTAGATAAAGATTTAAAGATTTCATAGGAGTAATCCCAAAAATTCAATGAAAGGAAAAAGGCTAGATGTGTTATACATAGATGTTTTCACAGTGCTTGGAAGACAGAGGCAGGAGGGCCAAAAGTTCAAAGCCAGCCTATGCTATATATTGAAACTCTATCAATCAAACAATTGATTGATAGAAAAGGAAAAAGCATGCTTAATCAAAATTAAGAAGGCATGACCTTTGTAGGAGAATAAAAACACAAATTACACATTGGATGGAGTTATTTGGAAACCATGAATCTGAAGAATAAAAAGGGGCTTGTGTAGTGAATTAGTGAATAAGAAGAATTCAGTGAGTAAAAAAAAAAAACAAAAGGTGAGGAAAAGAACTAAGCAGCTGAAAATTCAGCCTGCTCAGTTGTCAGGAAATACAAAGTAAAACCGTGGGGTAGCCTACACCTGCTAAAGCAGCTGAAATAAAAATAACTGTTAAGCCTAAGTGCTGGCGAAGTCAAGGAGCCATGGAGAATCTGGAGCAGCTGCTTTGGAAACGGCTCAGGCACTTTCCTACATTCACTTAGCATATGTGCCAGTACCTCACACCTAAGTATTACACATGCTCAACTGAATATTTACTGTAGCTTTATTCATAATCACCAAAAACTAGAAGCAACTAAAATGTCTTCTAAATGGAGAATTGATAAACCGTAGTCAATGTACACAATGGAATAATATTCGATAATAAGATGTGAAAAAGGATGGAACACTGGAGATAGTTACATTAAAAGAAATAAGCCAGACTCAGAAAGGTAAATAGCACATTTTCTCTCATCTGAAGAATCTCCCTCTAGTTCTCTCTCTCTCTCTCTCTCTCTCTGTCTCTCTGTCTCCTCTCTCTCTCTCTCCCCCCCCCGTGTGTGTGTGTGTGTGTGCGTGTGTGTGTGTGTGTGTGTGTGTGTGTGTGTGTGTGTGTGTGTGTGTGTACATATATACTCTTTGTACATTAAAGGAAAAAGGTGACCATGAGAAGAAGGGTGACTGCGGGCCGTTAGTGGAGGAATAAAACAAAGTATACTTGTTGATATATAGAGAAACGTCACAATGAAACCTATTTTTTTGTGCTAACCAAAAAATAATTTTAAAATAACAATTTTTTAAAAACAGAAATGAAGTCCTAGCACTTATACGGTAGGTAAGTCTGAAATACACTGTACTCAATGGGAAAGGTCTGAGAAGATCACTAACTGACTGTTTTTATAACATCTGACAAAAGAAAATGTACATGTGAGTGGGGAGGGCCCCAAATGTCAGAACAGAGCCAGGTAAGGCCGATATGCCCATAGAACCTTCCAGAACAACAGCATGGTCTTGAGTGGCACAAGCCATTGGCTAGCAGTGAATCAAAGCTTTAGTCCTTCTAAAACACAGGAAGTGAAAAGGCCTCTCAGAGATAAGAATCTGGACCGTTGGCTCAGCTCTAATTTGGGCTGTGCGTAATCAAACTCACTAAATATAGTGGGCAGAAATAGATACAAGGCTGCCCATAAAACCTCCATGAAAAGCTCTGGGGTGGGAAGAGAGGGGCAGAGGATGGGGAAAGAGAATACTGCAAAGCCTGTCTGCTTGTGGCTTTGGTTAGGGTTACATCTTTGCTCCTTCCCTGTCATAGAGGCCTCTGACAGTCCCAAGCCAAGCATGGAGGATAATAGGAGTCAGGGAAGCCCATTAGCACCTGAGTTCACAAGCTACCTCGCCTGCATTTTCAACAGATGTCTAGGCTTGTTTGATTTTTCCCCCCTGCTGAAATCATAAACTTTGTGTTCCAGATCAAGCAAACTATTTCTTGACCTTCTTGGACTAGTTCCTTGAAGCTTCATACATTTTCCTAAAAACCTTTTCTGATTTTATCTTTAGAGTAGCCCCATCCAACCCTGTTTGCAAAGGATGTGGTCTGTGTCTCCAGGAGATGCCCACAATCCTGGATAGCATCAAGCCCTACAAACTCAGCACCCATTAGAAATGTGATGTAAAGTTGAGTCCCCAACTTGGGCGTGGTAAGAGAGAAACAATAACAACCATGTAGGGCAATTGTAGCAGGTACACGCTCATCCTTGTTACTGATGTATATCTTCCTCTTTAAATGCAGAATTTTACCTTTCAAATTTTCAGACCACAGTATGCCATTGCTACCAAGCTGTCCCCCAACAAGACTGCAGTGCCAGTGGGTCAGTAAATTGTCCAGAGATGAACCACTCCAGCGACAGTTTCGGGGAATGGTGTCTGCTTTATTGTATGTGAACAACCACATATATGGTGGAAACTTACCTACTGTGATTGGTTAGCACTACCTCTTATTAGACAATGAACACTCATACCACCAGGATCTCTTAGCATGTAAAAGGAGACTTGAAGAGTGCAGACTCGTCAGCAAGCCAGCTACTGGCTACTCATGCTACTTCAGAACTCAGTGTACTAACTTCTGGGAGTGCTCAGGAGCACAGTGTGGCATGCTTCTCATTTAGAAGAGCTGTATGCCAGGTAGGCTGGCTGCCAGGTCATGCTGGTGGTTTTTCTCCTACAATAGTAAACTATGGGTGGCTCACACCAGAGGAGGCAAAGCTGTGACTAAGCATGGGCCTACTGTGTTACCACACTCCAAAGCCAACAGCATCGACTTAGTTTCTGAATTATGTTTAAAAGAAATTTAAGACTGAACATGGTATCCCACAGTAGGGTCTTGTGCATGGCGATAGATATGGATCTATTTGCAATCTTCTGCATGCCAACATTCAGTTATGCCGGCACCATTTGTTAAAGAGGTTTTCCTTTTTCCATTGTACCTTTTTGGCTTCTTTGTGAAAAAATCAGGTGTTTATAGTTGACTCCTATGGGAGCCCTTACCGGTGAGGAGGAGTGGACTTGGGATGGGTTAGGAGGAGGGGTTGAGAGGAAGAACTGTGGTTGAAATGTAAAGTAAAATTAAAAAAAAAAAAATAATGGAGAAAATACTTTAAAAAAAGAAATTTAACAGACCCCCCCCCCCCCATGGACTGATGATGCAGCTCATGTGGAAAAGAACTTGCCTAGCTTGCTTAAGGACCTGGACCTGGGTTCAGTCTTTAGTGCCACTTAGATAGGGCAGGATGGGCCATGCCTGTAACCCCAGCACTTGGGAGAAGCAGGACGGAGTACCAGAAGTTCAAGGTCAACCTTGGCTTACATGGTGAGTTTGAAGTCATCTGACCCTCTCAAAAAAAGTAAATAGAAATTGAGCAAAGCCCTACCTCATATTTTTATACATGCCTAATATGGCATCCATCAGAGTGTGTTATAGTGGGCTTCTATTTGAATTTCTAATCTGCTTTTGTCAATGTCTTCAATGGCATGGTCAGGATTTCTTCCTTCTTCCTTTATGAGATAGGGTAGTATGATGTTGCCAGCTGATATGTTTGTGTGTCACTAAGAGATGATGACAAAGCCTTTATCAGTTCCCTTATCGTAGAGTCAAAGTATGCAAGGCAAGACTCCATGGAGGTGGGGCCTCTCCTTTACTTCACAGCATTTGTTATATGTCACCCATCAAATGAGGATGATAGATGATGGTCTTTCGGAAGAGCAATCTTCCCTCAATTTAAGCAGCTCTTTCACATCAATGGCAGCAGGCTAACACTGCAGAGTTCCCAGGCATACTCACTCTGTCCAGAGAACTCAGTAAGCAGCCATGTGTGCTGTCACCGGCTGGTTGGTGGTTGTCACCAGAACTTTCAGCTGTCCTTTCTGGTGCTTGGCTTCTTCTGATCTTTCCTCCACCCTTTGTGTCTACAGAACAATCTTACTAACATTCAGCAAGGCTCTGTCCCAGTGACCTTTGTTAAACACCTTTCTCACCAACCTAGGACACATCTCTGTCCCTTCCTTCTTCAGTCCATATGTAGACTTGCACAGACATTTTTGTTTTCTAGTAGATAATCTTTATGGGTTCAATCCACATCCGATTCAATTTTAATGTCCCCCTAATACTTAAAAGTGTGCTTTAGGCATCAATGGTACTCAATACATTTACTTGTTTAGTAAGTTGATCCTGAACTTGAGTAACTAGAATTAGGAAATACGGCTGGATATTGCTCCATTTGCATTATAAGCATGACAAGCAGACATGTAGAAGCCTTAGTTGCAGAAATTCAATGTGGCTTATGCTGGGGCTTCTGCTCACTGATTCCAGTGCTCTTTCCTGCTGAAACTTCATATAGCCTCAGTCTTTCTTGAGCATGCCCCTCCAGGAAGCCTTATCAGTCTGTACAAGTAGACACAGCTGCGGAAGCTGTGGCCTTTGAAATCCAAAGGTTGATACTGTGTGTTTGCCTTTGAGCAAGATCTTCTAAATGTTTTATACACATTAACTACTTTACATCCTCATAACCCCACTAAGCAAATAGTGTTCTTAGCCCCATTTAACAGGTGAAGAAGTGGGGGAATAATGGTCCAGTCACTCATGTCACACAGCTCCAGAGTCAGGGTAGTAAGCCAGGCAGCTCAGGCTAGCCCAGAAGCATGAGCTATCATAAGCAAACATTTGAGAGCATCCTGGAAGTCTCTGTTGTCTGTTCCATTGGTCAGAGCTGAATCAACGTCCATAATAAACCAATAGCTGACAAGGAACACAAGATTAGCATGGAACCAACACAGTCAATCAAGATTTATCCCCAAACTAGAGGTAAGCTTGTCTTACCAAAGATATTAACCCTAAAACATGCTAAAGTCGTGTCTCACAGGACAGGAATGGAACTAGAGAAAAGAACTCACTACTAGAGATTGATCCACAACAGTCCAGCTTCACAAATTCCATTTCTTCTGTGACACTGTAATTATCCATGCATGCACCTTTTCCTCCTCCAACTTGTTTGCAGGCATCCCAAAGGTAGGAACAAATATCACACATCTGCAAATTTCCCGCTGGCCCCAGCATAAGACTTTACACATAGAAATTATTCAAGGAATGTTTGTTCATTGTAATTGAATCTTCATTCTGAGTCGACTAATTGGTGAGGTCAACAGTTGACCATGCTCAAGGCAGGCAGATAATGCATTTTCACATAGATCTTATAATCAAATGCGTTCTTAAATGCTTCTCTCTTGCTGTGCAAAAATGCATGAAATTGCACATTAACATAGGTCAGTGCAAAAGCCCAAACTTATTAAATTGTTAGTGTCTTGCACTCAGCACCCTTGGAGATAACAGCAATGTCATATGTTTATTGTGACATCACAATTCCACAATTTTCAAAGAGATATTGAATTCAAAAAACATACCTCAAAGAGCCACAGGCAAGACTAGGCGGACCACCTAATTTACAGGGTTCAGTTCAGAAATGATGTGGCTTGGTAAATCAGTTTTGGCTTCCATTGGGTCTATTGTTCCAACCTGCAGGGACAAGTGGCTTCCAAGGAGACTGTAACTTCCAAATACCTATGTGCCTGTTGAATATACAGTAACAGCACGGACCTCTAGTGGATCAACATGACATCACCTTATTGTCCTGTAATGCAAAAGGACATCTGCCTACTCCCCATTCTTCCTGTACTTATCAATAGAACTTCCACTCCCCAGAGCAGAATGCAACAGTAGAGCCTAAGCTACCCACCACCAACATGCCATGGATGCAACAGCAAAGAATGGGCAGAAGGAGTAAGAGGAGTCTAAGCAGGATCTGGAGCTTGGCATGTAGATGGAAAACTATTCTAGACAGCCCCCTGGTTCAGGGCTCCAAACTCCACTGGCTCATCGTATGTCACACACAAACACAAACTCAAATGGAAAATTAATCATTTCAGGGCAGTTATACCAAAGCATTAAGCTCCAACCCTTCTAAGCACTGTACTTCTTAGAGTGATAATGTGAAATGTGCCCCCACAGAGTCGTGGGTCTGCACACTTGTTTCCGAGGTGGTGACATTGTATGGGAAGACTTTAGAAACTGTGCTGTAGAAGTCATAGCTGTCAGATGGGGGTGGCATCTGAGGGCTATAAGTAGGGTGGCCTCTGAGGGTTATAGGCAGGGGTGGCCTCTGAGGGCTATAGGCAGGGGTGGCTCCTGAGGCTTATATTGGTGCCCAGTTATTGGCCAAGCTCTACTATCTTTTCTACATCCTATGCAAAGCTGTTGTTGCAAGCACCTACCACCACAGGCCAAAGTACTGCAGTCTTCCTGTTCTTCCCACCAAACTAAACTGTACTCTCTCCTCTCAAGTTTCTCCTGTCGGATATTCAATCACATCAGGGAAAGGAAGAAACCAGCTCAGATCCTGTGCTATATATCGCAGTCATCATGTGCCCTGGCTATGGCCACACAGTTCCTGGTTTCAATCTAAAAAGCCATTTGTAGAGAACATAAAGCACTTTCAGAGATGCTACTGTGAGGAGAGACAACATCACTGAGGCTGAGTATGGGGAAGAATCAGACAATGGGGAGGATGCTGGCTCACTGAACTCTCCAGTCAGTGTTTCCTGCCAAATAGGAGGCACACTGACTTCTCACCCTGCCCTGCAGACTGGTACTATGGAGCCATCTGGCATGCTTTTAAGTGTTAGGGTGAAGCAACTGGGTCAGTGCCTTAGATGGGGCTCTTAGGCAACAGAGCAGAGGGGAGAGTATTCAAGGGAAGAGAGTGATCTACTCAATCATCCAAATTCTAGGTCAGCTCTTTCTCAGATAAGGTAGTTAAAGGTGGTCAAGGATAATTTAGATACATCTCTATGCAAACACAAGTTCGACTATGCATGTATTACATAAATTAGGGCCTACTTGACTACTATGAGCTTAATTTTCTTTTCGTGTGTGTGTGTGTGTGTGTGTGTGTGTGTGTGTGTGTGTGTGTGTGTGTGTTTGAGACAGTGTTTAGCATTTCTCTCGTTGTAACAGTCCTGGCTTCAGACTCACAGAGATCCTCCTGCCTCTGCCTCCCTAGTGCTGGGATTAAAGACATAAGCCATCACTGTTTCATTTTGTATTTAATCTGGTAAAACAAGTGAATTGCAATAGGGTTTTGTGAGGGTTAGATTAAATAACAGAGAACTGTGTGAAATGATACATAGGAACAGAACAGCACAGTGCCTGGCTCATTAAACAGCCATCATTATCATAGGAGATGAGCTGTTTGCTTCTGTCTCCAGCTCTGTTCATATTTGTTCTAAAACCCCTGTGCTTCCAACACAGAGGAAGGATGAATGCTCAGATGCCTCCCCAACCAGTCAACCTCCTCTGCACTGCTCAGCTCCTCAAGATCCCTTCCTCTGTGTTATAACACTCTACTAGCTAAGGGCGGCCTCAAGGACTGACCATCAAAAATGGAGTGATGTCTACTTTATTCCCAAGTCTCTAAGATGTGAAGAGACATAAAAGCCACCTTCTGTTCATAGCTTAATTTTAAAAGTTATTGTCTTGTTAAAGAAATGATCTCATTTATTTGCTCAGAATGCCCTTATCACCCTTACTTAAAAATCTATGTAAAGAATAGAACTAAAGATTATTAAGTCAAGGAAGAAATAAAATATATTTGTTTAGTATTCATAATATACAATCTTCATTAACAAAAGGTAACCTCCATTACTATAATGGTACAACATGAAAATTAATTTCTGGAAATTCTACTTATAAGTGACATGTCAGAGTACACACAATTTGGTGTAAACAACAAAACCATTTATTCATTAGAAACCCCAGAGGCAGCCAGCATCCCTGAGGGATGAAGAATTATCTGGAAATTACAATGGAGAAAAAACAAACAAACAAACAAACAAAAAACCCACATGGTTTTCAAGACAAAAACTCAGGGGTCATGTTCATCTAAGACTAGAGACGTTTAACAGTGGTGGGGGTTTTCAGCCACACATGCCAGATCTACATGACTATGGACCGAGGGGACTTTGTGTGAAAGGGTAAGGTCTATAGAGGGTGTTCTGGGCACTTGGAATTCCATCACCATTCCCACTGAGGTCAAAGAATGAGCAGGGGTTACAGCTCTGTGGTCTCCTTTGCCCTCTGGTCATTTACAGATGTTGGCCCTGTACTGAGGGAAGAGAGGGAGGTCAAGGTGACCCCTGCAGGGATAGTCCTCAAATTGTAACATGACATTGAATAATCAGGAGATTGCATTGTAATTCAAATCTGATAGGTGGGTGTAGGGTGTCCTTTGCATGGCTGTATTTTAATAAGCTTCCAGATGCTGGCTGCTGCTGGCTGTGAACTCCACTTCCAGCAGTGAGGATACCCAGGCTTCCTGGTGGGAACTGTCTGGCAGGAGCAAAAATCGACTCTTTTCACTTAAAATTGCTCTCTTGTTCTTTTTCCATCCATGTGTTTTCCATCCTGGGCTCCAGAGCTACGATTTCAAAAAACAAGGAACCTGACTTTTTGTCATATTTGCCACATTCTTTAGGTAGAGGAGTGCTAACTGCCCTGGGCCAAGCCTGGAGTTCACCTGGAAAACCCTGTCCTTGCCTTCAAGGCACAAATGTCATGGGTAAATATCCCCAGCAACTATTCTCAAGTATCTTCCCTTCTTAGGACAGGAGGGTACATAGGGAAAGACCAGAACCAGTGAGCGTGTTTAAGCTGTCTGTTTTCTCATCTGTGAATGTGGATAATAACAAAGACCCCGAAGGCTTGTGTCCAGGATTAAATACATCTAAAGTCTCTGATACTTGCTTAGTTGATGAATAATTACAGTCATCTCCTATATTAGAAAATGTATGTGGAAAAACAGGGCACGGAGTATTATTGTTCAGGAAACCTTCCCAAAATTGCCTGAAGTTTTGAGAAAAGAACCCAGGGAGAAAACAGTTACTTGACAGTTTGAGAAAAAGGGTGATATTGTTGGCAACGGTGACATTTTCCTCCACTATTTCTTTCTGCATCTACCAAGGCAAGAACCTGACCACAAGAAGAGGATTTTTGTTATCCTATCAAAATGGTATTTAACTCATGATAAATATTCTGAGGGAATGTATTTATTCCATAACAGGCTTGATACATGGAGTCTGGGTTGAGTTCTCATGTGTCTAGGGGATGCTACCCAAATGAGCTGACCAATAAGAAGATGGAGGGTGTCTGGGAGAGCTAAAGAGCCCTAACGTGTGTGTTTAAGCATTCTTATTCAAGCAGAGATGTCATAGAATTTACCATCACTGGTGCTTGCTGACCACCTTCTGGGAAGACCATATCCCCTTGCCAGCACACCCACAGGCCCTTGGCTGCCTCTCTCTGAAACTAATGGGCTGCCAAGATCACCACCTGTCTCCTGTCAAAGTTGGCTTTGTGTTGCAAACGCCTCTCTTGGCTGACCATCCTTGCAGTGTCTCCATGGGATTTATCACATCACAGGGTCCCCAAGCTCCTTGTTTGAAGTTTGGCCCTCAGCTGCTGACCTGAGCACCTCTCCTAGCAAGAGGCATAGGCTTCTTGAACATAAACCAGTTCTAATGTCTTACAAAAAAAATAGATGCCAGCTTTTTAAATGGCCATCTGACATGCCCAGTGAAGTGGAGCTCATTTCCAGATGATCTCCAGCTGTCACAACAGCACTGTGTCTGACTGGCACAGTCATCACAGAGGCCAGAAGCATGAGTTCTTCTCGCATTTGACCTGACAACAGCAATTGCGATTAGAGATCAACTTGAGATACTAAGAACAGCTACTTGTAATTACATCAATTAATGCACGCTCATTGCTTTACTGTTTATGAAGCATGGTTATGTGCACTGTCATAATATTCTACAGAGTGATGGCATCTGAGGCGAGAACAGAGTAGAACTATTTCACTGCCTGAGCACAGAGGCTGGGAGTTCTTACACACAGACTATCAAAGCAGATCGTCATTGCCAGACTCAAGGGGCCTGAAAGGAAAATTTGCTGAATCATGAACCTGAGGGACAACACACATCATGGAAGGAGGCTCCTAGAAGCTGAAGTCCTAGGATAAAGTGCTTGGGGCTAAGGACTGCTGAGCAGCTGGTTGGCTAGAACGTGCAGTTTTCTCTTTTGTGTATAGTATAGGTAACAAGCTTTGTGTTGCAATAAAACACTAACAACCAAGAGACCAGGCCGTGAATCTTTGGTTTCTCCCCACAGGGTCTTTTCTGGCCACATTACTAGTATTCTGTTCTGTTGTTACCTATATTTTCTGCTTCTTTCCATTTGAATCCAGGAAGGGCTGAGTGGTTCCTTAGCCAGCATGCTGCTTCTTGTAGTTGGAGACCAACTTTTCCTAGTTGTTGATGACTTGTTTGTGATGTTATAACCACATTTCCTGGAGAAAGTGGTGCCCATGGTTGACTTTTGTCTTGGTCTGAATGGTACCACCATTTTTCTATATAATTTGAAAAGATTTAGCTTGGCTATTATCATACCAACACCTAAGATGATCCCAATCTTAGTTCAATATATCTACTTGTCTTAGTTATTTTCCCACTGCTGTGATAAGACACCATGACCAAGGCAACTTCTACAAGAAAGAATTTATTTGGGACATAGAGTGTAAGATGCCATGGTGATTATGATGGTGTGGAGCATGGCAGCAGGAAGGCAGGCATAGTAATGGAGCAGGAGCTGGAGAGAGAGAGAGAGACAGAGAGAGAGAGAGAGAGAGAGAGAGAGAGAGAGAGAGAGACAGAGACAGAGACAGAGACAGAGACAGAGAGGAGACAGACAGACAGACAGACAGACAGACAGACAGACAGAGAGACAGAGAGGCAGTGAGACTGGGAATGACTCAAGTCTTTTGAAACCTCAAAGGTTGCCTTCAGGGACACACCTCTCCCTAATCCTCCCCAAGCAGTTCTACCAACGAGGACTCATTCAAATCTGTGAGTCCACAGGGGGCAGTTCTCACTCAAACCACCATCCTGGCATTTGGATGGGTCGATTTTGAGTAACTAGTTTCTTTCTGGTGCTTTTCCCTGAAGAGTCTTGAGGTACTGGCTTACAAAAATCTTTACTCTCCCACTCCCGTGTCCACTCCATTGGCCTGTGAGTCTCCCTTGCAGGCAGTAAGCACTCAATACATGCTTGTGGGATGAGAGCTCTTCTAGACTGCGATGGGGCTCCTTGTGAACCCAACTGATCAGTAGGCTCGTGTGACTCTTATGCGTGAACGCTTGCAGTATGAAGCCACGCATTCTGAGCAGAATCAGAGCTGCAGGCGCTTCTCGCCTTGAGAGTAAACATGCAAATGTGGAGGGATATGCTAATGACCTGTGTGTGGATGACTATGAAGTGTGGGGGAGGGGACTGTGTACATGATTTATTGCTTTTTCCCATCCTCGGGTTTTTCCCAGCAGATGACCCTTCCTGCCAGAAACAACTTCTTGGGATTCTTTCTTCTAGGATAGTCCTTTAAAGTCTCCCCAAATGGAAAGATCCTCCCCATTTCATGAGGATTGCACCTAAGGTTTGAGGTGGAAATTTGTTTTGCTTTTTTGAACAAAGCCAGACTGCTGCCGGCTCCAGTAGGACACTAAATAGAAGTGAGTCTTCCAGAACAGAGACCAGGACAGCGCAAGGACATGGAAGTAGTGCAGACAAGTGGCCAAGGAGACAAGGGCCAGCTTGGCTAGAACACATTCAGTTGGATTTCTCTGGGAAGCTTGAGCGTCCCGCCTATCACTGCCCAAATGCACTGACCTAGAGATGAGATGAGTAATAGGAATTTAATACAGGGGGCAGGAGAAAGTGCATGGGGAAAGGGGTGAAATTATAGGAAAACTTCAAGTGGAAACAACAGAAGTAGTAAATATTTACGAGTAGCCTTTCTATTAATGTGTCAGTAAGTGTATCTCTCTACCTAGGCATTCATCCATCCATTCATACTGCTTGCCTTTTTATAAAGGGGCTTAAATTAGCTTACAAGAAGAAGCTTATGTATTGATATAATAGAAACTATACTAGGAGAAAAATATGGAAATATAAGGATAAAAGACCAAATGGAGGTGCACACCTTTAATTCCAGCATTCGGGAGGCAGAGGCAGGTAGATCTCTGTGAGTTCAAGGCCAGCCTGGTCTACAGAGATAGTTCCAGGACAGGCTCCAAAGCAATACAGAGAAACCCTGTCTCAAAAAACAAAAATAAGTAAGTATTAGACAGAATGGAACCAAGAGTGAAGCTGGCTACAAAGTTTCTATAGCTGGACCACATGACAGTGAAGGCAGGAACAGAAACAGAACCAGCAAACTGGTAAACCTGGAATCTGGTCTACAGCCACCTTGTCTGACTGTCTGGCTGTGTCTAACTTAGATTCACCCACACCCTGTGGGGCCCAGTGCTGTGGCCTCTACATACATACATACATACATACATACATACATACATACATACATATGCAAAGGAGTAAATGTGAGTGTTTGTAAGTGTTGTGGACATTAAAAATCCAAGTAGCATGTCTGCTTTGGTTGCATAAGGGAAGATAGCAGAAAGAATTTGCGTAGGTACAGGGAATAAAAACCTTGTCAGAGGTTATGAAACAGCAACATTAAGTTTTTCATGGTTGAAAAAACAGCAAATTTTAAAAACTTATTTTGGAATTAAAAAAAAAATAGATGTAAAAATATGTTGATACCACTGCCTATAGGCTTCTTCTCTTATCTGACATCTCCCTCTACTGACAGTATTTGCTAGCTTGCTTTTTTCTCCCCCCCTTTGAAACTCAGCAGGGGAGCCCTTTGAAAGTGACAAGCCTGTGAAATGCCTTTGAGTCCTTGCTCACAAAGTGGAGAAGGGCCAGGTTTGGGGAGGGAAATGATAGGTCCATTGGGGAACTGGGGGGGTGGGGTGGGGGGGGTTGGAGCCATCTAAGTTCAATCACTATCAGATCTAGTGTCTGGAGATCAGATGAGAGACCCGAAGCAAAGCAGCGGTGGGAAAGTGGTCAATGAGAGTGGATCAAAGAAAGGAGAAGACAGACATGCTCTGACTTTGAGAGACCCCCAGAAAGGTCAGGCAGATGGGCCGGAGGAAAACAATACCAATTCTGTCATTCTCTGCATGGCTTTTTATAGCATTTCCTACCGAGGACACCCCATCTTTGAGTACTGAAACTCCAGTGTTGGAGAACTCTGTCCATTACTACTACTACTAATATATTATTATTGACATCTTTATTAATGTTACCATTGTCTGAGCCAGAGTCTCCCAGCAACTCAGGCTGGCCTTGAACTCACCATCCTCCAGGTTCAGCCTCCCAAGTTCTGGGATCCCAGGCAGGCACCATCATGCCCAGATGGCAATCCTTTTCATTAGAGAGCCATTAGTCTTGATGAGTTATGATCTGCCTCCTTGCCAATCCCATCCATTTTCCTCATTCTACCATTGGTCATGATAAAGATAGACAGTCTCATTGGGCATTTGCTCAGTAAATACTTTGCAAACAGGAATCCCAAGAGATAAATATAGCCAAATAGTTAATAGCCTTCTCCATTTCCAAGCCATCTCTTCCCAACATCTCCCAGAAGCCCCTGAGGATAAAATCATTGATGTTTGCTTTCCTCCACAGCCTTGGGCCTGTGATGACTTCTATGTCACAAGAACTTCTCCCCCAGCCCTTCAGACATTGCACTGAATAAATGGGGCACATTAGTTCTTCACATTAGATGGAGAAACTGAGGCTCGTAGAAATGTGTGATTGTATGAGAGGCGTACATAACTAACGGGGGATAGATCCTGGCTGGAAAATGAGACCTCCTGATGCTGAAGACTGGGCATATGTATCAATGTGACTCTGCATCTTCTGCTCATAGACAGCAACAGACAAAGAAGCCCATGGTGGTATTTACTGCCCTGATCAAATGGTGGTAATACCTATTTGTAACCTGATAGCTGAAGTCAGGATCTTATAGGAAAAGAAGTTAAGATTCACTAGTCCACCCTGCTTACCATCTTGCTACCAGAGGCTAGCTTTTCTGTTTCTTGTTTGTTTGTTTTTCTTTTTGAGACAAGGTTTCTGTATAGCCCTGGCTGTCCTGGAATGTGCTCTGTAGACCAGGCTGCCCTGGAACTCAGAAATCCACCTGTCTCTGCTGCCCAAGTGCTGTAATTAAAGGCATGTGCCACCACTGCCTAGTAGATAGCTAGACTCCCCAAAGTGATCCTGTCTGTGACACAGCCTCCCTACAGCCCTCACTGCCAAACAATCCATTCATACAAGAGTCTTGTGGACCTAAAGGTTTTATCAGTACTTCCAGGTCTCTGGAGAATGACATATTTTTTAATCTACTATAGTTTGGTTATAACTGGTCCTCCAGAAATTAGTTATATAGCCTTGGATGGGTTATTCAAGTGCTTTGTAGCAGGCAGTGACTTTATCTGAGACTATGAGCTAAAGGCCCAATGCAGTGCCTGCCACATTCTCTGTAAATGACTTACACAATCTGTTGATGGAAACTGAAAAATATTGTTCGTTCCTTCCAACTGGAGATGAGCAGAGGCAATGGAGACAACTAACGGAGAAAGAGGTTGTAGGAACCAGAGAATAAAGAGGCTGTGGGACCATGGAAACCAGAGAATGAATATTATCTCCTGTTACAGTTTTCTAGTGAATGGGTCAGACTTTCTGTCTTGCAATTGGCAGAGAGAGTCGTCGGTCTTTGAAACTCCTTTGTCTGTTCCAAGTGGGAATAGAGAAAATCAGAGGTCTCGGGAGATGAAGGCAGTTACTGATGACCATGTGTAATGGGGAAGGAAAGCAGAGGCCAGGGTAGCAACTGGAGGCAGGTGCCTGTCGTTGAGTGGATGATAAATCAATGCTCACAAAACTGCTGGCTGAGGGAGCAGCAGAGGGAGCCAAGTGCCCGGGGTTAAGTGATTTGGATAACGGTCACATTGTTGAGTCTGTATTTCTTTAAGGCTTTCTGATAAGAGTAGGAGAAAAGCCTAAGGATTGTGTTGTCTGCAGCCAGGAACAGAGCAGAGCTGAGGGCTGAGAGCATAAGGTAAAATTCCCTTCACCTGCTCCCGTCTGCGGCTTCCAAACTGCCCAGTGTTCTCTATTTGCCCTCCGTTTGCATGAGATCTGGAATAAGGGAAACATCAGAGAAGATCCAGGAATGCTGGTTGGGGGTAGAAATTGAGCATTCAGGAGATGGATATGGTTGAGACTTAAGTATTTATTTTCCAACTTGTCTGCGGCTGGAGGACAATCAGCCTGTCTTTGTATTCTCTCCCAGGGTCTAGACTGCCACTCCCTCAGTGCTATTGGCTAGACAGGAATAGCCTGATCTTGACAGGGATGAGATGACAGGTAGATACTGGTCATTTATTATGGATCAGAATTTTTTTTTTAAATCTTAATGGACATAAGAATCATCTGGTTATCTTTGGGGGGGTTACAAACAAAAAACAAAAACAGATTCACCTCACCAGTACCTGTGTGGGTGCAGCCTTGTTATCTGTCTCTCCCAGGAGGTTGTTGATTGGGTGATGATTGGACATGCTATACTAAATCTGACCCTGTGACCACACCCACTATGGTAACACGTGTTGTGTCCACAAGGAAGTCTCTGTCAGTTCAGCTTTAAAAGTGTTTTGTTCTCTTTCCCTAGCATAGAAACATGCAAAGAAAATGCATAATGAAAGATGCTTAAAAACATGCATTTTGGGCTGGAGGGATGGTTCAGCGGTAAAGAGTAATTTTGGCTCTTCCAAAAGGACCCAAGTTCAGTTCCCAGTACCCACACTGGGTGGATCACAACCTTCGGTTACTCCAGCTCCAGGGAGTTCGATACACCCTTCTGATCTCTATGGGCACCTGTACGTATGAAGTATACCCACACATGCACGCAAACAAGTAAAACAAAATGTAAAGGAGTGTGCATTTACAGCTTACAGATACTTTCCCCACATTTGTTTGGAAACGTAGACGCCTTGGTTCCTTTTTTATTTTGTTTATTTTTCTATTTTGACCTTCACAGTTTGGCGCAACCCCACTTTTGTTGATTTGGCATTCCCTCTGCGGATCGTCTTTCTTCTGGCTTTGGAAAAAGCTTCCATCTTTTACCAGGCACTTTTAACCTGCAGGATCTCCATTTAGCTTAATTGGCATATTTATGTATTGAGATGGGTGCCTAGAGGGCTTGGGCCACAGCATCTTTTGTATAAATCGAAAAAAATGAAATGAGCTGTTCTCACAGTGGTGCGCCCTTCAGTCATGGAGAGCGCTAAAAGGCTCATCATTTACAGGCTGCGAAAGCTTGGGGAGATCAATAGGTATAATGCAGCCCAGGGCCATTTAGAAAAGCAAAACTCGGGCATTTTCAAGCCCAATTACTTTAGGAGCTTGGCCATTACTAATTCCCCGTTAAATCCTTCCTAGGCCTCCACTCGGGTGTTAAGGAATGGTCTCCACACAGAAGACACAGCCTCTAAAGGCTAAGCCAGGAGCCCGCTCCTGAGAGTTGGACAATGTAAGCTCTGGGGAGCTGGCACTCCTGGCCAGCCCCCTCTGACCACAAACCCAGCTGCGGACTGTCATTTTTCAGGTCGCTTCTCAGGCCCAGCATGCTTTGAAGGCAAGTGTGGGAATTGATTCTTATTAGTTTAATATAGCTATAGTTAATGGCTTATAGATTTTTATATACTCTGGCCCAGCTCGGCCTGTCTATTAAGTCTCTATTGAGGTTGACAGAGGACAGACCGGGTCATAGGACCTGCGACAAATGCATGGCTTCCCTGCAAGCCAGATTGAAAAATGGCTCCTTAACAGGAGCTCTTAGAACCTCCTCAAGATGTGATAGAGAGGAAAGGGACCTACGCCTGCATCCTAGGGAACTGAGCTTGTGGAGATAGCATCAAGCTAGCACAAAGTTCTGCAGAGATGGATTGAAAACAAAGAGCGGACCATCTGCCCTTAGGAGTTTCTGCTCCTGCCAAGATGGTGGTGGATGGCAATAAAAAGTCCACCTAGAAACTGTCAAGAATCTACTTGGAAAAAAAGGTCCTTGTGAAGTAAACTCCCCCCCCCCCTTTTTTTTTTTTAAACTCCTAACCTGATCTCTAAGAATTGTGTGGGAGAATACATTTCTGTCTTGCTATGTTATCTAGTTTCAAATAATTCTTTGGCAGCAGCCTTAAGTATCTAGTACCATTCTGGCTACTGCTCAACTCTGTAGGAAAACAAAAACTCATGAACCAAGAGGAGACATGAGCCCTAGACAGTAGCCATCAATTGTTCAGGTGGGTGGCGGCCACTCTGGGAATGGCAGACAACCTTGGGAAACAGTGAAAAGTTGGAGGGAGGCTGGTTAAAGTCTGCACACACATTCCCTCCAGGCTGTTCAGGGCAATCACTAACCGACTGTGCTGCCCAGTTTCCTAGACATTCCCGAGACATGTCACCACAGGGTGACACAGGGCATGGAATCCAGTGTCTTGCAGGGTGATAGTGAATGAAGAGAGGCACAGAATGAGTACAATCCGCTCCGATCCACCTCCCTTCAATCCCCAAAACATTGCTAAGGACCCAAGGGAATGACTCCCTCCCAGGCAACATTTTGGACTTTAGTGGGATGACGCTGACTGAGACAGTTACCTAATGAGATGGCAACAAGAGACAAAGAGCAGCAATGGTCCTATGGCTATCAAGTGCTCCTCGCTGGGACTCACTCCTCCCCTTCTCCAACTCACCCGAACTCACACTCTGGGAACAAGAATTTAAAGTGAATAAGAAAAAATATCCATGGTAAGGGACTATATTAAATGTCTGAACCAAGATCAAAAGTAAAGAAAGCATAACTAAATGAAAAGTGCAAATAAGTCTGTCCTAGATGGTCTTTCTGTTGCTGTGATAAACACCATGACCAAACACAACTTGTGGAAGAAAAGGGTGAGTTTTGTCTTACAGGTACAGTCCATTACCAAGAGGAACCAGAGCAGGATGTCAAGGCAAGAAATGAAGCAAGAGATCATGGAGGAGCCCGCTTACTGGCTCCATCCTCCTGACTTGCTCAGCTCCATTTCTTACACAGCCCAGGCTTACCTACCCAGACATGGTACTGGCCATAGTGGGCAGGCCCTCCTACATCAGTCAGCCGTCAAGAACATGCCCCACAGACGTGTAGCCCAGGCCAAGCTGATAGATCTGATTGCTCAGTTGAGACTCCTTCCTCCCAGGTGTGTCTAGGTTTGTGTCAAGCAGACAGTAACTAACTACAGTAGATGTGATTGTGGTGATACCTTACTTGTATAAATAAATCCTTTCTGAAGGTCAGAGGCTGGAGCTTGCCACTAGCTAACCGTAGAATTCTAGAAGTCTATACAGACAGACAGGAAGTGAGATGGCTGGGCAGAAACAGAATATAAGCAGGAAAAAACAGGAATTGGCTCTCTTGTCTGCTGAGATGCTAAGGAGGTAAGGTGTGGAGGTGGCTTGCTCCTTCTCTCTGGTCTCTCAGCATTTTCCTCTATATCTTACCCCAGGTTTTGATTATCTAGACCAATTATGAACTCCATTTATATGGAATAAATAGTAGAATCAGTGTATCAAAATAATGAACCATTGAGTTGGAAGGTCAGTTTGTAGTGACTATGACACACAATAAGTTGATCTCTTTTATGCACAATGAATCTATACAATTTTTGTCTAAAATTTTAATTATGTTTGTTTGGGGAGTTGTTTGTTCATTTGTTTGTTTATCTGTTTTCGAGGCAAGATCTTGCCAGCCTAGGTTTGCCTAAAACTTACAACTCCCTTCCCTTAGTCTCCCAGATGCTTGGATTACCATTGTACATTACCAATTATTAAATGTACTGAAGATATGAGAAAAATTCCCAGAAGTTAAAAAAACAATATGAAAAGCCCAACTCTCTGATAATAAAATGAATATATGAAATATGATAATAAAATAACATTTTAATCCCTGAGTAGAAAAAGTACAAAGCTCTTCAGATTCAAAGTGATCAAATGTGGATGACCTTGACAATTGTTTAAATACATACACCATTTCAGAGAGTCACAGGTTTTATTTATTAGGTGGGTTTTTTGTTTTGTTTTGTTTTTGTTGTTGTTTGTTTTTTGTTTTGCTTTTCTTTTCTTTCTTTCTCTCTTTCTTCCTTTCTTTCTTTCTTTCTTTTTTTCTTTTTTCTTTTTTTTTTTTTTGGTACCTAAACTAGAACTTGATAAAAAACAGAACAGAAGGCATGAGGACACTGGGTATATGGAGGTTAGTGAGACAGAGATGCTCACACACTGCTGGGTTGCAACCTCTCTGGAGACCAAAGATGCTAATTAGTCCACAAGTCTGTGGACATGTGTGTGGAAATTCCCAAGCTCTGCTCTTCAAAGGGAATTTCTTCTCCTCCTCTCTCGAATTGCCCACAGAGGCAGTCTGTCTCTCCATCCTCCCCAACATTCTCTGTAATCTGAGCAGTTGCCATTACATGATGCCTCATAGCCATGGTGGTCATTGGACCAGCCTTGTGTTGCTTTCTTCTGGAATTTTTTGTTGTTGTTATTGTTTCAGACAGTATTTCTTTCATTTGTTCAAGCCACCCAGATAATTTCTTAGGTTTCTCAGACTACCAGCAACTAAATGCTGTTCAAAGCTGAAAGATTTAATAAAGGATGGGCATGCTTGCCCTAATTTGCTCAAGTATCTATCTAGTCATCATTTGGGTGAGTCTGAAATACTTCAAAATGTTCTTCAGTCACCAAGTGTTGATTTTCTGGCCACATTCCCCCCCACCCCCGCCCCAGATCTGCTTTGTTTGAGTGCTAGAAGTGTCTGATGATGTACAGAGTGCTCATATCAAACTAGAGGGAGAAACCTTGAGCTTTAGGTGTAGAAATGAAAAAGACAGTTTGTGTCATATATGCTATCCAGTTTTTAATGTATGTGAAAGAATTGGTGGAAGATGGGCCAGGCCAACTTCAGTAACTGAGCATGTATATAGCTTGTCTGCAGTGAGGCAGTCAGGAAAGGCAACTTTCAAATAAGGTCTGTGTGGTGCACAGTTACCCAAGAAGAATCCTGCTTGAGCCATAACCCGCATTTCTTCCCTGGGTATGCCGGACGCTTTATTTAGAACCTTGTTAAGAAAGGGCTAGAAGAAAATGTTCCAAGAAAGAGTAAAATCAATGCTACAGCCCACAATGTAGGTCCACAATGTAGGAATTTAGAAAAGCCTGAAACTCTAACCAGAAAGAAGCAGCTCCAAAATCCCCAGTCATTCACTTGGCTGCCACTCAGACACTGCCCAGGTAAGCTTATCGTTGACCATCCTCACTCCTACCTTCTTCTTCCCTGGACCCTTTAAAAAAAATGAATTTTTGTTACTTCTTTGAGATATTATACAATATTTTGATCACATTCTCCTCTTCCCCAACTCCTCCCATATTCACCTCTCTGACCTCCCCTTTTTACCTACTTAACTTTGAGTTTTCCTCTCCCACCCCACCCCATCGAGTCTAGTTTGTGTTGCCCAACTAGGCTTGGGAATGGGTCCTGCCCCGCAGAGTGGTCAACTTAGAAGGGATCACCTCATTAAAAGAAATTGATTCTCCCTTCTCCCTCTCCTAGAAGCTAGCAATTGCCAATAGCTCCTCAGCTAGTGGTAGGATTTCATGCCTGCCTTTCCCTCTCCATGATGGCATTTTGTCTGGCTTTAACTTGAGCTAGTCTTGTACATGTGGTGACAATCACTGTGAACTCATATGTGCAAATACCCTTTTATGTCTGAATAATACTCTTTTGTTGATGTTATCCATCATCTTTTGCTCTTAAAATCTTTCTGCCCCTTCTTCTATGAAGATCCCTAAGATTTGGGGGAAGAAGTGTCATAAGTGTATCCCATTTAAGACTGAGCATTCCACAGTCTCTTATTCTCTGAATATTGAACTGTTGAAAGTTAATTGCCTATGTTAATCCCTGTATATTGCAGAAAGAATCTTTTCTGATGGGAGTTGAGAGGTGCACTGATGTACACATCTGTAAATTATTAGAATTCCTTTTAGTACTACGTCCATGTAGCAGAATAATATTACTGCACTCTCCCCTATAGCCTATGATCTGTTTACCCACAGGTTCTTGGCAACTTTAACTGTGTTAGCTATGGGTTTTAAGAAGCTTTGGGATCTGTTCAGGAAGTAGTTGGTTACTTCAATAATATTCACACCACTATTGTACCAGTTGGTATATCTTATCAGGGCAGTCATTGCTGTAACCTTCAGAGTTCACTCCTGGGTGAGACTGATGATTCCTTTTTTCTTCTGGGAGTAGGCATACCACTCTCCAACATCACGAAAACTAGCCAATAGAGATGAAGTTTCCAGATTAGTACCAGCTTGCTCCCTCCACATTCTGTGACTCAAGTATATGGTTCCTTCAGCAATAGGGTCTTATAGTCAAATTCAGGAGTGAAGCCAAGTATTGGTAATAGCCTATAATGTTTAGGGATCTATGGAATCCTATTTTGACTGTAATTTTTTCAGGGTTTCATTTACATAATTTATAGTTAAAGCTGTTTCACTTGGCCTGGTGGGATTTCTTGTGTTTAGAAGATTCTATTCCTGACTTTTAAGACATTGTTTGAGAAGATAGCTTGTTTAATCTCCAAACTTATTTGTCCATCAAGATTTCCCTAGGGATGCTCAAGCTGTGTATCAAGGCATAGCATTCTTACAGGTTGACACAGTTAGAGAAGATTCCTAAAATAAATAAATAAATATAAAAAAATTTTTTTTTACAAATCTAACCCTTAATGCTGAGTTCTGTTAGCACCCAGATACTATTTAGGACTTATAAATGCTGTTGGTTGTCTTTGGCTCATATTTAAATCCTCTGGGAGAGATGTGGGCTTTATTGATGATTTTACTGTAGTGCCTGATAAAGGGACTTGATAGAAAACTGAGAAGAAAAAGCATGAGATTGAGGTTACTGGTATGTAAGGAAACGTAGATGAACATTACAGAAGAAGTGTTAGAAAGAGTGAGGAAGGACATGGCGGCTGTCAATAAAGAGACTGACATGGTGTAGCAGGCACAAAGGTACATGGGCACTCTACTGCTTTCTATCATCTTTTTTAAATTAACACAAAATGTAGAGTTCATTTGTACGACTCATTGGACTTGTTTGTAAATAAGATACTAAGACATTAAGGATAGTTATTCCCTATTCTCTTTTCCTCCCTATTAAATAAGTATATTGCAAACAGATTTTTTTTTTCCTGAAGAAAATTCAAGCTTTTTTTTTTTTTTAATTTAAATCTTCTGAGACTGAAAGAAAGGAGCAAGAATTACATAAGCAGCCTGTTTCTATAAAGTAGATTTTTATGAAAAGAGTCCCAGCAAACAATGAGTCAGAGGGAAAGAAAGGAGACTGGGCAGCTCTGTTTTCATTTCTGCCTAAACTGAGAGCAAAGACCAGCCCAGGCTCTACTGGAGAGCAAGAGAGCTCAATGTGCTGTACCACCGCATACTGCCGTTCAGTCTGCACTGGGAGGTTTGGAGACAGGAGGCATTTGAGTAAGGACAGAAAAGTGGACTGATGGTTCGAAATAGCACACCCCAGGGTAAATTCACACGTCAGTGATCTCTTAGTGCACAAATAAGGAGTAAGTGCGAAGGCACGAGGGAAAGGCCATCTTTTTAAATAAGTTGTGCTTGACAGTTGATCGTGAAGTGGACAAACAAAGGTATATACTGATCTGTTCATCTACTGGAAACATTCATACACATAAAATAGGTGACTCACACTTCAGTAGAAAACACGGACGTGTGTGAAGACCTTGGGTGGGATGAGGTGACAGGCCAGTTCATAAAGGGCTTGTCACAGAATCATAGGATCTGAATCAGTTCCCACAGCACACATGAACAAGCTGGCCCATGATTGTAACCTCAGTGTTGGGGAGAGAGGAGACAGGTGGTTCTGCCTGAGTCTAGCCTGTGAGCTCCAGGCCACGTGACACGAGCCACTGCCTTAGAATGCACCAAGGCCTCCACTGGCATGCGTGCACTCACACACATGGGGAGGGGAGATAGGGAAAGAGAAAGGAAGAAGTAGAGAGTGAAAGGGAGAAGGGGGGGTGGGACTTAGCAACGCCATCATGAGCGCCTGTTGCCACTACCCATTGTGTATACTGGCTAAACTTTAAAAGTTACACAAAGTCAAATGTCGACAACATGGTGTAGTAAAAAGTCAGGCAATTGTTGGCGGGGCATAAATGTGTGTTTATATAATTGAAAAACAATGCATCTTTATCTAGCACACTTCATCTATGTACTCCTCAATCTAGCAATCTTGCCTCTAGATATATTCTCTTGAGAAAACATCAGCTTAGGTGTATCAGGAGACAAGCATGAGAATCAACCGAACAATGCACTCATTATAGCCAAAAAGACAAAGACAAAAAAAATAAAAATTAAATATAAGATTCACAAATAGGTTATGGAAATTTTACTTAATAACATCACATACAGGAAAAAAAATCAGTGAGCAAAGCTGCCAACAACAATGTGGGTGCTTTTAGTGTTCAACAACAGAAGGTAGACACAAAGAGTATTCCTTATGACTTCATTTTTACAAAGATGGAAGTTGTAAAGGAAACAAACAGCTGGTCTGCAGCTCAGTGACAAAGTATTTGTTTAGTGTACAGAAGCTTGTAAGTTCAATTCCACACTCCAAATGGCAATATCTAAGGTGTAGTGCTGAGGACATACTAAGGTGCTAAGGTGTAGTGTATAAAGGTGAAAGGAAAGGAGACACAGTGGACATAGGAAGGAGAGGGGAAGAATGTGGGCTGTGGGGCCCATGGCCAAGTGAGGCTCCGAGGATGTTGCACTTCTTGGCATGGATGCTAGTTTCCCATGTCACTTTGCACTGCTAACTGCATTAAGATGTAGATGTATTAATCCAGGCATGGCAGCTCATGCCTGTCAACTCAGCACTCAGGAGGCTGAGGCAGGAAGATGTCTGCTATTAGCCCAAGTGTAGCCTGATCTACATAGTAAGTTCTAGGCCAGCATGGGCTATAGTGTGAGACTACCCTCCAAAATCAAACACACACACACACACACACACACACACACACCACAAAACCTAAGTGTATATTTAATGCAATTTTTCCAAATACAAATTAAAAGAGAAAAAAAATCCTAGACATTATACAAATAAAAAAAAAATCAAATTCATGACATACCTGGGACAACTTGATGAAAGACCTCTTTGCTGTCCGTGTTTGGGGTGCATACCTCCTGGGAGGCCCTGAGCTAGTTTCCCAATCAATGGTAAATGGTGTCCAGTAAGCTGCTGATTTGGCGCTGTGGTTGCTTGCTGCTGCCCCCTGCTGGCCTCCATGTCCTGGCTAGCACATTTCAGGAGTCCTGTCAGGGACTGTTCTGTGATCCCCAATGCCTGAGCCCTTAGGAAGCTGTGCCCTATTGTGCAGACCACAGGACATGAAAATAAAATGATTAGCACAAATATCCTGTGCATGATGATAAAATAGATACTTTAGGAAGAAATTGTTTAAAGGACTTTTATTTGTGCTAAGGGAAGTGTTCTATCAATCTTGTTTCATAAAATAACCCCATGCAACTGACCCATGGTGTTTTTATGTTCATGGTATCAATGAAAAGCAATAGTGAACAAAAGGCTGAAAGTTTAAAGTCCAAGAATTGCCAGGGCTCATATCCCAGCCCATTTCTTTAACCAGTATTAGCTGAACATGTATTGCATACCCAAGGCTGTGCTAGGCATTGCAGAGATTGGCCCTGTGAAGCAAGCATGATATTGGGGGACACAGACAATACAAGGCGAATACTCAGTTTTAGATTGAGATTAAAAGCCATGAAGAAAGTAAAGCAGGGTCACATGGCATCTAGAGTCAGGAGTCTTGTTTTCTCTGTTTGTTTTATCAAGTCTAGGATTCCAAGCCATCGAATGACGCCACCCACATACGGGATAGTACCCCATATCAATGAACTTGTTCTAGAAACTTCCCCCACAGATATGTCCAGAGGTTTGTCTTCTAGGTGGTTCTAGAGCCTGACAATATTAACCACCACGGCTGGCAGAGAATAAAGGGAAGGGCTGAGATGACACATATATCCAAGTACTCCAGCGACAAAGGAAGAAGGGGAGGGAGGACTGTGAGAAGGAGGACTAAGGGGAGAGCACCACAGGAAGAAGGGTGTGTCAGAGCCCCCAAACCAATTCCTTCCCTCTTCAAGTTGGATGAAGACCCCCCCCCATAACGTGTTTGAACATGGTCCCCTCCCTGCCCTCAGCAGACAAAACCTATGATAGGTGGACAACATAACAACAGAATGAGCTCTGATGTCCCCACTGGCATTTAATCATGAACCCAGCAACCCTCAGAACCAGCACAGGGTCTGAGAACTCCAGCCCCACACGCAGACCCGTGGCATTTGTAGACAGGAAGTGGAGTAGAGGTGAGGTTGAGACAGCTCACCCTTTGCCTTCTTGGTTAGAGTTTAAATACTTGGTTGCCTGCCTTGGTGGCTGGAGCAGCGCTGTCATGAACCCCAGCTGCCAGAGAGAAAACTCCTGCCCAGGCTGTCAGCTTTTGTGTTGTAGTTGTCATGTAAGGACTCACGACAGGCACCCTCAGCACCCTCCACTTTAACTCATTTTGAAAGTATTGATTGCTAATGATTGCTAAGCTGGGGGTCTCCCAATATTGACTGGCTTGACGGACAGACTGAAGAGATACGTGAGCTAACTGAACGAAACATCTAGAGTGTGTGTGTGTGAAGGGAAAAGATAACGAATCTTTGGTTTCACTGACCTCTAACTAAAATGAAGAAGATTATCTTACATGATAGTAGGTGACAAGCATCCCAGGACAACTGTAAATACCCTGAAATATCCTTTAACCCACATTTGTTCCACAATCACAATGAGTGGGAAGCCTGTCCCTGAGTTTTGTCTCACCACACATTTTCTTAAATATTCACCGCATTTCAACATTGGCTGGTTCGGGTTTGTTTGTTTGTTTTTGTGATGCAGTGTGTACCATTCTATATATATATTTCGAAGGCACTGTGCTAAGGTGTTCAAAGGCCTAAGGGAAGATCCCAGCTACACTCTGTCATGGACTTGTTTGAGAAGAATGAACCTTTCAAGGCATCCTATGTGGCTGGTCTGAAAATTTGTCCGAGAACAATCAGAACCACCTCAGGGTGACAGATTCGCCCCACCTCCAGGGGTCTAGGCACCTGGCTTTAGAAGAGACTGTGACTCTTCCTGATAATCGGGATTGTTACACCCTGGCTTGTGGTGCCATCAGGCATTTCCAGGGACATACTGCCATCTGGTGGCCAATTCCCTCCCTCATCTCTGTCTGTCCTGTCATTGGGAATATTCACAGCAGCTCTGTGGGGGCTGTCTCGGTTCTTAGTCCCATTCAAGCTCAATCCTGGCAGACTCCGTACACTCCAAGCACTCTGCAGAAACACACTCTGATCTTGGAATTATTAATGTTCAGAAGGGGGAAGCGACTGGCAGTATTCAAACCCCAGTTTCCCTATGGCTTCACTATTAATGGAAGTCCCTTGTCCCACAAAAGACCGGGTCCTGTGTAGCCCAGAATGACCTTAAACTCCTCCTGTCTGCCTGCCTCCACTTCCAACTCGCCCAACGCTTAAAAGATCGCTTTTATCTGTGCTTATATCTGGACATATTAAAATCAGGGTGTTCAGAGAGACGGTGAGACACCAGGGAGCACACGTTTTTGACGCATCGAGGCTGCAAGGGTCCTGGAGTCTCAGGCCAGGGATAGTCTCCCACCCTTGGTCAACTTGTCTTGGCTCAAAACACTGTGCTGCTGGTGCATCAGGCTGTCCAGGCCCCACCCCTCTTTCCGGCTCTTCAGATTCGCGCCACTCCCTGACAGGCTCCAAGCCACCACTTTTCTTTCCCCTTGGAGTTTTTGGAATGGCCTCTTATCCTCTTCTCCCACCTTTGCACCTATCACTTCCATCTCTATGTGACATCCAGAATGATTCCGTGAAAACACAAGCCTGGCCATAGCTTCCTGAACTCAGAGAACCCCTCCGTGTAAAAGAAGTCCTCAATCTGTAGGACTGCTGTCCTCTGACCTTCTAATCAGTCCCCAAGCTCCTAGACTCCTACACAGCTGCACAACGATGTAAGGTGGGAATGAGGAGTGTTCTTGTTACCCCTCAAACAAGTGATCTGTGCCTCAGGACATTTGCAACAGCTGACCTCCTCTGCCCCAAACAGCAAATCCCAACAGGGTTCATTCCCTCAGCTCTCTTCAGGCCCAGGGACTCGACTCTGCCCCTAACTGATTTAATTTCCTCTGTATCTTTATCTTCATCTAACTTCTGTATTTCGTTAATGTTTTTTTTTTTTTGCTCCCTCCCACTGCCAAAGCAATCTCTGTGAGAAGGTAGATAGTTGTCTCCAGTAGAATGTCAAGTCCATAGTGTCTAGAGCAGTACAGGACAGAAAATAGGATGTCGACAGTTGTATGACTCCTATGACCCTGAACTTGTCAGTGGGCCTGCAGCAAGACTGACCCCTCCCTGGCTGCTCCAGCATCCAGGAGAATCATCATCCTGCGTTATTGAAGGAGTAACATATAAAAAATGACAATATTTGGTTTTGGTTTTCTTAGGTTTGGCCTTTTTTGTTTGTTTTGTTTGTTTTGTGTTGTTTTTTGATGAGGTCTTTCTAAATAGCCCCAACTGACCTGGAATTCTATATGTAGACCAGCTGGCATGGAATCCCATACATAGATGAGGCTGACCTGGGGTTTCATATGTATACCAGGCCGGCATAGAACTTGCTGCAATCTTCCTGTCTTTTAGCCCCTCAGATGCTGGGATTACAGATATGCAGGCGGTCACACCAGGCTATATGGTATTTGCACTTTAGTTTCTCCTTGGAGGGGGGGGTGGTTAACAATTATTTCTTTTTAAAATTTTTAAATATTAGTTGATACATAATGATAGTAAGTGTTTACAAAGTTCCAGGTGACATTTCAATGCATGGGTATAGTGAGTAATGACCAGACCAGGGTAGTCAGGATATCTATCACTCACATGTGTATGTATTCTCTGTCTGTGGGAACTACTCAAAATCATGTCTGCTAGGTATTTTAAATACTTAGCCTTCCCAAATCACCCTGCTGGCTTAGAACATAATCCCCCCTCTGATTTTACCCTTGTAAAATCATCCTTTCTTCAGTTCCTCCCTGTCACCCTTCTCAGCTTCTGGGAACCACTGTTCTGTGAGATCAACTTCTTAACTCCCAACTGTAAGTGAGAGCATGTGGTCTCTGTCCTTCTAAATCTACTGTGACAGTTTGGATGTGATTGCCCCCCCCCATAAGCTCATAGGGAGTGGCACTATTAAGAGGTGTGGTTTATTGGAGTTGGTGAGGCCTTGTTGCAGGAAATGTGTCACAGTGGGGCAAGATTTGGGGTTTCCTGTGCTCAGGATACAACCCAGTGTCTCAGCTGACTTCCCGTTGCCTGCAAGGTGTAGGACTCTCAGCTACTAATCCAGCACCACATCTGCCTGCATGCTGCCATGCTCCCTGTCATGATAATAATGGACTGAACCTCTGAAACTGTAAGAGATCCCCCTCAATTAAATGTTTTCCTCATAAGAGTTGCAGTGATCATGGTGTCTCTTCACAGCAACCCCTAACTAAGACAAAAGTTGATACCAGGGACTGAAATATTGCTGTGATAGGCCTGGCCATGTTTTTGTTTGGAGTAATATGGTCTTTGGGTGTTTGGGGTAAGAAAGCAGTGGGATGCTTTAAGTGTTGCTTAATGAGCCATGCTAGTAGGAGCATGGAAGACAGCGGTGCTGAGTGTGATTTGGTGAACTAAGGGGCTCAGGATGCTTCAAAGGAAAAGAATGTTAGTTTGTGGCCTAGAAACTGGTTATGTGATATTTTGGTGAGGAAAATGCTGCTTTTTGGCCTTGTCTGAGGAGTCTGCCTGAGGCTAAAGGGAAGAGTTTTGGATTAATTCCATTGGCAGAAAAAAAAAATCTCAAAATAGCCTATGTCCTATTAGTGGTAACTCTAATGAAGATTTATAATGAAAAGGAGTGAGCTGAGCAGGGAAAATTACAAAATGTAGATTTTGAGGAGAAAAAGAGTACCACCAAGTGGAATGGAGCTAAGTCCTGTGTTCGAGGAGGCAAATAGATTAAGAAAGAATAAAGGAAGTGGTCACCTCAGGGCAAGATCCCACCACGCTTAGAGATTGGTATGAAGCACACCTTTTAATCCCAGCACTGAGAAGGCAGAGGCTGGCAGATCTCTAAGTCTGAGGCCAGCCTAGTAGAGAGATCCTGTTTCAGGACATCCAAGCTAAGGACAGAAAGCTGGTGAAGATGTAACCCAATGAAGGGGTCACGTTTCAACCCTTTTAATGAAGGGATCATGTTTCAACCCTTTTAAGCAACAGAATTTGGCATCTTTGGCCCCGTGGTTCTGGCTTTAGAATTAAGGATAGAAGAAAGTGGTATGACATCTGCTTCTGCACCTAAAGAAAGCCACTAAGGCCAGGCATGAGTTAGGGGTGTCTCAGAAGGGAGGCCTAGAAAGGCCATTTTACAAAGCTGTAAATTTGAAGCCTGGATTGCCTTGGAGACTCCAAGATGCTAAAGATGCCAGAGTCACGTGACACCTGCCGAGGAGAGCAGCTAACAGGGAGTGGAACCAGCCCAAGAGAAAGAAGTTGTTGCAGTCAACAGAGCCTAATGGAGTTGGAGATCTGAAGAGCGTTTTGACATCAGACATGGAGATGCAGAGTGTGGAGTTTGCTCAGTGGGTTTCTGATCTTGCTTTGGTTCAGTATTTCCTCACTATGCTCCCTTTCCTCTGTTTTGGAATGGTAATGTATATGCTGGCCCCCATAAGCTTGTAACAGTATCATAATGCAAAATGCATTCAATCCAATTTCAAAAGTCCCAATAGTCTATTACAATCTCAACAATGTTTTAAAGTCCAAGGTTCAAAATCTCTTCTGAGGTTTATGTAATCTCTTAACTGTAAAAATCAAAATCAAGGAGCTGATCACATACTTCCAACATAGATATCAGAAGAGACTTTGAGACTTCCTATGCTCAGGATACCACCCAGTGTCTGAGGTCCACTTGCTGTTGCCGGCAAGTTGTAGGATTCTCAGTTACTACTCCAGTATCACCTCTGCCTGCACATAGCTGTGTTCCCCACCATGATGACAATTGACTGAACCACTGATTAAATGTTTTTTATAAGAGTTGTTGTGGTCGTGGTGTTTCTTCACAGCAACAGGAACCCAATTAAGACATTTGACTTATTTTACTTAACATGACATCTTCTAGGTCTATCTATGCTACTGAAAAATGACAGGATTTCATTCTTTATGGTTGAATAATATTTTACTGTTTATCACATTTTCATTGAACATTATCGATCAGTGAACAGCAGTTTATTTTATATCTTGGCTTTATGAACATCTATTAACATAGGAGTACAAGTGTGTGTAACACACTGATTATATTTCTCTTGGACATATACCTAGTTTCAGGATAACTGGAGAATATGATAATTCTATTTTGTTGAGGAACATGCAATATTGTTTTACATAATGACTTTACAAATTTATAATCCTGCCAATAGTATGTGAGATTGTTCCCTTTTCTCTATATGGATGCCAGGATTTGTTTTGTTTTCTTTTTCCTTTTTAAATTTTATATATTTTAATTAAAATAAAATTACATCACTTTCCCCTTTTCCTTCCCCCCTCAAGCACCTCCCAAATCCCCTTGCCTCAACCTTTTCAATGCTTCCCACTCTAAAGTGGATAGCCTCTTTCTCTCCAGTTATTATTATTGTTAAATGTATGTGCACATACTCATAAATACAACCTGCTGAGTCCATTTTTGTTGTTTGTGTGTATATGGCTTCAGGGCCATATTCTGCATTGGACAAGCAACTAGGGGACCTTATCCCTGGAGGAAGTTTCTCTCTCTCTCTCTCTCTCTCTCTCTCTCTCTCTCTCTCTCTCTCTCTCTCTCTCTCTCTCTCTCTCTCTCATCAGTTGCCTTTAGTTCCTTTGAGATTTTCCCATCTGTGTTACTATGTCTATGAATACTGCCATTGTTCATTCTTGTTTAAGTAGCTATTTATATGAGAAACTGTTTCACAGCCAGAGACATCATAACCAATTATGGATTTGATTGACATTTCTTTGACCATTAGTACTGTTGAGGCTTTTCTATATGCTTGTTGCTTATTTGAATATCTTCTCTTGAGAAATATTTACTTAGCTCATTTGCCTACTGTTTAATTGAATGATTATTATTATTGTTTACAATATAATTATTGGATTACTCATATACTCATATAATCAATACATTGTTGGATTCTAAATTGGAAATACTTTCTCCCATTCTATAGGCTTTCTTTTCACTCTGTTGACTGTTTCCTTTTTCAGAGATGCCTTTTAGAATCTCCTTCATCCATTCAAGTTTTGTCATGAGTGCTTTAGAGTTATAAAAAAACAACAACAAAACAAAACACACACACACACACACACACACACACACACACACACACACAAATCTTAGCCAAGAACAATGACCTGGTATTTCCCTTATAGTAGTTTGGGTCTTGCATTTAAGTTTTTGTCCATTTTGAGTTAGTTTTGTTCCTTAGGAATGAATATTTTAAAAAGCAAACAACAACAACATCAAAAAAAACCAAATGTGTAGACTCACCGGGTGTGATAACACATACCGTTAATCCCAGCACTAAGGAAATCAAGGCAAGCAGATCTCTGATAATTAGAAGACGGACAGCCTGATCTACATGGTGATTTCCAGGCTACCCAGGGCCACACAAGGAGACCCAGTCTCAATAAATGTGAAGACCATCCCCCACCCATTGTGAGCATCTCACGAGATGGCGGCCTAAGCGTCTGACAGTTTTAAGTTACTACATGACTATGAGGCACAGCCAGGGCTGAGAGACACTAGCTCACAAACTGACAGTTACTGAAGCTCTTCTATGCTGTATTTTCCTCTCACACTTCCTCACACAACAGGGGACATCAGGTTTCTATCCCGATTTTACAGGAGCCCTGAGAGGGTAACCGACCTGGCCATCCAGTAAATCTCAGAGCTGGGACTTCAATCTGCCTTCTGCCTCAAACCCCAGGCTCTTTGCCACCCAAGTATAGCAGAAGCCATCTGCAAATGATGCTGGATAGCCATGCATAACCATCTCCACCACTTCTTCATATTTAGATTACATTTCTTTTTCTGTCTTGCCTCAGCAGATCACTAAGCATCGAAACTTGGGAACAGACCCCAGGCTTCGTTATTCACTTAGGACCTAGCATATTCTGGTCTCTGCACATGTTATTTTTTGAATGGATGAATAAATGAATGAAGCCATTGTTCCCACTGTTCTTTGAAATTTTGTGTCCTGTTTTAATGGCTGTAAATTCTGATGGCAGCTACACTCAAATGTTGGTAATTAGGGCTGGTGAAATGGCTTAGTGGATTAAAGATGCTTGCTGCCATGGTGCGTGTACACACACACACACACACACACACACACACACACACACACACAGAGAGAGAGAGAGAGAGAGAGAGAGAGAGAGAGAGAGAGAGAGAGAGAGAGAGAGAGAGAGAGAGAGAGAGAGAGGCTCAATTAAAAAGTATAATTTTTAAGGAGAGTGGTAGTTTGACACTAAGAACAATTGAGCTCATACTTGGAGCTAAGGTGCTGTCCTCCTCTCTTTTCCCCTGAACAGTTTTGTTTCTGGAAATGTCACTGAGTGTTGGGATTAAAAAAAAAAAAAAAAAAAAAAAAAAAAAAAAGTAAAGTTCTTTCTCCCTAGAAGTCTCCAAACTTCAGGCTGTCATAAATAGTCTCGTTAGAACAACTTGCTTTCCCAGAAAGCCTGCAAATCTAAGTAGACAGAGCAGGGAAGAATAATCTTGCACTAAGTTACATTAAGCATTTAATTGAAATTAAAATTACTCTCTCTCCAGATGAATCTAATGACTTTCCGGAACTAGAAATGCCTGGTTCCCATCAGAGAACAGGTATTCTCTAGCTGACGACTGCAGCTGTGCACCCACAGAAAAACGCTCAATTATGTATTTTTGTCCACATACTGTAATTCCTAACAAGAGAATACCACCTAAGAGAAGTGTTTGTATTGGCTCCCGGTTTATGGTGATGCAGTCCATGTGTTAGCTAATCTTAGTTGCCAGTTGAACTACATCTGGAAACAACTACAATCCAAACTGCTGAGAACTCCAATGAGGGTTTTTCTTATTCAGATTATTTGAGGCAAAAAAAAAAAAAAAAAAAAAAAAGATACACCCTAAATCTGGATCGTGCCTTCTCTTGGCAGCCCACAGGAAAGGACACGGAAGAAGGAAGCTTTGTTTTTTGCCTGCTTGCCTTCACTCTTGATGACAAGTTCTTCTATCCTGTTGCTGAGGCATCCCTTCAGTGGGATTAGAACCAGTGTCTTTAGGGTTCCAACTTAGACTGAAGATCAGCAGTCAGGAATCAGTAAGAGCCTAGCTGGAAATGATGGTGACTTACAGCGGTCAAGGCCAGCCTCTCAGCAGCCTGCCTCCTTCAGCAGCTTCCTTCAACACATCCACTAGCTGGTGACCAACTGTTCAAACATGTGACCCCACAGGGACATTCCCTATGTAAACCCTGACAACGGGTTCTGTGCTCTTAAGGACAGTGGAGTTGGATGATTTCCCACAGAAGATTAATGAGGATCTAGGTGCCTTTTAGCAATAAAGACCATGCAGGAAGGTCAGCAGCACTTTTGCTAGTTTGCAAATAGACACGTACCTCCTGTAGGCAACAGGGCAAGCAGAGGGCAATATACATTTGAAAATCATGACTGTCGAGACTCTTGCAAGTGTTCAGTCACCTTGGTCTGTTACAGTGAGGTCAGTGTTCTGGCTGAAAAAACTTGAGACCCTGAAATGTGAGGTAGGATACGAAAGGATGCTTCAATGGCAGTTCTGAGCACCCCGGTCAAAATCTAGACTCCCGCCCCCACTCGTGCAGGAAGACACATAGTGTCTTCCCCATCTTTCCTCCCCAGGCAAAAGCTGCAGCATTGCCTCTCCTGGCCATCAGACCAATAACTAAGATTACATCCCAACAGTGTTCTGGGACTGATACTAGAGATTATCCTGGAGCAGACCTTCCAGAATTTCCTAGCACACACTGTCTATGGCAGAGGGCTGCTGAGAGACTGAATTACAAGGATGCTGCACCAAGGTACTAAATGGGAAAAGTGAACATGTAAAGATATAGTTAGGGTCACTTTCTCAAGGCATGGTTCTTAGCACGTTGGTGTTATCTCCAAAGGTCAGATAAAAGACATGTTATATGGCTTTCCAAACGACTTGGTTACCATAGCAGATGGTAAAAGATAATGAAAACAGTTGGAAAATCCAAAGAGAAACAGTTCAAATTCCTTGGAGTGAACAACATTCATTTCTAGTTTTGTACCAAGGCAATGTTAGCTCGCCCACCCTCCATCTTAATATAGTCCAAAGAGATCTGGGCCATCTGGACACCACACAGAATGTCAAATCAAACCATTACATCAATAAAACAAAGGTATGGCTGAAATGCTAGAGACCTTTATTGGAAACATGTGTCTCATAGGGCATGCAGCAAACCCTACAAAGATTTCAGGATAGGCCACTTCAGTAACCCTTCTAGGAAACATATGAGAATGGACAGGAAATAGTAACATTTTTGCACGTTGACACACATCCACAAAGGAAGTCACTGAACAATCACTTCAGCCAGTTGTCATTAGTCAGTCTTCAATAGTGAATATGAGGGGTGTGTGAATTGAATGACTACAGTGGCAGAGATGGGGATCCACATATAGATCCACACCATAAATAGTCACTCAACCAAAATCAATCTAACTCCTACTTCCTGTGGCCAAAAACCAGTATAGGACACTTGATATTGCATTGTTTCCCAAAGGAACCAGTAGGACACTTGGTGTCTAGTTGATGATACTAGGCTCTACTTATTCTGAATGGACCACAGATCCCTTCTCATAGGGACAAAGTCCTATTTCAAGTATGGATTTCCCTATTTCCCATTCACAGAGTCACTAACATCAGTAATGTCATAATCTATCAGCCTACGAAGTGCCTGATCCTGGGGTACAAAATCCTACATAATATAACCTGCACATAAATGTGCATTAGAACAAAGCAGGGGCAGGGTAGGCCCATGCCTTGAGATCCATGGGCCCTATCACACACTGTACCACCCAGAGACAGGCAGCCTAACAGAGCACTATGGTGCTCTATTGGAGACATAGCTGAAGCACTGGCTGAGAGATAAAAGTCTGCAAAAATGAAATGCCATCCTCCAGAATACAGAATGATTGTATATCCTCAAGACAATATGTGTGTCTAGGAACCATGGATAGCGGTATGAATGAAGCCAATTGCCATCATTTTCAGTGACCTTCTGGAGAAAAAAATGTGTTTCCTGTCTCAAATTATGAGCTCTTCAAAGTGAAAAGTCCATTTCTCCAATACAATAGGGGTACACTTGCCAGGGGATGGAGGAAGAGTCCATTGGATTATGGATGCCATCTAGACATTTTGGACTGATTGTATCCAGGACCAACAATGAAAAGAATTACAGTCATGGCCAAAACAATTAACTCTGATCAATAGAAGTTAGGGCTGTGTTGTGGGATATTCTGATCATACTGACACACCCGAGACTGATAATAAAGTGTACTTTGAAGCAGAGAGTGGAGGTAGCTGATAGCTGATTAAAATTAGCCCTGGAGGTTTTAGAGGACTGAGGACATAAAGAGAGATACAGGAAGTAGGGGTGCCACTTAGAAAGATTTTTGGTCCTTTTGGATTGAGGAAGGAGAGAGATTCTTACCCTGATACCTCAATAGCAAGTTTTTAATTGATAAAGGATAATTAGAAAAAGGCTTGGGACATAAACCCATGAACCTGAGATTGACAGTCTCATGCTCTACTATAGTCATTTTGTGGTTTATCATTGTTTATAGGCATTGTTTTGAAGCTGTTATTGGCCATAGCCAGAGAGAAACTAAGCAAAGGAGATTAGATTCAGGGATCTTGTTCTGAAAAGAAAAGGGGGTATAGAAATGAAAGGATAAAATTTAAAAAAGCAACAACTAGTCTTAAATATTTTACATAGGTGTGGATTTTTTATATACAAATTAAAGGTTATTTTTGTTATACTGTATATATGTTTCTACTCTTGTTTATGGTATTGTACCTATGATGCTCATTTTTAAAAAGTAATGTGAAATTCTAGTCCTTAAAGGCTATTATTACAAACTGTTTAAGATAATTAAGAAATGTAAGTTAGTAGTTAGTTATCTATAACAATCAAATTTGTGGCCATGTTAGGTATGTTTTTACTGTCAAACATACATTTTAGAAAGGTAGATGGTCTTCAAACACTTAAGAGACCTATAGAATATGAAATTTAAGATGTTTTAGTAAGATAAGGCTTTTTATGACAGTGAGACATATCTGCTCCTAGAAGAACCAATTTACTTCAAAAAAGAATGATGAGCATCAAAGAACTTCCATACGGAGTAGTTTTCATTGTGGCAAAGTTAGCTACTAGGCCAGAAACTTCCCTTACCTCTACTGCTGACAGTATGTTGTCCAAACTGGACATGCAGGACACAAAATAAAGTGATTGCTGAACTTTGCCATGACAAGGTAGGTTAGTTCTTCAAAATTTCTGCTTCACAGAAAAGTCTTTCAGATATTTTAGAACTAAAGGCTGAAGATAGATGCCCAAATGTTACAGAGGAAACTCGGGTGACTGCCCAGGCAGCCAAATGTCTCTGTCATTTCTATAATTTTGGAAGTTGTTTGCTCTGTACTGCCTGTTTACTCTGGTGATATTAAATCCTCAGGTCTCTGATGGGGTTGAAGACTAGATAACTACTCTTACAGTTTTTCTTGTTACCAAATTCAGAAAAAATATCACAAAAGAGCTATGGAGTGTCTAACATTGAGAGATATAAAACTTTAAATTATTTATCTAAAATATATTAGATGGCCCCCATTGTAACTGTACACAAGTATCTTTAATGTACACAAAGCTTTATAAAAAAAAATGTGATTACTACAGCACCAATGACTATGTAAGGACACCATCTGAATCTTGTTAGTAGAGAAGGGTAAGATGAGTTCCAATGGGAAATGGAAAGGGAGCTCTTGAGCTCCTGTCGCAGACCCTAGGAGATGACAGTTTGTCCCATAGGTCTCTTTCTTTGAACTTTTCTTTGGAAGGACACTTATAGAGACATTGGGGGAGCTACCTCCCCAGCATATGGGGAAAGATATGGGGAAAGGCTGGATTCTTGTCACCATGCAAGTAAACTGTTCCAAGCTCTTCTTAAGGAAGATCCTCTGAGGAGAGATGCCATGGCTTCAGGAGCCATCCCAGTATGAATGCTACAGGTATGTTCTTCCTAGTACCAATTGGCAGTGGCTGAGTTCAGAACCAGACTAGAGCCCAGATGTTTCTACCCTAAGGGCCATCTTCCACAGTAAACTCTTCTTTGAATCTCCTTCCCTGTTGCCTAGCCAAGACTTTCTTAGAGCTTTTACTATTTGAAGGCTTCTTACCACAACCACCTCCTTCTATCTCTTCATAGCTGTTGGGTTTAAAGCCCCTCACTGATCCCATCCCCCTACTCTCCCTGTTTCACTGGTTTTTCTCACATTAAATCTCTTGGTCCTTTAATTCTTACTTGCCATTTGCATTCCGATAACAGAATGAGTCAATTGTCCCCTTCATTATAAAAAGAAGTGCTACATGGGATAAGTAGGGTTAGGTCAGTATTCTAAGATCCAAAAAAAATCTATAATTTTAAAAGATAAAATTATAATGATAATCAGAAAATTACTTGTTGGGGCTGGAGAGATGTCTTGCCTTCAGTTAAGAGCACTTGCTTTTCTCCCAGAGAACCTGAGTTTATTAACCAGGCTCACGACTGCCTGTACCTCCAGCTCCCAGGGATCAAGCCCTATTATGGTCTCCTAGGCCTCCCACACATAGGTGGCATACACAGAGAGAAACACATACATAGATAAAAATAAATCTTTTAAAAGGAAAAAAGTATATGTTATTCTTTGAAGCCACAAGTTTCTTCTTTGCTCACTTAATAAATATATGCTTCGTCACTGTCTTTATTGCTTATAAGAAATCACATGGTAAAACTATTCAGTGCTTTGTAAAGGAAAATGTTTTCATCAAGTGCAAAAGCAAGAGTTAAAAGTGTACACTACAAGCCTCTCTGTTGTGTCCATTCTGGTTAAGAAGAAGAAGAACTGCTGTATGTGACTTTTGTACAAAATCAGAGCAGTGCACGTTGCTGTGTATAAGTGATTGATTTGTAGGCTTTAAGTGGTGCTGATATTTACTTTATTTTCCTATCACATGCTGTTGTGACAATTCATTAAAGGTAGCATTCAGTAAAACCATCAGATCAACCTTTACCCTGAGCACATGGTTTTTCCTCCTGCTACAAAACATAACACACACACACACACACACACACACACACACACACACACACATACACACACACGGTTAACTTCCTGTTTACTGAATAAGCAGAACATAATAAATAGTGGTTAGACTGTAGTAGACCACATTTTAATAAATTTATGGTATGGAGAAACAAAGTATCTCACTCTAAATCAGTTCTTTCTTCCTAAAGGAAAATACAATGATGATGGCTCTATTTCAATGGCTTTATTATCCTAATAGATTCTGAAGACTTTTGTTTATACTTTATGTCAACATGCCCTTTACCCCTGCTTATACAACTGGGAAACAGAAAATTCAAATTAGTTTAAAAAATGCTGATTATGTTAATTAGAATTTTACAGAACTTAGAAGAAGGGAGATGTGTGGGAGATCACACATGACACACCGACACACTTTATTCTTATGAGAGAGAAAAATTGTACAAAATCATGCTGGATTGAAAAGGTAAAAGAGAAGATGCATTTCTCACACAGGTTTTGAAACATGCAGCTCAAATTTAGGTTTTTCAGCATCTTGTTGTATTTGTCATAGGAGACCCCAGTTAATGAGAAAGACACAGTGTGTATAAGATAGTCTACTTAGAGAAACAAGTGTATTATACATTTAATTCTTATCTTTGTTAACTGGGAGAAAGGCGAAGGCCGGGACATTGTAAGGTTTAATTAGAAAATCAAATCAACACTTTGAAGTTCATTCTTTAAACAAGTGGCTCTTGATTTAGCTGCACATTAGGGAGGGAGCCGCGACCCGGGGAGCTTCCACAGTCTTTCCACCTAGGTCCACTCAAGATCAATTAAGTGAGAATTACTGACATTTCTAACTCTACAGGCGATGCTGGTGTGCTTCCAAGGTTGATGGAGATTTCCTTGGATACTAAAGTTATTTTAAGCTTTCAGCTATATTTGTGTAAGCTACAAATTAGGTGTCTGCAGTTCCACAGAATACCAAATGACCTTTAATTTAGTTGGAGAATTTTAAAATGTAAAAAAATTTAATTTTTAAATTAATATTTAAAGAATGATAACTGACTAATGTTATATTTGATGGTTAGCTTTCCAGTTCTGGAAGTGGCTGTGCAGCCTAGTTTTAAGCCCTGGTCTAGAAGAGCATCCTTGCTGTGTCTTTTTCTTCAGGGATGAAAACCGAGCCCTATTCATGGGGTGGTGGTGAACCTCACCACTTCTCCTATTCCCCTGGCCCAGGACTCTGCTATACCTCCTGAACAGAAGAGGACATCTGGCCATCAGAAAACAGTAGGAGTAAGAATAAAAGCTAACTATGTCGTCTATCACCACATAGACGCTGACTCATAGAGGTGGAGTTATTCTATGTCTGGGCATTTGCTACCAAATAATCACGGAGACTTATTATTAATTATAAATGCTTGGCTGATAGTGCAGGCTTGTCTCCAACCAGCTCTTACAACTAACCCATTTCTATTGGTCTATGTGCTGGCCTGAGGCTCGTTTTCCTCATCTACAAACGTCCATGTTGCTTCTTTCACTTCTGGCTCAGAACTCCTCAGACTCTTCCCATCTTCTTCCCAGCATTCTCTCTACCCTGAAAATCTCTGCCTAGCTATCTTTTTATTAAAGATGAGAGCAACACATCTTCACAGTGTACAGAAGGATTATTCCACAGCATTTCCCCCTTTTGTCTAAATAAAAAGGAAGGTTTCAACTTTAACACAGTAAAATTATATACAACAAAACAGTTATCAAGTAAGAATTACAGTTACAATATTTAGACCACTAGTATTCGGCAAATTCAGAGAAAATATTCTATTATTTATTTTTGTGAGTCTAAAGTTTTTTTTTACCTAATTTACCTTTTTGTCATAGCTAAGGAAAACTTTAAGTCTAATTATTTAGTCTTTAACTCCCTCAAAGACCTGAGAAGATTGTAATATTACCTAACTACAGTGACATCTGGCTACCTGGAAAGTCACCCAAAGTTCTTCTGTAATTTTGGGTCATCCAACTATGGTTTACAGGCTTTTGTGAAGCAGAAAATTTGAAGGACTGTCCCACCTTGTCTAGGCAAGTTTCAGCAGTGACTTTTGTGTCCTGCTTGTCCAATTTGGACAGCATACTATCAGCAGTCAAGGCAAGAACAGTTTTTTGTCCAATAGCTAATGTCTGCTGCAAAGAAAACAAACTCCATATGGAGATTCTTCGATGCCCATCATCTTCTTTTGAAGTAAATTGGTGCTTCCAGGAGCAGACATGTCTCACTGTCATGAAAAGCCTTAGATTATTAAACATATTAAATACCATATTCTGTAGGTCTTTGAAATGTCTGAAGACCATTTATCTATCTAAATATATCTGTTTAATCCTAAAAACATACATAACATGACTACAAGTTTGATTATAGATGATTATTAACCTATATTTCTTAATTATACATTATATTTTTTAAATGATCTGTATACACACAATACTCCAAACAAGAGTATAAACATAAATACAGTATAACAAAACTAGCTTTAAATTTGCATGGATAAACCAAAATCCATACCAATATAAAATATATTGAGATTAATAGTTGCTTTTTGAATTAAAGTAGATTCAATAATCTACCTTTTTATCTCATCATTTCTATATTGTAGTCCCCTTCCTTCCTTTAGAAATAGATTTATGTTTAACGTTTTTCCTAACTATGGCCAATATCAACTTGTAACCAACCCCCATGAACAATGACAAACATTCATAATCCATTGAATAACCGAAACCCACCCATTCACCATCTCGTGGGAAAGTGGGTATTGTTCTCTAGACTACTTCCTATTGTCTGGGTGTTAGTATCTTTGGGAAATCCTTGAGAAAATCAGAATAATTATTAGGTCTTGACTGGAGTAGTTTGTGAGGCTGGGCCATCTCAGCCAGTACCCTAGAAGATGTTTTGGATGGAGAATTCTGAGGAGACTGTAACAGGCATTTTAAGATGCTGGATCACCTAGGTCATCCATTTTTATTGGTGTCTGGTGTCCTTGTTCTGAAAATACATCAACTTTTAAAGGTAACATACATTTCTGTATTAATACAAGTATAGCTTGTATATTATTGTACACAAGTTAGCCAAATATGATTTTTTGGTTTCATGCTTGAGTAGGTAAAATATACATTTCGTGTTTTGTAGTTTTTCTAGGTCTATTTCTTTATGTCTGTAGTCAGGATTTTCTGGGGGCCTTCCCCAATCTATCCTGATCCATGCCAACCTGGAATGAATCCACAGCCTCTCATTTCATGTGGAACTAAAAACAGTCTCTTCCCTAAAGTAACATAATTTTATTATTTCTTTTTTAAAGTTAAGATAGCCCTAAGTATCTAGGTTGGTTCAATTTAGTAGTTCAGTTCACAGTTCCATGTCTGTCAGAACTGTCATTTGCTCATCAGCATTCAAAAAAATTTAAAATGAACACAATAACATACAGGATCCAGACTCACTGTATATTTCCAATCCTGTGTTTTTTTTCTTTTTATATTACTTTTACTCTCTTTAAAGACTTCATTCTTTTTAAACTGTTTCTTTCTATGACACCTATACTCCTTTCTTAAGCCTATGACAATGTTAAATACATTGTAACCTGTTTAGAGGTTTTATTCTGTCTGACTCTTTGCTGAATATCTCTATCATTTTCTGACCAGTGAGCCTTTAAAATATTAAGCAGTGTGGCTAGGACTTTTGCCTCAGCTTTGGTGGCTGGTTCCACTATGCTTCTTGGCCTGTGAGAAAGGAGCTCCATGCTGCGAGGGCCTTTATTAACCAGGAACTGCATTCAGTCCCTCAACTCTGGGATGCCAGTGCCCAAGCTTAGGCAAGCATTCTTACTTAGTTCGCTGGGGTTTGTTGTTGTTGTCTTAGTTTTCTCAGGCCCTGTGTGGAAATTTGGGCCCCACACTGGAATGGCATTTGTAGGCAGACTTTTCTATTCCATCAGCCAGTTTCCAAATAACTATGCAAAGAGTTAATATTAATTATAAATGCTCAACCAATAGTTCAGGCTTGTCTCCAGCCAGCTCTTACAACTTAAATTAACCCATTTCTATTCATGTATGTGCTACCTCAAGGCTCATTTACCTCATCTATGAACTTCCCATGTTGCTTCTTAGGTGTCTGACTCCTGACTCTGCCCTTCTCCTTCCCAGAGTTCTCTCTGCTCCCCAAACCCTGCCTAGCTACCAGCCAACCATCATTTTATTAGCAATGAGGGCAACACATCTTCACAGTGTACAGAAGGATGATTCCACAGCAGACTAAAGTATTACAGTTAGTTCAGTACTCTGAACAGTAATAGCTACAGTAGTGACTAACTAAAGGTGAAATTTTATCATATAGCGCCAAAAACTTCCACACATATGGATCTACAGTGAGATCATTCCAGAGTTATAGAATGGATAGTTACTGGGTTAGGAACAAAATCATAGGATATAATTCTTTTGTATTATTCTGTAAAAATGAAAAATACTTTCTTACTTCAAACAAACTCCTATAGCACATTGACAGCATAGGAATGTTGCTTTAAAAGGGCATCACTACTAATAATTGGGGTCTGGTAGCATCACTACTAATAATTCTCCTTGGTGAAGAAAATGAGTAGGGCGTTAGTGTGTACATGTAAACAGTTACTTGTGTGATGGAGTGTGTTCTGTAGGTCCTTCTGGGGAGTGTTTACTTGTCATGGCTTTCTAAGTGTCTGGTATCACTATAGTTTCTGTTCAATAGTGCAAGACAGGCTCCTGAAGGCCCCCGAATTCTTGTTCCTTATTCTCCTTTATTCGGCATTATCAAAGAATTAATGGAATCTGGCTGTAAGTGTGCATGCCTTTAGTCCCAGCACTCAGGAGGCAGATGCAGGCAGATCTCTGTGAGTTCTAGGCCAGCCTGATCTACAAAGTGAGTTCCAGGAAAGCCAGGGTTACTACAATGTCTCAAAAAAAAAAAAAAAAAAGGGAAGAAAAGAAGGGAGAGACTTTTGAGTCCAGTTAATTAAATCAGTTCAGGGGCAGCTGTTGCGGCATGTTGTTCCCTGCCGGCTGCTGCTGATCCTGCCGCCATTGTCCGCAGCCATGTGTGCCCCAAATAACACTCAGAGACTCTGTATTTGATACAATCCTGTTGGCCAGTTACCATTATTGTTAATGGGCTAGCTCTGTCTTAATTATTAACCCATTTCTACTTATCTAAGTATTTCCACGTGGTCGTCTTATGGGGGAGCCGCGGCAGGCGTCCTGCTTCTTCCCTGGGCTACATCTTGACTCCTGCTTCTTCCACGTCTGAGTGTTATTTGGGGCTGGCGCGGCTGTGGGCCCAGACTGGCGGGCTGGTGGAAACATACACGCTACAGGCAGCTACATTGAATTTGGAATCCAGCTCTTAGGACCAAAGCTAGTGTAGCCCTATCCTTCATTGAATGAGAAAAGGAAACCTTCAAATTTCCATCCTTTTTTAAGTTAGCATACAAAATAATTGGTTTCATTGTGAAATTTCCATATATATATATATGTATATATATATATATATATATATATATATATATATATATATATTGTTGTTTTTATTTACCCTTCAATTGTTTCCCCATGCCACCTCTTCTCTTTCTTGCTGTGGAATAACCTTTTTGTACACTGTGAATATGTGTCACTCTGATGAGCTTAGTAAAAAGGCCAACAGCTAGGCAGGATTTTGGAGGCAGAGAGAATGCTGAGAAGATGGTAGAGTCTCAAGAAGTTGCTAGGGATACAGAGCAAGCAACATGGGCTTTACAAAATAAAGGTGACCCAGCCACTTAAAAGAATGTAGATTAAAAGATATGTGTTAATTTAACTAGTTAGAAACAAGCCTTAGCTATCAACCAAGCTTTCATAAATAATAATAAGCCTCCATGTCATTATTTGAGCTGGCTGGTGGTACAGAAAAATCCACACACACTTTCTGGTCTCCTTCCTCTCACATTTTACTTCTGTCTGCTTTCATATTACATATATCCCATCATTTTCTTTTGTTCCCCTCTCCCTTCAAAGCCCTGCACCCCAGTCTCCCTTCTAGTCTCCTGCCCTCCACACACTTAGGGGGAAACATTTGTCACAACAAAGGCAGACAAGTATTTATGAAAAATGTTTGCTCAGCAGTGGGATAGGGAACTCAGCTGTAAGTATGCCTTCTAGCCTAGAGAACTGCACCATCTTATGTATTATGCTCCTCAAGCTGAATGTCTCAAAGGACAAGATACTGAGTTGAAAGACAAGATATTGCTAAGGTCGATGTCTTAGTCATCATTGTATTGCTGTGAAGAGAAATCATGACCATGGTAACTCTTATAAAGGAAAGCATTTAATTGGGGGCTTGCTTACAAAATTCGTAGGTGGAAAAGTTACAGTCAGGCAGTGGTGGAGTACCCCTTTTAATCTCAGCACTCGGGAGGCAGAAGCATGTGGATCTCTGAGTTTAAGGCCAGCCTGGTCTACAAAGCAACACAGAGAAACCCTGTCTTGAAAAACTAAGTTACAGTCAGTTGTAATTCAGAAAGCAAGCAGGCTGAGTGAGGGTGTGTGAGCAACTGCCTTGGGGGAGAAACTTCTGGAATATTCGTAAGTGCATGTTTCATTGAGGAGACGATTGCACCTCACATCTTAACATGCCTTTAGGTTTATCATAGTTTGTAATATTTCTGGAACAGATAGCTTTCTGAGGTGCATTTTCCTGTCCAGATGTTTTGACAGGTTCATTTGGATTAACTCTGGAGGGTCTAATACATCTTTATAATTTTACCTTTAGATCATTTTAGAATGTATGTCTCCACTCAGTACCAGAGTTATGACTCAGGTCCGAGTCAGAAAAGCTTCAACTGAACAGTTTTTTTAATTAAACAAACAAACAAACAAACAAAATAATGAGTTAGCGATACCTTATATTTATTATACATTACATATAATTATATATTATTTTTATTATTTTATCAATATAAATATATATTATATTTATTATTATATATTTATAGCCTTTCCTTGATGGGCCAAAATAAATACCTGCTACTCCATCTCTTTCATGTAGCATTTATGGACCTTATTTTCATAAGCCTCTTGTAACTGTATAATATGGTATTTTAAATATTGAGGGGGCAGTTGTGATACACTCTCCTTTCTGTGTATTAATTCTAAGGATCAACTGTGGTATTTTCCACCCTCTTAAAGCAGGGATGGTATTAGAGACACAGCAGGCAAGGACCACAGGGGATTATGGTCTCTAAACTGTCTTCGAACTATCAAACAAAATGACAAGCGTTCTGAAACATAAAGACACAAGGAAGGAGGAGGCAGAGAGGCCCGAGCCAGGTACCCGAAAGCCAAGAATCGCCTGGAGCACTAGGCGCGGCAGACATATGGGAAGTTCGTTCACTTCTTGGGACTTCAAGGGGGACCCCGCCCGCCCAACACCTGTATTTCAGAACTGTTTTCGGCACGGTTGTGATGTTGGGCATGATCGAGTTTGCTTGGTTTTCTTTGAACGTGTCTGAGTATTTTGCCTCCATGTAAAAGGACACCGAACGGAAGCCAGGTCTCTCCGAAGAGAAGAAAGTTGAGCCATCTCTGCAGCCCCTACGACCAAGTTTATTACCTAAACTGAATGATACCCTAAATATATATCCTGAAGTGGAAAAGGGGGAAGTGTATGTCCAAGAATGGGTCGACGTTTAAAACGCTAAATGTATGCAGAGCTTTTCCCAGTCACAAACTGCTCTTCTTCACACTTGGGATGACTCCCGAGGGTCTCACTGAGTCCCAGAGATTCCAAGCCGCAGTGGGGACTATGGGAATCATGGGGGTTGGTGGACAAGATTTCAACAGACCGACTCCGGTAGAGTTTTACCCTCCAGGCGAGACGGACGAAAAAGGGACGCATATGTACACACGGAGGTTTCCGAACATTAACCCGGATGGCAGAGTACGCGGGGCGGCCCTCGCGAGAACCTGCGTCTTTCCCAGCGGCTCCAGGCTCCGACGTCACTTTCCGGCGCCACTGACTCGTCTTCACCGGACGGATCCCTTCAAGGGCCAAAACCCGCGCGGTCCAGCATAGGGAGGTGTGGCGAGAGTGGACCAATGGAAGCTACGGACCTCGCGTTTCCTCCTAAGTCCCACCCCTTGACCCAAGCACCGCGGCGGAAGAATACAATCAGAAGATCCGGGGCGGGGCCAAACACGGAAGCGGAAGTGGTGGAGGGTGGCGGAACTCGGCGAGCTTCTGGCCCACGTGTGCGGTGAGTGCTGCGGAGAGAGACATGCCGGCGGTGCGGGACAGTCTTCCGCTGCCTGCTCTAGAGCGGGAAGACCTCGCGGGGCCGTGGGCGAGCGGGCGTCGCCAGAGCCGCCACCAGGGCAGCCTTCCGGGCCGCTTTCCGGGCTCGGAGTTGGGGGATTGGCGGGAGCCTGGCGACGGCAGGGGTTAAGCCCATTCCGTTACGATGCTTAATGCAAAGTTAGAGGAACTGGCTTCGCTTTCAAAGCCTGGCCGGTGCCTCACGGTCACCCTGCCAGCCTAGTGGCAGACCTTATGCATAGGAGCAGTTCAAGGAAAACTGAAGAAGCAAGCCATCCATAAACAGATCTGTAGTATGATGGGAGGCAAGAGTATTTTAAGCAGGGCTATGGGGTAAGTCTCGGAGGTCTGAGTTAGTTGTACTACGTACAAGATAAAGGGAAAAGTAGGCGTTTAGAGGCCATGGTGTCGTTTCTGTATTCTTGTGCAATGGGAAGCATTGTTCTTTGTGTTCCTAAGCATATGAAACGTTGAAGGGTTATTAGAAAAAAAAGCAGGAGGTTGCTCGTGACAGGCCTTGATTCTCTTAAAGAAAAAAATGTACTTAATTTGAAGTTCGGTAAGGAGATTTTTGATGGTTTGTATTGAGTATTGGTAAATGGAGATAAAGGTATTTAAGAGAATTGCAGGGTAACTTACTGATAGGTTGCAGATGACAGGTACATAAAGAAGTAAATATCATGGACAATGCTCGGGTTTCCCTTTGAGCAGTAGATGATGCTCCATTGGCAACAGTGAGAACGGGCAGGGAGAGAAAGATGGGCTATCATTGGGGTAGTTTGCAGTAGGAATACAGAGAATTACATTTCAGATGTTAAGTGTAAGGTGCCAATTATGTGCATAATCAAAACGTGTCCAGTACACATCTAGAAAGTAAAACCTAATTTGCTTGTCTTTACCTTTGGTTTAGCCATAAATTAATTTGAAGTGAAGAAATTTAGCAAATACTGCTTTAAGTGATCAAAGTTAACTTCAGGAGTAAATCATGTTGTTACATTGCTTTGGTGCTGTGAGAACAGTACTTCTTTGCTAACACACGCACACACATACACAAACACACACACACACACACACACACACACACACACACACACACGCCCATGCATAACCTCAGTCTATCTTGGACATGAATGGGAAAATTGTTATACCCTGTTATAGTGTTAATTTCTTAGTTTTGTTGCAGTGTCATATACTAACAGTAGGGGAAACTGGGTGAATGAGCTATAGGCTCTATGTCTTTTTAACTGTTTTGTAAGGCACATTGTTTTTAAATAAACTATGCAGGCTTACTATGTAAGTTATGGTATGGTTAGACACCTATACATGAGGACCAGCAGCACAGTTGGTTAGTGCTTGGTGCTTGCATGAAACCTACACACAGAAATGCAAGTGTGGATATATCTTGCCAAGTGATAAAACACTATACAATTTTAAGTGCCTAGTAGGACTCTGGTGACTCCAGGGCTGGATTATAGATACACATCACTATATACTTTTTATGCAGTTTTGGGCTTCGAACCCAGGGCATGTCCTAGTGTTCCCTGGAGAAAGTGATTCAATCAGGTTTGGAAAGTCTTTTTATATTTCTGTTTCTTCCAATGGTTCATAGTAGCAAATTAAGAACTTGGAAAATCTTTTCTTTACTTGCTATTTAATTTACTATTTCTCAAATACATTTTAACCTGGAACCTGCTTTTTTTTTCTTCCCAAAACATTTAAATATTCTGAGGAATTAATGATGTTTTGTTTTGATTTTTGAAACAATATCTCACTGTGTATCCCAGACTGGACTCCAGTTTATGTTGCCACAGGGGCCTTGAATTCACAGTGATCCTACTGCCTCAGTCTCTCAGAGCTAGGATTATAGGGTCTGTCAACACATCCAGCATGAAATTAATTAATGCTCAGAGGTGGTGGCACACACTTTAATCCCAGCACTCGGGAGAAAGAAGGCAGTTGGATCTCTGTGAGTACAAGGCCAGCCTGGTCTACAGAGCTAGTTCCAGCACAGCTAGGGGTACACAGAGAAACCCTTTATCCAAAAAAAAAAAAAAAAAAAAAAATTAGGAATGGATATTTCTCATCTGAAAACATTGTCTAGGAATTCCTACAGTTAAAGTCATTTAGAAATGGGCAAGCATGTAACAATGTAACTTTTCGAAATGTAGACATGAGCCTGGTGGCATTTGCCTTTGTATCCATGCGTGTTCTGCTCCTCCCAAAGCTTATAGGTTGGTGAGAGGTAGGTGTCTGCTACTTTACTTGTGCTTAGTGAAGGTCCCTAAACCCAACAGTAACATGTTAGGCAGATCCCCCTCAAGTATTAGATAGTTCAGTGTTACTTGGAGGTCAGCAAGTCAGCTGGCTGCTTCAAAAACAGCTGGCCAGTAGTATCCTTTGTTTTTGCTTTATTGGGGTTTCTTTCATTAAATTGCAGCATGTGCTAAATGCATGGTGTTGCTGGTTCCTGGCTTTTTAAGGTAGATGCCCAATAAATCAAATGGTAACATCCCATTATTCATCACCAAGCCTTCCTGTGTTAAAAGCTGCAGACAGTGGTGTTCATTCTTAATAGTGGTCTATCTTTATTTATCCAGTGCTGTTGCTTAAGTGTTGCCTCCAGGTGGGTCACACACTGGCCAGGGTGTGTGCATGTCCTGGGTTCTTGTGTTGCTGTCTTTTGTGCCTTTGTTTTAATGTCTTAGAGGTATTTATGTACTTGGGGACTCTAGAGCCACCAGGCTGTGCCTGGATGCTTTATCCTGTATCTGCGCTCAAGGACTATATGCTGCACTATTTAATGACTCTCATTGGATAGCAATTCAGTAATTCTTTATGGTTTGGGCTTTTGTTTTCCAGAATTGCTATGATGGAAGTCAAAGAGAAGAACAAATTCACAGGAAAAAGTCCAAAGACAGCACAAGGAAAGAATAGATTTCATAAAAACAGTGGTAAGAGAGCCTTCCCTACATGTGTTTCCTGTGTGCTCATTACTGTGAAGATATGGTTGAGGGAGGGGCGAGGTTATAGCGGGTCCGAGCTCTTCATGGGCTAGGATTACAGTAAACATGGTAGAAAGAAGTCACCACTACTGCCCATAAGTTAACCAGTTAGAAACTGCCAGAATAATTGAGGAATGCTTTATTCATGAACGAGCCTTTGTGTCAGCAATATTCAGATTTGTTCACTATACAATTCATTTTAATGTTTGATGGGCTGGAGCTGGCTAGTGCACTCAGTTTCTGCCTTCTGAATTTCAACTGGTGATGTCTCTATTAGTCCATCAGGTGTCAGTATTGCTCAGTAGAAGAATTCAGGCCTCTATAGCCCTAAGCAGTCTTATGCTTTCCTTTGCAGTGGTCTTAAGACGTAGCTATTGTTGTTGTTATTCTATCAGTTAGATATGCATAAGCTTTTTGACTAAAAATTTTAGCCAAATAATTTTATTACAGGCTTTAAGATTTTTCTTAAAGTTAGACATTTCCAGAAATACATTTTAATTCATTTTTATGATATACTTTCTTAACTTCATTTTGTTCTTATATTCTTATCTTATTGAACCATTGAGGTTTTAATATAACTATCAATGGTAGCACAAATAAACAAATGTAAAAGTACTTAATATTTTATGTCTGGTATATGCTTAAAACTGCAGAAATATGAATGCTAGCAATAGCGGTTTCTAGGAGGTAAATTATAGTTTATTACTAATTCCTCTACTTTCCAGGGTTAACATAGATAACCTATATAATTTTATAATCAAAGTTTTCTCTTAATTTTGTTTTGATTGTTAAAACCGTAATTTATTCAAAGGGGTTAGTGTGTATGTGAGAGTAAGGCTGTTGGTTGCACTAAAAGCATGTAGTTCTCTGGCATCCAGTTGAGTAGGTACCAGAGAGTTAGGCTCAGAGTCAGTGAACTTATATGTATTCATTGTTATCACCAGAGTCTAGTTCTTCAAAGAAATTCCCACGGAAAGTTGTCAAGGAAGGCGGGCCTAAAGTGACGTCTAAGAACTTTGAGAAAGGTGCCACAAAACCTGGCAGAAAGGGTGTGAAGCAGTTCAAGAACAAGCCACAAGGGGGCAAAGGACTGAAGGACAAATTCCAGAAGCCAGATAAATTCAACAAGAAGAGGAAGTTCCAGCCGGACAGTAAAAGTGATGGTAAGTGTGGCTCTTAGAGTCTTGACAGAAGCCTTCCCAGGCCAGGGGGTGGGTGACCTGACCTTGGTGCCCTGGTCCTCCGCTGGCAGCGACTGCCTGCACCTGCTCCCAGACAGGCAGCCTTTTGGAATAAAGGGAAGGAAACACAGAAGGGCTTAAGTAAACAACAGCTTGCTTCCTCCGCAAAATGTCTCATACTGGTGTTGGTGAGATGGCTCAGCAGTTCAGAGCACTTCTTGTGGAGGACCTGAGTTCGATTCCTAGCCCCTAAATGGTGACTTGCATCCCTCTGTAACTTCAGTTCAAGGCGTTCAGTGTCCTCTTATGACCCCCTCAGGCACCAAACACACTTGCGGTGCACACACATGCATGCAAGCAAAGCACTTGTAAAATTAATCTAAAAATAAAATGTTTTCAAACTTTCTCATACTTAGAGATCTTTATTTCTTTAGCTAAGGAATTAGGCTAAATTGTAGGAAGCTTTCTGAAAGCCAAACTGAACTTATTTGTTCATTCATCAAATATTTTCCTTTTTTCAACCTTTTAAAAGACATTATCTCACTGTGTAGCTCTGGGTGGCCTGGAACTCGCCGTGTAGACAAGGCTAGCCTTCGATTTACACCTGTATGTATTGTCATGCCCAGCTATTTTTTATTTGTTGTATTGGGTGATAGGTAGTTTTAAAATTAGTCACAGGACAGGGCCAAACTAATTGTAGAAGCTGGCCTTAAAGACACAGTGTGCCCCAGCTAAATTGCCACCTGTGGTGAACTAAGAGATCTGTAGACTCTGCCCTCGAGGGGCTTAGACCAGGTAAATCCTAGCAGCTCGTTAGACAGTTCACATTCAGTAATAGCTCTGGGTGTGTGGTACACACCTGATAGATTAAGCCATGTCAGTCCTTCAGGATGAATTGCTCCGTAATGAGAATTGTTCCTGGGGCTTGTTTGTCTTTGGCGTGAAGTGCCAGTCTTCCAATCGTGATATCCATGGAATCATTGCTCACCAGCAGTTGCTCAGTTGCACAGCGTGGCCCCAATGGTCACTTGTGGGTTTCAAGCAAGCGGCTTCTCCATGCTGACCTGCACGTTGTACCCTGTCCCATTGTGAGAGTTTTTGGGTATTTCCTAACTAGCTGAGATTACTGTCTGGCACATTGTCTGTCTAGCCCTCCAGCCTACTCCTTATTCTTGAGTTTGCCTAAGGATTTCATGCTGGAGGAGGGCCAGCATGCTTGAGGTGAGGGGAGAGGAATTTCGTTGTTTCTCGGTGTATCTACACAACCTTCTCCTGCTCCAGCCCCTGTTTGCTTTTCTTCCTTCTCAGTGGCTTCCTTTTCCCCCCTTCTGTAGCTTGTCTTCAGAGTTTCAATAGGGAATGCAGAGAATCTAATGATGTTAAGTGTAAATGCTAAGATTCTTGCACTTTAAAGATGAGAACAGAGAAGGAAAGGGGCAAGAAGGAAATAATTGCTATTTATACCTGAGTTAATATGACTCAGTTTACTTTTTTATTGTTTTGTTTCTTGTGGTGAGTGAATTTTATAATCAGAGAGAGAGAGAGATGTTTAGACATAAGTAAACTCCAAAGGATTTGGCGGGAGATACTTACATGAATAATACTCTAGTGAAATATTCATTTATCTCATTGGTTGATTTTGTTTAACTGATAATATAAGTTTCAAAGATACAGGAATCGGTAGATAACTCAGTTTTTATATCATCAGTCTGTAGAAGCATGCTGTGTATTGTCCTGAGTGAAAGGCACCTGTAGGTTGTCCCTGGATTTGTATCTTGTTTCTACCACTGGGTGGCCTTGGATACCTACTGTGAAGGGGGTAATCAAAGTCAAAGTCATACAGTGGCATTTTTACCTGATTTTGTTTTATTTTTGATACTTTATTGAACAAGGAACCTCATACATGCAGGTGCTGTACCACTGAGCTTCTTCACCAGCTTATGTTTCCCACTTACGGCTTCTAGAATGAATATTGGACCTGATGATTGCCCTCTGTTCTAAATTTGAATTCATAAATAGTATTTAGAATGCTAAATGCCTTGAATCCAATTCCAGAATCAACAGCCAAGAAACCCAAATGGGATGACTTCAAAAAGAAGAAGAAAGAGCTGAAGCAGAGCAGGCAGCTCAGTGATAAGACCAACTATGACATCGTGGTTCGAGCAAAGCACATTTGGGAGAGCTTGAGAAGGTACTGGCACTTAGCAGTGTCATTATTAGTCTGTCCAAGACAAGGGAAACACAAAGTTTGCCCTGTGAACAGACAGATGCTCTAAACATCAAAGACAGCACCTAGTTTCTTTGATGCATGCTCAGTTCCCTGTCACAGCAGTGGTGTGGGTGTGCCGAGTGCAGAAATGTGTGAAATCATTAGGATTGTGTCAGATAGCTTTATGAAAATGATGGGAGTCAAATGGATTTGATATCTATCCCAAAGGATTTCTCAGAAAATGAAGGGCAATTTCTTATCAGCTAGGTTTTTGAGATGTTTAAGTATTTGCTATCTCAGATTGTTTCATTATTTTTCTTTGCTTCTGAAGTTCTGGCTGTTAAGATTTAGATTGATGCATAAAATTATGCCCTGTGAGATGAGTTTCTGCCTCTGAGAAAATTACTTTTGTCTGGCTGCTCCAGAATAATAATTTTAATGTCAGAGGTTTGCTGCCTTCAAAGGAAAAACCACACTGAAATGGTGAACATATATTGCATGCTGTTTGGTTTTCATGTTTAAAATAATTTCAGCTGCCCTTCCTCTGCAGAAAAGACTGTGACAGAGAAAAAAGAGGGAAGCTGATGAGTGATTTGCAGAAGCTGATTCAAGGGAAAATTAAAACTGTAAGTAGAATGTGCTCATTCTAATTTTTTTAAAAAAATTCATGTTTCTTCTTAGGGAAGTGTGCTCTTTGTATGTGTTTATGGTTATCAACGCAGCAACACTCGAGGATTGGTCTGTTTCACATCAGTCCTGTTAAATTACAAAGAAATAAAACCACACAGTTCATGCAATCCTTGTGGATGTAGTTTTAATTAGGACTGGAATTTTAAGGGTGGTAGACTTTTCTGTCTCGCATTTATTTCAGCTATGAAATGTGATAGGAAGCAAAGCTAAATAATAGTGTACCCTATAATTAACATATTTTTGTCTCAAACAGGCTAGTGCAGTTTAAGCTGAAAAAAGTGTAAATTGTAATAAATGGTATAAATAGGAGCACCATTACTGAGTCTTGAAAGCTCTGTTTTCCTCCAGATTGCCTTTGCACATGACTCCACACGTGTGATCCAGTGCTTCATTCAGTATGGGAATGAAGAGCAGAGGAAGCAGGCCTTTGAAGAACTGCAAGGTACTGTTAATATGCAGTATTTTTATCACTCATGATAAAGTCATTTGATTCATCTTGGAATGCTGAAGAATATCCTGGAGAGTAGTTCCATGTTTTCTGCAAGACTCCTTTTAATGCTGTGTTTCTTTGCTGGGCAAGTAGAGTGAATCTGTTCCAGAATCATGCATGTGTTTCTTTTCCTTGTTTCTGGAGAACTTAAGTGAGGCTATCGGGCCATGTTTTGTTTTGTTTTTCCCTGCCAGGTGACTTGGTTGAACTAAGTAAAGCTAAATATTCCAGGAATATTGTCAAGAAATTTCTCATGTATGGGTAAGTTGTTATAAAATGTATTTCCCCCCCCCCCTTGGCTTTCAGTTTTGTGGAATCATCTTTTCCCAAATGTTACTTTAAAATCTCTGGTCTTAGTAATTACCTCCAGACACTTGTAGTTTAAGGATGGAACGCCTTAAAATAATAACTGAAATTTGACTAAATTCATAGTGGTGCCTTCTCTATTGTTAAGGACTACTTTTATATATTTAAGATAAAGAACAAAGCATTGGAATAATTAACTTCAGTTACTAGTATTTAGAGGGTAGAAAGTTGTGAGGGGTAGATGAACAGACTCTGAGGTACGTCATTGTGTTAGCACGTGTCAGGGTGGGATGATTTTCTCAATGACATGCTGTTGGGACTTATCTAGACTGGCCTTTTGGGTGTGAGAATGTACCAGAATATGGTAACAGCAAGAAATCAGGGACATGGAATTGATACCATTTTTCCTAGCTATTCCTGGAGTTTATTAGCTGCTCAAATGCTTTAGAATAAACCCTGTTTTTAAGGAAATAGTAGTTTATTTTATCTCCATTTGCTTCCTTGATTCTGTCTGTCCCTAACCATCTTTGTAGTCTAGTTGAAGGAACTGCCTGGAGCACTTTCTGTGCACTGACTGCTATTAGTACATCTTAGCTCAGTCATCTAATTCTCACAGCAGCCATATTTTGTGAATGAAGAAGCTGGGGCACAGAGAAGTTAAAGACTCTAGGGTTGGGGCTGTAGCTTAGTGGTGGAGCATTTGCCTTGCTTGCATAAGGTCCTAGGTTCAATCCCCAGTACTGCCAATGATAATTTAAGAAAGAACCCGCTTGGCTCTTAGAGCTGCTTGGCGGAACTGGGCTTTCTCACTGAGAATTGTAGCCTGCTTTGTCTGCTAAGCATTGAAAATGCATGGAGTTTGATTTGCTCGCTCACAAGCTTTCCCATATAGAACTCCCTTCTCTAACACAGATATTGGTGAGTTGGCCTTTGGAAAGTTGTGGGTGTATAGCCTTCTTCTGTAATTTACTCTTTCCATGTTCCTTTTGATGTTAGAAGTAAACCACAGATTGCAGAGATAATAAGAAGTTTTAAAGGTCATGTGAGGAAGATGCTGCGTCATTCAGAGGCATCGGCCATCGTGGAGTATGCGTACAACGACAAAGCCATTTTGGAACAGAGGAACATGCTGACAGAGGAGCTTTATGGAAACACGTTTCAGCTATATAAGGTGGCCTTTCTGAACTTTTTTTTTTTACTGTGTGTTTATTTTTCTGTGTGGTCTTTAAGTTTCAAAGTCCTGTATTTAAGGAGTGTATTTTACCAAACTGATCCTTTGGAGACAACTCGTGTCCATTGTTCTCTTAGATTATTTGCCTGTACAACAGAGAGAAAGTACTCATACCATGATTTCTCCTCCAGAATGCTGTCTTGATGTCATCTTTAGATCATTCTGGTTTTGTTGCTTCCAACTGTTGTGTGTGATGCTTCAGCATGCCTCTTTCTGCAGTCAGAGTGGGATCAAAGATGGCCATAGAGAGCAGAGCTTTAGAACTGCTCCACGGTTGGCTCCGGCTGAGTTTCACTGGGCTTCATGTTTCTTCCTGGTTTGCTTTGCGTTTGTCTGCATTGGATCTGGAGAGGAAGGGTTCCAGCGATCTGGCATTGGACGGAATATAGAAGTTGAGTCTGAGACCAGCCAGTAATGGGACTAGTACTGCCCAAGGACCTGTTTCAAACCTTGGGACATGAGTGGACAAGCTTCAGTTCCTAAGTTGAATTGCTGAAGCATTTCTCTTGTGACACTTAACTTCGGGGATATCCAGCATTTATAAAATGCACCAAGGCAAGGATTTGTGATTAGGCACATGCTAGGTGCTTGGTAAGATCTGATGGCATAATTTGGTTGGTGGTTAAACTGGCTCTTGAGGTACAACCAGCCCCTGTTTCCATGGCTTCATCATCTTATGACTCAACCAACAAAAAACGTATGAAAAAAAATAAGTGTCAGGTAGTGATGGCACGTGTCTTTAATTCCTATCACTCAAGAGGCAGAGGAAAATAGATTACTGAGTTTGAGGCCAACCTGCTCTACAGAGCAAGGTCCAGGACAGTGAGGGGTACACAGAGAAACTCTGTATTGAAAAACCAAAAGGAGAAAAAAAAAAGAAAAATGAATGTCTGTCCTAGACATGAATAGATCTTGTCCCTTATTGTTCTATAAACAATGTAGTATAGTAACTATTTGTAGAGTGTGTATGTTTTGTTATATCATATGAGTAGCCTTGAGATGGTTTAAAATATACTGAGGGATCATATGGGTTGTATATAATAAATACTTTGTTGTTTTAGTGGGAGTGTTTACTGTCACCAGGTTTTTGTATTCATAGAAGTTGCTAGAGCCAACTCTCCACAGGGAAGTTCCCACACTGGCAGATATATAGACAGGGACTCACATCATGAGGAATTATTCTATGAACATTTGTCTAGAAACGAGAAACATCATAAACTTTTAAACTTGTTTAACGTGGCTGTAGTTCTGGCTTGTTTCTGAAGTGATGACTTTGGGAGGTGTTTGATTTTTCTTCTGTTTCAGACGGCAGATCACCCAACTCTGGACAAGGTGCTGGAGGTGCAGCCGGGAAAACTAGAGCTTATTATGGATGAGATGAAGCAGATTCTGACTCCGATGGCTCAGAAGTAAGAAAGGCTTGTTATTTACAGACTGAGAGGTATTTGTAGGAGTCACATTTTACAGAATCCTTGCCAGAAAGGAGGCATTTTCCTTCTTACTGTTAATAATCCATCATAAATAAGAGTACAAAACATTTTGTTTGAAACTATTCTTCATGCAGGTGGACTTGGCTCTTGAAATTCTCTTATTGGCTAATTTGTTATAGTGGTTTACAAACATTCTTAAAATGATAAAACTTTTTTTTTCAAAGTGAAATGTTATACTGAACCTTTTTATGTTATAAGTTGATTGTTTAAACTGCACTACACACTTAGAAGTTTGTGCTTCGTGGACCAGGCAGGATGGGACACTGCACTTGTTCCGAGCGGTAGAACATGCTGGGACTAGTGCATCATCTTACTGTAGAGCCTGGAAATGTGTGTCCTGCTCTTGGTTGTGATGACAGTAAACCAATGTTACAGTCTAAAATTTACTAACATCTTAGGATTGCTGAAATAGACAATTGATCTGTGACAAATTATGTTTAGTAAAAACCATTTCACTTGTTTAGATGATTTTAGGACCATCAGGTTTACCTGTCTTTGTGTTGCTGTTTTGCGAGGTCTGATTCTCTTTCTTTCTGTTTGCAGGGAAGCTGTGATTAAGCACTCCCTGGTTCATAAAGTGTTCTTGGACTTTTTTACCTATGCACCCCCAAAACTTCGATCAGTAAGTCCTTGGTTTCTGTCATTGAATCAATATAAAGCCAGTGTGGTGGCACACACCTTTCGGATTTGGTAATTTGGGGGCCCGAGACAGGAGGATAACCTTGACTTTGAAGTTAACCTGGAATCCACAGTAAGCTCTAAGCCAGCCTTGGACTGTGGTGTGAGACTACTGCACTCACAAAAACAAAAGTGGGAAGGGAACGCCATCAGGACTCTGAGGCTGCTCTGATATACACGGTTCTTTAGAAATGCCAGGGTTCCTTTTACCCTTAGATGAACAGGCATTGCTCACTAAATCTCTTTTATTTCAGACCCCGTCCCCCCCCCCCCAAAGAATAGTATTGTCCCTAGTTTTATAAATGGCACCAAACTTTTATTTCTTAGTTATAATCCAGAGAGTCTCCTGGCTAGTCTAATGTGAAAGCTAACTTACATTGGAGGATTTCTCTGTGTTCCAGTAGATTTAAACAAAAAACAAAACATGTCTGCTTTAAAAGGTTATGGGAGGATACTTAAATGTGAAATTAAATGGCCCATGAAAGCCTGGACCTTCTGTGATGGGAGGCAGAGGACCAGTGAAGGTAATAGCACTGCCCGTCAAGCCAGAGGGGGATACAAATGAGAATTCATGCTGTAGCTCTCCGATCTGTGCTTGCCTCATCCAGTTGTGACTTGTTATCCACTGGTTCTCATTTTCTACTCACAAGGGCTGGCTGAAATAACACATCTGATTTCTCTTAACATATGCCCGTCATACATTCTTGGGGATTTTGAAGCCCTCCAGTTAGCATGTAGAATAATTTCTTTGCACTTGCTCTCTTAGGAATTTCCCTCTTCCCTATAGAACTCAGTAGTGTGATGTTTTTTGTGCTGAGTGTTTTGGGGACAGTAGAAGACCACATTCAGTCATAGCAAACACCTGGAATGGGCATAAGGTGACAAGACCTTTGAAGCCTGCGTTATACTCCAGCTTTTTATTAATTCTTTGAGAATTTCCTATTGTATATAATATAATTTGATCATATTAGTCCTAATTTCCTCCAGATTCATTCCCCCAAATTTCACACCATCTTCTTTTTTTGTTTTTACAAAACCCACTGAATTCAATTTGTGCTCCCCATATATTCACAGTTGTGGGGCCATCTGCTGGCCACACTAGTATAGATTATCTTTCCTCTATAAGCTATCAATAGTGCTTAAGCTCCTGATGGGTATTTGTGAGTGCCCCCTCCCCCCCCATGCTAGATTGTTGACTGGCTGCACTATTTCGGTCAGAATGAGTTTTGGTTGTGTTTGTTATATGCACGTGTGGGGGAGGGGAGTGTGTTCTTTTCCCAGCTGTTCTGTTAAGCACCCCCTTAGAACTGTAGTATATCACACATCACCTGTGAGTACTTTAAAATAGATATAAAGGAAATGATGTTGTTTATTGGCCATTGCTATGAGCTGCATTTGCTGCTTTGTTGGAAAAGAATGTGTCTGGAAAGAGGCTGGCTGTAGAATTAAAGACTGCAGTGTGCTGGCTGAGCTCCCTCCTTTTCATTCTCTGCCTCTCTATTCTCTAGGAATTAATTGAGGCCATCCGGGAAGCAGTGGTATACCTGGCCCACACACACGATGGCGCCAGAGTGGCCATGCATTGCTTGTGGCATGGCACACCCAAGGTAAGTGTCAGCCATGCCTTAGTCGAGTCAGTAGCCTTTAGTCTTACTTTGGTTCCCAGTTGTACACGATAGTATCATCTTCTGGAAATTGTGTCTTAGGGCCTCCCAGGGCGTTGGCATCTTCTTTGGGCCTTGTATTCTTCACTGCTTTAGCAGATTAGGAAGAGATCTCCAAGTTTATGTTCAGTTTTGGCTTACGGGGGCTTGGGGACCTGTGCTCTGTTCTGTACTCTTCATTTAGTGGTCATATTGAGGACAGGAAGGCAGAGATAATTAGTAGTTAACTACACTATATGTGTGTATTAAATACTCTCAAGAAAAAGGTTAACATTGATCCATATTATAGAATTTTACCTATTTCATTCATCCTTCACTTATTGCAGATTGAACTGTTGTACAAACACAATAAACACATCTGTATGCTAGATTCTTGAAGGCATAGCAGACACTGGAAGAGGGATGGATGTACCGGTGACTAGGTTTGCCTGTGCCTTAGAATTTCAGGTTCCATATTTATGCCTAAATAGTTTGATAGAAATTGAAGATTATATAGCTCCTCCTAGGGATGTTTTGGGTCACACTGCCCTGTTTTCCATTCTGCCTTGTAAACTGGTCTTTTCACTAACAAAGAGATAGTGCTGATGAAAATTTAATACTGCATAAATATTAACTGTGCAGTAAGCTTAACCTATAAATAAAAGCTCATTGAGGCAGTTTTTCTTTTCAAGGACAGGAAAGTGATCGTGAAAACAATGAAGACCTATGTTGAAAAGGTGGCCAACGTAAGTACAACAAAAGCCTGTTCATAGTGGCTAAGTGAAGTGAATTCGTGTCTGTTGGAGAAAGTTGAAAACTGCATTAAAATGGTTAAGTTTTCTGGGTTAATTTGCACAAGATGGGGTTCATATATAGTTCTCTTTCTGCATATGAGTTGTTTGAATGCATATGTGTCTTGGTAGAGATCAAAGAAAGGAATTCCTAAGTTCTAGGCAGGTGCCCTGCCTATTTAGTTGTGGTGTGTAAAGGCTGGTATTTAAACCTGCCTCCAGCCTTGTTGTCTAAACATAGTAACTGTTGCTGCTGCCTGTCTAAGCCGTATATATCTAAGTAAAATGTCAGATTGTCATGGAGAAACCTAAGGCTGGCTTTTGCTACCACAGAAATCTTAATAAATTAAAATTTGTCTGTCTTCTTGGTATAAATTTATAGTGTCATAAAAAAGTTGAGCTATTAAATATTTTAGCTTCTTGGAACCTGTAGGAGGATTAGCATTAGATGTGAAGTTTGTATTTTTAAACTGGGGATTATTTCTAGCTGGGGAAGTAGCTCAATGGATAAAGTACTTATAACTGAGCTTTGGCCTCCACACATATAGTGCATATAGTCTCTCTCTCTCTCTCTCTCTCTCTCTCTCTCTCTCTCTCTCTCTCTCTCTCTCTCCCTCTCCCCCCCCCCCACACACAAGCATTACCATCCACACAAAAATAATAGAAATTTTTGTGTATTTAAATGTTGAGTGACTTTTCCATACTGGGAATACAAAGAAATGCTAAAACTAGGTTATACGTGGTAGTAGTTATGATTTTAATTATATAACTATATAATTTAATAAATGTATCAATTACTGGTGAGTGGGAATTGCTTTATGTTCAACCTTTTCCTATTTAAAAAAAAAAATCCAATGAGAACAAATAAATTTGTCAAATTGTTAATTCAACAAGTGTTCAGACCAAGGTGGAATAGATGTTGTTTGGTACAGGTGGTCTTCTGTGGCATTGGGAATGACAGGAGTTAAAATGAAACCATTCAATAGGCAGCTAACATTTCTGTGAGGTGAAATATGGTATTCTTTCTCCTGTTTATGATGTATAAGAAAATGTTGTTTATAGTTCACAATTGAGTAAGTTTTGTGTGACATTTAGTTGAGTAAAAACAGAAAGTCTATCTAAATTGTATGAGTAAGGCATTTTCTAAATAATAAAAGTGGACTTTTTAATTTTAGATTTTGATTACATGAGGTAATAGTTCTTTTTTTTTTTGAGGCATTTTCCTAGTTTAGCATTGTGGTGGTAACAGAACCTAGCAGTCTGACATCTTTTTAACTTAACGGTTATTGCCGAGGGAGGAAGTAAACAAACAACCCAATAGATTTGAACTATTATTTAGAATCCCAAATGTGGTTGTTCAATTTTGAGGTTTTTAAATTCTTATCTTGTTATTCCAGTCTTTTAAATTTTATGGAGACTTCTAACATTAGTTCTGTCTTAGCGTCTTGAGCGGAATTATTGTGGAGTATTTATGGTAGTCTGTAAATGTCAAATCAAAGAGGTGTGTTGGGTTATCATTTTGCTTGCTGATTTCCTGGTTTCTAGGTCTTGGCTGCTGAGATAGTATGTTCGATATCTAGATTGATTGTGGAATTGCATGTTGTTCACTTGTGTAATTAATATGGAATGATTGCTGAACTTCAGAAATGATCGTCACTCTTTGTTCAGAGCGATTGTGTCTGCATTTTGAATTGAGTTGTGGACCAATTTAATTTGCATATTCTTAAGAAATACCTTGCAGTTAGTTTTGCTGTGCATGCCTGACAGTAGAAACCAGGAGTTTTGGGTTGTGTGCACTGTCCTTTACCAGTTTCCTCATCTCAGGAGCCACTTTATTTTAATACATAGACATCTGTTTGCCTCACTCATAATGTCTGTACAGTGTTCCATTGCATGGCTATACCATGATTTACTTAGCCAGTCCCTTCTGTTGGGTATTTGAATTGTTTCTAGGTTCCTTAAATTATCAGTTCCCCAGTAAACATTTTATATGTGTCTGCACAAATGTGGAGGCATGTCTGAGACACATCCCTAGAGCTAAAGTTGCTATGTGAGAACATACATGCAAACCACTTTACATTCTAACCAGTGTGAAGGTGGCTGCTTTCTCCCAAAAGTTAAATTTAAGAAGACACAGTGTGCCTACGTGTGTCCATTTCTACTCTTAAAAGCAATGATTTTTATCTTGTTCTTGGGGTCACTATATTTATAGAGTTTTCATGCTTTTTGATATTGTGTGTGGGTTAAGGGGAGTTTCTTTTTTGTTTGTCGTTTTTGGAGCTTGTGGGGTTTTGCTGTTTATTTAAGAAGAGACCTACCATGTAGCCTCTGAAACTCAACTGTGTAGACCGGGATGTTCTCAAGCTTAAGCAATCTTCTCGTCTCCCACTATTGAATACTTATAGGTGTTTTAAGTTACAACAATGCACCACTGTGCCTAGTTCTTGTCCAATTTTTGTATATGGTTGAGTTTTGTTTTCAGTTTTTGTTTCTGAATATCTATAGCTATTTTCAAAGAAATTTAACAATGTATAATAAATGCAATTGAACAAAATAGAATAAAAATAATTTACAGTTCTTTGATCCAGGGATGACCTTTGCCTTCTAGAATCTTATGTGTAGATACCAAAAACTTATAAATATGTATAATTCATAATTTTATGAACATATGTATACTTTATAAGTGTGTATATGACATGCTTGAATTGATCCAATTTTTTTTGGTGATTTGAATAGTTTCTGTATATAGTTGTATGCACATGCCCTACTCCCCCAATTAATCTTTCATTTAATTGCCTCAGTTAAAATTTTCAAGTACTGGGTGTTTGATTAGATGTTGCATCTTGGTTCTTGGGCTATTTGACAAATATGTTTCTCTGTTTCTTTTTATTTTCTTTTTTGTTAAATCATCTTGAATATAATTAGCTAGTGTATTTGAGTGACTTTGACTCATCTTGTTTGCATAAGGTTGGACAGATTATTGTGTAGGCTCTATGGGTAGGGTGTGGAAGAGGGAAAGTTTTTGTTTGTTTGTTTTTGAGACAAGGTATCACTATGTCATGATAACATAGACCAGGCTGGACTCACAGAGATCTGGCCGCCTCTCAAATGCTAGGATTAAAACCATGTGCTACTATGCCCAGCTTTCTAGGTTTGCTGTTATTTTGTCTTGTTGGTTTTTTTTATTACAATAATTTATTTAGTTTAGGTGTAGGGGGTCGGTGCTGTGCACATGTGCAGAGGCCAGAGGACAACTTTGGAGAGTCTGTTTCCTTCCCCCAATCATGTGGGTTCTGGGGATTGGACTCAAGTCATTAGGCTTGGCAGCAAGTGCCTTTACCCACAAGAGAATTTTGCCAGCCCTCTATACATTTTTTTTTTTTTTTTTAACCTTTTCTGTCTCTCTATTTTTGCAGGGCCAATACTCTCATTTGGTTTTACTGGCAGCATTTGATTGTATTGATGATACTAAGCTTGTGAAGCAGATAATCATATCAGTAAGTATTGTGGATGGGCTTGAATTGGTTATGGTGGCCAGTGTTATGTAAACACTTTGACCTGTGCTCTTTGCCCATATTTACTATGACTTTAGTTGCCTCCGTTATGTCTTATTTTAGAGGCTTGCAATGTTCCTGTATGAATCCCAACCTTGTAACTGGATAGTAGTTGTCTTAAACACCTAAACAACCATGGTTAAAATAAGACTTGACATTTCTACTTTGGATTAAGGTTGCTTTCTTTTTTTTTTTTTTTTAAGAGAAGCAGTGCTTGGATGTGATTGGTAGTTGTCTTGTTTAGTGATTCTTCAGTTTAACACACTTGCTATGGACAAAGAGCCTCTGTACATGTGTGTGGGGCTAAGCTGATGGAGACAAGAACACCTAAAACCATTCATTTGTTCTTGTAACATCCTTTTGTTAAAACTTCCTTCTTATGTCTTAGCAATAACTCCTGTCTAACACACTGAGCATAAGGTGGTAATCCTTGAGTAAACCCAGCACTTTCAGAACTCTTGGAAAAGCTACTCCAGTGTAGACATTGTAGTTGGAACTGTGTGCCTCCCCTCCATCCTCTGTGGCCCTCCTTTTCTCATTCTGATTCTGTGAGCCTGCCTTCCTATGCAGTATGCACAAGTATTGACTGCACAAGGGAGAGAGTGCCAAACTAGGGAAGAGACATTACAGTATTGGTAGCGGTGACCAAATTTGGAAATAGCTGAGTGTTTGCAAGCACAGATTGTTCACCTGGAAGTCACATGCACCATTGTGTTGGCACATGGAGACTTGGAGAAATCTTACTGACAAACGAGACTCTTACGGGGTCTGTAGAGAAAAGCCTGTGATCATGTGGGGATGCTGTGGCCTCTGAATTCAGCAGGGCGTTTGCAAGTTTATCCATAATAGAAGGGAGGGACTGGGAATCTGTTTTCCGAGATGGCTGCTGGAAAACCCAGCTGTGGATTTCTCATGCCCCTGCTGCCACTTTCCATCTTTGTTCTTGACTATTTTAAGTTGTGGGCACTTTTGGGGGAACAGGATTGTGGGAAGTTGGCAGGATTTTGTGTCACAGACTGAATATTTTGACATGTTCCTTGTGACTCTAGTACCCTTTTGACTCCAGTCAATAGTGATTGTTTTTCATTCCTGTGACAGAGATGTGAGGCCATAGAATTGGCTATGAATAAAGCTGTTTCACAGAAATGGCCTATTGAAAGTTTGCTTTTGTGTAATATTTCACAAAAACGAAAATGTGCATAACTGTTCCAAATGGATTTCAAGGGAAACAAGCACCCTTCAGGGCTTGCCAGAATTATCTACTGGGTTAGCCTTGCCCAACCATTTATCTCACTTGAAGTTGCTGTTGAAGACCATTTTCATTCCTTGTGCTTATCTGCTTGAGGTCCACAGCTGTGGATCCCACATTCCTAAAGCCTAACTGCAGGCAGCTCGCTCTCGTGGGCATGCATGCCTCTCGCTGACAGATGCTCCACCGATTCTGTGTGTCATTAAGCCCCCAAGTTAGTGATAAAGTTGTGACATGGTCATTGCTCTTGCGCTTTCCCACCCAGCCACCACAGAATCTGTTGCGGTGCTTTTTAAAAATAACCAGGAAAGTTGAGCGTTTTCAAGCACTTCATTCAGGGTATCCATGTTTCCCAGAATGTCAAGTTGAAATCGCAGCATGGTCAGCTCTACCTTTTTTTGACCTTTGAAAATAAATCCAAGCTGTCTCCCATCTGCTTTCCTTTCCAAAATGAACATATTCCAAAGAAAATGTGATTCCATTTACCTGGGTGTACTTTGGCTGGTTTCATGGAAGTGTTCCTAAGAAAAGGGATGGGAAGCCTAGCTAGCTAGTTGCTATTTGGGAATGAAGATGGACTGATGCATATTTTAAATGCGTTATCTTTAATAAATAATTCAAGTTACAAAGAATAATTTATCAACTACTTAGCCTTCCGTCATGTAGCACAAATAAGTAAAACCTGTCTGATCGTAGTGGTTCATGCCGATAATCCCGTCACTTGAGAATCCAACAAACCTGGAGGATTATCATGAATTTTTGGGGCCAGCCTGGGCTCAATAGTAAAATCTTTTTCTTTTTTTGTAAAGGACTAGATAGTAATTATTTGAGGCTTTGTGGGCCTTATGTGATTTGACTTGTTTATATTTTTAAAGGAAACTTTGCTGTGTTAAAACAAGAAGGAAAAGTAAAAACATTCTTAGCCTGATGGGTGTATAGAAAGTGGGCACAGATAGGATTTAGCATATGGACCATACTTTTCCCACCTTTGTGTACTTTGTTTATTTTCAATGACAAGTAGGAAGTAGTCCACTAGTGACTGTACTGAAATTTATCTTCATGGTGATAGTGTTTCTTATACTCTTACAAACTGTTGTGGATCTCATATATAGTTTATTTGATAGAGTGCTTGTCTCATAGTCCTGAAGTCATAGGCTCCATACCCCACACCACATAACCAAGAATTCAGCAGTGTCAGGTTCCATTTCAGCATGTAGCCAGTGCTAACTACTGTCATTAGATATCAGAACATGACTGTGCAGAAGCTGAGGGAAGCCTGAGATTTTATCATCAACTAGCAAGAGACTCTGGAGTGTTGCTATCTGCTGAGCCTGTGATTGATGACTGACTTTTTAGTTTTGTCCCACTAATTTAGTAATAAATAGTTGTTGAGTTGTTTTGGTTTGGGTGTTTTGTTTTATTTTGCTTTGTTTTTTAAGGGTAGACTGGGGACTACAGCAGTGGCTTTGTTTTGTGGTTAAGAGCACTGGCTGCTTTCCCAGAAGACCCGGTTCAATACCCAGAACCCAGAGTTCAGAGCTCTCTATAACTGTAATCCCTTGTGATCCATCCAATTCCCTCTTCTGGCTTCTGCAGGTACTGCGTGCATATGGTGCACAGGCATGCATGTAGACACAACACCCATACACACAATAAAAATGTTTTTTAACTGTTAAAAAAAAAAATAACAATCCTGGGTATGTCATCTTAAGAGGACTTATTCGTTTCAGAGAAAGGTATGTGTTTTCTTTAGATATGACATATTTGGAATCATGATCAGGACTAGTGAGATCCCTGCTTCTGATCCTGTCCTGTAAACTTAGCTAGTGGATGAATGTTCCCTGTGGCTCCAGGTACCCTGTTTGTGTTTCTTACTGTGGTAAATAGCCTTCGTATACTGTGAATAAGCAGCCCAACTAAGCCTGTGTCAACTCTGTATTAAACAGGGCAGATTCCTCTCATGTCTCAGCAGGGAAGCTCTGGGGCATGAGCTTCATCAAGGCTTGTGCTACAATAAATGTGCCTGCAAATTGACCCTTGTCTACGCTGATCACAGCAGGTGCTGTCCTTAGTAACAGCAGCCCAAGGAATACTCCTCATCATGAATGGAGTTTTCCATCTAACTTTTTAAAAGTCCTTGCTTTTGGTCAGTTAATACAAACAGATCGTTCAACAATGATAGCCACAGTAGATAATTAACTATGTTCTGAATGCAGTTCTTTGTGTTTTGATAAGACATGTCAGAATTAACTTCCCATTTGCTAGTGGGTGCAGTGAGGGAAATAGCCAAGGGTGGCCTCCTCATTCCCATGGAATCCCAACCAACATTTGAGAGTGTAAATAATACTGCAAAGGTTTTTTGCTTTTTTAATTATATAGGAAATCATCAGTTCCTTACCCAGCATAGTAAATGACAAATATGGGAGGAAAGTCCTATTGTACTTGCTGAGTCCCAGAGATCCTGCCCACACAGTCCGAGAGATCATCGAGCTTCTGCAGAAGGGTGATGGCAATGCACACAGGTAACTGACAGCTGACGGTGTGGTGCCTGTGTTCCTCTGCTTGGATGCTTTTGTGAAGAACACAGGCTCGAGGACACCCTCGTACATGGATCCCTCTTATTTCCCTAAAACTTCCTGGTCAATTCCATTGTTCAGCCTGGGGTTTTTGTCAGTCTCAGATCCTACCTTGTAAGGAAATGGCATGATCAGGCTGAAAGATTCCCTCTGAGCAGCTACCTGGCTGCTCAGGCATTCAAGAGTGTGCTTGATTTTTGTTTTGCTTTACTGTCAAAGCTGCTGGCATTGTGTATTTTAATGTCTTAAGAATAGAGTCTGTGAAGTGCTCTGAAAACATCCTGTCTTGCATGATACTTGTCATTGTTTGTTTTAAGACTGGCTGGATTGGGGAGGGTTACTTGTTTGTATTGTACAAAACAGCATCCTATATTGAAGTTTTATTTCTTGCTGGATCTTGGGAATGGAAAGATGGAGCCCAGTCTGCAACTTTCACTCATTGTCTGCATCCTCAGCAGGACAATTTTACAATAGAGGGTGCCCTGAGCTCTAGAGGTTTATGCTAGCAATATCTGCTATTTATCTTACCACCTCATTCAACATATTCCGACAGTAAGAAAGACACTGCCATCCGCCGGCGTGAGCTCTTGGAATCCATCTCTCCAGCTTTGCTTAACTACCTGCAAGGACATGCTCAAGAGGTGGTACTGGACAAGTCTGCATGTGTGTTGGTGTCTGATATCCTGGGATCTGCTACTGGAGATGTTCAGCCTGCAATGGATGCCATCGCCAGTTTGGCAGCAGTAGAACTACATCCTGGTGGCAAGGATGGAGAGGTGATGTGCAGCTAATTATAGTAGAGTCACAGAGACTGCAGAGGCCTCATTCATGGAGTCTTCAGAGTGTTAACAATATTGCCAATAGCACATTTGAAAATGATCAGAGCGCCATAGTGCAAGTGTTTGTCCTTCCCAGAAATGCAGTAATTCTATACCTCTTGAAGTCACATGCTATGACTCTTAGATAGCTGTGATTGGCCCTTTTACTACCTTTCCAGAATAGTTCATTCTTGCTGTGGCAGCTGCTTCCCCAGTGTGAAATTCTTTTTCTCCATTGCCCTGTGCTCCATCAATACAAAGGCTAATTTGTCCCAGGCCCCACAGTTCTCTGTGAAGTCTTCCCTAATTTTGGCTCTTAAAACAACACTTGCTCAGTCAGGTGCATACCTATAAACCTAGACTTAAGAGACAGAGGCAGGAGGAATAGGAGTTCAAGGTTATTCTCTGCTACATAAGGAGTTCAGGGCCTGCCTGAGCTACATGAGTCTCTCTCAGACAATATACTTGTTCATTCTAATCACTCTTGTTTGTATTTTCTTGGGCATGGTGTGATTCTACATTGCATCATAAGATCACTGATTACATGAAGTGCTAAACAGAACCCCAAAAGCTTACCACTCGAAAGACATACTATTTGAATAAGTAAAGTAATTATTTAAGTTAATATTGAAACAAAAACTATGAAGGACAACTATGGGTTCTGTGGGGTTGTGTAGGACCTAGCTTGTCCCCAGGTAGCTTTCCTGGAAACTGAGATGAGCCAAGTTGAGCCCTGAAGGGTTAGCAGCTCAGCCAAAATGGTGGTAGAAAGAGGCATGTGGGCTATGGGAAGGGTTTACTGCAGCTCTGAGGGAGAGTTTCTGAGCCCAAGACTCCCAGTTGGCAATAGCAAGCAGACAAGAGGAAGGCAGAGGCCAGATCACACAGGGCCTTTGTCCTATGCTGGCTTGTAGGCTCGCAGCTCAGGACTAGCTGGTGATAGGGAACTACCATTTTTTTGAAGCTTTGACCTCTGCTGTCACTTAGTCTCACAAAAGCCTTTATGTGCTAAATAGAGTAGCCTTTTATTATGATCCCTGGCATCGCTCAAGGATATAAAATAAGCTGTTCAAAATCTAAACCTTTCAGTCACTAATTGAAACAGCGATAAATCTGTCAGGAGTGCTTTAAAAGATACTCCCTGCTCTTAAGAATTGAATCCATTGGAAAGACACATGCTTGTCACTTTTATGCATACCTTTATGTTAGCTGAATGCTAACATCTGCATTCCAGTTCAGTTCCAGGGACTTTATATGTGGTTCCAATGAACAGTCCAATGGGTGCCTTGCGGCAGCCCAACATCAACACAGTGCAGAGGTGCTGCTGCCCTGGGCCAGAGTCTGCCTTCCCTGCTGAGCTCTTCTGCTCCGTCTTTGCCTGTGCTTGTTCTAGTCACAGCCAACTTCTACTGCCTTAGCAATCTCCTCCCATCAGAGTCTCAGGCAGCAAGGAAAGCAGAGCGATGGGACCTTTTCTTAGCTGGAAGGAGGTCTCCAGGCAGCTCCCTGTGGTGCCATTGGTGGGAATTGGTTTGAGTCACATCTGCTTCCAGACCAATCTGGCAGAGTGACTGGGTGGATAGGTCTGCTTACAGCCATTGAGGATGTGGCCCATAAAAACACAGCCTTTAGAGGAAATGGGTTGGGGGGCTACCTGTTGAGTCCAGCATCTTTTCCACAGCACCCTTATTCTTTCCACCTCCAATTCCCTGTGGCCTGGGTCATCTGACACTCACATGCATTTGATTCTGATAAGAAAGGATGCATGGTGTTGAGTGCCTCGCATGCTACTGACACATGGATTGGAAAAGACAAGTGGGTCGTGATCTGAAGCTCAGGCCCCTGGCTTCCTGGAGCAAATCAGATGAATGTGTGATGAAAAACTACTGCTCATTATTCCTTATACTACCGAGGGGAGAGCTCTGTCCTGTTGGAACAGTTGATAAGGCCAGCGAGTGAGCTGCAGAGTGTTTTTGTGATCTGCTCATTAGGTCATGGTAGTGCATGGTATTTGAAAACCATGCCGTATTCTTCCAAGAGGGTTCTTTGTATCTCAGATCATTGTACTACCATGGGGAGAGTTGGCAGGTTCGCCTCATTTGTAGAACATGGTGCTGTTGAAACAGAAACTCAACTAATCTCTGAACTACCTTGCAGGGGGCTGTGATCTTATACATAGCTATGCTTGTTGTATCCTGAGGATGTGATGGGTATTCTGGAAAAAGATGTCTTAAAACTGTGCAACTTAACTACATCCATGTCTATACATGGAATTGAGATGGGCTCACAGGCCAGAGATGGATGACAGCTTTGAAATAACACGGTTTGTTTCTCTTATAGCTTCATGTTGCCGAGCATCCTGCAGGACATCTGGTTCTCAAATGGTTAATAGAGCAAGATAAAAAGATGAAAGACAATGGAAGAGAAGGTAGGGCTTACTTTTGTATGTGTGTCTTACATGAATTTCTGCATTTCTGGACTGTATACTGGTCCTTTAGGTTCAGGTGGGATTTACCACCTATGTAGAAATCATGCCTATGAATATGTAAAGATTAAATTTCAAGGCCTGGGCTGCGGCTCAAATGTAGACTGCTTGCCTACCATTCAGTTTGAGCTGACTGGCTGGAAAGGGTGACAGGTCATGGCTTTGTTTCTTGAGACAGCCTGCAATTGTGTGGCCAGCTGGGCCATTAGTCAGGGCAGCACTGTCATATCTCTCTCTAAATTTTAATATAAGGATTTGGGACTATTTTCCTGAATTTTTTAGATAAGATGCTTTTAATATTCGAGAGTAATATGTAGTGAAGCAACCCGTTTGTTACTGAAAAAGTCGATGCATAGTTGAAATGAGATAGACAAGCTGTTAACTCCCAATTTCCTAGTGAATTTTCATTATAAAAATGCCAGAAGCCCTAAGACAAGGCTGAAGGGCTCAGGATGGTGGTCGTTTTCAAGCACAAATGAAGTGTGTCTATGTGGTTATGTATTGCTGTGTGACAGACTACCTCAGAGCTTAGTGGTACTCTGAGCAGTCATTTGGGGTTTAGTGAAGCTTGCCTCTGTCTACCTTCCAAGGCAACAAACAGTTTGGGTGTTAGAGTGTGCCCACTGTTGTTACAGTAGCTCATTCGCCAGACTGTCAGTTTTAGATTGAAACCAGCAGCCTCACTTCCTCTTCCTAGAGTGCTTGGGTTTGCACACATGGTGGTTGTTTGTTTGTTTATTGTGTGTGCGTGTGTGTTTATGGCATGTATGTGTGCCCTGGCACATGTATGGAGGTCAGGTAAGGCTAGCTGACATTTGTGCTTCTTGGGATTCTGTTTCTACCTCTCATGTCACCTAGGAACATTGGAATTATAGGAGTATGAGTGAGTAATCTCTGCATTACATAGAATTTGAGTTCAGGGCCTCAGTGTTTGTGCTGGAGCGCTGTACCCACCCTGGCCCCAGTGATTTGTTCTCAGATCAAGCATCCCAAGGAAAGGAAGCTCACATATGTTTATGCCTCATGATTAATCCTCAGGTCATCACATGTCACTTCTACCACGTTCCCTTGGTTTGGGCAGTGAGACCATCCTGAGTCATAAGACTGAGATTCTACCCTTAATGGGGGACTGACAACATCTAGAAATGCACACAATGTAAAACATTTTATTTGATCAACTTTGGAAAACAAGCAGCCCCACTGGCTGATTGTTGTCTCTATCAACCATGAATAGCTAGGGAGACTCCATGAGTATCTTTGACTTCATTATTATGCATAGTACTTTCAACATAGGTCATCCTTTCCTCTTCCTGCACCAAATCTCAGTCTCTAGAATTTCTCCACTGGCTGAGAATGAGTTGCATACAGAAGGCGTGGTGAATAAGATGCCAAGACCTTGGAAGTAGAGTTAAAGATAAAACAGTATTTGGGATGGAGGAGTCTTGGCTAGCCTGAAACTTAGGGCATCCCTCTTGGCTCAGCCTTTGAGGCTGAGACACAGGCAAAATTATTTTTGATACACAACTATGAAAGCGTCATAGAGAGAAATTGCCATGACTAACCCTGATAGTCATTCTTCAGCCAGTAACCACATTATTTGTCCCTTCCAGTTAAATGTTTTTATACAAGGGGAACTGCTTTTGGCTACATGTGGAGTAGCACTGTCAAACATTTACTTGCTGGGTAGGTCAAGGTTAAATCATTAAATATTACAAAGAAATGTAGATGTGACCAAATGAGCTTTTTAAAATAGTTTGTTTTTCTTGGGTAATTACTGCTAAAAAAATAGTTTGGAATTTGTATCAGAGTTAAGAAAATTGGCAGTATTAACATAATACTAAATCTGTACTAGAATTTTAGTTTTATGGGTGAGGATTATTTTGAACTTTTCTGTTGAAACATTTGCAAACTTGAAGGTATTGAGATGAGGGATGTTATGTTCACTATGTTCCGGTCTACTTTACAGGTTGTTTTGCAAAAACCCTTATAGAACGAGTTGGCATGAAGAACCTCAAGTCCTGGGCCAACATCAATCGGGGTGCCATTATTCTTTCCAGGTCAGTAGATATATCATGCGACAGACATGCACACTTCTTTTACCTTTATTTCTTTTTCTAGAATTCATTCCCAATAATGCAGGGTTACTCCATGACTCGTGGTTTTAGACAAATATTAAAAAGTACTTGTAGGGGCTGCTGGGACAAAGGCATTTGCCACCAAGCTTGACTGCCAGAGTTGCATGTCCAAGACCCAGGAGATAAAAGCAGAGAAATAACTCTCTTGAGTTGTCCTCTGATGTGTATACACATGCTGTGGCAGGGAAACAATAAGCAGATGTGACTTATTAAGTCCTCAAATGTGACTGTCATCTTTTGGGTGTCAGGTTATGGGGTTGTGACATTTACAGTGTACATAGTTTCATTACATTTGTAGTTTTAACCAAAGCATAATTACTTAATGAATAAGTTGTATGCCTCTGGAAACTCACAAAGTTCTTTAAGTCAAACTTTGTAGTTTTTGTTTTTGTTTTTTTCACTGTCTTTAGTGATTCCAAATTGATAAAGGATTTGTTAAATGAGAGAAGTTGATGTGTAAATGGAGGCCTTGCTTATAGATTGCTCTCTGGAGTAGTTTATGTTGCGTTTATGATGTACAGGTCATTGTTTAAAATGTTCATTTTAATATCTGTGATCTGTTTGAATCGGTTAGTGTTTTTCTTCTGCTGTGTTGCTGTCCTGGTTTGCTTCTCAGTTATAAAACACTACTCAAAATCAGCTTCAGGAGGAAAGGGTTTACTTCATCTTACAACTCCCGCGGGGATTACAGTCCATCATTGGGGAAAGTCGGGGCAAAAGCTCAAAGTGGACCTCGAACAGAGACCGTGGACAAATGCAGCTTACTAGTCTGCTCCAGTTTTACATTTGGCTACTTTTCTTAGGCAGCCCAAACCTATCTGCCTAAGGATAGTACTTGACACAGTGTGCTGGGCCCTCCATCAATTAACAATTAAAAAAGTGCCCCATGGCCAGGGTTTTGGAGGCAGTTACTTGATGAGGTTTCTGTTTCCCAGGTAACTCTACTTTGCATGAAGTTACAGATTAACCAGCACATCTTCTATCAGTGAGAAAACAGACACTCCAGCTTGAAGCATCTACCTTACTCAGTGTGCAGTGTAGCTGTGTTGTGTGGTTTGTAAACATTAGGTTAACTTGAATATATAATCTGGTTTACTGTATATACACAAGAATTCATTTTTTCAATCAGTGTCTTTGAATGTATGGGCATTACATGTAGATCAGGCTCTGCTTTTTGAGAAGTGAGATCATATTCCAATGGATGTTAAAGAGTCAAAACCCATTAGCTGTGACAGGAACTTTTTTGTCTCATATTTCTTTACCAGGCGTTTAGAATGTTAACACCTACTGACATGCTTTCATTGTGCTCAGTTAACTGGAAATTCCAGTGATGCCATGAAATTAATGTGTAAAGTTTGCCCATGGTCAGCATTCCCATGCATAGATCTCAGAATGATCTAGTGTGTTTATGTAGAGCTCTGCCTGGAACTGTATGGAGACACAAGCGGTGTCTGAGGTTCCAAATGGAAGTTGAACTGTTATGTGGCTTTAAATGCAGTCGTTGTATTTACTGGATACTTGAATAGCATTTGTTTGCCAAAATCCCTGCCTGTTTACATTTCAGTTAAAATGTGTGTTTTCTTTGGGAATGTTTAATGCTGTGTTTGTTGTCTGTTTACCACGGTCGTTATGGAGTTACTGAAAGAGCATTTTGGGTGGAAGGAGGAAAAAGCGTTGTATCTTGGCTGAGAAATAACTGCAGAGTTCCTTAGCGTCTAAGCATATAGGACTTAGACAGTCTGCCGACGCTTCAAGGCCTGCCCATTGAGCTCTCCTGGGTTGTCTTGGTTGTAAAACAAGAAGTTAATGATAAAGTTGTTAAGAAAGTAAGACATGTGGAATGACTTTCACTGTGTCTGTGTTTAGCACATACTTAATAGCTGCTAACTTGTGCTGCTATTATGTACCATGTGGCTGTTTAGCCAGGGTGTACGGAAAGACATTGAATGACAGATCCATTTTAGGGCACTTTACCACCATCTGTTCTCATCGCCTATGAGCCACAGGCACTGCCTGGTGCTGCTAACACACCTTGCTCTTTGTAGACATGTTCTTTTGAAAATGTCACGTAATCTCCTTCTAGAGTATGTTTCAGAGGCTAACATTTAAATGTGGTCCTAAAGAACTTGGGAGGGAAAGGGAAATTTGGGCCTAGTGGCCAGCAGTCAGGTGCCTGCGACCCAGCCTTGTTTAATGGTTCCTATTTATTGAGTGTGGCTCAGCTTGGCACCAGAGTGCAACCTTGAAATTCACATCGTCAGTAGTGGAATCTGTACCCAGCGTGTGTGGAATCCTGGGTTCTATTTAGACCAGGAAACTGAGTCTTAGACAGTCAGCCTGCTCTGGGTTGTGTGATTACTGACAGAGGGCAGGTCTCTTGCCAAATCAGGGACATTATTAGGTAAAGCCTTTCACTTCCACGGCACAGTGTCTGTCATGGGTGAAGATAGTTCAGTGACAAGCTCACTAACACTTAGCTTGCTTTTCATGCTTTGCCTGGCACACCTCCTCCCTGGGGTGAGTTCACCCGTAGAGACAATATTTCGGCCCTCTTCATGCATTTGGTGCTGTGGTGTCAGTGAGTGAGTAAGGCTCACGATCACTGCTTTTGAGCTGTTGCCCAGATAAGACAGTAGCCTTCTGTCTTAGCCACTATTCTGTCACTGTGAAGAGACACCCATAACTAAGGCAGCCAATAAAAGAAAAGTTCTTTGTGGGGGCTTGCTTAGTTTCCGAAGGCAAGTCCATGACCATCATGGCAGTAGAGAGGTGGACGTGACATTAGAACGGTAGCTGAGAGCTCACATCTGATCCCTAAGCAGGAGGCAGAGAGGTTAAGCTAGCTGGGTCCCGTGTGGGCTTTTGAACTCCAAAAGCCACACCTCCTGATCCTTCCAAACAGTTAACTGGGGACCAATCCTTCAAGTGTATGGGCCTATGGGGGCCATTCTCATTCAGGCATCCACACCGCCAACCAGCCAGTGTTAAAGCAGGGTGCAAGTCAGTCATGACATAGCCAAAGTCAGTGAAGTCTAGATTCAGTAACACCACCCAAGATTGGAAAGCGTTTCCATAGTTTCAGGATGTAGACTACTGGCTCTCATTTATTGCTGAATTTTAAGTTTTTCTTCTACATTATTTGTTCATTTTGTGGGTGTGGTTATCTGCATGTACACACATGTACTGGTCATGGAACAAGTTGTGGAACTCAGTTCTTCGGACATGTGGATTCCAGATATGGAAGTCAGGTTATTGGTCTTGGTAAGAAGGCAGGTGACTTTACCTGCTGAGTCATCTCACTGGCCTTCATCTGATGAGTTAAAAAAATAATAATCTATGTAATACACTACATATAGCTAAGGAGGTGACTGAACAGTGACTTCCTTGCGCTGTCCATGTGGGTGGTGTAGCAGATTCAGGATTCCCATGACATTTTATTCTGTCAACCCTTTTCCTTTCTCCAGCCTTCTTCAGAGCTGTGACCAGGAAGTTGTGAGCAAAGTCAAAGCTGGACTAAAAAGCCTGATTCCAACGTTGGAAAAAAACAAAAGCACCAGCAAAGGAGTGGAAACTCTGCTAGAAAAGCTGACTGCCTAGGCGTGCTGGACAAGCAAGGGGAACCTGCTTCCCACAGAGAAGAAGGGCGGGTCCGCCATGCTCAAAACTGGACTCTAAACATGTATTCTTTGTTAAAGGACCTATTTATATAAAATAGTTTCTAAAAGGCGCTTTTTGCTTAATGCCAACTTTCTGACCTGTCGGGGCAAGTACTGCACAGGTGCAGTGTGTGGCATCAGACTGATGCCATGAGCCTGGCTGTGTGTGGTGTGGTTGGATGGCTTGATGTGGGACAGGAGCCAGCAGCAGTCTGCGGAGGCTTCCTGGGAAAGGTGGACTTTCCAGGACTGCTATGACAAAAGGATGGGCAGAAAAGGCCACATGGAATGTGGTGGTAGCCTGTGGCGGGGACAGCACTTTTCTAGCTGCTGTGCAGACTGAGTGCAGTCGGGTTTGCTTTGAAAGCTGCTCTGCTAAGTTCAGCACATGGAAGAATTAGGAGATTATGGGTCATTGCTGGGAAAATGTTACCTCTGGATTTGGGCCTTCAGAGTAAATATCTTGTGATAGGGTGTTCTCTCCTAAAATTACAGCCCTCAGGGTGAGTAAGAGGGCTAGCCTGTTGGAGTGAGAGCTTTGAGTGCAGGTAGGCTGTTTGGCTCTAGCAGTGAAGCTAGAGAAGGTCTCTAGATCACTTGGGCTCATGTGGCAGGATTTTGCAGTACAGACCTCATCCTTACTCCAGGTGTCTGGTGTAATGAGACACCTGTCTGGCCTGTGAGTAGTTATGCCCTCTGGGGAATTGGCTGTGCCTTACCTGCTCTGACTTCAAGGTCCTAGGACTGCTTATGTGGCTTCTGGGACTCTGTCTGCTGTCAGAATATATTAAACCCTTTCCAAAGGTTTGACACCTGTCGCTGAGCATATGGGGAAAGGAAGTAAATGGGGAAAAGACAGTTTGTTTTTGCTTCTATGTGCTTAATATATCATGATTTGGGTTTGAGTTCTCTATAGAAAGGACCATTCAGAGATGAGAAATGGAGGTGCTACATGCTTCATCCTTAAAAGTGAAAAGCTAAGCACATAGTTTTGTGCAGCTTGTAACAGAAGCAGCCGTCTCCTAAACCCCTAACTCACGATTCCCATAATGACTTGCATTCTTAGCTCTGGCAGATTCTAAATGTGCCTTCTATTATATATTTGACTATTATGTTTTATATGCACATTTTATATACTGCAGAAAATGCATGCTATGAACTTCACCATTCCTCCTCTTTCCTCGCCCCAGTGCAGCTGCATCTGTTAAAGGGCTCTGCATACATTGTTGAATTGAATTATGTCATCCTGAGCCACCATTATGTACCGGCTACCGTTTTGTTTCCCATATAATTAGTCACTGTCAGATTTGTTGTCATTTGCTTGGGTTTTAACATTCCTATTACTAGATGCCCTCCCTCCAAAACTTCTCACCAGAATGCCTTAAAACACCTCTCGGGTTGCATTGCCACCTCCCCTACAGCCATTTTCCTCTTCTGTTTGTGAGGTGTGACTCCCCATTGTCCACTCAGGTGCTCCATCAGTATCTCCCACCTCGTGTGTCCCCTGTGAGTCACAGGTGTGTGTCACTCATCCAGCCATATGCACATTTCCTCTGAGGCTTATGCAGAAGTTTAGGACAGAGTCAGCTGGCGCTTCTTGGAAGAAGGGTAGACTTGCTGGGGACTGTTCCTGAGAACCCAGAGCTCCAGTCCAGCTGCCTGGCAGCTGTGGTCATGAGGGCAGGGTGTTTGGAAATTGCTATCTTGCCACTATAAGGAAAGATAGCAGATATGCTGAGGATGGCTGAGCAAGTAGTATAAAGGATTGAGACCTGTCATGATATTGGTCTTCTGTGTTAGCCTCAAACTCCTGATGACATGGAAAGCAGACCTCCATTTTCATTTATATTCATTTGATTGCAAATTATTGAATTCCATATCCAACATAGAAATTTGCAGCCCAATGAGCTAGCCTAGCTCAGAATACTATTACCCTTGCACACTGCCCAGCACTTGAGGTCAGTCAGCGGTCCCATCTGGAGAGACTTCTGGCTTTCTGTGTGTCCTGTAGAATTGCATGCCCACCGCCATCATCCTGCACTCTCATCTCCTGTGGAAAGCCCATTTCTCTTATTCCTTACTTTTACCTGAATGACTCACAGCCTCTAGTAGGCTGCCTGTGAAGTCAAATAGATGCTGGAAAGTCTGAAGCTCTACTCTTAGACAGTTTAGCTGGATGTAGAGTTCATATAAATAGTATAAAGTTAATTTAATCACAGAATTTGGAAGCATTACTCTTGTCTGTAGTGTATAAAGTTGCATAGTTAAGCCCAATGATATCTTGATATTTAACAGGTACAGCCTTTGGGGTAGTGGGTGAAAGGGAAAGTTTATAGAAAAATTAGACAAGTTCTCTGCGTCCCAGGATCATATCCATAGGTATATGGTGTGTATCTCTTGCGTTTCAATGAGAAAAGTGAGATCCTTCATTCTGGAAGGTGTATTGTCTGGTTTTTCATCCATCACCACCACCACCAGATGTTTCTTATAAGAACTTGTGTGTATTTGTATTTTAATTGTGACTCTATCCTTTAATAGTTCAGAGACACCCACCCAGCTCAGCGGCCCCAGGTGTGGATGCTGTTTTGGACTGTCTTTCCTTTTTGTTGTTTTATTTCTTTGACTTTCTTTGTGAGTTACTTCCTCCACTTTCTTGGCTCTCCCTTCCAGTGAAATGTCTTTTTCTTATTTCTAGGATATATGTATGTGGCTCTCAGGATTCTGTATTTATGGTGGATACTTTTGTTTTTTCTTTGCCACTTTTCTGATTCCCTGTCTACCTGGTCTCTATTGGAGGCCTCCTTTCTCCATACATATTGCAGTCCCTGTGGGAAATGGGGTGGTACCCTGCTCACTGAGGTCCTCCAGATGTCAGTGCCTGGGCCTTTTTGTGGAACCCTGCTGTGCTTCCTGGGGAACTGTGCCATCAACTGAAGCCAACACTGCAGGTTTTCAAGGACCAATCTGGATCTCAATAGTTGCCCTCCCTCTCACACCTATTATTGAACAATTGGAGCAATATCTAGTCCACAGAGTCTAGGGTTGGGAAGGGGTGGGTAAACATTTGAGCTGGTCCCTGTTTACTTTGTTCCTATGAATCTATACCATGGCTCTATTATGTGTGGAAGCAATAGAGATGATATGCAAGTTCGTAAACAGTTTTCAAATGGCTTTAAGTACAAAAACCATAGACTTGGCTTCCTAAAAGACCATTTTCCATGGATAAATGTAAAGGTTTGAGAGTTTCCATAATGGGAAAACTGGGTTGATTGTAATTCACATCAAGTCCTTCCTTTTTGCAGCAGTTAGACATTGCCCACGAGGAAGGGGCATGCCTATCTTTTCAATTACAGTGTTTTTGTAATGGGATAAGGGACTCAGAGGGCATGGCTTCTCTTTTTGGTTTTTGTTTGTTTTGTTTTGTTTTGAGACAGAGTCTGTACGTAGCTCTGCCTGTTTTGAAAGAAACTCACTATGTAGACCAGGATGACCACAGACTCACAGAGATCTGCCTCCCTACTGCTGGGATTTAGTCCCCCAAGTACCAGGATTAAAGGTGTGCACCACTACACCTGCCTGAGGCCATGGCTTACATGACCAAACTCAAAAGGCTGTAAAATAGGACTTAGCATTTCCTTTTATATTTTCAGTGAAATTTTGTGCAGGTCATGTCTTAATTAGAGCAGATGAATCTCTTCTAATAGTAAATTTTGGGCTGGCAAATGGCTCAGTAGATGTCTGCCACCAAACCTGACAACTTGAGTTTATTTCCTAAGGACCTACTTGGTGGGAGGGATAAACCAACTCCCAAAGATTATTTTGTGGCCTCCATAGAGTCACTGGAGCATGACTGCATCATCATCATCACACACTCACACACACACACATTCACACACACAGAGAGAGAGAGAGAGAGAGGTTTTTAAAGTTAAATCTTGCTGGGGTGTGCAAATGTGTGCGTGTGTGTGTGTGTGTGCGTGTGTGTGTGTGTGTGTGTGTGTGTGTGTGTGTGTGTGTGTGTGTGTGTGTGTGTGTGTGCGTGTGTGTGTGTTCAGAATAATGGTGAGTAAACCACAAGGCTGGCTTGTCTGAGCATGCCTGTAATCCCAGCCCTTGGGAGGCTTTGACTGGATGATTATGAATTTGAAGCTAGCCTAGGCTAAAGTGAGTAAGAAACAAGAGTAAAAGAACACAATGTCTCAGACATCTGTTTATATAGAGCCATTTATAGGATAGTCTTTTTGTACACTTTGAAGATGTGTCTGTTTTACCTAATCTGCCTAAGGCACCTTCTGATTGGTTTAATAGAGAGCTGAATGGCCAATAGCTAGGCAGGACTTCTGGGGGGGGAGGGAGAGGAAGACTTAGGAGGGGGATTCAGCAGCAAGATGCAGAGGAAGACAGGTATACAGTATGGAAGAGAGGTAATGAGCCACATGGCAGAATATAGATTAATATAAATGAGTTAAGTTTAGAAGCTAGTTGGGAATAATCCTAAGCTAAAGGCAAAGCTTTCATAATTAATAATAAGCCTCTGTGCCATTATTTGGGAGCTACCGGTCCAAAAAAAGTCCAGTTACAGCCAATTACACTGAACTTGGAACTGGCCTTGTAGCTCCATAGCAGAGAACTTGGCTAGCATGCAGGAGGCCATGAGTTCCACTACCTGCTGCAGCCCAAGAAAGAAAAGGCAAAGCACAGCCAACTCGGAGTTGTGATGCTGCTTAGTCAGACAGGCCGTACCATGCTCTCCTTCAGTCCTTTCTAAACTGAGACACCTGCAAGGAGCCCCAAATCCCTTAGCCTATGTTGTAGAGAACATGGAACCCTAAGTGAGTGGATTGTTGACATGGGCATGGCCATGGCAGTGATCCCAGTGGTAAAGCCTTCCCTGGAAATTGGCTAAACCTGCCTCCTAACCCTCCCACCCCCTGCTCTGTGTGCAATAACTGCCTTCCTGTTCACTTGTGTACATACAAGAATCAGTTCCTCCATCAGAGAGCCCTCTCCACCTGATCCCAGCTTTTCTGTGTGTCTTGTATTGGCCTGCCACCCCAGTCAAGTTTCCAGGACCTAGCCACACAGAGCAAAGGTGTGCACTGCATCTGGATGAATTCTTCAAATTTTCACGAGTCACCTCACCCAGGAGACGTAGTATGCAATTTATGGGCAGTGCAAAGTAGTTGCTCTGTACTCGTTAGCCTGCAAACAGTGCCATGCCCATGACTGCACTCCAAACAATACCCTCAAACTTATCGCTGATGCCTCTTCTCTGAAAGCTGTTAAGGAATGGTGCTTTGACTCTTGCTAAAAAGGAAACTGTCTCACTCATTTACAATATTTTACTCAACTGGTAAGCATGTTTGTAAGCTCGTAGATGGATAGAGTTGCAAAGATGTGGGAATAAGACATTTTGGCCTGTGTTCTGTTCTTAATTACATCTTGGGAGAACAAGATTGTCTCTTAGCTTGGGTGGGAGGGTGATAGCGGTCTGCTAAGGTCGTGAGAATCATCTGACATTGTGCTCTTAATGGCCTCGATTAAGCATAATGAATAATTTAGATATTTTAAATCACTTCCAGATGCTTGAATACAGACTCCTTTTTAAATAGAGCTTGTCTTGCGCCTAAAGCTGATATCCCTAGCCCTGTCTGCATCTGCCAGTGAGTGGATACAGATGATGTGCTGTTGCTTCAACAGCAGGCAATGATGGGACACAAGGCCAGCATCACAGTAGGAATGTGTTCTCTGGTAAGCATTCAACAAACTCAACCATTCTTCCGTTTGTAATTCGGTATCTAAACCAGTAAACATGGACCTGCTGGAAGTTACAGCCTTCCGGGCACATGTGTTTGCCTGTCTGGCACCTTGCCAGCAGTTGAGTTGATGATCATCTTGATTCGGAAAGAGGAGACCCACTTCAACCCAGGAATTATGACCACAGGTCCCCAAAATCACAATTGCTTCTTTGGAGAACAGAACAGTGATTGGTTAACAGATCAAAGCACTCTGCTTAGTTAATAGCATGCAGTCAGAATTGAGAACATTTGAGTTCTACAGCTTCTGTGAAAGAAATGGTGAAAGGTGCTTTCTTCGGGCTCCTTGGGCCCTTGACTGAGCTGCTTACACAGGTATTGCCATACTTCGTCACTCCATTCTGCACACCTTAAAATTACACCTTAACAGATCTTTCCGTTTGCATCTTAACAGGGATGTATTAATATGACTGGTATTTGGAAGGCGGCTTCTTTTTCTCGGTGACAATGTAAGATAGCAGACCCCTGAACTCAAGGTGTGTTAAGGCATAGTATTCTGCCAATTCCTGTCTTCTCTGCAGCAGTCTGGTTTGTTTTTCTGTAATAGCCTTTCAGTCCTTGAAATCTTTATTGCTGGGTGAGCAGGGCGAGAAGGCATGTCTTCTGAAATGTATTGGTACACAGATCACACCCCTGTGAAGGATATTGTCTGGGAGGGTGCGCCAGCCTGGAAGGACTGATGTGGAGCCTAGCTTTGCAGTTTGGTTGACTCTGTGTGTGTGTGTGTGTGTGTGTGTGTGTGTGTGTGTGTGTGTGTGTGTGTGGCGTGTGTGCGCGCGCGCGTACATCTTCAGCTTCTGTTTTCTCTCTGATGAAGATAATGCGCACCTCCCCACATCTTTGTGAAGATGAAATGAGTTTGTATGTAAAACACCTGCTACTGGACCCAGCCCTATCGGGAGTGGTTCTCTAGCCAATCAGGGGTCGTTCCTCAGGCCTAGCTTGCTACATAAGGTGGAATGACTGACAGCCTAGAAACTATTCAACAGCACTATGACAACTCTAAGACTTGCAAGTGAAACTCTAGCCTTTGGGGGCAGAACATTCTTGCCTTTCTGCCTCTATTTCCCTGCACACAGGATTCCCTGGAGCTAAGCATTAACTGCTTCCGCTATTGTCTAGGGTAAGAACAGATCTGCAATCCCATGCAGTCACTCTGCCTACAGGTTAGGAAGCCTGAGGGAAATCATCTGAGCCCAAATATAATCCTTTTGAAATGCAAATAACCCCATGGAAATAGCACCTTGAGTTGTTGCCTGTCATAACACCTCTCTGTGAAGTCTATCAACTCCATTATGTCGATGTGGTAGAGCAAGGCAAGTTAGAAAGAGAGGCTGTTTCCATGGGGTAAAGGAAGGGAGTAAAATGAGGTCATTTCTAGGCTTAGTGGGTGTAGGTTCAGCAGGGAAATGGGGGCCTTTCTGTTGCCTTGTAGTCTTGGCCTCCAAAGGTCAAGTTTGAGTCAGTGCCAAGAGGCAAGACAGGCTAGCCCCAGGTGTCAGAAATACCTTGGATTTCTTTGAAGTGGCTGCTCCAGGGGTCTGCCAACTAGCCAGCAGCTGATCTTGATCTTCAGTTTCTTTTCTGAAGCACCTGAGTTAAACCCTACTTAGTGGGCAGGAGAGTCGCTGGATGTAAGCAAGCACCCCCACTCCTACCAGGTCTGTCTTCAGAAGATCCGCTAGTGCAGTATGGGCCTGATTCTGACGGGGAATGTGGGCAAAGGGTGATCTCCAGAGCCCTCCACTCTTCTCCATGTGAAGGTAGGAGTCCCTGAAGATCTCAGGATGCTGTGCCAGGCTCATGGAGGCTGTGTGTGGAAAGATGTGGGTGGAACGAACATTAGGTGGTCACATGTTCCTAGACATGTTTGGGACCTGCATCACAGTTACAGGTTATAGATTTGAATGAAAGATGGGGAAAAGAGGCAAAAACAAAACCTCTACAGTCTGGCAAAGGGATCCAGATTTGATTCATTCAAGCGTGCTAGAATAATGTCTGTCCTCTTCAGTCTTTCTGAGGGAGACATAGCTATTTGTAAAGTGGAGGCTAATATAATGTGTAGAATTGCAAACGCTAGCTATCTAGTAGCACAGGAAAATCTAGAGGAGTTGGCCTCTAGAATTTACCCATGTTGATCTAAATTTGCCACCTTATTTTAGGAGTGTGTGTGTGTGTGTGTGTGTGTGTGTGTGTGTGTGTGTGTGTGTGTGTGTGTGTGTGTGTGTTTCAAACTGCTCCATATTTCTTTGAACTTACTATATACCTCCAACTTACTTTTGTATTGGTAAGTTATGTAAATCTGTGATTCATTGTATGTTTTTGTGAGGATAGTTTTTTTTTTTTCAGTCACAATGCTGTAGTTTGTTGTTTCTGTGTTCAGTGCTTTAGGTATAATTATGTTATTTTGCAACCTTTCTGTTCGACAAAAGCTAGACAACATCTGGCCCTGGTAAAGGCAATAACTGATTCCTAAATAGGAAAAGCTGTCTTCCCACTGCTATTGTGGCATCAGCAGCAGTGCAGGGATGGAGATGCTGTGAAGAGCTGTTTTCTTGCATTCAGGTTGCATTTAAGTTTGTTCCGAAGAAAGTGTGAGTGACATCTTCAGTTACTGAGTGTCTCAGTTACTGTTCTGTTGCTATGAGGAAATACCAGGACAAGGCAGCCCATAGAAGGAAGGAACCTTCAAATTGAGGGCTTCATTATAGTTTCAGAGGCAGAAAGCATGACAGCAGGCAGGCAGACATGCATGGAGTTGGAACAATAGCTGGGAGCTCACGTAAGATCCACAGTTACTCAGCAGAAAGCGGGCCACAGTGGACCTGGCATGGGCTTTTGAAACTCTCAGGCCCTTCAACTTCAGCAAGGCCTGGCCTCCTAATTCCTAAACAGTCCATCAACCGGGAACCAAACATCTCAATATATGAGCCCATGGGTGCATTCTTATTCAAACCACCGCACCAAGGAACATTAAAGCGTCTTGCTGGCTTGAAATTTGTTCCTTGAAGTTTTATAATTGAGGAAAGCAGGAGACTTCTCTCATTAGGAGACCTAAGCCAAGAAACTTTGCCCATACACAATTTACAATACAATCTTTTGAATAAAGAAAAGCAGAAAGCACATAGCATGAAGGGAACATTTGTTTCAAGTTTAAAATGGGAAAAAAAAAAAGCCTGATATTCTATTAAAATGAGGGACAGCTTAAAATATCTCTCTAGAGAAGCTGCTTAAAAAGACCAGAAAAAGCACAGTCAAAAAAAAAAAAAAAAAAAAAAAAAAAAAGACGTGAAGTCCCAGCAAGTGGGGAGGAATAAGTTTGCAGCTCAAATTTAAGTCAGTCAGCAATAAAAAAAAAAAAAAAAAAAAAAAAAAGGGCTAGAAAAGCAAGTGTCTTCGTGCCTACATATTTCCTTAGCTCTCCCTGGCCTGGGACTTTTTTGATGGTGTCTTTTATATTCTTTTCCTTTTCTTTGTCTTTTTTCTTCTTTGTCTTTTTTCTTCTCTCCCCCCCCTATATTATGCACATACAGTCAACTCTCTCTATACTCATATAGACAGCTCTGTATATGTAGATTTCTGCCAACTGAGAATCCAAAATAGTTTTGAGACTGTATCATGTAGCCCTGGCTAGCCTGTAACTTCAGATCCTCCTGCCTCCACTTCCCAAGTACTGAGATTACAGGCATGTGCTGACAGACCCTGTGTACGTGGTGCTAAGGCACAGACCCAAGGAATATACAGGTGATAACTGGTTTCCAAATAGGAAAAGCATGCTTCTCTCATGCATTCCTGGCAAACACTTTGCCAAGTGAGCTATATTCCCTGTCTCAGAAAATGTATTTTTCAACCTTTTCATAGACCTGGAGAGGTGGCTTAATCAGTAAGGTGCTTGACACACAGGCATGAGGCCACAAGTTCAGATCCCCGAGCATCCATGTGTGGCAGCGTGCAAATCCCGGTGCTTAGAGATAGGAGGTGAAGAGGGATCCCGGGCTTGTGGGCCAGCTAGCCTTGTCAAATAGATGAGCTCCTTCCTATGTAGCAAGAAGCCCCACCTCAGAAAATATGGTGGGTAAATTGAGGAAGACACTGATAGTGACCTCTGGTCTCTACTCCCACCATTAATACCTGCGCATAGGCATGTACACACATATATTCGCACATCGTGTGTGTGCTGAACATGTATAGACTTTTTTTCTTGTCACTTCTTAAGCAGTTAAGAATAATTAATGGCTTGAGATTTATGTTAGGTATTGTGTAAGTTATGTAGATATTTGGTGGGTGACTTAAAACGTACAGGAAGGTATACTTCAGTGAGCATGTGGACCTTATCAACATATCCTGATGGGCCTAGGGCTTACAGCCATGGCTGTCTAGAGATGGGTTGCATTTCCTGTTTCTTGGAGGCAGTGTTGCCCACCGGTTTCCTTCCCTGTCTTATGCCTCCCATGTGTATTTCAGGGACTTTACCAGTGGCACAGTATGAGGTAAGTGCAGACGGGATCTGTACAAGGCAGTCAGTGGCTGCCAGTGAGTGATGTGGCTGAGCAAAAGAGTCCCCACCTTCTTCGTGGGTTACAGTGAGGGAGAAATTTTCTATTCTTTCCCATTCCAGGCAATACCTGGTGTAAGTCAATCCTATTTGCCCTACTAACTAGTAGAGTTACGGAGAGTTTACTGTGGGCACAGAGTGAGAGACAGCTTGACCAAAGGCTTTGAAGTTGGCCTAAGAGTCAAGGCGTTATTATGGTACAGTGTAAGATCTGTGGGTAGACAAGAGTTCTAGGCCCTCTAGTACATAAGCATGTGACTTGGACCAAGCTAATCACATTTTCTGGGTCTTCACTGTGTCCCCCATAAGAAAGGGACCTTGAGATACATCAGGTGTTTTTCAGACCAGACCCTTGAGCCCTAGTTTCTGTAAGACCCTGAGTGGAGCAGGATGGGGCAGTGCACATTGGAGTCTAGAACACCTTTGCAGGACTCAACCAAGTCAGCCCAATTGTATCTGCTTAATGTGTTCAGATTTGGAGTGGAGGTCTTTTGTAACCATGCTGTGGTTTGGAAACAGCAAACCAAAGCTAGAGAAGCACTCATCAATGTCATCTCCAGTGTTCCTTCTAGATTAAAGGGGCCCCGATTACCTGACCATGATGGCCTTCCCTATGTCCTTGGTGCTATCAGCAGGCAGTGCTGAGCATAAAGCCTTAAGCTGCAGACACGTGTCCCATGAAGCCATTGGTGTGAGTAGCTCAGAATCTACACTCCATAATCATGTGTTCATGATGTAGCATTTCTTTCCAAAAGAAGGATCCTAAATTGCACTGAACTCTAGGCTCCATGCTGCCTTGTGCTAGCCCTATGCTTCTTACTATGCAGGCATTTTTACAGACCTATCTGGAAATGCATTAGGACCTTCCAGCTGTTAAGAGAGTGGGTGGGAGTAGCTTCACAAACTCAGTAGTATTAAGTGATGGCTAAGTCAATAATGTTCTTGAAAACAAGGCATATTGTAAGACATCAGGCGGGATTTCCTCTTCATCTCCTCCATCATCACAGTGGCATAGCGTTGAATGCATGCTTGACGATGACTTCCCTACTTTCAACCCATCTCTATTGCTTTCTATTCATGGACATGGGTTGTGCTAGTTAGTTTTCACTAACTTGAAATAAAGTCACCTGTGAAAAGGATACATCAGTTGTGGGATAGCTTCTGTCAGTCTGGCTTGTCAACGTGTCTGTGAGACATTTTTTTAATTGTTAACTGTCTTAGTTAGGGTTATTGTTGGCTGTGATGAAACTATGATCAAAGATACTTAGGGTGGAAAGGGTTTATTTGGCTTACATATCCCAAGTCACAGCCATTCAGGAAAGGCAAGGCAGGAACTGAAACCAGGGGTAGGGCAGGGGATAGAACCTGGAGGCAGGACCTAATGCAGAAGCCATGGAGGAGTACTGCTTACTGGCTTGCTCCTCATGGCTTTTTCAGCCTGCATTCTTATAACATCTAAGAACACTCACTAGCCCAGAGGGGCATCACCCTACTGGGCTGAGCCACAAGCTTGCCTACAGCCCAGGCTTATGGAGGCATTTTCTCACTTGAGGTTCCCTTCTCTCAGATGACTCAAGCTTGTGTTAACTTGACACAAAAGTAGTTATCACACTAACTAATGTGGCAGGGCCCAGACCTCTGTGGGCTGTGCCAGCCTTAGTCAGATGGGCTTGGGCTATGTAGGAAAAATGGCTGAGTGACCCAGAAGTTTTCCTTCATGGTCTCTGTTTGAGTTCCTGTCTCCATGTTCCCGCTTGAGTTCCTGCTTTGACTCCCTCCATGATGGAGTGTGATGTGTTGTTCCTGCAAGTTGGTTTTGGTCAGTTTTATCACAGTAACAAAAAGCAAACTAAGCTACATCTTCAGGGCCACTTTCTCACCTAGAAAATGAGTAGCAATTCCCCCATTGAACCGTGACGAACCAGGATACCACGGCATGGTGAATTTAGAATAGTCTACATGCATAGATTGTGCACATAGGTTCACTTTCTTTACTGCCATTGTCGGATGGCTGGTTACAACAGAAACAAATGGTTTATTCTCTCAAAACCCCAGAAAAAGGCCCTTGATTTTTTTTTTTTTAAAACTCATTTTGTCATGGCTGTGTGGTTTGTATGTATGCATGGTTTTTCAAGTGTGACATATATGTAGGGGATGGCCACATATGTATGTGCACACGGAGACCTGGGCATGATAACAGGATCATCTTCCATCACTGTAGCAACTTCATTCATTGAGGTGGGATCTCTCAATAAAACCTAGAGCTCACTGATAGGCTAGTCTTGCTAGCTAGCTTGTTCTGGTGATCCTATCTTTGCCTTCTGAGATCAGAATTATAGGCAGGCTACCAGACCCAGATAGAATTTATGTGGGTTCTGGAGATGCAAAGTGGTCTGACAAATACTGTAACTACTGGGCTGTGGTTAAATAGCTAGCACAATACCCTGTCTCTCTCTGTCTCTGTCTCTCTGTCTCTGTCTCTCTCTCACACACACACACACACACACACACACACCACCACCACCACCACCATTTTTTCTTTTACTTTTTTAGGACCTTGATTTTGAACTGGGTAGTCAGGTATCCAACCAACATTCATTCCCATTTACTTCATAAAAAAGTGTCTTGTTTTTGCTGTTATTTCAGTTTTATGTTTGACACACTAAAGTAGGGTGAATGGTTTGCATTCTATTCCCTTGGACCTAGCTGTGATCACTGGATTCCAACAGCTGTCCTGGTGAACCTATAGACAAGGTTCATACATGGCAGTGAAAATGGTGGCAGCTTCTTGGTTCTTCAAGTCTTTGCATGGCCTCCTCAAATTCTTATGCAGTGGTTCTGGAATCTGCAGAGAACTCACTCATTAAAAAGAGTTCTATATCCTACCCAAAATGTTTCCGACTGCACAGATTTGATTTGAAGTGGAAGACTTGGTAGGTATTTCTAACAAGTTCTGAGGTGATGTGGATGGCATTAGTGAAAGATGAGACTATATGATAGGAAGTAACATCTCCCTTGCATAAGCCACTGCTATTTGGGATGCTCTGTTATTATTGACATTTATAGCTCACTCTTACACACAGTAAAATGGCTAAAATGTTCCTCAAAGTGAACCAGAAAGCCAAAGGAAGTTGCAAATTGAGTTATCACCCTCTGTAGTATTCACACGTCAAATGTTCACGGAGGACCATGTATGTGCTAGGCATGTATAAAGATGACCCAGACAGGCATGTTGTGCCTAGCATCCGCAGGAATGCTGGTCAGTCATACTGGTAACCAGTGTGCTTGTTACTTTCTCTTTCTGTGATGAAATACCTGACTGTAGCAACTGAAGAAGAGAAAGTTTCATCATGGCTCAGTTTGATATGTTAGCCCACCACAGCAGGGAAGAGGGGGTGATGAGGGCAGCTCTAGCTGTGGAGGCAAAAGTATAATGATGCAGCTGGTCCCCACGTCTCTGCAGTCAGGAAACAGGGCTGCTGCTGCTGAGCTGAACTCTCCTTCCTCCCTTGTTTGTGGACTAGGACCCCAGTTCATAGGATGGTGCTGCCCACATTCAGGGGGAGTCTTCTCAGTTAAACTCTCTGGAAGGACACGTGCATGCGCGCACAGGCACGCGCGCGCACACACACACACACACACACACAGGGGGGGGGGGCTCCCAAGCAATTCTAAATCCAGTCAAGCTGATGGTGAAAATTAAGCATCATAGGAAGCACCTGAACCCGAAAGAGGGTAATAATAATAAAAGAAAAGCCATTGGCTCCCTCATCACTCAGTCTGCAAATGGGGTGAGTCCTGGAATTTAAGTGGATCACAGAGTCCTCTTAAAGAAGAAGTAGCTAGTCCCAGCTGCACCTTGAAGTCATCTAAAGAGCTTAGCCTATTTATCAGGGATTCTTGGGTAATTGCCTACAGTGGGGATCCGGTACTTGGAATATTAAAATACCGTGGATGAATGTGCTGCCTTTCAACAGTGAAAACCACTGGTCTAGCCTTACAGAGAGACTGGGTAGTTTCATCCAAAGTTCTTGGCATAGAGTTAGTGGCAGCTCTGCTGTGCTGCAGAGTGTTCTTTAGATGCCCTGATGCTCTTCGGACCTGGCCACAGCCAGGTGCAAGTTACTTCTCCCTCAGCAGGCAGATCTGTGACAGTGTGTCCCCCAGCTCACTAACAACTTGCTACAGCTCATCAGTTACCCTAACAAGATTTTCCTTGGTGACAGAAAAACAGATCATTTTAATTAGCATTAGATAATGAATTTAAATGGCATTGCAGTAATTCCAAAATATCCCTTAACTGTCCTAAATAACATCATGCAGGCAGTGCACCAGTGGGATTTGTTGCTCAGAAATCTCCATGGCAAGAACATAGTTCTTTAAAGTCTCTTTACTTGAGATTATTTTCCCTGGAACATATAGTCAGGCTAGAACTGTGCTGTAGGGACTTACATGTCATCTGGTGGCCTTGTGTTTTGGCTGTGTGAATATCTGCTCATTTGCCTGTCCCTGAGTAGAGAGAGTTTGTTCTCTGTCTCCTGAGGAGTCCCCCATCCATTCACAAAGCTCTTTCTCCCACTCAGCTGAGCACCCCCCTGTGCCCTCCACCTCTGTTCCCGGTTTTGTTCTCAGGGAATTCATTCTCTGCTTCTCTGTGCTAAGGGAATATTTTGGAGAGTGCGCCATACTGGATTTGAAAAGATAGCATCTTAGAGTGAATATACTACTGTCATCAGGTCTGGCACTAAAAGAACCAGATGAGTAATGTGTTATCCTTGTGGCCCTGGAGGATCTTGCAAGTCATTCCTCTACACAACTTGGTTGTGCATATTTTGTTTTGTTTTTTGAGACACAGTCTCTCTTCATAGCACTGGTTGTCCTGGAATCACTATGTAAGCCAGGGTGGCCACAAACTCAGAGATCTGCGTGCCTCTGCCTCCTGAGTACTGGGATTAAAGGCATGCACCACCATGCCCAGCTTGATGTCAATATTTTTGATTCACTTTTCTCAAGGAAGGCAAAGTAATATGCTGGCCACCTTCAACTACTGAACCATGAGCATGCCTGTGCTGGCTAGTTTTTATGTCAACTTGACACAGGCTAGAGTCATCTGAGGAGGCAGAACTTTAGTTGAGAAAATGTCTTTGTAAGATCAGGCTGCAGGCAAGTCTGTTGGGCGTTTTCTTAGTGACTAATGTAGGAAGGTCCAGCCCATCATTGTGGGTGATGCTACCACTGGGCTGATGGTCCTGGGTTCTGTAAGAAAGCAGGCTGAGCAAGCCAGTAAACAGCACTCCATGGCCTCTGCATCAGCCCCTGCCTCCAGGTTCTTGCTTTGAATTCCTTTCACCTCCTTTGATGATATACTGTGATTTGGAAATGAAAGTAAACCCCATCTTCCCCAAGTGTTTTATCATAGCAATAGACATCTTGACTAAAACAGTGCCCTCTTGTTGTTATGGTGTTAATGTCTCAGGCCACATTCTGATTTAGAAAGAGGGGCTCTGAAGTGTATGCCCATGATCCCAACACTTGGAAGGCAGAGAAAAGAGAATTGATGTAAGTTTGAGGCTAACGTGGTCAACATAATGAGTTTCAAGCTCTCCAAGGATATATAAGAAAACCCTCACCCTGCCCACCCTCAAAAAAAAAAAAAAAAAAAAAAACCCAAATGCAAAAGAGAGGTTCTGCCTTCTCTTCCTAGCTGACCTTGTCATCCTGTGCACAAACTGGTCATCTAGACTTGGGTGTTCTGTGATAACATAGGTCAGTAACGTGACAAGCACACATCAACTGATTAGCTTTTTTCAGTTAAGTAGACTAAAATGACTTGAGGGTCCTAGTCTCTGAGATTTTGGCTACAATTCCTAGTTTATTGGCATGATTTGAGCACAGCCTCATTATCTTTCTCTGGGTGATGTAAAGTCTCCAGTGAAATATAGTATGAAGAACTGGACACTATAACTTAACTTGCTATCCTGCCCATTAATTCCACCATCCCAGAGTAACACCTGTCTGACTGAGTTATAATTCCTTGGTCCTTTTTCCCAGAGTAAGTGCATCTTGCCTTTGATTTCCCAGCATCCATATTCCTTTCCTGTGATAGCAGCATCACGACTTTTCTGGATCAGCCTCTTCTCCATCATGATTCTCTGTACCCAGAGGGAGAATATAATGGAAGCTCCTGTTGAAACTGTTGAAGAGGATGGGATCAGGGTGGTCCCTCATAGATAGGTGGGTCCAGTGTGCTCAGAACAAACCCAGGAAGTTCCATGGAGATAGAGGGTTTGTTGGACCTGCACTCTGGCCTAATGTTCGCTGGGAGCAGCAGAGCAGTGGGCCCAGTAAGACAAAGGGTCAGAATTTGTGTATTTATGGAAGGGATAGATACTGCCCCAAAATTTTCCTAAACAAGTTATGCTTGTATGGAACTACAATAATGCCTCAGATGTAATGGGGTCAGACAATCCTAGGTGCCCAGTTTTTCTTATCTATAAACCAATTTAAAATCAGTATTCAAAAATCTCTCCTTTGAAAAACACAAGAAGTCCTTTACTAAACTTAAAACAATTTCACACAATCCTCCCTTTCTAGGACAATCTTACCAGCCTTCTCCTGGTTACTTAAGTCTCCTGAGAAGTACAGTGATAGACACTTGAAGTTCATCATCAAAGTCTTAAGTGAATTAACTTGATTTAAACTACAGTCATTCAAAATGGCAATGCTCAGGGTCAACATGCGAAGTAACCATGGTGTATTCCTGATATGTGGGGCTGGCCTCTACCTAAAACATATTATTTCTTTTTCTTCTTCCTTCCTTTTCTTTCCTTCCTCATTTTCTTTCTCTCTCTTTCTTTTTTATGTGCATTGCTGTTTTACCTGCATGTATGTCTGGGTGAGGGTATATCATTCTCTGGAACTAGCACACAGTGAGCTGCCATGTGAGTACTGGGAACTGAACCTAGGTCCTCTGAAAAGCAGTCAGTGCTCTTAACTACTGAGCCAGGCTGTCACAGCTACATAAGTTTCTTAAAATCTCTGGGTCCCACTCTCCTGGATTCTACACCAACTAGACCTGAATACACCAAAGCAGATGAAGCAGAAGAGAATGACTTAAAAAATAACTTCATAAAAATAATAGAGGCCCTCAAAGACAATTTGAAAAAATCCCTTAAAGAAATTGAAGAAAAAACAAACATATCTACAGACACCTGATTTTTGCTTTGACAAAAGTAGCTAAAATTATACAATGGAAGGAGGAAAGTATCTTCAACAAACGATGCTGGCACAACTGAATGATAGTGTGTAGAAGACTACAGTTAGACCCATGTCTATCATCATGTACAAAACTCAAGTCCAAATGGATTAAAGATCTCAACATAAATGCAGCTACACAATCTCTTAGAAGATAAACAAATACTTGTACAGAAGACTGCTTCCTGAGCATAACACCAGTAGCACAGACACTACAATTAATAAATCAACAATTAATAAATGGGACCTCCTCAAACTGAGAAGCGTCTGTAAGGCAAAGGACACAGTTGACAAGACCAAACGGCAGCCCATAGACTGGGAAAATATCTTCACCAACTCCACATCTGACAGAGGGCTGATCTCCAAAGTATACAAAGAACTCAAGAAACTAGTCACCAAAATACCAAATAACCCTATTAAAAAATGGGGTACAGAACTGAATAGAGAATTCTCAATAGAGGAAATCAAAAAGGCCGAAAGATACTTAAGAAAGTGCTCAACAGCCTTAGCCATCAGGGAAATGCAAATCAAAACAACTCTGAGATCCCATCATACTCCTGTCATAATGGCTAAAATTAGAAACACCAATGACAGCTTATGCTGGAGAAGATGTGGAGAAAGGGGAACACTCCTCCACTGCTGGTGGGAGTGCAAACTTGTACTGCCATTTTGGAGATTAGTATGGCAGTTTCTCAGGAAAATGGGAATCAGTCTACTGCAGGACCCAGCAATTTTACTCTTAGGTATATACCCAAATGACTCTCATCCATGCAACAAAGACATGTGTAAAACTATGTTCATAGCAGCATTATTTGTAATAGCAAGAACCTGAAAGCAACCTAGATGCCCCTCAACTGAAGAATGGATAAAGAAGATGTGGAACATTTACACAATGGAATACTACTCAGTGGGGGGGGGGGAAACCACAATGGAATCTTGAAATTTGCAGGCAAATGGATGGAACTTGAAAAAATTATCCTGAGTGAGGTAACCCAGTCACAAAAAAAGGAACATGGTATGTAATCACTCATATATGGACTTTAGACATAGAGCAAAGGATCACCAGCCTATAATTCACACCGCCAAAGAAACTAGGATACAAGGAGGACCCTAAGAGATTAATACAAGGTCCCTCACAGAAGAGGAAAGAAACTAGAGTTCCTGAGCACATTGGGAGTGGGGGGGGGAGTCAGTGAGTGTAGAGGGAGTTAGGAGAAAGAGAAGGGGAGGAGAGGAGAACATGTGGAACTAGAAAGATTGAGTCAGGGGACAAATAAACAAAGTGAGTAAAAGAGATACCATAATAGAGGGAGCCATTATAGGTTTTAAGAGAAAACTGACTCTAGAGAAATTTCCAGAGACCTACAAGGGTGACTGCAACTAACAATCTGAGCAACAGTGCAAAGGCTACTTTACATGCCCTTCCCTGATAATGAGATTGATAACTAGCTTACATGCCATCATAGAAACCTCATCTATGTTTCCATCACTGATGGAAACAGAAGCAGACACCCATAGCTAAACACTGAGCTGAACTCCTGGAATCTAGTTGCAGAGAGGGAGGAGTGAAAAGAAAAGGGGTCAAGACCAAGCTACAGAAACCCACAGAGACAGCTGACCTCAACAAGGGGGAGGTCATGGACCCCTGACTGGGAAACCAGCATTTTCTGACTCCAACCTCCTGAATGTGGGTCTCAGGTAGAAGGCCTGGGCAGACTAAGGGGCCTCTGACAGTGGAACCAGGGTGTATCACTGCACGAAAGGACTTTGGGAGCACATTCCCCATGGAGGGATGCTCCCTTAGCCTGGAGGCAGAGGGGAAGATCTAGACCCTACTCCAAATGACTTGATGGATTTTAATGATCCCTCCTGGAATGTATCACCTCCCTGTGCATTGGGGGGTGGGGTATGGAATGGGGGAGTGTTGGGGGCTTGGGAGGGAGGGAGGGAAAGGGAACTGGGATCAATATGTAAAATAAGAAAAAATAATAATTTAAACAATCATGAAAAAATATACACAAATTCTAGCTGCAGCTACATCATGGCCTCAGCAGTGAGCTACTGCTTTGGAAAACTGAAGTTACCTTGGGAAATTTATGTACTGAAGGCAATTGTTGCAGTAATTGATTTGGTCAATTCCTGAGGTCAAGAAGCAAATCTCAGCATCAGGATAGATATTCTGAAAAATTGAAAGATTTTTCAGATCCTAATGAAAAGTTAAGAGAAAATTATAATTATTAAAAATAACTGTGAGACATCACTGTCCTAGTATCAACTGTATTGTTGATCCCCTCTCCTTAAGTAAGAGCAAATATATGTGTGTATTTATTTCTAAAGGGATACTGAAGACTGGAACTAAGTCTTCTGTAGTGGGATATTCACTGTGTCTGCTTCTGTGACACTGACCACACCCATTGAGGGGTGGAGCCAGGGGCGGAAGTGGCCTGTGGAACTAGGTCTCCAAGGAGGCAGGGAACACTCTCTTTCTGGCGGGACTCGGAGAGAGGAGCATCCAGTTCCAACTGCTGTGTTCATCTGTGTTGTGAGTTGTTTCTCCCTTAATAAACATCTATTCGGCCTATTTGTTTATCCTGACCCTTATTAAACCGCAATAGTCTTCTATAGCAGACCATTTGGCTCATCTGGTACCTCTGTCAATAGGATCTTAGCATAAGGTGGGAGTTCTTGGACTGGGGAGATAACTCAGCTGTTCTAACCAGTTGATGAGCTCTCAAAAAATATTCTGGGGAGCAATAGATGAAGACATATTACCTTCTGGCCTCAGCATGCATATATACCTGCATGCACACATCTACACAAACACACACACACAAACACACCACATTAGTTCTTGGACTAACCATTTTGTTTTCAACTCTAAGATCTCTTGCAAATTTCCATTCTTGACCAGGTCTTTTTGTTTTGTTTGGATTTTTGTCTTTAACGGGCATGGTAGAGAATACCATTGCAGACTGGTACAAGGTACAAAAACCCTGATTATTCCAGTCTTCTCTAGAGGGAGTTCTTGTATATTTTAAGTTTTAAAGAGAGTCCTTTATGAAATGTCCTTTCTGTTTATTACAAAAACCAAATGTCTTCATTCAAAGAGGTAGAATCTAAAAGTCATTTAAAGTTAGGGCAAATGGGCTGGAAGGTGACTGAGTGGTTGAAGTGCTTGTTACAAAAATATGAGGGTCCAAGTTCAGATCCCCCAGATCGATGTTAGTACTGAATGGAAATGGCAATGCATCTGCAGTTCTAGTGCTCAGGGTGGAGTCGTTGATCTCCGGAGTGAGCTGCTAGACAGATTAGGTTAGTGCAAAGTCTGGTGCAGTTGAGAGACCCTGCCTCAGAGAAGAGGTGAAGAGTGATGGAAAAAAGCTCTTGAGCTCTACCTTGCGTCTCCACATGCTTGCGGGTACACCTGAATTCACATACACACTTGTTCCTACGTACACAAATGTGTGTGTGTGTGTGTGTGTGTGTGTGTGCGCGCACTACATCACACACATTTAACCTACGTAGGAGAAAGAAAAATTAGAGCAAATATCTTGGAACAGTTGTAAATACAAAGTCATTAATTTGCTTGACAGTGGTTCCTCTTCTGTCCTAATGTCCTCTCAAAATGTTCTGCTAAACGCTGTAATTCTATCAGGAGAGTCACTTCCCATTCTAACAGATATTTCTTGAATCAATTGCTTATCTCTTTATGTAGTCCATTAACAAAATGGAATGACAAGGCCACTTCATCAGATCAGCCAATAAGACCACAGCACTGTTGAAATGTTTCTTCTAGATATATATGATAGCACACAGCAGATTGTGTGTGTGTGTGTGTGTGCGTGTGTGTGTGTGTGTGTGTGTGTGTGTGTGTGTGTGTGTGTATGTTTGAAGACTGAACTGTGTATTTATTCTTAAAGAAAACAGCTAAGAATGTTCTTAATATTTACTTTCCTATTTTTCTAGCTGTTAGTCACCCATCCTTGGAGACATGTTTCATAGGATTGCTGCAAAGTGGGACCACTCCAGTCTAAATCCAAGATTATCACATAGACAGACTGATAGAATTGGGGCTTCTTGCAGCTTACACACAAAGAACTTCAAATTTGTCTGTACCCTTAGCTTGTTTGTTTGCTTGGGTTTGAAAACATACTTTACATTAGCTCAAAATTTGTCCTGAGGCCGAGGTTCCAATTCTGCTTCTGCTGGTACCCCAAGTTCATTACCTTACCTTAGAAGGCATCTAATGTGACGAAGTTCATGAGGAAGAGAAAGAATCTACAGGGCTAGAGTATTCAAAATAATCAGGCAATGGAAGCAAACAGAGGCGATTAAGTGAGGACCCCCACTGGCTCAAATCAGATTTTAGCCTTGAATTTATCAGCAAATTGTTAAGATTTTTATAGGGAGAATTGGAGTGTAATCCTTTTAGAAACCTTTATATGACAATTAAATAATGGTTTGGGGAGATTCAATAACATCTTTCTTCAAAAGCACTTCTAATAGTAATTTTTATCTGAGGTGGATATCCCTCAAGTGGCCACAACAATTCTAAATTACCCTTAGTGGAACTCACTAAAGATAATTTTTCAAAACCACAAAACTCTATGCTTTAGTAGTTAGACTGCAACTGGCCCACAGACCTTGGCACAGCTGATGCCAGGACAAAAACCCATCCGGGCCTTAGAGCTCAGCATGCAGGCTGCAACACCAACCAAAAAGGAACAAATATCTAGTCCGCCTGACAAAGCTTCGCTTCTGGCTAACTGTTCCCGTTAGCTGAAGTGTGTCAACCCAGGATGTGGCTTTGTGCTTAAAAAGCCAAGAACAGTAAGGATTGAGGCTGCATGATTTGGACAAGTTCCCTGTGTAACCATTGGCTATAAAGACATCCTATTGGCTTTAAGAGTCCATGTGATCTCTGAAGGAGTTACCACACAAGAAAGTATGTAAGCAGCTGAGTACCAGGTGATGCTAACACTAGACTCCAAGCAGTAAGGAAGAAGTAAGCACAATGGGCTCTGTGGGTCCCCTGGCTTTGAAGCTTTTCTGGATTGTCTGTATAAACCTCCTCTGACACAAAACTAAACCAAACCTATTGTAATACCATGAAAGTAGCTCACTGGCAAGACACAAAAAGGAGGAGGTCTTTTAGGCAAATTTGGAGAGTATGCATAGTCTCCACCCAGACTCTCCTTTAGTGCAACCCCTTTAGTGTCTTGGTACACTATGACAAACAGGGAAAGAAAAATTCATGGGGTCTTTCCCAGCACAATGATGCTCAATAGATAGAAAATCCCATCTTCAATTGCAGTGGTTTGATTGAGAAAGGCCCCTGTAGGCTCATACATTTTATACTTGGCCCCCAGCCCGTGAAGCTATTTGGGAAGGATTAGGAGGAGTGTCATGGGTGTGGGGCTCTGAGATTTTAAAAGACTTGTACTGTCCCAGTATTTCTTTCTTTATTTCCTACTTGCCAGTTAAGATGTAACTTTCCAGATGATTCTGTTGCCATGCTTTTGCTCAGGCATCATGGGCACTAACCCTCTGAAACTTCAAACCCTGTTAATCACTTTCTTTTCTAAGTTGTTTTATCACAGCAATACAAAAGTAACTATAGTCAACTTAACGCATTATGCTGTCATTACCTTATTAAAATGTGAATGGTTTTAAGATTTAATATTTTAAGTGTGTGTGTGTGTGTGGTGCATACATGTGAGTGCAGGTGTCCACAGAGGCCAGAAGAGTCAGATACCCTGGAGCTGGAGTGATGCCGTGGGTACCATATGGGTGCTGGGAACTGAACTCAGGTCCTCTGCAAGAGCAATATGTACTTTTAACTGTAGAGCCATCTCTTCAGCTGTGGTCAACTGTGGTGTTGACCACTTCTTAAGAGCTTTTAACGGGGATCATGAGAAGAAATACCCTGAGAAGCCCAGTCCACCATAATTGGAGAGGAAAAAGCTATCATCTAAACCCAATGGATGTATCATCCACTTTTGAAGTCATTAAAGCTTCTGAAAATAAACTCACGCTGTTCACTCCTGAGTAAGCCCATTCCTGAGTTGTTTGGAATGTACTTTAGCTTTGCTAAATAAACCCCTGCTTAAATATTTTCTCTCTCCCTCTACCCCTCCCCCTTGAATTCTTTCCTCTGGGAAAACAAAAATTAAGAACCTTTTACCTGGCAGCAATAGGATAAGAGGACAGACTCTAATTCAGAAAATTCCAAACTCCAAAGAGTCAGACAACTCAGCTTACTGTAGGTAGGACCCAGCTTATACAACTGGAATGATGAAGGGCATTGCTCTTTGCCATGACGGACTACTTGAAATGCACATTCCTTTTAGGGTAGCACTACTGCATAAGCTTTTAGTAGTTGACTGGCTCGGAATTTTAAGGTCATGTTGACCTGGGAAGCCTTGAATCTTGTTTATGGTTACAGCTTGCAATTCAGGGAGATAAGAACAGTTTTTAACTTTTGGCTGGTTGACAATGGGTGTTTATTCTTGGGTAGTTCAATAACAGTCTCTAGAAAAAAAGTTTATCATTAGCAAGTTTCATGGAGGAACAAATTGTTAGGGTAGGTTGCTGCTTGTTTTAACTCACTCGAGTCTTCCTCAAGAGTCCTAACTAACCTTCTGGTTTTCTATGCAGTGGTGTGCTTGTGTTTGCTGGTCCATTCTGTTTGGAAGGGGAGAGGAAAATATCTGATGTGTCAAGCCTTCCTATTTTGTAGTCTAAATATTCCCACTGTGAGCACACAAGTGATACTTGTGTATACTCTGAAAACATTGCCATCAGCTTTCACCAGATTCAGGACATTGCTTCTGCTTCTTCTGCTTCTGCTTCTGCTTCTGCTTCTGCTTCTGCTTCTGCTTCTGCTGCTGCTGCTGCTGCTTATTCTTATTCTTATTCTTATTCTTATTCTTATTCTTATTCTTATTCTTATTCTTATTCTGAGACCTGCCAAAATCATCAACTATGGAACCTTCCTCTGATAGAAACTTGGCATGAGTACTTCAACCAATACTGTTTGAGGAAGTCCAACATGATCTGCATTTAGCTGTGTATACTTCCAGCCAACTTACTCCCTTTGTCCAGTATAAAAGAATGTCCAAATGGCTGGGTTGGTGGAGCATGCCTTCAGTCTCAGCACTCGAGAGGCAGAGGTGGGTGGATCTCTGTGAGTTTGAGGCCAGCCTGGTCTACAGAGTGAGTTCCAGGACAGGCTCCAAAGTTACACAGGGAAATCCTGTCTCCAAAAACGAAACAAACAACAAAACAACAAAAAGAATATCGAAATGAGCAATCCTAAGTGGGATGTCTTCAGCAAAACCTCCTCAGAGATCTATGTGGAAGAGGAGGAGGAAAGATTGTAAGAGCCAGAGATGGTGGATGACACCAAGGAATAGCATCTTCTAGACATAACAGGGTTGATACACATAAACTCACAGACTGTGACAGCACACACAAAACTTACACAGGTTCAAACCTAACAAAATCCCAGCACTGAGAAGGGTAAATGGACATAAAGTCCCACCCCTAAAAAGAAACTATTTGCAGGTGATATCTTCTACAAAAGAGAAAATCAGTTTTCTCCAGAAGAGTGTCACTGGGTATATCAACCACAGTTCAGGGCAGGTTCCATGTCCAGGGTAGTTGACTAACATTAAATGAATTCCAGTTTGTATGTGTACTTTTTGTTTTGTTTTGTTTTGCTGTTTTTCTTTTTTTTTCTTTTTTGTCTTTAATGGTTTTTATCATTTGTTTTGTTTGTTTGTTTGTTTGTTTGTTTCATTACAGTGAGAAAGACCAAAAATCTGGGGTTAGGGAGGTGGGCAGGATCTGGGAGGAGTTGGGGAAGAGAAATATAATCAAAATATATTGTATAGAAAAAGTTAATAAAAATATAAGGATGCCCATTCATTGTGTTGGACAAAAAAAAAGAAAGACAACTCTGCCTTACCAGAGCTGAGTTTGTAGGAATCCGTGCTGGCTTCTGAAATTTGCTTTCCCTTCTGAATGGCAAACCACCAGCTAAACCCTGGGCTAGAGTTTGGACTGCACAGCAATGGTCTCACTACTTTTTGAGTCTATTCTATCCCTTTTATTCCTCTGGAAACTTGAATGTGCCTCCATCCAGTCCTCGCAGTGTCTCCTTCCACCTTCCCCCCTCCCTCTTCTTAAGATAGGGCCTCATTTATGAGGTCCAGTCTGGCCTCAAACTGAGATCCTCCTGCTTCGGTGTGTCAGGTGCAGTGGGTATGTGTCACTGTGTCCACCAGTCTGTTAGCTGTCATCAACTGTTCCACATGTCCATAGTGGGAAAAAAATCAACTGGAGTTATGATTGTGTATAACTTTACCATTTTCATCTGTATAATTTTGCCGATATCTGATTTAACCCCAACATATTCTCAGTTTGATATGTTTCTACAGGCCTGCATTACTTAAAGAAACTAGAGTTCTGTCCTAACCTTCCTTCAGCCTTCATATCAATTCCACCATAAATAGTATTTTCTGTAGCCCTTTGATATAAGCACTACTGCCGCAGAGATAATATATTGTCTCTCCCCCACCTTTGCCAAATGCCCTTCCCTGTCGGCTTCTTTCAAGCTGTGGATTTCTAACTAGGATGGTACCCTCTTAATATTAACTATGATTCTTTTTCCTCTCTAGGATTTCTCCTGAATGACTCAACTCTCCAATAGGTCATATTTTCCTTAGGATTCTCCTCCTACCACGAGTCCTAGCGAAGGTTGTGGTCCTCCCCTTGAGCTTGTTGTGATTATTTGTGGACACACACAGTAGGCCTAGGCTCCAAGACCTTGACTACTAATAGCTGACCCATTAAAAATTATTTCATTCAGTGTTTATTCTCTTTCTCTTTTAATATCCATTCCTCCCATCCTGGAGAGGGTCTCACTGTGTAGGCTCTGATTGATCTGGGTCTTGACATATAGACCAGCCTAGCTATGAACTCACAGATCCATTTGCCTTAGCCTCCTCTCTAGAGTGCCAGACTTAAAGGCTTGTACCATCATGCCCAGCCAATAATTTCTCTTTGCTTTGCTTTTATTCATCTGTCTGAGGACCTCTTAGGTTGAATGAGTGCACTCACCTCCATCCCTGCAGACATATCTTGTCCTTGACTGAGACTTGGGAGTCTACAAGTTTTGACATACCCCTGACCCCTCAAATCTTGTTCTTGGGCATCATCTACATAGCTAGCATTCCATCCCTCAGATATTTATTTCAGCTGTCCTTCAGGATGGAACACGAAAATAAAAGCAAGTCTCTGGCCTGTCAAGCCAGGAAACCACATAGCCCCACCATTCAAAAGAGAGTCATTGTTCTTGGGTGCTGGTCCCACCTTTGTTACTTGCCTGACTCTATGACCTTGAGCAAACCACTTTTAACCTGCTTGCCTTTCCTACTAGATGCACCAGGGAAGGCGTGATATTTCTCCCTCAGAGTTAAGAGTGAAATGAGATGGTAAGCACAGAGGTGTTTGGGAGTGGAGCATTGCACCTGGGTCAGCTTGCTGATGACACTACAAACGCTTCTGGTAAAATGTGGGGATGGGACATCGACTCAGAGTTGTGGGGTTTAGCCAAGTCATCATCCGCTGGTGATCAAAAGGCTCTACATGACTGATTCAGCATCACAATGGAAGGAGAAAGGAGGCTAATGTGTTTGCTTAGCCCATTGATCTTCATGTCTCTTAATTGACACCTTGACTAGTGGAGTTCAGCTAAACACTCTGACTATTGGAACTGTTTTGTACTTCAGCCAGCTTAAGTGTAACAGTGGCTCCTGAGACACACTACAATTATCTCCTTCCATGTCACCTTGAACAAACCCTTCTCTGGTCCCTAGCTTCCAAGGAGAGGAGAAGGGGAAGAGAGAAAAATTGGCTTGTTTTCCTGCTTGTAACTTAATGTTGATAATTTAGAACTGATAAAAATGAATTGCTGTCCTTATCAGTATGTTGTCTAGAAGTGTGTAAGTGTGTGTGTGTGTGTGTGTGTGTGTGTGTGTGTGTGTGTGTATGAGTGAGGAGGAGGAGGAGGAGGAGGAGGAGGAGGAGGAGAGAGAGAGAGAGAGAGAGAGAGAGAGAGAGAGAGAGAGAGAGAGAGAAATTGAGAATTTTCTTTAAATCTATTGGTTACAGATAAAGCCTCAAGAACAGAAAGTGTCCAGCTTTGTGTTTAGCCTCTGCCATTCCTCCTCTCCTATTTAAAATAAACTTTTAGAAATAAGGTTTTACATCAGATTTAATAAGCTTCAAGAAGTTTATGTCATTGATTATGTGTGAATATCATTATGTAAATAATATCGGGAAGAAAATGATTTATTTAAAAATTCAGTGTGTATAATGTGCGCCGGCTTGTGTCTTCCTTGGCAAGACGCTCAGTGCTCTGAGCCTATTGATCACAGACCTGTCATTAGGTTTTCTGAGCCATTGCCCCCTTCTCTGCCATGCAGGAGATTGGGGGACTGCTCCCCAATACTGTGTATGGGAGCACTCACAAAGACATGTGAGGTTTGACAAACAGATGCAGTTTGAGGGTGGATTATAGCTGTTTTTTAAGAAGATCCAGCATGTTTTTATTTATCTGCCTATTCTCTCCTCCCTTTTCTTACTGGTTGGTTTATTAAATTAGATCATAATATGCTTTTTCCATATTCAGTAATACCTTGCTAAAATCCTCCCTGGCAACTGGTGTAACAGCCATTTTCCTATTGATGGGCATTCCTCTCTTTCCCTCTCCTCTCTCTCTCCCTTCCCCTTCCTCCCCCCTCCTGTGACCCACACAATTTATTTTAATTAATGTCATGAATAATCCTTTTATGAATATATTAGATCATCATATTTCTCTGCTCAAGACCCCAAAGTGACTCTCCATTTCATCACCAATTAAAAATCAAAGCTCTAATATTATTTACATAATGATATTCATATGTAATCAATGACTTAAATTGCTTTTTTTTTTTTAAACTTGTACATACATTGGAAAACAGGCAGAGGGCAAAGCAGAGCCTGCCATCCTCCCAGCTGTGGCCCAGAGCCACAGAATTCACCCGTGTATCTGAAAACTTAACGCCAGGACACACCACTGCTCAAGCTAAGTGTCAGTTCTAGGGTGCCTCGCCTGGAGCATCAGGAGGTGCCAAGGCAGGCATGCAGGGTGAGTGAAAGGTAATCACGGAGGGAAGAAGCCTGCAGTCTGCCAGAGCTCAGGGGAGGCAGCACCTGCCCAGGCCATACTAATTCCTCAGGGCAGCCAACCCTGAGACAGCTGGTCTCCCGGAATGCACAGGGCTTTTGCCCACAGCAGAGGCACACTCTAGAAGATGCTTTTGTGCAGCTCATTTTTCCCACCGAGCTGCACAGAGAGGCTATCTACCTGTTTCTGAGCAGTAGGTGACATGGTGGCCACGCATGCGGAATCTCCAGCATGGATGTGCACATGCCCAGGTCCTGTCCTGGTTGCAGCAACCTGTCTAACACTGTAGACACCATCTACGAGTCCAAGGCACTTAGGGCCTTGTCTACAGCTATAGGCACTTGTGCCATACTCTGTCCCTTCATGGTCAGCACCTTAGAAACCACTGCACTGGCATGGGACATGTGAGCAAACCCCTCAGCTTTCTTCTGCTCAGCCTTGGAGTCCTTTCTGCCCTCTCGGCTAGCTTCTCCAAGCCGCTTCACCATGAACGTCAACAGGACTAGGGGATGGTCCACGGCCAGTCAGGCAGCAGACGGGGGTGACACAGAATACCACCATTGACATCTTAAAAGTAGACAATGTTTGCAAACATGGAGAGGGAAAAGGAACCACAAACATAACAAACACATTAACATACTTTTTCAGCTTTTGGCCACGCATACAGATACATCCATATCTTGGAAATGAATTTCAGCAATAGTGCAAAAAGACTGCTTTTCTAGGCAAATTCGATCTGCCTTCAGATTAGCATTAACAGGCCTCTGTGGGTTACTACCAAATAACCAATGTAAGAATCCTTAGTGACCTTGACACCAGATGATGGCAGGACCTGGCCCTTGGTATTCGGTGGCTGCTGCCATTGCCGCAGGTTCTGACTGACTTCATAACTCTGGCACCTGACAGAGCCTCTCCCCAGCCAGGGAACCCCAGGAGACCTTTCCAGTAGTCCCTCACCCTAACCTTTAGTACCATTTGGAACTGCAGTTTAGATTTCCTACCACGTGCCCCCTGGAGGCATCCTCCCTTGGGGACTCCTACAGGTAGCAGCCATCAGAAAGAAGGAGCTGTGTTCTCTTCCGGGACAATGCTAGCTCCACCTCATTCGCTCTGCTTTCATCCTCTCTCTCCCTTTCTCAGCACAACCCCACTCCCTCAACTTCCAAATTAAACACATACATAAACACACAGTTTGCTGGAATCTTCTCATAATTCTTCATGTGGATCCTGAAATAGCAAGATTACAAATTACCCACTTAATCAAGAGACTCAACTATACTAAAATCAAAGAAAAGCATCATAAAAGTATCTTTTCATCTTATCCAAGTCACACACTAGTAAAGAGAAGTTAAAATTACAAAATCAAAATTTCCTATCTTGTATAAACAAATATACACGAAGTAAACCTAGCAGCTGTTACCCTGCCAGGCAGTTTGAGAATCCAGACAAAAGAACAGCTTCAGAGGGGCTCCAGCATGCAAGAGCAATCCGTACTCCAGGGACACATGACCTTGGCCATGTCAGGAACATTCCTGCCTGGGCTGGCAGCTTTGAAAAGTGTGAGTCATAATCCTGTCACCAACAAGTGGCTCAATCTTTCAGAGAGGAGAGAGGGGGATGGGCTTGAGAACTGGGCTCCCGGGGCACAGTCACTAACCCAGAATGTCAATTTACTGGTTTGAGTCAGGTGTGTAACTTCCAAGTAGATCCAAGTGGAGGTTCTGTCTCTAGGCATTGTCACTGGGCGTCTGCCGAGCACCAGATGCTGTGGCTACAGCAGTGAACAAGATAAACCGGGGCTCGCCCCTGCATGCTTAACATCTGTTCATCTTCTCCCTGTAGGGAAGCCACACACACACAGCCAATTCAAGATCAGAGAGTTAGTTGTGTTGGGAGCCTGAAACCAAAAACAAAGTTACAGAAAGGTGTGCAGCATTAGAGACCTAGCTAGCGGCTCCCAGCCTGGCAGAAGTTAAGCCTGCCCAAATGTGGGATCGTGGGCCTAGCCGTCTTTTTCTGGCAATGGTCACTAATTTGGGGGTTTTCAGGTCTTTTTTTTTTTCTCTTCCTTGTGTGGTACTGGGGATTTAAAGAGGGTCTCATTCGCACGAAGCAAAAGCTCTCCACTGAGTTCCATCTTCGGCGTTGAGACTTTTTTTTCTCACTTGTCTCTGGGTCTCCCTGTCCCTGTCCTTGTCGTCTCCTTCTTTTTCCCCATCAAAAAGTTAAAGTAATTGCAAACAATAGGGCCAGGTATGGTGGTTCATGCTTATAATTCTAGTACTCGGGAGGTAGAGGGAGGATCTCTGCATTCAAGGCCTGAACGGTCTATAAAGTGAGTGTCAGGACAGCTAGAGCTCTGGAGTGGGTCCCTGCGTCAACAAAAGGAAACACATTGAAATAAAAATAAATTTGGTTTAAAAACGGTAAATAATAAGATGTTGACCACCAACACCAACACTCCTCCCACCTGGATTTCCAATGCTTATTATCTTAACTCATGTATTATCTCGTTTTTTTTTTTTTTAAACAATAAATAATTAAGAGTAGCACAAAAATCAATGCTTAAAAACAATCACATAGAACATGATACCCAGAAATAGTCATTATTAATATTAGTTGAACTTCTACTTTTTGTTTGTTTGTTTGTTTGTTTTTTTGGTTTTTCAAGACAGGGTTTCTCTCTCTGTATTGTTTTGGAACCTGTCCTGTCAAGGAACTGGCTCTGTAGACCAGGCTGGCCTTGAACTCACAAGAGTTCTGCCTGCCACTGCCTTCCAAGTGCTGGGATTAAAGGTATGCACCACCAACACCTGGCAGGTAGTCTTGTTTTGGAGCACAGACTGGCTTCAAATTTGCTATGTATCCACGCTAGTCTTGAATTTAAGGTCCTCCTGCCTCAGCCTCCTAAAAGATCGTTCCACTATACCCAGCTTGGTCAAACACTTCCTTACAAACACAGTCAATGCGAAGACAAGGTAGCTAGATCGAATGGTAGCAATATTTTTACTTTTTAAAAAAGCATCCTGTTCCATGTGATTTTTTAAAAATAAAAACCATTAAAAGTCTATCAATTAAGCAAACAAATAAAATAGGTAAAAATAAAGGAATGATTAGATTTCAGAATAATTTTATTTTTATCTATGAGAAAAAGATAATTTAAGTTTAAAAAGTAATTGTGGGGAACATTGGCATCAGAGGTATATAAAAGCATTTATTAGGACATATAATGATTTCATTATGACATTTTCTCACACACACATACAACAAATTTTTATCACACACATCACCTTTACCCCCTCCCCCTTCAGAGGTTTTTGTAAGTGATGTTAGTTGCCTTTATGTTACAGAGCATTTGATTACACATTTGTCTTTCCTCTTCCCAAATCTCTAATTTTTGTTACATTTGCTTCTGTATGTTTATATGTTTGTACACGCAGATGTATATACATGTATTTACTGAGTAGTACTGTATATTTTTTTGTCATATGTCTAACTACTCTATAGCCCTTATTCCCATTATTGGCTTGATACCGACTGAATTTTTCCCAGCTTTTATCCTTGTTTTGTGTCTTCATTCATGAGTTATTTTTTTAAAATTCTTTGTAGATTAGCTGGATGCTGATTGCACTGTACTTAACGAACCTTCCCATTTATTGAAGGAAACACTTCATGTCTTTAAATGTGAATTCGTCTCCTGGCTGGGTACGATATCACCAAGTCATGCTTCCTTTCCCTCATAACTTTGTAAAACAGCTTCCCTGTCTCCTAGTATTACAATTGTGCTGCAGAGAAGTCTAGAACCTGGCTGAATTTCAGTTCTGAAGGAGTTTGTTTTCTGCCTACATGTTAAGCTTTTCATTTTCAATGGCTAAGTAGGCTATGTCCAAAATTTCCTTGCTTCTGGCTTGCCCTGTTGGTCTGAAGATTATTTTATATGTTTATGTGTTTTGTGTGTCTTCTGCTCTCTCTATATGGAATTTTCCAATTTGATTACCTGTATGTCATTAGTCTCTCCCACTGATTTAGTAGCTGCCTGTTAAGAGTATGTTTTCCCTGCTGGTCTGGTCCCACTGCCATGCCAGCCCCAAATAACACACAGAGACATTGTATTAGATATAATTCTGTTGGCCTGTTACTAGCATTCCTTATTGACTAGCTCTGTCTTAAATATTAACCCATTCCTATTAATCTAAGTATTTCCATGTGGTATTATCTTACCGGAGAAAGAGGATGGCATTCTGCACTCTCTTTCCTCCATCTAGTGTCTCCTCCCTACTACTTCCTCTCTCCTCCTAGTCTCCTAGTCCTGCCTGTCTTGCCTTCCTATTGGCCAACAGTGCTTTATTCATTAACCAATAAGAGAAACATATTTACAGAATGACATCTCCCATCAGCTGCCTATCTCCATTGAGATTCTCCTGTCTTCCCTGGTATTTTTAGTGTTGTCTGCTTCGTTTCCACTTCAATGTTTACGGTCTCACTCCCTATCCTGTCATCTTTCCTTCCTCCTTGTTTATCTAACCAATAGAGAGCCTCATTGCGAGGCCCTTCTACGGGAATAACTGCCCTGTCTTCTTCCTCTACAGGCAGGGTAACTGAGGGACTGCCCTGTTTGTGTTGCCAGACTTGTTCCTCATTCTTTCTGTAAATAGATCTGCATTTTTAAACAATTTAAAGTTATGGAGATATGACCCTTTAAAACATTTCATTTGATATTTTGTTTTCCGATGCTATAATTGACACAAATTGTACAGATTAATAGGATCAACTGTGACTATTCTGTCCGTGCATATATCACATGTTAGTTCTGCCCCTCTGCCCTTCTTCTACTCTTGACTCCCTTTGACCTTCCCCTCAGCACTCTTCCCAGTCCTTAAAACCTCCATTTAATCTCCGTCTATCCTCCTCCCCATCTTTGGTACCTCTGTTTCACCCCACTTCTATTGGGGGGGCTTGGAATGGTGTTTGCCTTTCTGTGTCTGCCTGGCTTCACCCACTGTGATGTTCTGCAGTTCCGTTCACAATACTGCCTTTGCTTTGGTCTTCAGGTCCCGACAAGGACCATATCTCACATTTGCTTGTTATGTTTCTGTCTTCTCCATTCAGGATGCTGTAGCAAAGTCGCTAGACAGGAAGCTTCCAAACAACAGAAACCACTTCCCTTGCTGGAGGCTGGGAAGTAGAGAATTGAGATGCCACCAAAAGAACCTGTTTTTTGGTTCAATAAGGTATCCCTTTATTGACCCCTCCCAGGGTAGGAAGGTGAGGGGATAGATCATGGGAATAGTTTATTGCTTTTAAAATCATGTGTAGGTATGTACATCTGCATATAGTTATGTGCATGTGAGTGGAGGGGCCTGGAGAGGCCATAAGCATAAGATTCCCTGGAACTAGAGTTACAGATAGTCGTGAGCTGCCATGTGAGTTCTAAGAATTAAACTCAAGTCCTCTGGAAGAGCACCAAGTGCTCTTAACCACTGAGCCATCTCACCAGCCCCTTAATTACGTTCTAAAGCTGCTCATTTCTAATGTCATCATCTTTGAGTAGGGAGATCTACATTTTATTTTTTAATTTGGGGGCTGGAGAGGGCCCTTATGGATTTTCTTCTTCTGGAATAATTCTTCCATATCGCTTTGTCTCCCCCCCCACCCCCACCCCCGTTTCCCTCCCTGCCCTCTTGCATTGCTGGGGATTATATAAAGCCCCTTGCTTCCACATGCTAGGCACGTGATCTGAGTTTCAGATCAACTGTTTGCTATGCTTGACAATGGGAGAGCAGAGACCAGTTACTTTGGAATGTGCATTAACTTGAATTTGCCTGATAAAATGCAGACTTTATAGTTTGAGCAACAACAACATAGAAGTCCTTTGGTGTCTTAAATGACACTTATTTTTAATACCTCCCTAATGTTGGTTGATGTTAACTTTGACTACTTAATTAAGGAAGGGCTGCCACCACTAGTTCAAAGCCACCTCTATTCATTAGTAATTTGTGGGGGTGGGAGGTCTCTGGGCCTGTGTGCATGTTACGTTTATCATGAAAACATTTGCTCACTCATTTTAGCAATGATTTAGGATATGTCTACTGCCACTGTTTGGCAGAATTTATACTTTCATATAACTTAATAACATTTAGAATATTTCTTTCAATATATCTTCTTGGAAAATCCTCTTTGATCTGTCTCTTTTGCCTGCTGGGACTAAGTCTAGTTCTCAACACCTTGGAGAAGGACCAGTCCTGGGGATTTTAGGAAACAAAGTAGAATTCTTCATCCAGACTTGCAAACTAAGATTTTGAAAGCTGTAGCTACAGTTTACTTCTTATTTTCATCTCTATAGGCTGAGGCTAGAGCTTTGTACATGGTAAGACACAGTCCCTGCTCCTTATCACTATTAATTCAAAATGACTGTTTTGTTTTGGTTCCCCCAAGTATAGAAGCATAGAAGTCCTTTCCACTTCCTCTTCTTCCTCTTCTTCTTCATCTCATCTTCTTCCTTCTTCTTCTCTTCTTCTCTTTAATTTCACAATCTTGGCTTTGGCAATTACAAGGAATTTTACCTTGGTGTCATAATTCAGTGAAGGATTATTAATGCATAGAAAAATCTGTTGGGAAATAGGTTGTTTGACGTTAAAGGATCATGCCTCGAATTTCATACAAATTTCAAAGCAAAATGTGCCATTTTAGGAGAGACATCTAGCCAAGAAAAGCTAGTATCTCTTATTTATGGGATGACTAGACATTGAATATCTGCTAAGACAATACTCTTGAACTATATTGAAGGTGTGTATAACATATGATATACTTTTTGCCAAAGGCATTTAACCTGTATCTAATTTCCAGATTCAATTTCCAACTTATGGAAGAAAAAAAGTGAGACAGAAGTAGAAATTATGGGTAAAGTGTAAATATCCTACATAGGACATTTACAGTGCTTGAAAACTTGATCCCAGCTGATGACATGGTTTTGTGAGGGTATTTCAGAATCTCAGGTCCTTAGGGCCTCTATGGGCAGCACAAAGTAGATTGTGTGTGTGTGTGTGTGTGTGTGTGTGTGTGTGTGTGTGTGTGTATGTGTGTGTGTGTGATATTCAAAGAGAATACAAAGTTGGGTGGGAAGGGAAGGAGGATGGATCTGGGATGATCTGAGAGAGGTGAATATGATCAAAACACATGATACAAAATTCTCAAAAGAAAAAGAAAGGTGTGCAGAATGTGGTTGGTTATTCCCTTGATGTTCAGACCACTATTGCACCAGTGTGTGTGCCTGGTCAGGCCAGTTATTGCTGTTCCCTGTGTTCACAGCTGGATAGGGTTCATTGCTTTTATTATCCAGTAGTGCACTTAACACATTTTAGTGCCATGGAAGGCAGCCAGGAGGAATGTGACTTCTAGATCAATAGCAGCTTGAGATCTTCATAGTCTATGACTTAAGTATATGGTGTTCAGCAACAGAGTTTTACAAGTTCTGGAGGATAAGCAATAACATTGTCAATAGCCTGTGATGTTGAGAGGCTCATCAAACCTCACTGGCCAACAATTCCAAAAAGGTAACCCATTCCTGGCACTGTTCAGTAGGAACACTGTTGCCCTGCTGGAGGGTACCTCCATTTTAACTCTTTGCATATTTGTGTGTGTGGATTTGTGTATACAAATATATACATATGATTATCTAATATATGTATATATTATATGTAGTAGGTAAGTTTCCATGTGACTTTTTAAGAAGATCACTTATTTATCTTTTATTTGTCTCTCCCTATTTCTTCCTCTATTCTATTCTCCTACCCTCCACCCCAATTTAACCCTCTCTGTTCTGTTCTTCCCTTTTAAATCTCAATACACTGTGTTCTATGGCCCTAAGAGCCATTTCCTCAAGAAAAATCTATGTATTCTTTAAGCTTCTGGAGTAAAAGCAGTGGTTGCTTTCAGGGATGCTGGCCTGCTGATGATGCTTCAACAAAACAATAGAGCTTCTGGGCTTAAACTACAGAAATTTATTTTCTCACAACTCTAAAGGTCAGGAGTTTAAGATCAAAGTGTCTTAGTTAGGGTGTCAATTGCTATGGTAAACACCATGACCAAAGCAAGTCATGGAAGGAAAGGGTTTGTTTTATCTTACAGCTCTCAGGTCACTCTCCATCACCGAGGAAGTCAAGACAGGAACACGGAGGCAGGAATTGAAGCAGACCTGGAGGGATGCTGCTTACTGGCTAGTTCCCCATGGCTTTGTCAGCTTGCTTTCTTATACCACCCAGGACAACCTGACAAAGTGGACTGGACCCTCCCAGATCAATCATCAATCAAGAGAATGTACTGCAGACTTGTCTGCAGGCAAACCTTTCTTTGTTTTTATTTTTGTTTTTCAAGACAGTGTTTCCCAGTAGCTATGGAGCCAGTCCTAGAACTTGCTGTGTAGACCAGGATGGCCTTGAATTTACAGAGATCTGCCTGCCTCTGTCTCCAGAGTGCTGGGATTAAAGGCGTATGCCATCACTAACTGGTTTCTACAGGCAGATCTTCTGGAGGCGTTTCCTCAAATGAGAGTTGCTCTTTCCAAATGACTCTTAGCTTATGTCATGTTGCCATAAAACTAAGCAGCACATAAAGTATGTCAAGTGGTTCTTGTGATTGTCAAAAAAGGAAAGAGAATAGACCTCATCATTTTTCTCCTCCTCCAATTTCATTCCCATTAAAAACATACACATTTACTGGACTAACAACTTGCCATAGAGACCAGACTGATTTCACAGGGACCCACATGCCTGTGCTTCAGAAGAGTGGAGATTAAAGGTGTGTTCCATTATGCCTGGCTAGGACTAATTTTCACTTTAATTGTTGCATTGCTTAATACTTTGTTGGGGGGCTATATGTGAGCTGGAAACCTTTGTTTTTTGTTTTTGTTTTTGTTTTTTTTTTTAATTTAACAGTTGAGAGTTCCCAGTTAATATCAATAACAATGGATTCCTTTAACTCAACTGATTCCCCCCCCCCTCGTCTTTTGACTATAGTGTGTGAGTTATTTGTTCATTTTTTAACAACCAGCACAAGCTACAATGATAAAATTGTATCTATGTCATTATATCAGAAATAAAATTTAAATATCTTTAGTGTTTTGGGTGTTACAGCTAAGGCTATAGTATGTGTGGTAGGTAAATGGTTTACCACTAACCTATACACCCAGTCTATTTTTTTAATCAAAGTATAATTTGATCAGTTTTCTAGTTAAATGTAGACAAATTTTAAAGCTAAAAGGAAGGCATACCTTGAGGCTGAAGACACGGCTCAGTAGTTAGGACCATTAGCTGCTCTTCCAGAAGACCCAGGTTTGATTTCTAGTACCCACGTGGTGACTCCCAACAGTTTGTAACCAGTTCCAGTAGATCCAGTGCCCTTTTCCGGCCTCCAAGTGCACTTTATGAACATGGTTCACAGGCATATATGCACATAAAATAAAAATTAAAGGAAGGCATGTCGATGTAAAACATGGTTGAATTATAAAAGTTAGTGCTTCAGTCAAGTAAGTAAGAAAACAAAAAAACTGGGAATGTTGAAATGGCATAATGAATAGCAATTACAATTTATTGCAGTAAGATAGTAGAAATGAGGGGGCTGGAGAGATGGCTCAAAGTTTAAGAGCACTGGCTGCTCTTCCAGAGGGCCTGAGTTCAATTCCCAGCAATCACATGATGGCTCACAACCATCTGGAATGAGATCTTGTGCCTTCTTCTGGCCTGCAGGGACACACACAGGCAGAACAGATATATTATATTATATTATATTATATTATATTATATATAAGGACAGTGGAAATGATATGTGCTGTGTGTCAAAAAGTTGGGATATTTTAGACAAAAATTTGAGTTTCCTGCTAATAAACAGGACTTGATCATGCTAGTTTGAATTCAGAGCTGTGCACACATGTGCATACATGCATACATGCACATACAGTACTCTTTAGGTGCTGTGATGACTAAAGGAACACTTTTACTTATGGAAATGGGCTCAGAAATTGAGTAGACTACAGAAAACGCTTTACTAGATGGTAAAATGTCTAGGATTAAGCAGACCTCCAAAGGCGACTCAGTATGATGAACTCAGCTCACCCTTTGTCTAGTCCAAAGCCCAGAAGCACAACCAGAGTTGAAAGCACAGAGAGGTTTGTTCTGGGCAACAAATAAGAGTGCTGGGCTAAGGCTCTCCAGTGCAAAAACATCCACAGCCATTTAAAGTGGCAGCTCAGAGAGCCCTGTCCATAAGAGAACCTGCCATATGAATAACACTATACATATGAAAGATTAATTTATTCAAAACTGGACAAACTGCAAGTTGTTCATTTAGCTTTAGTTGGTTTGTGTGATAGAAAATCTACCACCTAATTAGTACTTTAGGTTCAGGGTCCCCAGGCTTACAGGGAAATGTTTTCATGGAGATTAATCTTTGTTGTTAACTCGATGCCTTAAGAAATGCCTAGAAAATTGGCAAATCACACTTCTGGGCATGACTGTGAGGGTGTTTTCAGAGGAGGTTTGCGTGTGAGTCTGTAGTGGGATATTCACTGTGTCTGCTTCTGTGGCACTGACCACACCCATTGAGGGGTGGAGCCAGGGGCGGAAGTGACCGGTGGGGCTTGGTCTCGGGAGGAGGCAGAGAATGCTCCTTTCTGGCAGGTCGGGGAGAGAGGAGCATCCAGTTTTAACTGCTGTGTTCATCTGTCTGTGTTGTGAGTTGTTTCTCCCTTAATAAACATCTATTCGGCTTATTTGTTTATCCTGACCCTTATTAAACCGCAATATGAGTCAATGAACTAGGTGGAGAAGACCCTACTTTGAATGGGGGTGGTATGGTCCAAAAGGCTACAGAAAAGGGGAAATGCAAAGCATAAAGGGGAAGCCTGTGTCAGCACATACCAAACCCTCTCTTGAATAGATGCTGCTTTCACCATCACTGATCCCCAGGGAAAACAGAGCCTACATCCTGCAGGCTTTGAATGTGGGTTTTTGCCAGTCACTTTCTAAGATCTCCTTGGACCCAGGCTTCCAACTGCAGCCGTACCAGGGGCCTTCTTGTTCTGAGATTTCTACTTCTTAGACCAAGCTTCCCCAGCTCTCCAACCAGCAGCCAGGCATTGTAGGGTTAGCCTTGGATGTTATAAATAAATCTAATACATCCTCTTATAATTACATATATATCTTACTGGGTTTGCCCCTCTGGAGAACTATGCCTAACAGAATTACAAGTTTATGAGTTAAAATATTAACATCATGGCACAGATGTTTAGATCTGTTTCATCTATCAAAGAAAGTCCCCACCCAACCACCCACACATACTTCATGATTAGTTTTATCATGGTGACTAATGTTCTAGCTAGGTTAGGTTAAAAGCCTGGACTTACTAGAATTTTAAAATAAATATCTGGCCATGGTGATGCACACTGATAATCCCAGTATTTAGCTGGCTGAGACATGGATTGAGAGTTTGAGGCTGCCCTGGTTTACATAGAGGACCCTGCCAAAACAAGGAAACATTCAAGGACACAGTTTCCCTTCTGACTTTATGTGACTGTTCAATATTCCCTGTGGCAGTCTGTGTTGGGCCCGCATTCCTGGCAAAGGTTCTTTGTAAGTGACTGATTTCTCACTCACATAGTTCAAACAGGCCACCTTCCTTCATAGCTGCCTCCTTCCTCTTTGTTTTGTGTCTCTGCATTCCTGAACTGCCTTTCTTTTCTTGAAGGGAAAATTTTTTAGTTATTTCCCTTCAGGAAGGCCACCTTTGTTTTCTTGTCATAAAAACGTTTTCTGAAAGAAGCTTTGCAAATACTCTTTGCAACTATCCGTTAATGAGCACAAAACCACAGTGTCTGCAGGACAATAATAATCTACTGTTTTCCTCAAACTAATTCCTAAGGCTTTGATTATGAATTGCTACATCCTATAAGATTCTCTGTATGATTGCACATTAGTCAAAGACAGTGAAAGGGGCCTCTTTCGAATGGGATAGCTTTGAATATCTTGCATTGCATTTAAAGAAAGCTCAGGGCCAGGGAGATGGATCAGTGGGTAAAGGCACTTGCCATACCAGCCATATGCCCTGAGTTTGATGCTTGGAGTCCACACAAAGCTGGAAGGAGAGAACAGAGTTGTTCCCTGACCTCCACATGAATGCTGTGGCATGCTTGCTCTCAAACACACATCCTACATATGTAAGCAAACACACTCCCACAATAAAATTAAAAATAAAAAAGAATGTTTAGAAATATTTTTTTCTGATTTCTAAGTTTCTTTTTTTTTTATTTCTTCCCATGTATTTTAATTGTATGGATTCAAAATCTGCAAGGAGAAGTTTGTATACCAAGGTTATGGCAGAGAATGAAAGGAATTGTGTACTATCTGTTATTGAATGAGATAAATTTCACATTACCTAGTTTTTTACATGTACATTCATTATAACACACACACTTTTATTAATATATTCAGACTCCTACACATACACATAGAGTACTTAGACAAAGAAATGCATTCCATCTATTACTTTTGGGAACAAAGAGCCTGTATTAGATGCCAGACAGGCATAGCCCAGAGCCACGCTCTTGGAACCCAGTGTTTGGGTCCTGTAGAAATAAATCTAATAATTTGTGTCCTTCATTTACTCCTAAAATTACGTGACCTGGAGGGCAGTCTTGTCCTGGAGTGCACTCACTTCAGCTGCCTTGTCCCATCCTTGACAGACTTTAACAGGAACAGAAGCCCCTGGCCCCATTCTCTGAACTCTCCATTCAGGAAGGGCACATCCTTATTCTCTACTTGCTTTTCCTGGAGTTCCCAGGAATCAGACCCTCCAGGAGGGTGGAACCAGGAGTAGAACCCAGGCTTTAAGTTGTCCTGTGATGGTCACTTATGGGTGATTATGTCCCATGTGATACAGCTTAATCAAGTCTCACTTCTGGCCACCAGGAGCCTAGCTAAGCAAAACCTGTTGAGTGAGTTTAGCCAGAACCCCCTCTCCCTGATGCTTGATCAATCTCCATAGCTGACTAAATTCTTCCCCTACTACCTCCAGATGAGGTCTGAGCAAGAATCCTGTTGGGTCGGTTTAGCCAGAATTGTTCCTTAACTCAGACGAGTGTGTCAGTGACTTTCTGCTTACTCTTCCTTGCTATAAATTTCCAGTTTTCTTTATTCAGAATTGAGACCCACTTCTCTCCTGTAGCTTGTATGTTTTCCACCAGCCCGGTCTGGTGTGCCGGCCCCAAATAACACTCCGAGACTCTGTATTTGATACAATCCTGTTGGCCAGTTACCATTATTATTTATGGGCTAGCTTTGTCTTAATTATTAACTCATTTCTACTTATCTAAGTATTTCCATGTGGTCATCTTATCGGGGAGCCGAGGCCAGCGTCTTCCTTCCTCTCTGGTCTACATCTTGACTCCTCCCATCTACTTCCTCCTTCCTCCTAGTTTCTTAGTCCCGCCTATCTTGCTTTTCCATTGGCCCAACAGTGCTTTATTGTTTAACCAGTATGAGACACATATTTACAGAATAACATCTCCCATCATCTCCTCTTTTCTGTCTAAAATAAAAAGAAGGGGTTTAACCTTAACATAGCAAAATATAACATACAACAGTTATCAAATAAGAACTACAAAACTCCACAGTAATATGCTGCATGGCCATCTCCATAGAGTAATTTCTTCTTGTAAGCTTCTGGACCCTTCTGTCTTTTGTTGTTTGCTGCTGTTTGTTGGTGACACAGGGTCTCACTCTGGAACTTAAGCTGACCTGGAGCTTACTATGTAGTCTGGCTGGGAACTCCTGGCAATCCTCCTGTCTTATCCTCTTGAGTGCTGATATTATACTTGAGTCACCATGCCCGGTTCCAGACAGCCTTCGAACAAGTGTTTCTGATAACTATTTACCAAAGGGTTATCCAGGCAGGCTTAATCTAATCTCAAGAGCCCTAAAGAGCAGCCAATGGCAGAAGTCAGGAAGATCCAAGATATAAGGAACTTTGACACATAGCATTTCTCCACTATAGGCCCCGAGAGGAGTGAGAACTTCACTGCTGCAAGTGCAAAGATCCGGATTTTCCCAGGAACTTGTGAGCTCCAAAGCAAGCAGTTGATCCAAGCAATTCTCCAGGTAAGACTTGGGTAATCATAGCCGCCTCTGGAGTGAGGCCCTAATCTAGGCTACATATCTGCACACCTGTGAGATAAGCAGGCGTTTAGAGCTGTTGAGTTTGTTCAGTGATCAGAGTGTTTGTTGGAGTGTCTTCTTCCACAGTATTATATCAGGAATTATCCCCATATCCTAGGCATCCCTGCAGGCTGGCAGGATGCTGGTCCTTCTGCATGCCTTGTGAGGGTGGAGTGCTTTAGAGGGGTGAAGGAATGCGAGATAAGCTCTCACCTCTGCTAATCACAACCACACTGCCACTGCTGAGGGGGTGCTGGGAGGCAGGCATTGTAACTGGATGTTTGCTTCTGGTACTTGCTTCGATTCTCAGTGGCCACAAGCTATGGAGAGTTTCCTTACTTAGCAGGTGGGGAAATGGTGACCTAGTAAAGCAAGTGAGTGGTAGGATGTGTGGTGCAGAGGTTCAGTTCAGTTGTGTGACCCCCATGGCTCTGTGCTAGTGGTGTCTTATGTTCTTGCGTTCATTGGCGGGGCTGCTATAGCCAGTACCACGGGCTGAATGGCTTAAACAACAGATGTTGCCTCTCATTTCTGCAGCTACAAGGCGGGGCTGCTATAGCCAGTACCACGGGCTGAATGGCTTAAACAACAGAAGTTGCCTCTCATTTCTGCAGCTACAAGTCCTAGATCATGTTTAGAGGGGTTGGATGCTTTTAGGGGCAGCAAGAGTAAGGTGTTTCTCCAATTCTCTCTGGCTTCTTGGAACTTGCTAATAATCATTGCTATTCCTTGGTCCATAGACCTGATCTCCTGCCTTCGTTTTCACATATTATCCTTCCTGTGTATGCCTGCATGCCCTGGGAGGAAAATTCTTGTTTCTATATGAGCAAAGGTTTGTGGGGTTAGGGCACATACCAATAATCCCATTTTACATGGATCACCTTCCAAGACCATTTCCACAATAAGTCATATTCACAGATGTGGAGAGTAAGGACTCTGTGCTTGATCAGGGACACATTACAACCCATCACGAACCTCCAACTGTGGTTCTTACGTAAAGGCAAGAGATACATAGCTCTTTGCAGCTGTGCATTGCCTTGCTCCATTAATCCCTGACTTGGAGATTGGTATCAACACGTAAGCCCTCGGAGAAGGATGAAAGGGAACCTGTGTTTTCTTCTCTTGGCCTTTCAGGCATCCTGTTTCCAATCACTCTAGTCCATGCCCATAGGCTGTACTGGCGGCTTCTGATCCTACAGAAAGGAAGTTGTCTAATGCTCCTGAGAGGTCACCCTGACCATCTTTGTGGTCCCAGTCCCACCTCTAGCAAGGCTGTGGACAGAGTGGCTTCTGGTTGTTTGTACACAGTGGGTAGATGGGGCTTCCTAGGAGGAAAGTGGAATCTGGACCCAAGTCAGAAGTCAGACAAACATTAATGACATCACTTGACCTTCCTGGAGGAAAGCCTGTTAAGAGGATACACTCTATCATTTTTTCCCTCTCTGCTGCCAGCCAGGCTGTAAATATGCTAAGGACTTTGTATATAAATGCATACATCATTTTCATTGTCCAAATTTTATGCTTGCACCATGTTTTTGCAGTTCGTAGAACAATTTCTCATATGATCATTGCTAAGGGAGCAATTTCCTTGTTTTGTAGGTGGGAAATTGACCTGTTTACAGTCACCCAGTATGTGATATAGATTGTATTACTTTTACCCTGCTGGCTGTGACTTAGTACTAGAAAGAGACAACGTATTCAAGCCCATAGTTTCAGAGAGATTTCAGTCCATCCTGGCAGGGAAGGGAAGGGAGGCGGAATGTCTCTCTGAGTAATGATGAGTGTTCATGTGGTCCTGGACTATAAAGCACAGAGCAGGCTAGAACTAGGGGCAGGCATGAATGAGTGGTCCTAAATTACAAGGAGTGGAAGAGACGGCAAGGGTTTGAAATTTGGAAGCTAGCGAATTAGGAAATTGATGGTAAATGAAAGCATGAGGTGTAGAAGGCACCAGGTGACAGACAATCTCAACCCAGCTACCCACAGTGACAAGGCAGGCAACTGTCACTCTATGATACCAAAGGGGTGACTGACCTCCAGGGATACTCAGGTAGAGGGTGACATTGATTCTGTAGCTATCTCGTCATGTCTTGGAATGGGTGGCTTGCTGCCCTGAACCAAAACGGAAGTCAGGAAAAGGGTGAAAACGCGTGCTATTTATATATGCCATAACATGGTGGTGTTGACCTTCTGGCTACAGAAACAGCCAGATATGACTGGGGTTGAAGCTAAGGTTTGTGCCCACACACACACCTCTAGTTCCCTCTCCCCACCACTCCTGCAGGGTCATGACAAGCATCCAGGCTTGCACTCCTCTGGCCTTAACCCCACAAGTGCTGGGGTCACATGTGTAGCTCAGTCTCGCATATTGCCAAGTCTTCCCCAGAGTACTATATAGGCGTCTGCCACGTCTTTGTGGAACCCGGGCCTCCCTTCTCATGGCATTCAGCTTTTTTCAGGCTTGCACTACACATAAGCCAGTGCCATTCCAAACTCCCATCTCTTGCTTTTCTGTTGAGCAAGATCCTGAAGCTGGTTCGCCCAGACTTCCAAAGGCCGGAGGAGCTGCTCTGATCCAGAGCAAAGGGTGCCTGGTGGTTGGTGTAGAAATCTCTAAAGAAAAATCCATTTGTGAGTTTTTGAGTCTCTTCTAACAAAGAGGAAGTCAAGCTTACAGCTTGTGATATTTTCTTTCCCATGATTCTTTTCAAGAGCCCTATTACCTGGTATGGTTTCCCCATCATGTTTATGAGGAAAATGGAGGTCCCATATGGTAAGAAGCAGAGATGGGGTTTGATCTTCTACATAGACTCTAAGCCAGAGACTGGCTCTCACAGTGGCAAGCACCTAGCATGCTGGACTGTCTTCTAGATACCAGGAAGACATGGTCTAATCCTGAGAATTGAGTCTCATCAGACTACCAGATGAGTTGACAAACAGGTTCGGCAAGGTTAAATGTCCTGCCTAAGGACATCAGCATAGAACTGGACTGGACTCCAGGGCAGAGAGGGAACACCAGGAATTTGGTATTTCAGAGAACTTTTCCTTAGTGCCTCAGAGCCATCTATCATTGGCTCTGTAGAGATGTATCCAGGGCAACGTGTGTCTCCCACCTTCCACACACAGCTTTGTCACTGCCATCTGCCCTGAGGCCAACAGGTCCATCTCTCCACCTCATCTTCATGCTTGTATCAGATACTTGAGACGCCCGGGACTACTGTGTAATTGCTTACTCAGCCCCAGACTCTCATTTCCACCACCCCCCCCACACACACAACAACTCCTTACACTTTGCACATTCTACAACCCTTCCGTTGTGTCACCTGGAACACAATGTCAAGCACCTGTGAGCACACCTACATTTCTTACCTTGCCATTTCATGCTGGATGGTCTCACTACCAGTCTGTATTAGTGTTCTACAAGAGACACTACTGGATGGGACAAGCCTTCATTTTGTGGAGCAATTCTTGGCTTTGTAGGATATGGAGCATCTTTAGACCACCTGTCTGGTGAGGACCTCATGTGTTCCCTAGTGAAGTGCCAATGTCCCCAACTCTTTCTGGCTACACACTGTGACTCCTCCTCTCCTGTATCTTATAGTCCTCTCTGGTAAATACCATAATTATGGTACTCTATCCAGAGGCTCCTACCTACTCAACCTGGAGTAAAGTAGGCATCTTCCTAACTCCTTATCACTTTTTCCAGATCATTGTGTGCCCATCCTTCCTAACAGTTCCAAGCCAAGCTGAAAGGCAAGTTATCAGGTTCTCCCTCCCAGTCTCCCTCATCCACTGATCCCCACATCCTCCCTCTAACTCCTTGTAGAGCACGAGCAGGTTCTTTGTGACCCTCACCAGCACCAGTCTGCCAAGACACAGTCCTAATACCCTTTATCTCCAACCTGATCTTTGACGCTTTTGTCTTTTACCTTATTTTAGATACTCATTCTCAGTCTTACTCTAGATTGTACCAATCAAGTCAGTTTCAGGAGTCCTAGTCTTTGATCATCCCTTTTGTTTCTTCCAGTTCATTTCCTGTAACCTCTGAATTTCAGTAATTCTGAGTGTACCAGGATCTTTTTAAAACTTTCCCACACCCTCACATTGCTCCTAGTTATACTGGGTCCATGAGGTCACTCCTGGATGGGATAAATCTCTTCGGAGAGATGGGGGCAGGGCTTTGTTATGTAACTAACTGGCCTGGAACTCATAGCCCTCCTCCCACCGTAGCCACAGATGTGCCGAGATTATGATTCATGAAGCATAACTGGCTGCAAACCTTCCTTTCCATGGGTTGCTCTCTGGCTGGACATGCTCATGCCCTCTGTAGAGAGCCGCGAAGTGCCACACCTTAAAGATGGTGCTGGCTTCCACCTTCCACCTCCCCACGGGTGAGCACTCTCTGGCGTAAATAAGCCCTTATTTGGTTAAGTCTGTCCAGCCTGTCTGCTTCTGCATTAGAGTAGCCTATCTGCAGGGTCCATGTGGCTCACTGGGGTTGGTTAGCCCAAGGGTATTTAAGCCTGTGCAGGGGTCCCGCAGCTCTCTCTCGGGTCAGAAGAACATGTTCCAAGGAACCTGATTAAAACTTCATGAAGAAGATCTTCCTGGAGTAGCATCCGTCCTTGCTGGCGAGGGTAAGCGCGGTACAGCCCTCCACAGGGTATTTGCACTTGTTTTTTTCTCTTGCCCCCAGGTATCTGCAGGGTTAGTTCCTTTGGTGGTTTGAATAGGTATGGCCCCTATAGACTCATGTGTTTGAATGCTTGGCCCATAGGGAATACTACTATTAGAAGGTGTGGCCTTGTTGGGGTAGTTGTAGTCTTGTTAGAAGTGTGTCTCTTTGGGGGCAAACTTTGAGGTCTCATATGCTCAAGCTACACCCAATGTGGCATACAGTCTTCTGCTACCTGTGGATCAAGATGTAGAACTCTTAGTTCCTTCTCCAGCACCATGTCTGCCTGTATGCTGCCATTCTTCTTACCATGACAGTAATAGACTAAACCCCTGAAACTGTAAGCCAGCCCCAATTAAATGTTTTCCTTTATGAGGGTTGCTATGGTCATAGTGTCTCTTCCCAGCAATAGAGACACTAACTGAGGGAGTTCCTCTTCTTCAAGTCACCTTTCACAGAAAATGCCACCCTGATTATCTAATAAAAACTTGTGATCTACCCCAATTTGTTACTTCTTTTTTGCTATTGTGCTTATTAGTAATATGCCACACATTTCCCTTAATATTTATTCCTCAAGGATGGAACCCTGTGCCATGCAAGGCTTGACACTTGCATGACTATTAGTAAGAATTTGTTGTGTGACAACAAAGTGCTAAGATTGTATTTTGGACACAGATCAGCTGGATTTCTCACTACTCCATGTCATCTCAAGATGTACCACAGATATAAATTACATTTGTATACATTGAGTTTGAGGCTTTTCTGGGGGATTATTGGAGAACAGGAAAAAAAATTATATAAAATGCCTTTGACAGTATACTAGTGATTCACCATATAAACCAATCAAACTTTTAAAAGCAGATGAAAGTTGCATGGATGCTGAAGAAATGAAGATACAGGGTCCATTTCATTGTTACTCTGTTCCTTTTCTTCCTTCCCCATCTTAATCTCTCACTTTTCCCCTTCTCCTATGTATCTTTTTATTCTACCCTCCCTCTCATCCTCTCTGCTTCTTATTTTATTCTTTGCACTCCTCTGACCCCTTTTTCCTCTTCTTAGCTTTCTCAAAGAACAAAGCAAATTATGTTTTGGAAAGAATTTTAATTTGCAAGGCACAGGAAAAGCGAAATTGTCCCCTCTCCAGAGTTTCCCTTGAGCATCTGCACTTTAATGAAATAAATGGCCTGGAGGAAGCTGGGATGCGCGGAGGTCAGGTGATGGGTCCATCGTGTCTGGGTTCTCCCCCCTCCCTCTGTTTGGACTCTGTGTCTCTAGGGGATGAATCAGGCCAGGAAACTTGGCACTAACCCCTTGTCCCGTGCTACTTATGATATAATTGACACGTGAGCTCAGAGACCTTGAAGAAAATGGAGGAAAAAGGAGAAACTCCTCAGTACAGAATCATGAAGCTGCAAAACATAACTCTCTTCTTGAATGCCAAGTTTAATGTTCAAGAGGTGTTGGTTCAGGGAATCCAATTTTCTCTCTCAATAAATTGATCTGAAACAGCTGTGGGTGATAGAACCAGGGGGCCAGTTTTGATGTTTCATGTTGAACTACCTGATTCTGGTAGTATTGGTGGGGCTGCTCTAGAGGCGGTATGAAAATGACAAGACTTGCAGTTAGGTCATGCTTAGGTTCAGACTTGGTGCATATTTTAGCCTCTGGAACCTTGGGTATACTATGTGACTTCTTTGTGCCTTAGTGTTATCTCTACATGGCAGAAATGGAAACTATCTTCCTCACTGAACTGTTCTAAGAACTGCATAACAGCAATGACAATAATCATCATAGTATGGGAATGATGCTGACCGTTGATCTGGATGCTTACTGTCTGTTATATGTGTTGTTTAATGTACTCACTGGCAGGCAATGTAGAAAAATGCTCATTATACAATGGGCGCTGGACACCTTACTGTATAGTTTTCCTTATTAATAGATGTGTTAGAGCCAAATACTGGAATTGGATAAACTAGCAGGAAGCTCATTCCTAGACAATATAGATTACTCCTCCCTTGGCAGCCACTAAGTGACTGGAGTTCTTCATCTAGGTGTGGGGCTTTGTGAAATGTCTTCCATCCTCACTGGTATGTTGATTACCATGGTCATTAGGTAGGTCTTGTTTAGACAACCATGTTGCTTCCCCAGCTAATTTCTGCTGGATGTTTGTGAGACCTCAATTTGTTGTTACTTTTGATTTTTCTCTCAATCAGGCCACCTCAGTCTTTTCTGTTGACTGTAATAACTCTTAATTTGGTGATTTTTAAAAGTATGTCGCTTCAATTTATCTGTAGTGGTTTGAATAGAAATGGCCTTCATAGGCTCATATATTTGAAGGCTTGGTCCTTAGGGAATGGTGTTACTTGACAGGGATTAGGAGGTGTGGCCTTGGAGGAAGTATGTCATGGCGGGTGGACTTTGGGGTTTCAAATGCTCAAGCCAGCCCCAGTGGCTCACTCTTCCTGCTGCCTGTCTATTTGAATGTAGATTTCTCAGTTATCTTGTCTGCCTGTGTGCTACCATGCCTCTTGCTATGAGGATAATGGGCTAAACCTCTGAAACTATAAGCAAGCTCCTTCTTTTATAAGAGTTACCATGGTCATAGTATCTTTCACAGTGATAGAACACTGACTAAAACCCTTCCTTTCTTCCTTCCTTCCTTCCTTCCTTCCTTCCTTCCTTCCTTCCTTTCTCCCTTTCTTTTTTTCTTTTCTCCTGTCTATTACCTATCATCCATCTCTCTCCATCACTTGTTATTTATTCTTTTACATCTTATTGTCATATATTTAGTACTCATTCAAAACCAGAAACATGACTATTACAGACCATTTTCCTGATTACATAGAACAGATCCCCAGTACCACACAAAAAAAAAAAAAAAAAAAAAAAAACCTGGACATGGTGGCACATACCTATAATCCTGCCTTCAGAAAATGAAGGCAGGAGGATTGGGATTTTAAAATCATCTTTAGTTATATAATGAGTATGAGGTCAGTCTTGGTCATAAGAGACCCTGTCATAAAATGAACTAAACCTTCAACTGGAATAGGAGGAATGCAATAGAGTCTCAACACTTAAATTCTTCTGTGAGAAGTAATACATGGTTTTTGCTCACAATTGCTGGACTAAAGCAGGCCACTTGGCCACATATCACTTGAATGTGACAGGGAGATGTTATCCTTCATACATACATTCTAGACAGTTGAAGTATCTGTGAATGGCCCAGTGGCTGTGAACTGTGGTGGCCACAACACTCTGGTTGAGGATCTCACTGAGATCTTGCTTGTAAAAAATCAAACAGCAAGAGCTGGGATAAACTGGGCAACACACACACACACACACACACACACACACACACACACACACACACAGTCTTTTTATGTATCTCAGACTAATTTAAAACTTCTGAGTCTTCTGAGTCAGCCTCCTGAGTGCTGGGATTACATGTATGTGCCACTATTATCCAGCTTAGATAGGATAAATATTGTGCCAAATAGGTTCATTCATATATCAATTAACCCCCCCCCCAGGAAGGAAGGGCATAATCTCCCTATTATGTTAGAAACTGACAGTCATTTTATAAAACTTACAAGAATGAGGGAAAGCATGAGATTAATACATACAGTCTTTTGAATTAATAAGATAATCCTGCAAAAAAAAAAAAAAAAAAAAAAAAAGCCACAGGGTAGTGGAGACAACAGACTTATTTCTAGTCCACTTTCCTAGCTTTTAAAGTCTGAGGACATGTCAGAGAGCAAATACAACCCGAGACGCATTAGTATCAGTTGTTAGACAGATTATGACATCTTCTGGTTAACAATGTCTGTCTTAGATATAGGGAAGGACAACATGTGAACCAAGTACCTCTGCTGGCATTTGTCTGCAGGGCTACCACCTGCAAAGCAAGGCAAATACATCTAGGAGCCTGGCCAAGATGATTTCCGGATATCCTCTGAGGGGGCCAGAGCTTCTGTTCCTAGGTGCAAATATTCCAGCTGGTCATGTGCATACCATATATTCATGACACTCTCTTTGTGTGTGCAGAATGGACTTGACTAAGCGAACCCAACAGATTGAATAATTGAAAAAAAAAAACTGCTTTGCAGACGGCAGAGCGGGAAGCCTTTGACGGGAGAGCTAAATCATTTAGCAGTTTGAGGTGCCGATCACCCCTGTCCTATCAATCATCTGGGAACTGGATGTGCCTCTTGGTCTCTGAAGTTGAGGACTGGGTTTTGTTGCCTGGGGCGATAACCTGGGAGGCATGACTGTCAAGAAAGAAACAAAAACCCAACCATATGTTATTGTTTTTTTCTGGCAATTTGGAGAATGCAAACTACTTTTCTTAAAATACACTAGGTACATCCATCAGAATTTTAGCTGGGAATGATGACGTATTCGAGGAGATAATAAAGTGGTTTTAGTAAACATTCTTTTTACAGAGGTTAGGTCAAGATGAAAAGGACCAAGTAAGAGCAGTGAGACACTAGAGGACAAACAACACTGACGAAACACTTCCACTCCTAGCCCGAAGACAGCAGGAGGAATAGGGTTTGCAGGAGACCCGGGGCTATCACCAAACACCGGGGCTGCTAAGCGGAACCATGGCCGTGGAGACTCAGCTTTTCTCCTCCCATCTCTGGTATCCTGGTAGAGGGCTTGGAATATGGCTATACAGACCTAGACACAGACCTCTGTGGCCACACAGCTAGACAGGGAATAGTAAATAATATCAGAGATGTCACCAGAGAACAGGGAGAGAGAGAGGAGCACTGGACTACAGGTACCACATTCATCTTGTTCTGGGTTGCACACATCGCCAGCATTTAGAGGCCAATAGTGTTTAAATCTATCTTCCTTGATCTAAAACCTTTGCAACTGCATAGTTTCATTGTTGTTATTTGTTTGTTTTTGTCAGCAATAAACTTGTCCCCTTTAACTTTGAGCAAAGTTTCTTGCAAACATGGACTTTTTCTCTTGAGGTTGAACAGAGACAGTAGCTGTGAACTAGCTAGTAGTCACTGTATGGTGCTCCATGCCTTCATCTCTACAGAAAGTTCTTTGAAAAACATTGGCTAGGGACCTTGTGCATATCCCAGGATGGTGAAGATTCAAAAAGCTGCCTTCCTCTAGAACAGCTTTTCTCAACTTGTGGATCATGATCCCTTTAGGGGTCTGCACATCAGATATCCTGCATAACTAGATATTTATATTACAATTCACAACAGTAGTTGTGTTCATTCACACATGAAGTAGTAATGAAAATATTTTTATGGTTGGTTGTCACCACAACATTAAGAATAATATTAAAGAGTCACAGCATTAGGGGGGGTGAGGGCCATAGTTCTCGGGCCCTCTCTGGAAGTAGAGGAATCCTAAGTGAATGTGTGTTGTTTGACATGAGCATGTGCATGACCCCTTCAAGGACCCCAGTGCCTCAGACTGACCAGAATGGTAAAGGCTTTCCCTGGTTTTTGTGTGAATGTTGACAGCATATACAAGAAGTTTCCATTGCAGCTTCCTCCTAGATGTATATAGCCCAAGATTGCTCTCACACAGACATTCTACTGAGACGAGTCAAACCTGCCACCTCGTTGCTTAGCTGTACATGGTAATAGATCTGTCTCCTTGTTCAGCTGTATACGGTAACCCTGTCACCCTAATTCAGATGTGTAAGAGAAATGTGCAGAGTTTCTGGGTCACTATGCCTCCATCAGAGTGCTCAGCCCACCTGATCCCAGGGTTCTGTACGTGTGTTTGTGTGTCTGTCCTTTTTTCATTCTCTGTTGTCTGAGTTAGGTCAATCACTGAGCCCTACAGAGTACAGCTGCTCTCCTTGATGACAGAGGACATTGGCTGCGCATGTGCAGTTTTCTTGTACAACAACAAAATAGAAACGATGTTGTTGATGAAGAGGAAGAGGAGGACCTATCTTTATTTAACAGATAACATGTGCTAAAGTTTGAAATATACACACGTCATCTAATAGCCATCAAAATCCTGAGGAAAACACCACTATTATTTCCATATTAACAATGTGGGAACAAGCTGAGAGAAACTGTAACCACATAACGATTAGGTCATACCAGATGAAATTGCCATGTTTGATGAAAATGTCAACTTCATATGATTCAACTTTGTGAGATATATTGCAGAATTGGCTTTAAAATCAAGAGCGAGTTCATTGAGGAAGCTTTTTGTGAGTGACCAATGAGACCCCTATAAAGCAACCGAAGTATCAAATAAAATAATGTTCCAGGGACTGGTGCACAGTGACGCTCACCAAATGTTCTTTTTGTGTGTGTATTAATTTCATTCCGCCTGTCATTCTTACTCCCTGGGGGAGGCAGTGCACAGCTGTCTGAACAGATGTGGCCAGTGAGACTAGGAGGAAGTCTGTTGCTATTGACTAGATCCTAGGGACCTGGAAATTTCCAGCTTTGTCATAAACATCACCCCTCCACCACCACTGCCATGCATCCCTACTCCTGTCTCTCATGGAGTTTCTTCTGCCTTGCAATTCTGGGACAGTCTCTCATGTCTAGAGCAGAGGGAGGTGCTATGGACATTAGGTCTTCCCTGTTCACTACGCCCCTTGATAGTTCAGAAATTTCACTTCATCAGCAAATGCATCCCTGGAGTTGAAGGGCAGGAGGGCTTGGGTGGATATATGAGTCGACTTTGTTCACAAGATTACTTCTGGCAAGGAGGCTGATTCAAAAGCCCCCTTCTTTTTAATTGGCCAGAGGGAAGAGCCAATTCCCTTGTGGAAGGGTGTACTGTTTGGGTGTGGTTTTAGGACTTGGGGGTGACTGCATGAAGAAATTTTGCCTCTGAAAAACAACAGTTAGGACTGTCAGATTTAGCAAAGGAAAATGTCAAACTTGCAGTTAAATTTGAATGTTAGGAGTATATTCTATGCAGTATTTAGGACATATTTCTATTAAAAATTGTTACTTGGTTAAAATTCAAGTTTACTCCATGCTTTGGTTTGAACAGATGCCTCTGTAAGACAGGTGTGTTGTCTGTGTGGCAGTATTAAGAGCTGAGGTCTTTATAGGACTGAGGAAGCCATGAGGCTGCTCTTTTATGAGTGATGGAATGGAGGCCCTTATAAGATACTTGGAGGCAGTGTAAAGTGAGCTTGCCTTTTGCCATGTTAGGATACAGGCCTAAGATGCACCAAAGAGACACCATCTTGACCCACAACCCAACCTACTTGTGTTTTGATCTTGGACTTCTAACCTGAAGAACTGAGGGAAATAAACATTTTTTTAAAAATATGTATATATTGCTCAACTCACTGTATTCTGTTCCAGACCTGCAAAACACCCTTCTAATTTGCCCCTACCGTGAAACACCATGACCAAAATCAATGTGGGGAGGAAAGGGTGGATTTCATTTTACTTTTCCAGATTGAAATTCATCACTGAAAGAAATCTGAGCAGGAGCTTGGAGCAGAAACTGGGGCAGGGGTATGTGTGTGGGGTGGGATGAGCTAGAGAATAAGCCAGAGGGTGACACAGCAAGCATCATGTTCATCTAGATTTTTTTCTATAGCCTTGACCCACCTGCTAGGGATGATGTTACAGAGGGCTAGACCCTCAAACAGTAATCACCTGTACATACCAGCACTTACCGAGCCCAGATTCCCTGCAATCATCAGTCAAGATAACCTGTCACTGACACAGCCATGGTCACAGACCATTCTGATCTAAGCAATCTCAAAAGTGACTCTGGGTTTTGTCAAGTTGACAGTAAGAACTAACCAGAGCAAATGCCTTGACCTCCTAGATGTATTCTTAGAACAGTGCACTCTTGTGTACCCTTCAGACACTAAGTCATGAGAGTATGGAATTTGCAAGTTTAGACTTCCAACAGAGCTTTGTGCATCAGATGAACCTAGGCATAAAGCCCGGTTCCACTATCTTAGTCGCCAAGTGAATGTACCTGGATCATTTAACCTCTCTAAGACTTGATTTCTCCTTAAATATCAACATCTAGTTTAGGGATGTATTGAGGGCTCAATGAAGTTGCATTCTGTGTGTCCAGTCCCTAGCATTTGTCACTGTCAACAGCACAATTACTCTTATTTATGAGCTAGGTGGGACCATCATACTCTAAGAGGACAGGGGCAAATCTCTGTGTGCTCTGCTCAAATGAGCCTTCCATTTCAAGACTTCGGGTTACAGTAACTCTGTGGACCCGGAAAGGAATTAAAAAAGAATGATCTCAAGGAAAGAAATGACAGAGGGCACTGGTTGCCAGTCCTCAGTCTTGAGAGGCCCTTCCTTCAGTGCTCATCATAAACCAATTGCTGAAAAGGCAGGTTTGCTCCCTGACCCCTTTTGTGGAAAATAGACTGAATGAAAGTCTGTGTTAAGAGTGAGGGCAGTGGAGGCTCCTTTCAAGGAGTCACACATTTAGGCACCCAATTTGGGTTCCCATAGTAACTCTATACAGAGGTTCCTCAACATTGGCGTCACTGATGTCTAGTGATTTGTAGCACCAGGGGCTACACTGTGCACTGGAGGGGCACCTGTAGCATCCCGCAACTCTAATCTGCTAGATGCTGGGAGTCTGCCTTGTCTTCTTTCACTCTAGTGACAATCAAGAACATCTCCAAATAGGATCTGGGGTGCATAAATTGCCTTTGGTTGTGGACCACTGTAGAGAATATGATTAGGCAGTACCCATTTAGACACTTTGACCAGCTATCATGCATTGAACACTTACAAATGTTCTCTCCAATACTCAAATTAAGAGGTAGACATGACTTTGTACATCTCACAATTGGAGAGGCAGAGCTCAGAGGGTTGACATGAGTTCCCACAAACCTCCCAAGCTGGTAGATCTGGGATCCTGACAGAGAGGCTGGCCTGACTCCAAAGCTTATGCAGCTCCCACTGTAACACTTCATTGTCTGGAAAATAAAGAGCCCCTCCTCCTGCTTTGAACTAGGAAAACTCATCTTCACTTAATTCAAGTCTAAAAATACATATTGAGCTAGATGCCACCAGAAGCTGAAAGAGAGAGCTGAGATATTGTTGCCTTGGAGCCATTTCCAGTACCGACGTCATAGATAAACAGAATCCAGTGAAAGAGCAACGGGAGGCATTTTGAAGTTGGGCCCAAATGAGCATTCCTAGAGACGGAGCTTTGAACTAAATGTTTTGTGTGTGCCAGCCTCACATGCCCCTTTGCTGCCAGAGGGGACCATAATTTTTAAGAGTGCCATGAAGCTTTGAAGTTCTTAGGTTCTACCAGCCTTGTGTCCCAGTGAAAGCATTAATTCTCTTGCCTTGTGGTGGGCTGTGTGTTGCTTCCAGATAAACACTGGGCCATCTTCTTTGTGGCTCTCTGCATAAAGTTCACATTTCCCCGTTCCCTACGGATGGCCGTGTACTCGTATGCTTTGAGCTTGCTGTAGTAATCAGAGAACTTGTTGTAGAGGATGGAAATGGGCATCCCATTGAGAATAATCCCGAAAGCAATGCAGAGGAAGGCAAAAAGCCTGCCCAGGTGGGTCTCTGGGTACATGTCTCCATAGCCCACGGTGGAAATGCTTACCTGTGAAAAAGAAAAGCAGGGTGGAATGGTTAGCCTTAAGAAGGAAGAAGGAGGGAGAGAAGCCTGCCACCCTGTCCATGCACAAGGGAACTGTTAAGAGCTCCCGTGGAGCAGCTTTCAGAGTTGCCCGGAGGCCTGTGCCATGGGAGGAATGCAAGCTGTAGAGCTGGAAGACTGCTTTAAATCCTGACTATGACACACTAATGTGTCTATATGCAGCACAGGGAAGCATGATCCACTTTAAAGAGCTGTGGGAATGCACTTTATGTAACATGTGTTGAGTTCCTGTCATAGAACATGTTCAGTAACTGTCTTTGTTTCCACACCTCTTCCAGGCTGTGTTAGAACAGAAGGGTCACCCGGACTCACCTTCATCGTGAATGTCTGAGAAGAGGCTTGTTAGAAGCAATCAGAGCAGTTCAAGTCCAGACTGAGCCTTCCCATGTGGTAGATCTTGGGACATACTTTAAGATGCTGGGGCCATCTCTCAGAGGTCTAGTGAAGATGGACTATAAAGCTATCTATGAAGCAGTGGTCACGGTATCAGACACCCTGGGCAATGAACACGCCACTGTTTTCCCCTCATCAAAAGGAGACAGTTACAGCATGTCTCAGGGCTGCTGTGAAGTTCAATTGTTTGTCTCTTAAATGGAGATTCTTTAATTGAGCTCATCTAGAGAAAGACACTCATCACTTTGCGAAGGGACCTTCAGAAGACCTCACCGAACAAAACTATGCTTGCCCGTGGTGAAATTTCTTTCATCATTCTTGTCACACTGCTTTGCATCCCACCAATTAGAGATTTATTTGGGTTAACAAGTTTCCTGTTTGAAATGCAGATTCCCATGGGACTAGTTATCACTTAGTATAGCCAGAGAGAACCCTGGGCAAGTCCCCTGGGGACTGTTTTTATGCCTCACATGCTTCTGTTGGTCCCCAGACTAAGTCACTAGGAGCCTATGAGGCTGCGCTGTTGCTGACAGTAGTAAAAACTTCCCATCGCCAACTCCAGGGATGCTTGTTGCTTCCAGGATTTGTGTGATGCTTGTCCCAGTCTTCCAACAGATGGCAGTAATTATACAAAGTCACTCCCTTGTCACACTGAGATGGCCTTTGGCTCAGAAATGTAAGCACGCTTGTGCTGCTTGTGCTGCTTGTGCTGATGACGCAAGGGTGAGTTTGAACTTTCAAATGTGATTGATTGATTAGAATAGAATGGAGGAATGAGCCAGCTGGACAAAGCTGGTGGCAATGATAAGGGGCGCAGACCCATCCAGCCCACAGAAAAGGAAAGGTGTGCCTCAAAGGAAGGACAGGCCCCAAGACTCACTGCTCCATCTTCATAGAGAGAACTTTCTTTTCCCATGGTAGAAGAGCTCAAGCAAGCATGGCAGAGCCAGGACAGCATAGACAGGGTTAAAGAGATATGAACCACACTTGACTTCCTGGGTCCAAACCCTCTTCACAGTTGTATGAGTTTTAGACAAAGCAGCTAAATTCTTAGTTTCTATTTTTGACATATGGAGATAATAATAGTACCCACTTTGCATGATTGTAATAGGAATTGAAGGTGTCCCTTCCCACAGGCTGTGAGAGCAAGTGCCTGGGGGAAACCTGAGGGACTGTCTTAAAGATAGCTCCAGCTAAAGGAAGGCTAGGGAGCACATATGAAGCATACTCTCCCCCAGGAACTTGACCTCTTTTGTGTCTAATAGACCCACAAGCTGTGGAAATAGGCTCTGGCAGACTTTGGCTAAATGTTGGGTGAGGGAGATTTCAGGGCAGCCCTCCCTGGGGCTTCAGTAGAGGATATATTTTTCCTACACTCTGGATAAAAATACAAGGAGCAGCAGAGACCAAGTTACACTTGAGTTAATCTCCACATCTGCCTATGTGTCTGCATATATGCCACCTTCCGGCCACACCAGAGTCAGATCTCGCTGCAGGTGTGCGAGCCAAGCCATACTTTTCATCTGTCACTAACACCATCACTTACACCCCCAGGATGACCATACAGTCATTGATTTTTTTTAAAAAAAAAAAATGGAGGTCCCTTAAGAGAGTTTGGTTCCTGAGACAAGTGACAACAGCAAGAACATGCTATTATTATCTCCACATGTTTTAGAACATGACACAGCTCCAAAGGAGAGGGCCCTGAAGTTAGCCAGACACATAAGGGTCCAACAGGGATGGGGGGGTACATAAAAAAGGAAGTGATTAAGACAAAGCTCTGTTATTAAGATTTGATTACTTAATTAATACTGGCTTAGCTTCACCCTCAACCTTACTTTTGTTACGTTTCATTTCCCATAAATTACCGAGGCCTTTTCATTTTATTGCTCCCTTTGTCTTTTATTTTTGAGTTGATAGTATAATTATATCATTTTTATTTTTATTTTGCCTGAAATTTTAGTCAAAAGTCAAAAGCAAATGGCTTTGCCTTAGACAAGAATATCTGATATAGATGATCAGATCTGAGAACTGTTGAGTATCTTGGATCTCTAATTTCAGAGAAGAGACCTCTTCCTGCTTCCAGGCTATGTATATTTGGTCTAAGAAAATGTTCAAAATGTAGACTTGTTTTGCTGTCTGTTTTGTGTACAGATTTATTCAATATGACCATTTATTTATTTATTTATTTATTTATTTATTTATTTATTTATTTATTTTTGAGACAAGAGTCTCACTAGGTAACTCTGACTGTTCTGGAACTCCCTTTGTGGAGCAGGCTGGCCTAGAACTCACAGAGATCCACCTGCCTCTGTCTCCCAAATTTTGGGATTAAAGGTATATGCCACTATGCCCAGTTTGTAATCTTGTTCTTGTCCATTGCTTCTGGGGTAGGACTTAGGATTTCTTGGCTTAGGGAAGTTTCTATACATTACATATGATATATCACAACTCCATAGACAGTATTAACACAGAAGGCCTCAGACTGGCCAAATGACCTCTGGAGTGAGTTCTCTCATTAGCAGGAGATGAGTTTGGAATTGTGACCAAAGTGTCTTCAATTCTTCCAAAAATCTAGCCAAAATGGCTATTTAACCATTTTTAAACTGGAAACTGGCCATGCTACAGATTTCTCCTAGTTTGGGTTTCAAGACTCAGAGAGTGACCATCCTGTGACAGCTCCCTCACTAGTCAGCAAGTTCTATCCTGCCAACCTCTGTTCAGAAGAGTGTCAGGGTTTCTGGAATATCACACTTGAATTTCTCCTTCAACGGCACAATTTGTTTCCCTCCTGAAGAATGGGGTATAGATAAAATGTCTTGGCAGCCAGTAGTTCATGCATCTAAGAAGTATGATTCCAGGAAACAAAGCTAATTAAGAAAATAATTAGTACCCCTTCAGGTTTCCCCAAAGAAGTAGAGCCAGTAAAGTCTGTTTTTCCTCTTACAACTATTCTCAACAGTATATGTTGTCCTTCAAAAGATACTTATCTATGCTACTGTTGCAACAAATATTTTTTTGTACCCATCCTGGTAATTAATCTTGTTGTCAGTTGCCTACCTCAAATACTGGATACAATCACTCTGGGAACAATTCCACAAAGTATTTTGAAGTAAGCATGAGATTAACACTTTGAACAATAACTCTCATTTAGACCTTTTGGTATATCACAGTTTTAACATGAGTGTAAATGGTTCAGAAGCAAAAAGAGTAGCCTAGACTAAGGCAAAAACCACAGATGCAAGCAATCGACGTATGCAAGCAATCTACGCATACAAAGGCAGACAATAAAGGTTGCCCTAAGCATCTTCAGCTTCTTTAACACCTCTCCATCTCTTTGATACTCAAGTCATGTTCCACTGAAGTCATCTTGAACAAGAGGAGGAACATACTTTCGAGACATAAAAGGGGCCCACTCCCAAAACAGGAGCCTCCGAGGTACAAGGCAGCCAGTGTCTTTGAGTGGTTGCCTTTTTTATAACTGTTTATGAACAAGCTAGAACCTAAATATTTTCTGTGCCAGATATTTCAGGCAGCCCTGTTCAGTCCCAAGCCAGGTACCATTTTCTGTAATTCTACAACTGGGATTCTACAGCCTACATTTCCTGGTTTTGCTTACAGCTATTTTTTTTTTTTTTCAGAGTGTGTTTGGAGGGAGGAAGGAGAGAAAGGTCTCTGTTGTTGACTCTGATCTCCAATATCATCATATGGCTCAGATACTTGATGCTCCCAGTCCTCCCAACATCAGCCACAGGGTGCCACCATATAGATCTGTGCACTAGCTCCACGTGGCTCTCCTCTGTAGGCCCAAGTCTGACAACACTGCCCTCTCCCATCTGTTCTTCCTGTTCTCAGGCCGGTAGTTGTTCTCTCTGTTTGCTATTTTTCTTCTTTTGCCCTCATAACAACTGTGCATCTTTTTCCTTACAGCAAACACTCACCTTGATTTTCATTTTCCTGACTGTAACCTAACTCACAACATATGCGTTGTTTCTAAGCAATCAATTAAAACAAATTGCAGTGATCTTACAAAGACCAACTATTTTCAAGGAAATAATACTATCATTTAGGAAAACCAAGAGGGAGCCACCTCTGTGGGGCGGTGGGGGGGGGGGAGGGGGGACACAACTATCTGGTGCCTCAGCCTAATTTTAGAAGTGATGTTTGTGCCACAATTTCCTCTTTGACTCCTACAACTTCAATTTTTTTTTTCTGGACGATTCCAAAGGAAATAATTTGTTGACAGTCCAACTGGCCTTTTCACTTGAAAACAAGCTCACTCAGGAGGCTGATGGCCACAGCTTCATCACAGAGCTATTGTTGTTGGCCCATAGGATACATTTAGCACTCAGGTAATCCTGAAACCCCCACATGCCTGGCACTGCTCCAGGCAGGGCCTGCTAATCTGTGTACTCAGAAGCTTGTTCTTCTGTATGTCTCACAATTTTCCTTCTCCCTGTAGAAAGGGAACCACTCCTATTTCAATTTTTCCCAAAATGCATCTGGAATCAAAGGCTATTGCTTCCATATGATAAAGACTATCGGCTAGATAGATGTGGCAGCATCGCTGTATTACAGACTTACTTCAGGCTAGTATGTTGCATGTGTTTCTTATTACATACATGCTCACAAATAACCAGCATTTGGCAGATGCTGGTGTATCTTGCATACATTAGCAGTTGCAGATGTAAGGCTCTATGAGGGATTTGTTCTTATAAGGGCTGCACAATAGTGAAAATTCTTCACAATAACAAAAGTGACTTATTCCTTTTAAAACCCTGACTTGAATTACAGAGGGTTGAAAGATACTTGGCGTTGGAGAGAGGGAAGATATTAAAAGCAGATCAGCTTAGGGATTGCTTTCTAAGTTCTGGTAAGGACCAAACAATACATAGGAGAATAGGTTGGAGAATCTGTGTCTCATGTGAGGTATGAAGGACATAGCTCTGAAGTAGCATAAGAGTCTATCAGTTATAGCCAGGTGTGGGAGCCCACACTTTTAATCCTCACATTTGGGAGACGGAGGCAGTGAGCTCTGTGAGTTCAAGGTCATCCTGGACTGTAGAGTGAGTTCCAGGTCAGCCAGCGTTAAACTGTGAGATCCTGTGCCAAAGGGGGAGGGGGAAGGAAAAAAATATCTATCATGTTTCTTTTTACTTCATCTTGACATTTCAATGTGTGAGTGTATGGATATGATATATTTGAGCAGTAATATATTACTCTAGTAGAATGATTGTATTATTAGACCTAACTTACTATATCTCCCTACCATCAAGGTATTTTTTTTCTAAGTCTCACAGAGCTTTGTTTTCCTAGGCTGACCTACCCTGACCCTTGCTTGAGTATGGTCATGTGACTTGCTTTGGGTTGAGGTGATATCTACAACTCAACAAGTTGAGCAAATATGAACAGATGTGGTATGATACAGTGCTTGCTTAGTTAGGTCTGTAGTCTCTCCCTTCTGACATTTGCCACAGCCATAGAGACAGGACTGTAGAAGTATGAGAGACATGTAGGCTTCGTCATATCTTCCTGCCATCCTTAATCCAGCAAGACCATCAGACATGAAGATGAGTGTCACCAGATGAAAATAACTTCTAGTTTAAACAGACCAGACTAGTTGTTCAAATGCATCTGTCTGTCTGTCTGTCTGTTTGACTGTCTGCCTGGACAAGATCTTACTGTGTAGTCCTCCTGGGCCTGGAACTTGCTATGTAGACCAGGGTGGCTTCAGCTTCACAGAGATCTGCCTGGTTTTGCCTCCTAAGTGCTAGGATTAAAAGCATGTACTACCACACCTAGGTTAAGATGCCCACTTTTATATTCATGCACTAAATGAATGCTTGATGCTTTAAGTCGTCGAGTGTTGGGATGGGTTGTAACATTGCTGTGGCAGTAAGTAACTTGTAACTTACACATCTTATACATCATTTATAAACAACACATGTATATGTATTTTGGGGTTGTGTTCAAATTTTTAGAGAAAAGTACCATAGTCAAAAGATGCTCTCCCCCTACCACCTGTCATGCAATGCTCAGTGTTTACAGTATGACCTGGCATACTGCAGGTCCTCTGGGAAGGAGATGGACTTTTATGGGCTACTGTACATCCTCTCACTTTACAAGTACAAATGAGAACCAAGGCACTTTGTATTTATCATTTCATGGTGTTCTTTCCTCCTTGCTCTCTGATAATAAAATGCCTAAGTACACTACATGCAAGATAATCAAATTACCAAGAAGAGCTGAGCTTATAGCATCAGTTCTGAGGAATGCCACAGTCCCAGAATAATCAAGGAAATTGTTACTACTGTATGCTTAGGTTTACACAGGGAGAAAACACAAGTTATCAGCCACTTGTGTACTTCATAATTATTTGCCCTGTATAAATCTTAGAACAAACTGGACAAAGGTCATTGGTATGGGGCAAGGTTGGTTGAATGAGGAGGTCAGGATATGTGAGATTTGGTTTGTAAAAACCATGTTTGATAAAGACAAGGGCTTTACACTTCAGACCCCTCAATTGGTTAAAACAATAATAGGTATAAACTATTTCACAGATGAAAAAAAGTGAATTGTAATTTAAATTTTGTTGTAAAATTTATTTTTAAAAATCACCAACTCTTAATTAAAATGAATTCATTTACAAAAGAGAAAAATCTTCTTCACTTTGCATTAATCAGTAAAGGAAACTAAGTGATTAATGAGCAATAATTTCAGAAATACTTTAAAGGTAAAAATTCAGTATTAATGGGTATTCAGTATTAATTATTAATTAATTAATAAAATAAAAGTATTTTATTAGTATAGTTAATGTACACAAGTATTGTGGGCTAAAAGTAGTTGAAAGTCCCATAGTAATGTTGCCTAAAGGCCTACAGCCTTTTAAAATCTTTGGCTGAATGAAAATTTGACTTTAAAACTTTGTTTCATGGGGCTGGAGAGATGGCTTAGTGGTTAAGAGCACTGGCTGCTCTTCCAAAGGACCAGAGTTCACAGCACCCACATGGCATCTTACAACTATTTGTAACTCCAGATCCAAGGAGTCCAACACCCTCATACAGGCAAACCAAAGTACATGAAATAAAAATAAATAAATAAATAAAGCCTTTATACTCTATCGTCAGCATGTGGATTTGCTGTTTGCATTCTTACTTTAATCACCTCCAAAGTAAATGTCATTTGCTGGGGACAAATCATCCTCCAAGAACTCCATCTGTACACATGGTTTATCTACTATGGAGATGACCTTTCATCACTGGAAATATGATCCCAACAGCAGCCTTTGACAAGCTTGTTCAGAAGAGCCTAATAGCACCCTGTCATTGAGGAAAATTCAGCTTACTTCCAGCTTGAAAGGAGAGGAAGGCTCACTGAACTACAGGGAACTTCAAGGCCAACATTCTCTTGTAGAGAGATGACAGATTCATGCAATACCTAGCCAGCTCCTGCCAAGGATTTTAAGATTTGAAAATTCTTAGGACCGTGTAAAATTCAGTTAGTAAACAGCAATCTTGATGTGGTCCCAACTTTATAATAGCTAAGGTTTTGTTGGAGGCAACCACATAGTGCAGAGGTGCACTATCCTTTAGCAAGACCAAGAGAGATCAAGAGACTAGCCTGCCAAGGCTGACGACTAAGGAAAGGGGCAGGGGCAGAGTGCGTCATGAAAGGATGAAGATGCCGGAGCGTCATGTTACTCACCGCAGCCCACCACCAGGCATGGAGGATACTGGTAAAGTTGGTGCCAGGCACATCGTGTTCTACTGAGTAGACAGCCGCAGAGAAGGAGAAGATGCCCATAGTGATGAAGAGCATCAGGCAGCCCACCTGCTGGTAGCACTGGCGCAGCGTGAAGCCAAAGGCACGCAGCCCCGTGGAGTGACGCGCCAGCTTGAGGATGCGGAAGATGCGCATGAGGCGCATGAGGCGCAGCACCTGACCCACTTTGCCCACACGTCCCACGGTCTCCAGGTCATGTTCCCGCGGGGAACCCTTGCCATCCCTCTGGTCCTCGCTCGCAAAGCACTCGAGCAGCAGCTGCAGGTAGAAGGGCAGAATGGCCACCAGGTCCACCAGGTTGAGGGCGCTGCGCGCAAAGCGTCTCAGGTTGGGGGTAGAAGCAAGGCGCAGCAGGAATTCCAGAGTGAAGAAAGCCACACACAGCATCTCTACGAGCTCCAGGATGGGCCTTGGGTCCCCACCACCTGTGCCCTGCTCAGCCTGATGCTGCATCTCCTCCACCGTGTTGAGTGCTAGGGCCACTACGGAAATGAGCACGAAGAGGTTGGAGGCCACCCCCATGGCCTTGGCGGCCACAGAGGAAAAGGGCTTCTCCATGAGGTTCCAGAGGCGTTGACGCTGTGGCCCATAGAAGCGCATGTCCCTGAAGAGCTCCTCTGCCTCCTCAGCCTGTGCCTGAGCACGCAGCTCCCGCTGGATCTTAAGCTGCTCGCTCAGTTCATCCCTCCGTTCCTCGAAGCAGATGCGACAACAGCGAGGTGTGTACTTGAGCCTCACGCCCCAGTAACCCAGCTCCTCCAGGAAGCAGCGGGGACACAACTCGTCTCGTACCAGCAGCACCCCTGATATGTAGAAATTATAGATGAGGTGGAAGACGGCAGGATCACGGTCAAAGAAGTACTCGTCCGTCTGTGCCTCGTAATCGTCACACAGGCCCAGCTGGCGGCTGCGGCTGGTAGAGGTGACCAGGCGGCCCAGACGAGTTTTGGGGTAGTTGGCCAGCTCACAGCATTCCAGCTGGTAGCTGTGGCCGCCTACGTTCACTTTCAGCGTGGACAGCTGGACTGGAGTATCAGTATGGCCATCCAGCGGGGCTGTGGGGCACTCAGGAGGCTGTTTCTCCTCTGCAAGGTCATCCTTCCAGTCCTCATCCTCCCCTCCATCGTCATCTTCCTCAATGTAGTAATTGTAGTTGCCCTCCGTCCAAGGGGACATGATGCTGACCTGAGAGCCAGTGCGGGCTCCCAGGGAGCAGATGCTCCTGCGGTGGATGCTCCTGGTGTTGGGTACCTCCTCGGTCTCTGAAATACTCCAGGGAATGTAGTTCAACGACAGCCTCCTCTCGTTGTTCCGTTTTAGCATGGCTGTGGGAGTAGCTCACTTGCCAGTCTCTTGTGTCTGTCTAGGGCCCCTGGTCTGCTCACTGCCGATGGAAGGACCGCAGCAAGCCCTGCACTGCCTCAGAAACCAGCCTACCTGGGGCCCCAGGCACAAAACTGTTCTTCCTGCTGGCCTGGAAAAGCTCAGGCTAGTCGCCCAGAGTCGAGTGCTCTAATCTTGCTGATAGGGAAGAAGCAAGTGTTAGGAGGGATTTGGGGCCTCTTAGCCAGTTCTCCCTCCCCTCCCCTCTGACGTGGAGGGTGATTATGAGGTCTTAAATCTCCAGATAATCAGAAGAAGGCAGAGATTATTGCTAATAAAAATGTCGGTCAGCCTTGCCCTGGGATAGTGCTTAGGGTATGTGTGCTGAATGAGGTAAAATCAACTGAATTAGCTAGAGCATATTGATGTCACTGTCTTCATCCTTACAGTTTGAGATTGAAGCCTCTGCCCTCAGAAAACCCGCTGTGAGCAGTAATGACGGCAGGAAGCTGACTTTGTGACTAGACAGTCAGTGACCCTTTGTTTAGACCCTCTTCCATTCTTTTCCTTTTATTGAAAATAGATTTTTTTTCACACAATATAGTTTAATGGTTCCCCTCCCCCTACTCCTAGTTCCTTCCCACCTCCCCTCCCATCCAAATGTACACACTTTCTGTCTCTCCTCGAAGACAAACAGGCATCGAAGGAACAATAATAAAATAAATAAAAGCAAATCAGAATATGACAAAATTACCAAACAGGAAAAGGAACCAAAGAGAAAGACCCAGAGATACACACATTTGAGCACACAGGCATCCCACAAAAACACAAAACCAGAAGCCATAATCGATACGCAAAGGACCTGTAAGGTTAAAAAAAATGCCCTGATTTAATATTATGAGATAAAGATCCTCTAAAGATGCCATTGAGATCGTTTTATATTGGTCATCTACTGGGCTCATATGAGGCTTACTTCTAAGAAAGGTTTGTTTTCCCCCAACAAGTCTCCCTTAGACAAAGCTAATTTTTCATTTGCAAGCCATCAATGGGAGAGAGCTTTCAGGTTAGGTATGAGGGCATGCACCCACTTTGTGCATGCTGCCAAGGTCTCTGTTAATTCACACCTGCTCCAGTCTTGTGTCTAGAAGACCTTGATTCCTTGGTGTCCTCCATCACCCCCCCAACCTCTTCCCCCCCCCCCGGGGGGGGGGACTCTTACACTCTTTCTACCTCCTCTTCTGTGAGTTCCCTGAGCCCTGAGGCGAGGGATTTGATGGAGACAACCACTTTAGTGCTGAGTGTTTCAAGGTCTCTCACTCTGCATCTTATCTGGCTAAGGGCCTGTGTAATTGTTCCCATCTGCTACAGGAGGAAGCTTCTCTGGTGATGGCTGAGCAAGACACCACTCTGTGAGTATAGTAGAATGGCATTAAGAATCTCTTTTTGTTTCTTTTCTTTTAGCAAAACAGTAGTATTTGGTTTTCTCCCCACGTTCCTACCTGGCCTATCTAGTCTCAAGTTCTTAGCCACCCAACTAGTGTTGGGTATGCGTTCCATTTCACAGAGTGGCCCTTAACTTGAATCCTGTATTGGTTGGTTACTTCCACAAGCTTTGTGACACTATTATATTTCTTTTATTTTTGAGAATGGCATAGAAGTATGCAATGGAATATGATCATATCTAACCCTCCCATTTCCCTTCTCTTTGTCTCCCCAACATAATCCCTTGTAGCTTTGTGTCTTTTTTTTTATATTATTACTTACCATGTTAGTTATTTTCCAATTGCTGTGATGAACTACCATGATCAAGGCAACTGACAGAAGAAAGCATGCATCTGGGTTTATGGTTCCAGAGGAAGAGTACATAATGGGAGAAGGGGTAGGGGTGTAGGAGAGTAGAGGAGAAAGCTAAAAGATCACTTCTTCAATCTCTTACATGAAGATGGAGCAAACTGTAAGTAAGAGGGGCTATGCACTTTCTAATCCAGCACCCCCTGCACATATTTCTTCCAATAAGGCTGTATCTCCTAAATCTCCCCAAACAGTGCTACCAACTGGTGACCAAATGTTCCGTACTTGAGCCTATGGTGGATATTTCTCATTAAACCCACTATTCCCTCAAAGTACAGTTAGTGCGGCCTATATGTGCATGGGTAGGGGCAATCCAAAGGATCATGGGAAATGACTCAGTAGATACACCCTCTAAAAAGAATGATTTGCCCTCCCTCAGCAACTACCCACTGCCAATAGCTCCTCAGTAAGAGGTGGCACCTGGAAACTGTCTAGCCAACCAATGCTAGAGGTTTGTCTGGCTTGATCTTATGTAGATCTTGTATAGTAACCACAGCTGCTATGAGTTCATGATGGTGATGGCTATGCCAGGTCCAGATGATAGCATTTCCCAGCACTCCTCCTCATCCTTCCAATTTTACATTCTTTCTACCTTCTTTTCTAAGATGTTTCCTGAGCCTTGGTGGTAGTGGGATTAATATAGCTGTCCCACTTGGAGCTGAGCACCCATGTTCTTATTCTCAGCACTTTGAACAGTTATGTGTGGTCCCCCACACAAAGCTTTTCTGACCAAGGTTGAGGGCATGCCCAGTCTATGGGTATAAGCATAAATATTTGAAAGGCTATTCAACAGCACGGTCATTTAACTAAAATAACAATAGCAGGTTCTATTCCAGAGCCAATGACCTGTCCTAGCCATGGGCTTTCGATCAGGATCACACTACAAGGCATGAAATTCATCCCTATGGAGTAGGCCTCACGTCCAATCATACTATACCAACTTGCCAGGCAAGATGTACTGGTGCAGTTGTGGCATAACCAGCATGATCATATGAGGTCACAGAACCTGTAGGGCCTGAAGCAACCTTTTCCCTTCCACTCCCACCGTTGCATTTCTTCATGTGATTCTTATCCGGCAGTGCATGGAAGTCAGGTTCACACCGCCATTTTCCTTTCTCACTTTCTTGTTCACTTTCCCTTAAAACAGTGGTTCTCAACCTTCCAGGTGTTGTGAGTGTTTGATACAGTTCCTCATGTTATGATGACCTCCCAACCATAAAATTATTTCATTGCTACTTCATAACTATAACTTTGCTACAGCTATTAAGCATACTACAAACATCTGTGTTTTCTGATGGTCTTAGGTAGCCTCTGTGAAAGGGTCATTCATTCCTCCCTCCTCCCCCCTGCCATGGCAATGACTCACAGGTTGAAAACCAATGCTTTAAAAAATAAGGACAGGTTTCAAGGTAGAATCCCAGGACTGAATGAAGGAAGTCTGTAGGCCTTGTTCTAATGTGTCAGGCTTCTTTCCAGGGAGTGTCAGAACGCTCCAGATACTGAGGTGGAAGCATGGGAGGGACAGAAGGGTATCATTGGAGGAGCTCATCATTTCTTGTTAGTAATGCACATACGAAAGGATATTGACAAAAGAGCAAGAGAACAGGTGAGGTGCATAACAGGAAGAAACAGTCCATTCTCCCACCACAGCCTCTAGCTGTCTGGGAACCTTCAAGGGAGCAAGATGGTTACTGTTTCCAGGAATATTTTGAACACACAATTAAAAGAAAGAATATGCCAATCTTTATCATATGATCATTAGCACAAATCATGGGATATGATACACTGCTGTTTTTCCAGGCAACCATACATCTTGAAGGTGTTTTCATACATTAATATGATAATTTCTTTTGGAAAATATCCACTAAGTGGGGCATCCCAGTTAGCTTTAGCTGTCAACCTGAGGTAGGAGTCTCAGCTGAGAATTTCTCAGATCATATTGCCTACGGACCTGTCTGGGGGGAGGGGTTGTCTGGATTATTAGTTGTTGTATGAGGACGCAGCCCACTGTGGGTGGCACCATTCCTTGGGCTGTATGAAAATGCTAGCTAAGCATGAGCCTAGATGCCAGATAGCTAGCAGCAGCATCCAGAGTTCTTGCTGTACTCATTTGGTCATACAGTGAGATCCTTGATTATAGATATAGCAACTTGGCTTGCTGTCAGTTTCCTGCCTAGACTTCCCTCAGTGATGGGCTATGGACCAGATATATCTTTTCCTCCACCACATTGCTTTTAATCATAGTGCTTTTCCACAACAACAGAAAGGAAAGCAGAACACAGGACATGATAATAGACAATTAGGCTCTTTTCTTGCTTAGCACATATAAACAGCAACAACAACAACAAAAGACAATAGAGCCATGAATAACTTTATATGTATATTAATTTCTACATATTTAAGATAGGTAAGGGATAAATTGTTAAAATGGAATTAAGTCAAAAATTACACGCCTATATCTTTGATTGACAGTGCCAAATTTTCCTCTATCAAAGTTTTCTCGGATTTCAACTCTCCATCAATGGATGAAATTTATTATCACTTTTGGGCTTGCGTGTTTTACATGTACAAATGATTATATGTGTGTTAGTTTTGTTTTTGGTTTCATTTTGCTTTTGTGGTGGTGTGGCACTAAACACAAGTCCTTACAATGTCGGATGAACGCTCCATTACTGAGAGTTTTTGACCAGTTATGTATCTCATCACTGCCTACAGTTCATTGTTCATTTTTTATGGACCCGATTGAACATTAATTTATGTGATTTAGAGCTGTTGTATTTCTTTTCCTGAGAACTGTCTTTTCATGTCTTTTGTTCTTTTTTTTTTTCTCCACTGAATTATTGGTACTTTTCTGACCAATTGACAGAAGAGTTTAATGTATCATGAAAGTAGATTGCTCACTTGCAGTCTGGACTGCAAACACTTTTTCTAGATTTATCCTTTGGGGAGATTTTTTTCCACATTAACATTTCACTGTATGAACTAGAGGGATGACTGGGTTCGTAGGAGTGTTTGAACAGCAAGCATGAGGACCTGAGTTCAGAGCCGGCCCCAAAATCTGAGACTTGTCTAGTCTAACTACTACTCTAGACCGTGGTGGCTGAATTGTCAGCCCCTAGTGATTTGCTATTTAGAAAACATTTGCTTTGGGTTCTGATCTTCATTTCTTGCTCCCTTTAAGCATCCTGGAGCCAACTTTCAGCACTGGTGTTTTAGCCCCAATAGAAGCAGGTCTTGTTTTTGTTCTGCCATTGAGGAAGGGGATGCAAGCCATTGAACACAAAGTGAGGACATCGACTGCACACAGGACACTATGCTACCTGTAGGCTGCAAGTGACACTGACAGCATCTAGCCCCCCTGCTCACTTTAAAGCCAAGATAGCATAGGTCTAATGACTTGCCTCAGGCCCCATAGATGAGTCAGTTAGCATTTAAATCTTTCCAGAATGCTCTCTAACTCCAGGTCTATGGACCTGTCCTCTAACTTACTGATTCTACCTCTATTTTCATTTTTAACTTAGAATTTGTGCTTTCATGGAACATGGAGATGGTGTGGATGCTGAACCAGTGTGTTAGAGCAACCTAAATCAGAGCCGAGCATTAAAATAATAGGGATTGGTTAGCTAAGTTTATTGCCTTCACTGATCTAGCTTTGTGAAGCTAGATCCTCCATGTGCTGTTACAGATTAGTCAATAACTGAGTATCATACACATTAAAAAACAGGCTTTCTTCTCCATAACCAGAGCCTTCCTTATGTCCTATTGAAGAACAGCCCCTCCCTGTTGACCTTGAACTAGATGGACCTTTTATAATTGGACACTGGTTTGCATCGAACTCTCCCTGGCTTTCCACTTCACTCCTGACCTCTGTAGATGGCCTCTACTCTGAACAAAAAGGTGCTCTCTGACCCAGACTTAGAAAATGCTTTTGCCTGTGAGGGTTTTTTTTTTTCTATCTCAAAATTTGCATTCAAAATTCTCCCGAAGCAGGGAAATATGGAAGAGAATAGGAACATCTGCTCTGACACAGGCATTGCCGTGGTGACAGGGGCTCCCTGGAGTGGGGTGATGGGAGCCAGATGATGCTCCCAAGGAGATTTGCCAAGTTAAAAAGAGGCATCTGTGAAACCTAGTAAGAATATAAGGAATGTGCTGGAACAGATGGTATGTGAAGTACACTGGAGTAAAATGGTTCCCTGAAAACCTTTCAAGGATTAGTAAACGCAGCAAAGGAAAAGAGGACAAAAGATTAATGACAACTAGATTGGATTATGCAACTTTCCTATGTAGATTTACTCTAGAATGATTTGTGTGTGTGTGTGTGTGTGTGTGTGTGTGTGTGTGTGTTTGTGTGTGTGTTTGTGTGTGTGTGTGTGTGTGTGTGTGTGTGTGTGTGTGTGCATGTGCTCACACAGGTAACTGTAGTCAGTCATGGCAAAATCATGTAGTGTTGATAAAGATTAACCTAAAAAAGTGCTTTGAAAGATGCTTCTTTTCTTCAAGGGTTGTTCATGGAATTAGAACAGAAAGATTGGTCCCAAGTTGGTGAATTTCTGTGTGGGAGAGACACACACTGAAAAAATAAAAATAAGAGCTTAGGCAAATGTGTTTGTTGTTACACTGTTTTTTGGTTGGTGCAGCTTATATTTCAGAGCAGTCAGCTGATGTCAGATAACTATGGGAAACGTCAGTATACTGGACTGAAGATCAAACAAAAGCTGGTTAATACTTTGTCAACAAAGGACTCATGAAACAGAGATTACAATTGACATAGCAACCATGAGCATGCAATCCTGGGATGGGAGCTGCTAAAAGGCTGATGACTAATAAGTATCATTCTTTTGAGACAGGTCACAACTTCCCTTGCCCTTAAGACCTTTGCTTTCTTCTAAAAGTAACTTGGCAAAAATGTATTTTACGGCCTGCTTATGAAAGAACATCGAAACTGAGACTGATTCAAATCAATTTAAAGAGAACTTCTATTGCACTTACTCTTGAGGGTTCCATGTGGCACATGAAGCTGGAAGATGCATCTGAAATGTAGATAGCCCTCATTGCCTGCCTGTGATGAGATACATGGGCAGTCTGGGACGAGAGACACCGATGAGGCACACAGCTACCAAGGATCCATGTTCATCCTACTTTGCTCTAAGTGAGTCCATGGCTTTTCGCCGATGACTGCAAGATTATCGAGTTCATATTTTAGGCTACTGAAAAAGGAGAGACTAAGGAAAGAGTGGAAAGTGACAAGGAACCCCTTACAGTGATACTTTGAAATGTAGCCCTTACCAGGATCTTCCTTTGCTCCCTTTTGACTGAGACAATAGTGTTTCATATTTACAGTGTGATTGGAACTCTAGATGTGTAGGGCTGGGCATTGGCAACGTAGGCCATCTATCGCCTTGCATAAATAACAATTTTGAATTACTTGTATGACTGTAGTAGATGCTTGTATTATACCCAAATTACTCTAAAAATTAGAAAGGTGCATTGCTTAGTACTAAACATATGTACATTTCACCCCATTTTAAAAATATATTATTATGAGGGGGGGAACTCATGTAGAGGCCATAGGACAACTTTTTGGTATTGGTTCTGTCCTTCTGCAGTAGGTTCTAGGAACTGAACCCAGGTTGTCAGCTTGGTAAACACTTCTACTTCTCCTTGCTGCCCCTCATTCCCCAGCAAGGTTTATGTATTATTAATGGATATGTGTATGCGTCACTGTGTTTATGTGCACCACATGCATACTGGTGCTTGAGGAGACCTGCCCAGTGTGGCTGATGGGAACCGAACCTGGTTCCTCTGGTCTTCAAGCGTTTCTAATTGCTGAGCTCTCTCCAGGTGCCACCACCACCCAGCACACATACACTTTTAACAAGGAAGCTGTACAGTGATTTCTGCACTCATGCTCTGATATAAATTTGTCCCCACTTATTCTGAAGCTATTCAGGAAAGCAATTCCTGATTATTTTTTTAATTGATTATTTGGGAATCTCACACCAGACACCCCAATCATGCTCACCTCAGAGTCTTTCCAAGTTCACCCCCTTCTCCTGTGACCTCTCCCCCAAGCGGAAAAAAAGTCCACTTTGTGTTGTCCCTGTATTGATTCACTGGAGCATGATCAGACTCCTAGCGCAAGCCGCTAAGGGAGGATGAGTCTTTCTCTGCCTGCCTCTGTCCCAGAAGTCATCAACTGAAGAGAGCCTTAGGTGGCCAGAGCCAGCTCTCCTCCCTCAAACCATGGCCTGCATCGACTATAGGCTGGTGAAGAATGAAGCCAGATCTCCCATGAGGGCTGGGCCAACTCTCCAGTGCACGTGGATGTTAACATGGCTTCTGGAGACAGTCCAGCCCAGGTCATCTGCATGGGCTTCAGTGCTAACACAGACATCAACACGGCCCTTGCCTATATCAGGACTACTGACCCACTCATGGCCCTCAGTGGCTGTACAGGCTATGAGCCTCAACATGGCCTCATGTGGTTACACATGCTACTCACATCAATGTGGCTCCCAAGGCAGCAAAGCCCAAGGATGTCACCAGGGCGTCAGGCAGCCCCAAAGACTCTGTATGTCCACATGGGTCTTGGGTTTCACTGTGGCCTGGCCAGGAGCAGCAGCGGCATGGACATGGATACCATCATGTCCTCCAGTGCGATAGCTGGCCACAGTGGTCCTTTGAGGAGGTCTATTCCAGAACCTTTCCACATTTCAGGCCTCAAGTGTTTCCCAGAGCCAGGGCATGTTCAAGGGCTGAGTCTACATCTGCTTGAGCTCGATGCTCTTGCATACCGCCCAGGCACCAGGCAATGACAGCAGGTGGGTCTCAGCGCTGTCTCATACCTGCCACCACCATCACATCTCCAGCTCCACGTCTCTCTACAGGGCACACAGTGCTCCCTTTTTTTCTGTTTTTCTCACCTCTCCATCACCTATTTATTCTATATAGTGGTGCTTCCTCCACCAATACCACTGGGCTGCAAGGAGCTATGCTGTCTTCCTTCCATCACCTGGGAAGTTTATCTTTTAAATTTCACTGCTTTATTTAACAAAAATATGATTTATCTTTAAATATTAACAATTGAGATATATGCAAAAATATTTTTGTCTTGATACCATGGACTTCTTCATATCAGGCCTTACATACTCTAACCAAGGTCCCTATTGAGCTGTGTCTCAGACCTTAACACCAAATACTTATTAACAGAGTGTTAAGTCTTCATTCAAAAACCTATCTTTTTATGTGATATAAATACACATATGTATACACTCATATCTAATTATATATTCATGATTTACAGTAATTATACATATACAATTGCATGAATGAGTATCTATATCTATCTAAATACATAATCCCCCATATCTATTATACATATGCAATTTAACATATGTATATGGGATTATGATAGATGCAAATTTTTATAACTGCCTCTGTGTACTCAGTGGCAATTATCATTTTTCATGTATAGTTATATGCCTATATTTACATGTCCTTTTTGTTTGTTCTTTCTTCTCCTTCCTTCTGTCTTTTTTTTTTTTTTTTTTTTTTTTTTGAGACAGGCCCTTTCTACATAGTTCTTGGCTGTTCTGGAATTGACAAGGCTGGCCTCAAACTCACAGGGATCTGCCTGCCTCTGCCTTCTGAGTTCTGGGATTAAAGCTATACACCACCATGCCCAGCCAAATAAATCTCTTATTTATATTACCATAATTATTATAAAGTATTTATAAAATATGAGCACCATGACAATGCTGAAGTGTTTTTTGTTTGTTTGTTTTTGTTTTTTGGATTTTTTTTTTTTTTGCTTCTGGGCATGTGTAAAAATTGTGCTATGAAACTTCTCAAAATGGGTTGGAGAGATGGCTCAGAGATTAAGAACATTTGTTGTTCTTGCAGAGGACCTCGGTATAGTTTTTTCCCTTCACATGTGACTCAAACCAATCTGTAACTCCAGTTCCAGGTGATCTAACACCTTCTTCTGAGGGTACCAGGCATGTATATGACTTCAGAGGGCACCCAGCATACAATGTGGGTAAAAAGATTATACTCACAAAATAAATTGTTAACACACACATACAACTCTTATACACACACACACACACACACACACACACACACACACACACACACACATACACACACCCTTTGTTAAAACCTGACTATAATCTGAAAGACAGAAAAGGATGATGAGTTAGTCAAGAGAATTGAATTCTGATTTCAGCTTGGCTCACTGGCACTATGTGAACTTGAGCAAATCATACTTTCCAGGTCTATTCTGCATGTCATGCAATGGTTCCAACCCTTATGCATTAGGTTTTCATACAATCTTGTTAGTATTCTCAAGCCATTATCAGCTTTATGAGAACATAGGTCAGATATTGACTATTATTGAGGCATAGCCTGAAGCCTTGCTGAAGGATTGAATGCAAGTATGCCTATGTTTTGATTTATTCTACAAGCCCATTCCTGTTCTTTGCCTTTGCCAGATTAAGTGTAGAGACATTTCTTGGAAGAGTTTCTTTCCATTTGAACCAGTCTGGTCTATGGTTCTTGGCCAGGTTGTGGAGTTTGCATAATTTATTTGTAATGGTACTTAGCCTGTTTTTCTGCATTTTTCCTGAAATACTTTGTTAACTTCGTTTGCCTTTATAAATATTACCCATATTTCCATTATTGGGTGCTTATTTCTAGAAGAGAGAAATTTATCAGTGTTCTGCTAATTGATAATTGGATAAAACCATTCTATCAAATTGGGTAGCTTGGTGATTTTTTTTAGCTGTTTTGAACTAGGATTTCCAGGGTTCTCAGAAGTAAAATCAAGCCATCACCAAGTAAAGAATTTTATCTTTTCTTTTTCTTTTGAGACAGGGTTTCTTTGTGGCTTTGGAGCCTGTCCTGGGACTCGCTCTATAGACCAGCCTGGCCTGGAACTCACAGAGATCTCCCTGCCCCTGCCTCCTGAGTGCTGGCAGTAAAGGCCACCAATGCCCAACAATTTTCTAATGTATGTGCATATTATTTTATTTTCTTGTCTTTTGACTATGACAACAGTGAAGAACAAATTAAGAGGTAACATGAATACGAAATTTGCAAATAGCAAAAACACAATGTTTATTGCCTTGAGTTTCTATTTTTTTTTTTTTTTGCTTAATGTTTTATTTCTTAGGTTTGTGATGGACATTGTTCTTGGAGTAGGAAAGCCTTTTTCTTACTCCTCATTGCTTCCTTATGTTTGTGTATCCATCATTTATATTCTTTGAATGGAACTGATAAATGAGAAAGCACAAGTGTTTGAAAGTTCTCGGGATGCTGCCAAACTACTCTGTAAAAAATTATGCCAATATAAAACTCAATAAATAATGCACATGCTAAAAATAAAGCAACACACCATCATCATAAATGGTTACTTTCTCTAATTCGTCAACACTTTACCCCCAAATGAATCTCTTTTTCTTAATAATAGAAGCAAGCAGTTACGCAGCAATTACCAGATTTCAGACAGTCTTCTAATTTATATTCACTTCCTTAATTCTCACAAGAACCCTCCGAGCTAGGCTCTAAGGCTATATTCTCTGGGTCCAGGAGAATCTTCCTGTGGCACAGGAAGATTAGACAATTTACCCTGCATCTCTCTATAAATGACTTAGTCACAATTTGATCATAGATGATCTCACCCTTAAACATTATGAATTGATGTATTGGGCAGGGTCCTCCAGAGGAACAGATCAGATAGAAGGCATACACTATTAGATTCATTTCACAGTGAGGGCTAGATAGTCCAACAATGGCCATCAGCATGCTGGGGGGACAATGAATATGGCAGATGCTCCATCCACAAAGTTGGACTCCTCTGTAGTCCTAATCTGTCTCTGAAAGCCTGGAAGATCCTTGGAGAGTCATGAGGACTAGGCCCACACTGGAAAGCCCGAGAAGTCTGCAGCTGATGTTGGTGGAGCATGGCAGTAGATTGATAGACAGACACACTTAAAAAAGGCAGGCAGACAGGCAGGCATATGCATGTTGCTGCTTCCTGGGACACTTTTTATATTTAACACAGCCCATGTGGAAATCAGATCTTCCTCCTAACTTTATCCTTTCTGGATACAATCTTATAAGCACACTCAGAAGAATGCCTCCTAGATGATTCTAGATCCTGGCAGATTGACAAGACCAATCACCATACCTGCTTTTTATAGCCAATAGCTATTTGGTGTCTGCTATATAGTCACCACAGCCACCTGCTCAAGTGTCACTACCATCCAGTACTTTGCACACTATGGCACATGACAAGCATTTGTTCTTAAACAAAACATTGGTTTGGTGGTGGCTGCCCAGTGGTTGATCCTCCTGTGTCCTTGGAGTTTTCACTTTGTCATTGGATTGTAGCTAGTATGTGACATGGGTTTGATTTGAGGGGGATGGCATGGAGTTATTGGTCATATTTAGTAAGAATCACATTCATATCCACACTAACAAGAAACAATTTGAAAGTAGATACTAGGAAAGAGGGAAGGCTTAGATGGGAACAACATTATTTATTTACTATTTATTTGTGTATTATTTATTTGTCTAGTTACTTGAGAAAGTGTCTTGCTTTCTGGCTCAAACTGGCTCAGAATACTAAGGGCTGGGACTATAGGTGTGCATCAGCATGCCCAGCTTTGATATTCTTTATTTAGTCTTCCAATGCTGGCAGTGATAGCTAGAGCCTCACACATGCTACACAGCTACTTTGTTACTGAGAATTTTTTCCAGTCCCAGCTTTAATTGCATAATATATAGCTGATATTTGAAATGTTTAACTGACCGTGTAGGTTGGACATAATTCCTTTTGTGGACAAAGAAACTGAGGCATCAATAAATACTTTCTATCTGATTTCAGAGATGGTAAGTATGGGACTGAAGCTATGAAACTCAGGGTATCTACTTTCAGAGGGGTGTGTGTATGTGTGTGTGTGTATGGGTGTGTTAGACAGAGAACAACTTTGTATGTCATCCTCAAGTGCTGTCCACCTTGTTTTCTGAGATAGTATCTCTCACCTGATCTGGTATTCTCCAAGTTGTCTAGGCTGGCTGGCTAGCAAGTCCCTGGATCTACTCCTCTCTCTTTCTGGGGCTGGGATTATGAGCATGGACCACAGTGTCCAGCTGCTTTTCCATATATTTGCTGGGATCAAACTCAGGTCACTATGATTACAAGGCAAGTCCCTTACAAACTCAGGTCCTCCTGCTCGCAGGGCAAGCACTTTCCTGACTGAGTCATTTCCCTGGTCCATTTCCAGAGTCATAATCACCAAATCATACTACTTCTGGGAGAACTCAGAAGGTACTTCCTGACACATGGCAACTCTGGAAAAGAGCCACTAGCAAATTCATGTTTGGGGTTTCCAATTTGAAGTCCATTTCTAGTACATTTCAGGTAGTCATATCTTTCTCAGCTGTAGCAAATATTAAAGTTAATTTATGGTTTTAGTATTATGCTTGTTTCAAAAGAGACCACCTATCTGTTCATTATTTTATTTATCCCTTCAATAGTGCTTCTTAGGTCTTTCTAAAGCCTGGCCAATTAAATTCAGAGGACTTTAAATCCTAGCTCTAAATCATGCTGTCTTCTTTTTCTAGTTGTGAGACTTTGGGTAAGTCATTCAACTTGTTTGAGTCTAAACTCTCTTAGGTTAAGTGGAAGAAGCACTTCCTACTGTTGTGGGCTACTTCAGTGGTTGGGTGGGAGCATAAGAACAGAGAAAGTGGTTGGAAGCTGAAAAGCAAGGCAAATGTAGCTATTTGATGGAGTGGCCAGCCAGGCCTTGCTCACTCTGCTTTGGGGGCAAGAAGGAAACTACATTATCCCTTGCTTTTTTGCACAGCTGGTCTTTGATTTCTGTCTGGGTTTGAATTTCAGCTGTGACACAAGGTTAACAATTACAGAAGCTTTGAAGGAAGTTAGCTCAGGGATCACACTCTGTGGCATCTCCTCAGGGCTGTGATAGGCTTAACTGTCAGCAGAGTACCTCTTCCTGTGTATTGCAGAATGCAGAATGAAGTAATATAGAACAAAACAATTAGCACTACTTTACATAGAAAAAAATGGCAAAAAAACAAGCACGTGGCCCATGGAACTTAGTGGCGAGGAGAGGGATGGACTAAGGAACTCACACTGCCATACTGTCCTCAGACCCCTCAGACCCTCTTCCCCACAAAACTTGAATTTTAATTTGGGGGCATCTTTGTTTTCCATTGTAGAAAATTGTCTCCTATGCCAATGTCTTTGAAAGCAACTGCTTCTCAGAGAGACCAACTGTATTTGTATCAACCAGTGATAAGAAGAAGTCAAACAAATTCCACTTCTGTTTGAATGCATGGGAGATGCTCACTTCTTGGCTCTGACCCAGTCCTGAGCATCTACATATTATGACCTGCCCCCTCCCTGCTCATTGGCAGGTCGAAGTTGGTGGTGAGCTAGTAGGCTTGTGGAGCGCCTCTGTCCCTGTCTTGTTTACCCTCGTCTATTAATTCTTCCTGTTCATGAAAATCTGTTTTCAGGACAGTTTATGGGACAATTGCAGCAGGTAGTTGTAGAACGCTACTGTCTCTCCTGTTTGTTGCCCATCATTTCATGAGAACAGAGATGAACGGTTTGAGAGGCTATCTGCAATTCTCTTTTCGCTCCTAACCCTGGGTGCAACTTTGTTATTAATGTTGGATAGTACCCTTTTCATAATAAAATCCCAATGCCCAGCCATTCGCTCTGCTGTCTTTGTGCTTTTTCTAGTATTAAGGAAGATAGGAGGAAAACAACAACAACAAAAAAGAGTGTTGCTCATGAAGGTTTGGGTATTCCACGTTTCTTCAAAGTCTCATGGAAATGGGGAGCCTGACACAGGGAGGAAGTAGGTAGTTGCGCTTTTGTTTTACTGTTGTTGAGGGTTAAACACAAAGGCAATTTGTATACTCTAGTCTCACAATTATTTTGCAGTCAGCCAAACGTGTCAATTTGAGTTCTGTTTCCTGACACTGTATGGCCTAGCATTGGTTCTTAGCTTCTGTCTTTAGTTTGCTCTTCTGATAGAAGGATTTGTCTACTTCAGTTCCATGGTTGTTCTGAATTAGACTGAGTAGGTGATAGGATTAAGGCTGTGAGTGTCCACACATACTGGAAGGTATTTCCGGGATGCTCTGGAGCCTGCTCCACCTGCTTCCTTTGTGTTGAGTATAACTGGAGGATACTGCAGAGCAGGCAGTTCAGAAAGAAAACAAGTTAGATGAGTGGATATGTGTCAGTGTTACTCTGTGACGGTGATGCCAGGATACATGGTGAGGTCCCCTGTGAGACAATTCAGGAAGTGGCAGAGTAATGATTGGCAGAGGGCAGCAATAGAAGGTGAAAAGTGCATGTCCAAATGGCCATGTGTCAGTACCATCCCATCGGGGCACCCCACTAACATGATAGGCCCCTACTCGCCATCTAGGACTCTAGTAGTCAGGGACCCTGGTTAGACTAGTTTGAGCTACATAGTTGCAGGTTGTCTTACTTATTTCATGTGAGTGGCTGAAGGGACATCAGTGGATGCTTTTGCCACATGGAGGGAAATCAATCTGAAAGGAGCTGAGGACCAGTGGGTTCCAGATTCAACATCCGTGCCTGGGAGGTGGGGCATGGCAACAGCAGTGTGTGCTTTACTGAGAGTGAGAACTCAGATGGTGGGTGGGTACAGGACGCTGAGACCCAGGCTCGGTCCTGGATTAGTACAAAATGGCAACAAAGATAGCTGGGGTCACAGACTTGTCACAGTGCATCTCAAAGCTGCTTTTTCATTTGTGCCTTTCAACAGCACTATGGGGGCCAGTGTGAGAAATCTCCTTTGACTAGGCAGAAAAGAACCTGCAGAGCTCTTAAGTGGCAGGGTCATGAATGAACCTTAGGCCCAGCCTCTTCCTCTTGTAAAATGGCCCACGCAAACAGCGAAGGTGCGGCTTTGACAGTTGTGTAATAGTGGTGTGGGCAGAAGACAAGCAATTCTGAACTACATTTGTTCCAGTGAGGTGGATTTGTCACTAGTGTAATACAGGGAAGAGGCGAAACAAAACGATTTTAATCATCACTATTTGTGTCACCAACCACCAAGTGTTATTTCTTGGCACTCACTGGGAACCTAACCAAGTTACCTGAGGGTTCTTGTGTCTATCAAGTGTGGTGCACTGTGGAGCACCATTCTCCCTTGCCTAGCAGACTCTCCTCACCATGACTAGTTTTGTTCTTGGTGATGTGGCTTGGTGAGAACACTGGTTCTGGTCCCCATTTTCTCAGTGTCCTGCAGTGTCTGGGGAGATGAAATCCCGGTTTGAGAGACTGATGTCCAGCATGCACAATAACTCTCTGAGGTGAGGGAGGCCTTCTATTTGGACTAGGCTCAGGGGGCGGGGAGGTGGCAGTTCTCCCAGCCTCACTTGCGTAGGCTGTTGCTATCTTTCCAACAATGTACACAGTCTCCTCCCTCCTCCATCTTCATCAGTGTTTGTTGTTCCTTTAACAGCGTTCTGACTGGGGTGAGATGGGACCACAGTGAAGTCTGATTTGCATTTTCCTGATGGCAGAGGTATCTCACTTTTTTCCATGGTCGTATTGACCATTAGAACTACTCCTTTTGTGAACTATCTGTTAGTTCATGTGTCCTTTTACTGATTGGGTGGCTTTGTTGGGTGGGGAGCAACTTGCAGATTTTGCTGTATGGAGTTCTTTATGTTTTCTAATGTTAACCTCCTGTCAGATGTATAGACGGCTCTCTCCTTGTGTTCTGTAGCCTGTTTCTTCACTTGGTCATTGTTTTCTCTGCCATGCTGGAAACTCCTCCACTTCGTACCATCCCCAAGCCCATCACCAGCCTTGCTCATAAGCTCACTGCTTGTGGTCATTTCCTTGTGATTGTGGCTTTGTGGTCATTTCCTTGTGATTGTGGCTTTCTCTGAGCATGGGCTACCCATTGTTTTGCTTCCCTCCCTAGTGAGGTCCATTAAACCTACTATCACCTGCAGCGGAAAAAGCCTGCTATGTCTATCACAGATGGTGTCAACATAGAGGATCAACTTATGACGTTCTGAATATAATCATGCAAAAGCATCATGCACCCAATAGAAATTGTACTTTGTGTTTTGAATTTCAAGTGTCTCCGTTAATATATGGGCTGATACTGTCTTGGGGACAGCATCAAGCTACAGATGCTCCATGCCAACCACATGACCTTGAGGGGAACCAACCAATATGTCACGGTGTACTCTGTCGTTAAGTTATAATGTTAGGTGTATTAGATGCTCTGTCATTGTATAGTAATTTCAACTTATGAGTTTGTTGAGACACAGTCCCCTTTGACACCAAGGATGAACAATGTGTATGCTATAAATTCCCCTATGTGGGGCTTATGATCTGTGAATGATGTTTTATTAACTGACACAAAAGAAGTTTAGAGATAGATGGTAAAGGTACTAGTAGTGTAAGCCTGGTGACCCAAGTTCAAATCCCCTTTGGAAGGAAGGAACTGACTATACAAAGTTGCCCTCAGACCTTTACATATGCACTGTAACAGTTGCATGCTTGTTGTCACATAATACACTTGTTGTACACTTGTTGTCACATAATAAAAAGTAAAAAAAAAAATACTTAAACGGAGGCTTAGGACAAGGGAGATTGCCACTTAGAAAATACTGTCAATGGATGACTTTTTTTCCCTGTTGTTATGATAAAATACCCCAGCAAGAGCAGTTTAAATGACAAAGGGTTTATTTGACCCACAATTCCAGGTTTCAGTCTGGCATTACAGAGACTACAAGGGGGCAGAAACTGGAAGTGACTGGTCACATCACATCCTCACTCAAGAGCAAAGGGCAATGAATTAACGTGTGTTTGTTAGTGGCTAGCTCATTTTCCCTACCCTTAGACGGTTCAGAATGCCCTTGCTAGGGAATGGTACAACCCATGGTGGGCATGTTTTTCCACCTCAATGAACATAATCAAGATCATCCCTCAGACATTCCTATAGACCAACCTAACCTAGAAAACTCCTCATCACTGTCCCAGCAGGAAAGATGAAACATGGGGAGTCTGTACTTTTTTTTTTTTTAGCCCATGTTTATTCACAGAATGGTGGGCTTTGTCATGGTATCTTTGTATGTGTATATCATTTACTTTGCTCATTCAACCTCCCTTGTTCTCTTTGGATCCTTCCATTGATTCTTTCTTCTCACCTAATAGATGTGCACATCTCTGTTGCTTGCTGGCTTAGATTCCTACAGGTATGTATAGGCACAAATAGTATACATTTATCATATGATAAATCACCATAATAACATTTATAGTAGGTGCACTAATTTACTTTCCATACCCAACTTATAAGGGTTCCTCACCCTGCATGCTCACCAGTGTGTGTTGCTAGCTGATTATAGCCATTCTTACTAAGGCAAGATGGAGTCTCAGTCTGGTTTGGTAAGATGGATAAGCATGCTCTGAGCACTGTTTTTCATGTATTACTTATCTGTTTGTACTTCTTGTTAGAATTGCTTGCTTACTCATATCCCAATTAATTGAGTGATTAGATGTTTTGGGGGATTCTGTCCACTGCTTTTAGTTTCTTGTATAGTCCAGTTACTAAGCCCTTGTCACATGAACAGCTAGCAAAGACTGCTCTGCAGACCGGCTCTCCACTCAGGCAATTATTTCTTCTGCTGTGCGGAGCGTTTAAATTTTTATGCCATTTGTCAGCTTTTGCTATGGTTTCCTGAGAGGAGGCAATAGTTGTATGTACGTGTAAGACGAGCATGATGTTGGCCATGGAGCCAGAAATAAGTTGGCAGTTGGCAGAGTGACACACCATCAGCAATCTGGCGGTGGTGAGCAGGACAGGGAGGGCTTGGGCATCTCTACCTGTCTGCCTAGAGTGTTTGAGTGAATAATCCTGCTGTGGAGCATGGACCGTGAGGACAGGGACATGACTGCTTTGTCAACAATGGCCCACCCAGGAGAAAGGGTCTCAGACTGGGACAAAAGCAATGAGCTCTTGAAATTGCCTCAGAACCAGCCATCATTTTGTGCCAGTGCCTGTCTTCCATGTACCTCATTTTCTCTGTGTCTTACGCCTGTCTGTACTTGTCATGTTTTCTTCGATCCTGTCTGATCTGCTATGGTTTTTTTCTTTCTCTCTGTCTTTTTTCATTGTTTACTTTCTCCACTCAACCCTGTCTTCTGCACTTAAATCACCAGAACATGAAATGAAATTACTATACCCTTTGGAAGTCATACATGGCATTAACCTTTATGTTCCCTGCTCTGAATTTCAAAGCAATATAGGTTTAATTATGTGAGTATAATCATCATTCTTTTAGACAACAGATAATATTTTATTTTCTAATTTAAATTAGAAATCTTTTTTGAGAACTTAACTCATGACCTCTTCTTTTTTAATTATTGCTTCACACACACACACACACACACACACACACACACACACACACACACACACCATGACACATGTTGGGAGGACAGAGGACAACTATGGGAGTCTGTTCTCTCCTTCCACTGTGTGGATCTGCAGATCCAACTCAGGTCTTCAGACAAACACCTGTCTAAGTTAGGGCTTCTAGGACTGTGATTTAAAAAAAAATGAGCAAATGCAACTAGAGGGAAAAAAGGGTTTATTTCTTCTTGCTGTTGTAGTCCATCATCCAGGAACTTGGAGGCAGGAACTGATGCAGAGGCTATAGACTAGTGGTTCTCAACCTTCCCAATGCAGTGACCCTTTAATACAGTTCCTCATGTTGTGGTGACCACATTACCATAAAATTATTTTTGTTGCTAATTCCTAACTGTAATTTTGCTACTGTTATGAATTGTAATGTAAATATCTGATATGCGGGGTATCTGATATGTAACCTCCAAGGGAGTCGCAACCCACAGGTTGAGAACCATTGCTGTAGAAGGACACTACTTACTGGCTTGGTCCTTATTGCTTGCTCAGCCTGCTTTTTAATACACGCCAAGACTACCTGTCTCTGGGTGGTACCACTCACAATGGGCTGGGCCCTTCCACATCAACCACTTATTAAGACGATGTCCCACATTCAGGCCAGTCTTAAGGAGACATTTTCTCAACTGTAGTTTGTTTTTTCCCGAATGACCCTAGCTTGTGCCAAATTGATAAACACAACAACAACGAAACTATCCAGGACAGTACCCTTACCCATTGAGCCATCCCACCAGCCCCATAATGAGCATCATTCTTCTGACTCTGTGAAACCTTAAAACTGAAAGGTGGCTGCGGTTCATGCCTGCTTTGGATTTTCAGACTTCAGTGTGCATCTCCTCACTGAGAGTTAACTAACTTGTGCCAAGCAACTCTGCCTCTTGTGAATATTAAAGGTAGCTCCCCGACACCAATTTCCCATTGGCTCCAGTTGTCAGAGATGGTGAAACTGCACTTAAAACGGCAGCTTTGAAAACAAATAGGCTAGATGTGGAATAAAGTCAAGTGAATCACACATATGCCTGCCTTATCAACAACAGATATTGAAGTATAAATCAATGGAACTATTAGTGTTGGGTAAAAACAAAGGTGAACAAGGCAGGGCACTACAGTAGACCACACACTGGACTAATGTGCTCACAATGGTCCAGGTTGGTGCTATTAATTCCACTTTAGGTGGGGGTACTGAGGCTTGGAAAAGTTAAAGGAACTGTAACACAAGTACAGAACGAGCATCCTTATGTATGATGGTTTGGGTTTTTGGAATACTTACATATACACGACGAGAAGACAAAAACGGAAGCTATGTGCAAACATGAAACACTGAAGGGCAGACCTGAAATTCATTTGTGTTTCATCTTTGCCTGTTACATATAGCCTGAAGATAATTCTATACAATTAAAAAGTAATTTTATGCAGGAAACAAAATTTGATGGTATGTACTTTTTATTCATAATGTCGTGTCAGCTTGTAAAAACTCTAAATTTCATATTTCATACTTTTCAGATTATGAATGTTCAACCTGTAGAAATTAGTGTTTATTTTGAAGCATCTTGAGATTTTTGTTGTTGTTTGTTTTTCCTCCTTGGGTAAAACATGTACATCATAAGATATGTTATTTGAACTATTTTAAGCATATAATTCAATGATATACATATTCATAAAGTGTATAATGATTATATATTTCCAGAACTTTTTCAAGATCCCAAACAGAAACCTGTAGTAGACAGTCATGTGATGCTTTGAATGAGACCCTCCCATTGTTAATATATTTGAATGCTCAGTCACCAAGGAGTAGAACTGTATGAGAAGAATTAGAAGGATTAAAAGTTGTGTAACGAATCTTTCTCTGTCCCACCAGCTAGCTCCCAAATAATGACACAGAGATTTATAATTTATTATGAAAGCTTGTTTTATAGCTTAGGCTTGTTCCTAGCTAGCTCTTATAACTTAAATTAACTCATTTATGGTAATTTTGTTCTGTCATGTGTCATTACCTCTTTTCTATTTTGTCCTTCTTGTTTCCTTTCTGTGTCTCCTAGAAACTTCCATGTACTTAGATTCTCCCCTCTTTCTTTCTTTCACCAGAAATCCTGCCTATCCTTCCTGCCTAGCTATTGGCCTTTCAGATTTTTATTACAAAAGTCACAGCAAATACATCTTCATACAGTATACAAATACTCCACATTTCCCCTTTTTTTTGTCTAAATAAAAAGGAAAGGTTTTAACTCTAACATAGAAAAACTATATACAATAAGAAAAATTACCAGGTAACAATTACATTTATAATGTCCAGTACATTTGTATTTGGCAAATTTGAAGAAAGAACTGTATTATCTATCCTATCTTAGCGAGTTCAAAGTTTTGTACCTAATTTACTTTCTATCCTAACTTGTATAATACCCCAAAACTATCTTTTTAGACCACAAAATATTTTCTTAGATAAAAAATTTAATCTTTTCTTTATTTCAGCTTTATAAAATTTAAAACTCATGTAATTTTCTTTTTTGAATTTGGTAGCAAGGAAAACTATCTCATCTTCAACTTCATCAGATACCTGAGAAGAATATAATATTACCTTCTAAAACTATAAAAATGAGAGAAACAGGGGGCTATCTAGATAGTCATCCAAGGTTCTTCTGCAACATTGGGGCATCCACTTTTGGCCTATAGGCTTAATATCTGACAGATTTTTCTGTGAAGCAGCAATTTTGAAGGATTATCCTATCTTGTTTTGACAAAGTTTGGCAAGTGTCATTTTGTGTCCTGCTTGCCCAATTTGTTTAGCATTCTGTCAGCAGTCAAGGCAAGGGCAATTGATTTGCCTAGTACCAAACTGCCACAAGGAAGATGAACTCCATATGGAAGTTCTTCAATACCCATCATCCTTTTTTTGAAGTAAATTGATGCTGCCAGTAGCAGACATGTGTCACTGTCATGATAAGTCCTATGCTATTAAAACATTTTAAGTGCCATATTCTCTAGGTCTCAGGAGTGTTTGAATACCAGCTATCAATTTAAAATATGTCTCTGACCTTGAAAACATGACTACAAGTTTGATTGTTACAGATAAGTAACAACTAACCTGTTTTTGTTTTTATTATCCTACATAACCTTCAAGATCTAAAACTTTACATTTATTTTTAAGTGAGCTGCACAGGCACAATACCTTAAACAAGAGTAGAAACATGTATACAGTGTGTTAAAATAAAAATAACCTTAAACTTGTAGCAATATACAAAAATCCATACCAATGTAAAATATTTGAGACTAGTGGTTGTTAAACAGTGGACTCAACAATCTACCCCTTTGTCCCATCATTTCTATTCTATATCCCCCCTTCCCTTCAGAAAGAGATCCCTGAATCTATTTTTTTCAGCCTTTTTTCCTGACCATGACAACTTGTAACCAGCCCCCCTAAATGATGACAAACATCCATAACCTACCAAATGACCAAAAAACGCCCACCCCAACTCTTGGGCATGTGGACGTAGTGTTCACTAGACTGTTTCCTGTTGTCTGGGGGTGATGACATATTTAGAGGACCCTGAGAAAATTGGGATAATAGTCAAGTCCTGGGAGAGCTAGCTATATTATTTTGTTTTTTAGTCCCTGTGTGATTGGAAAGTGTAGAGGTTACCTGACGTCTTGGTTGGAGTAGTCTGTGAGGCTGGGTCATCTTAGGTAGCAACTTTGAAGTTGTTCTGGATGTAGAATTTTGAGGAAACTGCAACAGAAGCATTCTGAGAGGCTGGATCACCTGGGCTACTTGGTTTTTGTTGTTGTTGTTTTGTTTGTTTGTTTGTTTGTTTTAAATTGATGTCTGGCCCTTTTATTTTTCTTAAAACACATAAACTTTTAATGGTAACATATATATCAGTATTAACACAAGTATGGAATGTGCAGTGTGTACAAGTCAACTAAAAGTGATTTTTTTGTTTTATGTTTGAGTAGGTAAAAGGCATCTATTAACTTATGTGTGTTTGGACTGAGTAACCAAACTTCTATCCATGCCATAGGAAAGGATGTTGTGTAATAACAAGTTATGAGAAGTCATAAGAACTGTGTGCCCAACAAGATTTATCATGTCTCACCCAGTCTCAGAGCTATTCCCATAGGAGAGGGATCAGCATACACATCACCTGTCCTGTAGTCTGTTGTGGAATATTCCTTTATAACTGCATGAAGATTGTGATTGGTTTAATAATAAGCTAAATGGCCAATAACTAGGCAGTATATAGATATACCAGGGACTTCTGGACAGAGAGAGCCCTGGGAAGAAGAAAGGCAAGTCACCAACTGGATGCAGACAGAGAAAGAGAGAGAGAGAGAGAGAGAGAGAGAGAGAGAGAGAGAGAGAGAGAGAGAGAGAGAGAGAGAGCAAGACATACAGGGTGAGAGGTAAAACACATGACTCACGCAGCAATGTGTAGATTAATAGAAATGGGTTAATTTAAATTATAAGGCTTGTTCCTTACTAATTCTTATAACTTAAATTAATCCATTTATATTAATCTATATTCTATCACATGGCGTTTCTTCTCTTCCATCTTGCACCTCCTGTTTCCTCTCTGTGTCTGATGGCGTCTCCTATGCACCTAGATTCTCCTCTTTCTCTCTCCAGGAATCCATTCTACACCTCCTGCCTAGCTATTGGTCATTCAGCTTCTTATTGCATTAATCACAGCCAATCCATTTTCACACAGTATATAAATATCCCACAACAAAGGTGTGGCCTGGTGGGAGGAAGTGTATCACTTAAGTGGGCTTTGAGGTTTCAAAAGCCCATGTCGGGACCAGTGTCACTCTTCTCTTCCTGCTGCCTTCTTAAGATTAGGATACATCAGTGCCATGTCTACCTGCTTCCTGCCATGAAGGTCATGGATTCACCCTTTAAGACTGTAAGCAAGCCCCCAATTAAATGTTTTCTAAGTTTCTTGGTCATGGTGTCTCCTCACAAGAGTATGACAGTAACTAAGACAAGCCCCAGCCTCAGTGGTCTCTACTTTACTTTCTGGGCACTGTTTTGTCTCACTTCCCCAGCTAGCATTAGTGGGAAGTAGCAGAATGTGGTGGTTATGAACAAGAACTCTAACACACATTCAAAAATTGCTTCTTCAGTGACTTGTCACTTATTTTTGTATTCTAGTATAATGACTACAAAAAGTATTTTGTGGTTACCCCCCTTCCTCCTACATTTTAGATTGGAGAGGTAAGGTTTTAGCTGGATTTGAAAGACCAAGACTTGGCAATTTCAATTATTCATAGGAAATGAAGAGTGGCTGTATAATATGGAAGGAAACAGGAAGGTGTTACTCATAGAAGTTACAAGGACATATATTGGCCACACAAAGAAATAATAATGATGGTTCATTGTCCTTCTTCCCATAGGAAATGATCTCAAAGTCTATGTCATAAATGTGGTATCAAAACAGAAAGAAAAACAGCAGGTACATGTAACACACACACACACACACACACACACACACACACACACACACACAGGATTCTAGTGAGTTTGTATATTTACATATGTGTATGGTCTTAATATCTTATAACTGCTGTAGTGGTCCATTTTTTGTTTTATATGCCTCACTGTACTATGAAGTACCCAGATTAAGCATAATTTCTAGATACGCCTATTAGAATACTTCCAAATGAGGTTATCCTTTGAACAAGTGAATACAATAAAGCAAATCATTCCCCCTTGGCCCCAGTGTTGGTGGGCATCATCTATCCACCAAAGGCCTGAATGGGACAAAAAAAAGAAAGAAAAGGAATTGGCTCCTTTCTCTCCCTGCTTGTCTACATGAGCTGAGGCACAGGCTTTCTCCCTGTTTATTCTCCCGTCCTTGGTTTATATTACCAGTTGGTTCTCAGACTTGGGACTTGACTAGAGTTACATAACTAAGTTCCCTTGGTCCATTGCTTGGAAGAAACAGATGGCAAGACCTGCAATGTTAAGTGTATGTGCCAGTTCTAATAAATTTCTCTGTGTGTATGTCATCCATTGTATTGACTTTATTTCTCTGAAGAGCCCTAACTAATCAGTCCATCCATCAGTCTATCTGTCAGCCTGCCTGCCTACTTATCAGCAGGAAGATAGATGCATGGTCTAAATATTAGTCTTGATTCTGCCCTGATCCAAGGGCAAAGACCTTGTAAAATTCTGTTAAATATTTGGAAAGTGGGATTTTGCTTGTAAGGAGAGTGAAATCTAATATAAATACATGTCTAGTTCCCTTTGAGAGATAATGGAATATATGCAATATCACGACTGCCCTCAAAGGACAGGTCAAGTAATAGCAAAGTCATAAAAGCCTAGAAAAATAATGACGTCCTTTAACATTACCCTGGTTTCAGCCATCACGACATGGTTAATTGAACCTGTCATCTACAAGCCTTGGAGGAAAGCAGGCCTGGGGTGACAACTATGGCCAAAAGACTTTGGGTTAATAGTTTTACCAGGAAAATAAATTCTATGCTATAAAGCAGATATGGAAATCCAATGATGTAATTCATGTGCTATTCCTGGTGAAGAGAATAAGGTAAATACTCATTGACCAAATGGTTTATCTTAAAATATTGTTTCTCTTAAATGACAGTAATGACTGCTGTTTGTTTTTAGAGGCATTTTCTGTGTTAGCAGAATCATTGTATATCTTCTTTACAACTTGGGAAGGAATCGCTATGATTCTGGTTGTCCTTTGTAGTTGAAGAAATTAAATCTCAGAGAGGCAGCCAAGGTCACAGAACGGGGCAAGTGGTATCTGATTTCTTGACCCGCTCACCAGTCTCCCATCGCTGCCTCCCCCACACACACTTAGAACCAAATCTGATATTACACCATGACCCTACCACACAAGACTTTCCTGAAATCGAGATTTTTTTTTCTTAGTAAGGGTGAGGAAGGTGCATGGCTCTTGGGGTGTGGGGGTGGGGTGGGGGGCAGGGTGCTTTAGTATATGACCTCTCCTTTCCTAGGTTTTTAATTTTTTTTCTGGAAAGCAAAGTGATTGACTTTTATTGCTGGCTTCAGACTTCAGGCAGTTGTTTGTCCCCATCAACAGGTGCAATATCACTAAATCAAAGCCTCTCAGTCAGCAGAGTTAGCCAGGTGGTGATGCTGAGCAGTCATTTGCTGATGGCATAAATCATAGCTGTAGAGTCCATTGGTATCCAAATGGGGGCAGGCTAGAAAGCTAATCAGATTTGGAGATTCCTAGAAAGATGCTGGAAGGCAAATGGCTGCTCTTAGGAATATATTATCCATCGTGATCTTGCATTCATAATCCTCTAAACACAGGGAGAGGAGTCTAGGACCTGAGACACTGAGTCGACCTTCAAGATGACCTTTAGTCTTCAACTAAAACTCAGGCAGGTGAGCCATAAGGTCTGTGAAAGTAGCTCACCACTTTGGGTAGTCATCAGCTCTTCCCAAGTAGCCTTTGTCTTGCCCATTTGGCTACCCACTCCTCATTTCCTTGACTGTGGTCATTTACTGAAATTCTTTTGTCTGTGGCTCTTTTTGTTCTCCCAGCTTTGGAAGTTTCAAGGACTTAAACACTTACCACAGGTCTGGGCTACAGGAAGTGCCTCCTGTCAGTCTTCCCCAACACTTACCTGCCTTGAGGGCTGTGAGTAGAACTTTCTGACTTTTAGTCTTTGATTTAAAAGCTGTCAGTTATTTTTTCTCAAGCATCAGCCTTCTAGAGTTGGATTTAATTTTGTGCATATAATATACTTATTTGAGGAGAAAAACATTCATTTAGAATAATAGAGGGCAACATCCATCAACAGAAGCTATAATGGGCAGTGTGATTAGAAATAGTAGTTAACTCATGAGCTGTTGCACAAACAGGGTATTACAGAAAGGCAAAAGTCTTCCCAGGGGGATTAGTATAATGGCAGGAAGAGAATTTACTTGTTAATCTAACAGCCCTGACGTGGAGGTGATGCCATTGTGACATGACAGTTATTACTGGAAAAGAATTATTCAGCGGTAGTATAAAAATGTCACAGGTGCTCCTCCTTCCAGAGGAAAGACTTGGTTTCCATTTGGATCTAGAGGAGGAAGTAATCCATCCTGTTACAAAGAATGTACCATTTCCTTCCCAGGGCACAGCTTGGGAGGTTTTGTCAGAAATGGTATTTTCATGGAGCTAATGTTTCCCTGTGACTCACACACAGCTGCCAAAGCTAAACTAACACTCAGGTCGGAGAGGAAGAGGGGCTCAGCCTCACCCAGGCTCCCCAGTGTTAATTGGGATCTCATAAAAAGCCACCATGATTTTCTTACAGAGATAGCTGAGAACAAGAAATGGAATTCGGCTGGTGGCGCATTTTCAGCTGAAGAGGTTGAGATGCTGGTCAGCAGAATCTAAGATCACCTTCTGAGACACAGTCAGGGTGTTAAAAAAGGGAGGGTTTCAGACTGGAACACAGTTCATGCAAGTGTATGCTTAGCAGGTACAAAGTCCTGAGTTTGATCCCTGCTGTAACTCTTACTGGAGGGAGAATTGGTTATCTCGGCCAGATAGTCAGGACTCTATGGAAGACAGACAATGGTCATCCAAGTCAAATGGGCTGGAAGATGGCTCACTGGTTAAGAGCACTGGCTGCTCTTCCAGAGGACCTGGCCTGGATTCCCCACATTCATATGGCAGCTCACAACCTTCTGTAACTCCAGTCCCAGGAGATCTAACACTCCCCTTTGTCACCACAGGCACTGGGCATGCATATGTTGCATTGACAAACTTGCACTCTCCACATAAAATAAGATAAACCTAAAAACCAAACAAACAGCAAGCCATGTTCTCCCTAGGTTAGTGACGGGAGCATCACCCATAGGCAGCCACTGCATGTCCTATAACATTCATGACATTGAGAGATAAATAACAAATTATATGTAGTTTTGATTATGGCCATATTCACCTAAAGTCTTTTGTCAATCTCATTAAGCCTGAGTTCACGCTTCCCTCTTGATGTCGTTGAGTATTTGACAAGATGAATCCTACTTGAATTAGGGGGCCAAGCTGCTTCATAGCCCTTCGTCATGTATACTAAACCTCACAGAGACAAACTGCATTTTCCATTTTGACCCTAGTTGTCTGGACTACCGTGTACACTGTGCTCTTCCCAAAAGATCCCCCCCAAGTGTTTGGTATGGGCTGAATTCATTTCTCACCTCCAATAAATAACATAGGTTGTAGCTATATTTGGAGACAGAGTTTTTAAAAAGAGGTTCGGGCCCCAAATCTCAAAAGCCAAAAGCCTCTCAAACGTTGAAATCCCAAAGGAATCAAAATCTTGGAAATATAGTCTATAACAAATACATTTAAATAATTCTTTAATAGGCATAGTTTATGTAAGAGGGTATTTGACATGAGTATGACAAAACACTTTACACAACAAATTAGACAAGAGCATACATGTCATTGGGAGTGTTCATATGTAAAGTAAAAATGGACCCTGAGTATAACAGTTACATGAATTTTATTCATAAAATCTAAAAGTAAAATATAAAGATGTGTATTATGATGGGTATTTATCGTGTACACCTTGCTTTATAACTGCCCTCATCTGAAATGTCCTTCCCTTCAGCTTATCTTTAGATACCAACCCCAAACTGTAGTGGGTCACTACAGAGTTGAAACTGCATGTCAGGAAATTTGTATCTTGAAATGTACACATGCCACATGTGTAGAAAGAACATGTCTTCCTTTTGGGGGGTAAATTTTGTGCTTTTGCATACATATTCAACAAAATCAGCATAAGAGCTGGGCATGGTAGTGTGTACTTCGAATCCCAGCCCTCCCTCCATAGGCTGAGGCAGGAAGAATGGTATTTGAGGACAGCCTATATTACGTAGCATTTTAGGCCATCCCGAGCTATAGTGAGATCCTGTTCCTACACAGCAAAGAGTCACCAATGTAGTAAGACGCTGAAAACAAATTTCCAAAAATAATGTATGAACCAAATTGTAATTCTCCAAGAATCTTACTGTATGTATATATCTACTATCTTAGGAATGGTGTGAAGGTTAAATACATGGCATGGTAAATTATGCAAAAATAGTGCTGACAATTTTAAATAGTGAAGGGTAAATTTGGGGGTGAGAAAGAACAGAGAACTAAAAAGAACTGAGAGAACTAAAAAGTCAGTTGTCCTATGAAAAAAAAGTTTGTCATAGAGATATTAAATATGGAGGCAGTCCAGTGGCTAGAAGGAATGTGATATAGATACATTTCTTACCTGAAATTTTCATTGTTGTCATATTGTGTGGCTAATCCCTTCCCTGGAATTCATCTCCAGTCCTCTTATATGAGCCCCCATGGGATTTTGGCTTTTAATGTCTCACTGTTGAGACATTTTTGTATTTTGTTGCCCAAGGTTGTGACCTTCTAGAACCCATCCTAGATTTGCAAGGTGTCAGCCTTTACTGAATTTAGACTTTTAACAGCTGGAACTGTATTGCTTTGGACTGGCCTTTGGCTGTTCGATAGGCAAGACTTTCAAGAGGTAATTGAGGTGAATGATGCTACCAAAGTGACTCTACATGATTGGTACCCTTCGAAGAAGAAGAAATCAGGACACAGTCATTCTAAGAGAGGCCATGTGAGGGTGCAGGGAGGAGGCAGACAACCATGGAGGAGGAGGTGGCTCAGGAGACGGCAGCCCTGCTTACACTTAGAATTTGGATCACTAACCTCCTAAGTGTGAGGAAAGACATTTCTGTTTTATATGATACTTTATGGCAGCCATAGCAGATGAGTGCAGCACAGCCTCTGCCACCTGATCTCAGGAGTGTGGAGACAAGGGAACCCATGTCTGGTAAACACACAAAGGCTGGAGACGACCCACATCAGGCCAAAACTCCTGCTTCTTGTTTCTAAGATCCTCTTCCATCTCACCGATCCCATGTCGCGCAGGTTCATGGCCTCACCTGTTCTGTATCCTGCAGGGTGCACAGCCTCCTGTTCTGTATCCCCCAGGTTCATGGCCTCACGTGTTCTCTATCCTACAGGGTGCACAGCCTGCCATTCTGTATCCCGAAGGAAGGGTATATGGTAGTCAGACATATCTCCTCACTGCCATGTTCTCTGCCCCTCCCAAATGTTCTGTATTATTCTGTTCTTAATTAGGGAGTCCTCCTTTCCCCAGAGTAGGGAGTTCCTCTTTGCTCTTTGTTCTTCTATCAGCATATCCTTCAGGGCCTAATTCCTGGCTGCTCATCTTTTTTTGGGGGGAGTGGGGGTTGAGACAGAGTTAGCTTTGGAGCCTATCCTGGAATTCACTTTGTAGGCCACTCACTCTAGTCTCGAACTCACAGAGACCTGCCTGCTTCTGTTTTCCAAGTGCTGGGATTAGAGGTGTGGGCCACTGTTACGGGCTGGTTTTTCCTGCCAGCTGCTGCCGGTCCTGCCATCAAGGTCCCGCCTCCACGTGAGCCCCAAATAATACTCAGAGACTCTGTATTTGATACAATCCTGTTGGCCAGTTACCATTATTGTTTATGGGCTAGCTCTGTCTTAGTGATGAACCCATTTCTACTTATCTAAGTATTTCCACGTGGCTCATCTTATCCCGGAGCCGTGGCTGGCGTCTTGCTTCCTCCATGCTCTACATCTTGACTCCTCCTTCTTCTTCCTCTTTCCTCCTCCTAGTCTCCTAGCCCCGCCTATCTAGTTTTCTATTGGCCACAGTGCTTTATTAACCAGTATGAGAAACATATATACAGAATAACATCTCCCATCAGGCCACCACCGCCCAGCTCATCTTTTATATGCCCTCCCCCACTCTGCAATTTGTACGGCACAACTTTAAGGTTCAACTTTCTTTTTTACAGTCTACCCAATTGAAAAAAATTGAAGTAGCTTACACAAGTCATAAAATGAAGGAAAACCCATAATTTCAGCACAGGAGAGAAAGGGAAGGAATGGCAAAACTATAAAAGGCAGCCAGCTTGGAAACAAACTTCTGAAAGCTGTTCCTGCTCTACACTTGGCTCACTCTGAGGAGCCATCTGAGAAGGGAGACTATAATTCCGAGACTCACACTATGTACAAGATGGAAACAGACTGGTTGCTCAGGAGAAGGGTAATTGTCCTTGGGACTGCCAAAGAAGTATGTCTCTGCCTGGAGCTCTGGAACTGCTTAGCATAAGGAAGAGTGTTGTCATTGTCCCACTGGTAATGAGGTTTGATGCATGTTCTCACAGTTAAACGAAAGTCTAATTCAGCAAGCGCCACTGCACAGGTGTTGTTTAGTTACCTTGTCACTGCTGTGACAAATACCAGAGGGAAACACTGTAAAGAGGAACAGTATAGTTTGCTCCGTGGTGTCAGGTTTCAGGCCATTTTTGGTGACACCAGTTTTTCTGGGCATAGAGTGGAGAAGCACAGTTTGGTGACTGGAGAATGGTGGACAGAGTCCTTCATCTACTGGCGGCTGGGAGGAGACAGAGAGCAAAGAGGGCATGCTTTCAGTACAACATGGGTCTGAATCTTCTCCAACACTCTGACAACCAGGGCATCAAGGCCTTTTAATTCCATAAAATGAGAAAATAATCAAATGCCTCAAAAGTCTTAGGCAAAAATTTGCCCTGGGCAGAATCTGCCTTCAAAACTGATATTGACATGTTAATCCTGGAGCTGAGTCACCTGGTCCTGTGGCAAAGATTGTGTTGTGGGTGAACACCCCTTCATGCCTCATGTTATTAATTAAAAAAAAAAAAGACCATTTACAAAACATATGGTGATGACCAGGGATGGCTTGGTGGGCTAAGGCACTTGCTGACAAGCCTACCAACCCAAGTGAGTTCTGTCCCCTAAATCCAAATGGTACAAGAGAGCCACCTTGCACAGTTGTCCTCTAACTCCTCTACATGTACTGTGAGAGCACGCACACTCATAAGTGTACACACATACCTTATAAAGGAAAAAACCTCCTTAGTTTCACAACTGTTACTTAAATAATCATCACTGCAACCCTGTAGAAACAACCCTATTACCACCTTAAACTAACTATCGTTATTCCACCTATTTATTCTACCTTTTATATATGTACACTTTGAAGATGCTTTAATCATATTGCACCATCCAATTTTACTTTCTGATGTGCTGTTCTACTTTATATCCATGCTTTTATTGTAGCTATAGAACCACTTTAATGTCTTCTCTCTCTCTTTATTGAAAATGGAGTCTTTTAAGATGGTTTATTCTTATTATGGTTCCCCTCCCCCAACTCCTCCTAGATCTCCCTCACCCTCCCCACTCATCCAAACCCACACCCTTTCTTGTTCTCTCTGATTAAAAGCAGGCATCTAAAAATAAATAAAAATAACATAAACAAACAAACAAACAAGAACGGGACAAAACAAACATGGGGGGAGGAACCAAAGAAAAGGCAGAAGAAACACATATAGATATAGAAAGCCACAGATTGGCACACAAAGAAAGCCCATGAAAACACAAAACCAAAAGTCAAAGCATATGCAAAAGACCTGTAGGGTTAAAAACATGTTCCATTGTTGAGTTCACTTTGTGTTGGCCATCTACTGCTGGGCATGGGGCCTCCCTCTTAAGTGTGGTTTCTTAGTCTTTTTTTTTATGGCTATATAAAATCTTGTGTCCATTTTCCATTTCAGTTGTACTACTCATAGAAATATGATGTGTTCCTTTTCTGTTATAAGATTTCTCTGGCTTATAGGATTCCCTTTCCCTTTAAGCTCACTTTTCTTTCAGTTGAAAAGTTGTGAGATTTTCCTCTTCATTCTTGGCCTTTGGAAGTTAATTCCAGAACATAGATAAATCTACTTTATCTTTCAATCATATCACCTAAAATCCATGAGATGGTTTCTGGCACAAAGCTTCAGATCCTTCTCAAGGGGAATTTTGCTTTTGTTTCTGGCCATTTTCCCCCCTTGTGTTTTCTTGTCCTGTGGGACTGATGTTGTTAGGTCATTGGCTCCTTTTCTGTGTTTTCCCCATTTGATGTTTCAGTCTCTCAGGCCATGTTTCTTGTATTGGTTAATGAATAAGTCCCTGTTGGCCAATAGGAAAGGAAGATAGGAGGGACTAGGAGACAAGGAGGAAAGAGGAAGTAGGAAGGAGGAGTCATCATGGAGAGACTGGAGAGAGCAGGATGCCGGACTCTCTCTGGTAAGATGAGACCACATGGAAGTACTTAGATTAGTAGAAATGGATTAATAATTAAGACTGAGCTAGCCAATAAGAAACTGGCCAACAAAATTATATCTGGCATGGCGGTGGGACCAACAGGCAGGGAAAACATACTTGTAACAGGGGCATCTTAGTCTTGTGATGAGCATGAATCTTCTTCAGCCTTTCAATCGTTACTTAGTCCCTATGGTCTGCAATCGCACATTTGGCCTCTGTGGTCCACAATTGCACACTAGTAGTTTTAGTTACCCAAGGTCATTCGTTGTCCCAAAATCTTGAATGGACATCTCTAGTATGAAAAATTCTTATATTTAAAATAAAATTTGTTTTATTTTAGCTCTACATTTTTCTACTCTTCTTCCCTTCTTCCCTTTCTCGTTCCACCCTTCCCTTCCCTACCCCCCCACCATGTTCCCAATTTACTCAAGAGATCACCTATCAGATACCCTGCATATCAGATATTTACATTATGATTCATAACACCAGCAACATTCCATTTATGAAGTAGCAATGAAAATAATTTTATAGTTGTGGGTCACCACAATATGAGGAACAATGGGAAAGGGTCGCAGCATCAGGAAGGTTGAGAGCCACTGCTTTAAGGTCACTTTTTTGTTTTGTTTTGTTTTGAGACAGGGTTTCTCTGTGGCTTTGGAGGCTGTCCTGGAATTAGCTCTGTAGACCAGGCTGATCTCGAACTCACAGAGATCCACCTGCGTCTTCCTCCCCAGTGCTGGGATCACTGCCAGGCCTTAAGGTCACTTTTTCAGGACTGTGACGTACTGAGTTGCTATGTAAAACAAGAAGTTGTTACATATTTGTATTTCTCTATTAGATGGAAGAACAACATTCAACATCCTATTTTTTGTATACTTCAAGAAATAGGTGATTGTTCTACATTTGGTTATAAAATAACAAAAACACCAGGCACATGCTTATCTAGCTTCTGACTCTTTTGTTTTTCCTATTTTTAAAATTTAAATTTGAAACAAGGTTGTTTTACATGTCAGTCCCAGTTCCCTCACCCTTCCCCCCTCTAGCACCCCCACCAAACCCCAGCCTATCCCCTTTCTTTTCCCTAGGGAGGGTGGGGCCTTCCATGGGGAGTCTTCAAAGTCTGTAATATCATTTGGGGCAAGGCCTAGGCCCCTCCCCCATGTGTCTAGGCTGAGAAAATATCCCTCTATGTAGAATGGGCTCCCAAAGTCCATTCGTATACTAAGGATAAATGCTGATCCACTACTAGAGGCCACATAGAATGCCCAGTCCTCCTAACTAACCTCCACATTCAGGGGATCTAGGTTAGTCCTATGCGGGGTTTCCCAGCTATCAGTCTGGGGTCCATGAACTCCCCCTTGTTCAGGTCAGCTATCTCTGTGGATTTCTCCAACCTGGTCTTGATCCCTTTGTTCATCACTTTTCCCTCTCTGTAACTGGATTCCAGGAGTTAGGCTCAGTATTTAGCTATGGATGCCTGCTTCTGCTTCCATCAGCTTTTGACTCTTAACACTCTCCAGGATGGTGTTGGGAAAGGTGTGCCAGTAAGAGATACCATATCAGGACACATTCATTCTTATCCTGAGCAGACTGCTCAGAGGTTTATTACATTATTAATTAAACAATTTTAGAAAACCACTAATGAATAAATTATTTATGTTCTTTAATTAGGTAATATTTTTCTGATTTCCTAATTATACAAAATTCAGAAAAGTACCATAGTCTAGAAGGTAAAACACAAGTCTTCTTGCCTTGTCTTCATCTTCCTGTGCCCTCCCTTGAGGAAACTGCAGTTATTCACTGTTCTATGAGCTCCTCTAGCCATGATCTGTGACCTTGTTTTGTAGAGAACCAGATGACAGATCTGTTACTGTCTGTAGACTGATAAATCTCTATCACAACCCTTCACCTCCACCAGAGATGTGTGGAAGCAACTAAACAATGTGGAGTATGTCTGTGTTCTGAGAAAACTTATAGACAATGAAATTGGAATCCCACAAACTTTTGTGAAATTGTGTTATTCTGTTGAGTTTGTTCTATTGATTTTTCCCCAACTACTACATGATTTAATGGTAGAAATAGATGGGACACAAAGCACATCAAGGTGACCATACCCGTGAAAGTCCTACATGTTTCTCAACAGCTAAAAATGAAGGAATGAAAAGACTGAAGATGTATCTGAAGATGATACATCCCCAAGGAAATGATAAATATTTGAAATTATAGATGAGTTAATTGTCCTGATTTGGTCATTATACAGTGTATACATACATCTATCAAAACATTTTTTGCCTCATGTATGTATATGATGGATTGTCAACTAAAAATGTAAGAATCGAAAAAGTACAGAGAAAATGAGGTAAGCATGTTATATAGTTAGCAGTACAATTGCTAACTTCAAAATAAGAGCCATTAACATAGAACACATTTCAATATTCATAAATATATAAATACTATTATAAGTAATATCCATATAGTGTACATAGACTCACACATGTGCCTAAATATGTAATCTGTTTATCTATCCATCCTTCTATAGATAGATATGTATTTGTAGATGGGTAGGTGATCACACACACACACACACACACACACACACACAATATTTGTAGCATATAAAAACAGATGTTAGATTGGATTTGATCCTTAGGCTGAAGTCTGCTGACCCTAGCTAACGATCCTTGCATATTCAATCACATTTCAATGATGTTCCTTCTATTTCTTTTTTAAAGGTTTATTTTACTTTATTTTGGCTTTTTAAGACAGGGTTTCTTGATGTATTCTTGACTGTTCTGAAGCTCACCAGGTAGACCAGGCTGACCTTGAATTTACAGAAATCTGTCTGTAGCATGTATGTTTCCGCCAGCCCTCCAGCCCGCCAGTCTGGGACCACAGCCGCACCAGCCCCAAGTAACACTCTGAGACTCTGTATTTGATACAATCCTGTTGGCCAGTTACCATTATTATTTATGGGCTAGCTCTGTCTTAATGATTAACCCATTTCTACTTATCTAGGTATCATATCTGGGAGCCACGGCTGGCGTCTTCCTTCCTCCCAGGTCTACATCTTGACTCCTCCTTCTATTTCCTCTTTCCTCTTAGTTTCTTAGTCCCTCCTATCTCCCTTTTCTATCGGCCAACAGGGCTTTATTAATTAACCAGTATGAGAAACATATTTACAGAATAACATCTCCCATCATCTGTCTGCCTGCCTCTGCTTCCAGAGTACTAAGATTAAAGGCATTCACTGTGCCTGGAAGTTTTTAAATTTTTTATTATGTATTTGTGTGTGTGTTAGTTTGAATGTAATTGGTCCTCATAAGTTTATAGGGAGTGGCCTTATTGAAGTAGGTGTGGCCTTGTTGAAGGAAGTATGTTACTGTGGGGACAGGCTTTGAGTTCTCTTTTGCTTAAGCTTTGCCCAGTGTCTAAGACTATTTCCTGCTGCCTTCTCATCAAGATGTGGCCCACATCACATCAACTTTTATGTTGCCATGTCCCTTCATGATGATAATAGAGTGAATGTCTGAAAATGTAAGTGAGCCATCCTAAGTAAATGTTTTCCTTATAAGAGTTGCTGTGGTCATGGTGTCTCTCCACAGCAATAAAGACCCTAACAGTGTGTTTGTGAATTGCCACTTGCATGTGTGTGTGTGTGTGTGTGTGTGTGAGAGAGAGAGAGAGAGAGAGAGAGAGAGAGAGAGAGAGAGGGAGAGGGAGAGGGAGAGGGAGGGAGAGAGAGAGAGAGAGAACGCACAGAGGTCAGAAGAGGGTGTCAGATTCCCTGGAGCTGGAGTTACAGGCAGTTATGACCGTCCTGCTGTGAGTACTGAGTACTGGGTACTGAACTCTGGTGCCATAGCAGAGCACTGGACACTCTCAACTTCTGAGCCATCTCTCCAGCCCTGCTTTCTACTTCTTTACACACAGCTCTATGCCATATGGTTCTGCACCAGGGTATTTATATTAAAGTTTGTATTCATAGAGTTCTCTCTTTCTATTGCTCCTATGATATTTAGGGACATGTTGGGATATAGTGAGCACTAAGGACGTGATTTTTTTTGATAATTTTTTAAAATTTAAATTTAAAACAAGCTTGTTTTACATGTCAATCCCAGTTCCCACACCTCCTGTTCTCCCCTGTTTTCCCCCCACCGACCCCCTCCTACCTTCTTTCTGCTCCTCAGGGAGGGTGAGGCCTTCCATGGGGAATCTTCAAGGTGTGTCATTACATTTGAAGCAGGCCCTCTCCCTAGGCCCTCTCCCATGTGTCTAGGCTGAGAGAGTATCCCTCTATGTGGGATGGACTCCCAACGTCCATTCATATACTAGGGATAAATAGTGATTTATTACCAGAGGTCCCATAGACTTCACAGTCCTCCTAACTAACACCCACATTCAGGCAGTCTGGGTCGATCTTACGATGGTTTCCCAGATATCAGACTAGAGTCCATGAGCTCCCCCTTGTTCAGGTCAGCAGTTTCTGTGGGTTTCTCCAACCTGGTCTTGACCATTTTGCTCATCACTCCTCCCTACCTGCAACTGGATTCCACAAGTTTGTTTGGCTCAGTGTTTAGCTGTGGGTATCTTCTGCTTCCATCAGCTGCTGGATGAAGGCTCTAGTATGACATATAATGTAGACACCAATCTCATTACAGGGGAAGGGCATCTGTTGCTTAGATTGTTAGTGGGGTCATCCTTGTAGATCTCTGGACATTTCCCTAGTGCCAGGTTTCTCTTTAAACCTACAATGACTCCCTCTATTATGTTATCTCCTCTCTTGCTCTCTTCTATTCTTTCCCCGACTCAGTCTTCCTGCTCCCTCATGCCCACCTCTCCCCTCCTCTTCCTTCTAACTCCCTCTCCCCTCCTCCATGCTCCCAATTTGCTTGGGAGAGCTTGTCTCTTTCCCCTTTTCAGGGAACGATGTATTTCTCTCTTAGGGTTCTTCTTGTTTTCTAGCTTTTCTGGTGGTGTGGATTGTAGGCTGGTGATCCTTTGCTCTATGTCTAAAAACCATATATGACAGAATATATATCATGTTTGTCTTTTTGTGATTGGCTTACCCCACTCAGGATGGTTTCTTCTAGTTCCATCCATTTGCCTGAGAATTTCAAGATTCCATTGGGTTTTTTCCACTGGGCAGTACTTCATTGTGTAAATGTACCATATTGTCTCCATCCATTCTTCAGTTGATGGGTGTTTAGGTTGCTTTCAGGTTCTAGCCATTACAAATAATACTGCTATAAACATAGTTGTACAGATGTTCTTGTTGTATGAATGTGCATCTTTTGGGTATATGCCTCAATCAGTGTGGTGGTTCCTCAAGAAAACAAGAATCGGTCTACCTCAAGAAACCTGTTTTTAGTAAGTAACACAGCTACAGAAAACTGCATGTTTTTCTTTATGTACCTCTGTGAATATCTGTAGAAAAAAATTATAGGAGAGTGATCAATTTGGCACAAATAGAGTTGAAAAGTTTCTACACTCTGAAGATTCTAGCTGCTCTACTACCACACAGACTGAGGCTTCCTAACCAATCAAAGAGCTGACAGTGAATGACAAGGACTCAGATGAAGTATAAGAGCTAGACTCTTGAATTTTCATGATTTACAAGTGGTCCACTCTTAAAGGGACAATGGACAAGTTTTACAGAGTTTTTCTTTTAATCTCAATGACATTTGAGTGAATCCTGTAGAAAATTGCTCTGTAATAGTTCTTTCTAAAAATATCAGACATACTTTAGTTTGGTATATGACAAGCCCTGTTTATATGTATAAAAATATTTTGCACATAGAAAAATTGGTGCCATAACATGCAAATGATAGGTAATAAAATCAGTATATCTTCTATCTATCAAATGACTTTATAGTCTCGGCTTCTGCCTCCTCAGTATAAAGTGGGAATGATGTAGCATTTGATATCTAAGGTTCCTTCTAGCTTTGGAATTATGCAAAATGTAAATATGCAAGAAATGTCCCATATTTTGAGGATAAAGATGGTGTGGATTGAGTAAGTAATGTCAAGTATTTAAGCACTTGGTACGCAGTGGCTTGCACTGTTTGGAGAGATTATGAGGAAATGCAGCCTGGCTAGAGGAAGTGTATCACTGGGGGTGGGCTTTGAGCTTTTGAAAGCCTCACAACACTTTTGGTATGCTCTCTCTGTTTCATGCTTGAGGTTAGAGATACAACCTCTCAACTTTCTGCTCCTTCAACCATGCCTACTGCTTGGGGTCATGCCTTCCCACACCATCATGGACTCTTATTTCTTGGAAACTGCAAACCAAAATAAACATCTTCTTCCATAAGTCACTTTTGGTCATGGGATTTTATCACAACCTCAGAGGAAGTAATACCAGCTATTAAAACAGACTGGGGATCTTGCTTTGAAGAATCTGACCATGTTGGTTTGGGAAGAATATGGAAGACCTTGGAAATTTGGACTAGCTAAGTAGGCTAATTGTGAAAGTACTGTATGCTCTAGTAAGGGCCTGGCAGACAGAAGTGCCAAGACAAATGTCAGTGGCTGAGGCCCAGCTCAAGAGGTTTCAGAGGGGATCTTATAGGAACTGGGACAGAGGCTCTTCTTATGATGTTTTGGCAAAGAATCTGCTACCTTTTACCCTTGTCCTAAGAACTTGCTCAAGGCTAAATTTAAAAAGCAATGGTCAATTTCTTAGGGGGAGGAAATTTCAAGACAACATAATGTTGAATCTGTGGCTTAGTTATTATTGGTTTCCTTTATGCAGGCCTATAATAAAAAGGGACAAGTAAAGTGGAAAGAAATACAAAATCTACATTTGGGAGAGAAAAAGAACACTAGGGAGATCAGTGTTGCATCCAAGGCATCCTAAAAGAGATACATGTGATTAACAAGGGGCCTACTTTACATTGGCACAAAGGGAAGGGTTCCTTCAGGGCAAGACCTTACCCAACTTGTGTAAATGAACTGAAGGTGTCTTCTGCTACGAAAAATCAACTAAACAAAAGTACTGCTGTAAATGTGATTCAAAGTCCCTCGGAAGATGGTAGCCAAGCATGGAAGTGTTGTCCACATGGTGCTGGCTTCCGAGTCATGGGGGATTCAAGAATGAAGGGATACTGGAATCTTCCTATATATTTTGAAGAGAGCCCCTAAGGCTAAGCAGTGTGTGCTAGAGGACTCCCTGTGTGAAGCCCTGAGAGAACTAGGAGACCACAAGAAGCCATTCTGTGATGCTGTGAAAGTGAGGCCTGGGTTGCAATGAAGATCTCCAGGTGTTGGAGATGAGAGAAGCATGGGATGTCTGCCCTGGAGAGCTTCCTACAGGATGTGGAACTGACCCCAGAGAGATGTATATTGCAGGTGACAAAGCTGGAAGCATGGGACCATCTAAAACTTTGGTTCCAGACATTCATCTATGGCATTTAAAGTTTGTCATGCTGGGATTTGGTTTTGCTCTGGTCAAGTATTTCCTCATTGTGCTCCCATTCCTCTCTCTGGAATAGTAATGTATATTCTGTGCCATTATGTGTTAGAAGTATATGTCTTAGTTAATGTTTCTGTTGCTGTGAAGAGACACCATGACCATGGCAGTTCTTATAAAGAAAAATATTTAATTGGGGCTGTCTTATAGGTCCAGTGCTTTAGTCCATTATTGTCATAGTAGCACACAGGCAGACAGAGTGCTGAAGAAGGAGTTGGGAGTTCTACATATGGATAGCCAGGCAGCAGGAAGAGAGAGAGGGACACTAGGCCTGGCTTGAGCTACTAAAACAGAAAGCATGCCCCTCCCCCATGACACACTATCTCCAATAAGGCCACACGCCCTAGCCATAATGTTTCCAAATAATGCCACTCCCTATGAGCCTATGGAGACCATTTTCATTTGAACTACTATAGTATATAATTCGCTTTTTGAATTTATGTGGGGTTACAGTTAAGAAACTACCCAAGTCTCAGAAAAGACTGTGAACTTTGCACAGTGCTGAGACTGTGAACGATTATGAGGATTTTGAAGCTGGACTAAATGCACTTTGCTTTCTGAAATGGTCATGAGCCTATGGGGGCCAGGGAGTAGAATTTTGTGATCTGAATAAGAAGTGTCTCTCTTCATTTCCAGGGCAGCTAGGGCTACACAGAGAAACCCTGTCTCCAACAACAATAACAAAAAGGTGTCTTCCAGAGGCTCAGGCATTTCAACACCTGTTTCCCCATTGGTGGACTGTTTGGAGATGTGGGAAGGTGTTGCCTTCTGGGGGAAGTACATCACTGGGGTAGGCATTGTAGTTCATCCTTTCTGTTTCATGCTTGTGATAATAACGTGACCTCCTAACTTCCTGCCTCTGTTGCTTGCTACTATGCATGCTTTCTCCCTTGGTTATGGACTCTTATGCCTCTGAAGCTATAAGCCAAAATGAACTTTTTTGTTTGATGCCAAAGGTCATAGTATTTTATCACAGCAATAGGAACGTAGCTAATACAGGTAGTCTGCTTTTTCTAACTGTGAGTTCTCCTGTGTCATGAATAATGAATAGCCCATAAAACTTAGATGGGAAATTGTTGTTAGTGTGTAAGAAATTAATGTGTATGGTGACCACATTATAAGAACCATTTGCTTCGTAATAGTTTTCTCCGTTTTTGTAACATGGACCTGTTACTAGAATGTTTAGCTCCTCCCACAATCCCATGTTCAGAGGTCATGATGTTTGGTGCTAGTGCAAATGGATGATATAAACTAAATAGTCCCCAATTACTTAATAGTTAGAAAATAAAGGTGTAATTTTATTAAATTTATTTATTTTACACACCAGCCTCAATTTCCCCTCCCTTCTCTCCTCCCAATGCCTCTCTCTCCATCACTCCTATGATTCAGTCCTGAATCTACTCCTCTTCTGTTTTTGTTTAGGAAAAGACAGGTCTTTCATGATTATCAACAAAACATGGCATATCAAGTTGCAGTAAGACTAAGTACTCTCCCATGTACTAAGGCTGGGCAAGGTGACCCAGTATGAAAACTAGGGTCCCAAAAGTCTGAAAAAGAGTCAGAGACAGCCCCTGTTCCCACTGTTAGGATTCCCACAATAAGACCAAGCTACACAACTGTCACATGTGTGCAGAGTGCCTATGTTAATCTCATGCAGGCTTAGTTGATTCTGTGAGTTTCCTTGTGGTGTCCTTGACGCATCTGGCTCCTACAATCCTTTTTCCTTCTCTTATGCAGGATTCTCCAAATACTACCTAATGTTTGGCTGTGGGTCTGCATCTGTTTCCATTAGTGGCTAGATGAAGCCTCTCTGATGACAATTGTGCTAGGCACCACTCTGGTCACAGGAGACAGCCAGCCAGTTCAGGCTATGTATCTGTTATTGCTAGGAATCTTAGCTGGGGCCATCCTTGTAGAATCCTGGGAAAGTCCCTTGTACCACGTTTTAACCTGATCCCGAATGCCCCACCCCTTTCACGTAGTCTCGTTCAGTACTCTCCCACTCTTTTTCCCCACAACCTGACCCCCAACAACCCTCCCCCACCACCCTCTGTCCTCTCATGACATCTCTGGGTCCCTCCATGAACCCTCCTTGTTACCTAGTCTCTCTGAGTCTGTGGATTGTAGCACCTTATTTTACAGCTAATGTCCACGTGTGAGTGAGTACATACCATGTTTGTCTTTCTTGGTCTGGGTTATCTCACTCAGGATGATTTTTTCTAATTCCATCCATTTGCCTTCAATTTCCCTGGTGTTCTTTGCTTTTTAAAAAAACAAAACCAAAAAAACATTGTATAAATGTACCACATTTTCTTTATCCATTCCTTCACTGAGGGACATCTAAGTTGTTTCCAGGTTCTGGCTATTGCAAATAAACCTGCTATGAACATAACTGAACAAGTGTCCTTGTGGTACTATTGAGCATCCTTTGGGTATATGCCCAAGATATATATATCTGGGTCTTATGGTAAGTTGATTCATAGTTTTCTGAAAAACCATCATGCCACACAGACTTCCAAAGTGGTTGTATAAGTTTGTACTCCCACCAGCAATGGAGGAGTATTCCCCTTGTTCCACATCCTCTCCTGAATGAGTTGTATGTAGCTTGTGTTTTTTATCTTAGCCATTCCGAGAGGTATAAGATGGAATCTCAGAGTCATTTTGGTTTGCATTTCCCTAAATGGCTAAGGATGCTGAACATCTTCTTAAGTATTTCTTGGCCATTAGAGATTCTCGTGTTGAGAATTCTGTTTAGATCTGTACCCTATTTTTAAACTGTATTATTTGATTTGTTGGTGTCTGGTTTTTTAGTTCTTTATATGTCTGAAAAATTAGCTCTTTGTCAAATGTGGGGTTGGTGAAGATCTTTTCCCATTCTGTAGGCTTCTGTTTTGTTCTATTGATGGTGTCCTTTGCCTTACAGAAACTTTTTCATTTCATGAGGTTCCATTTAATAATTGTTGATCTTAGTGCCTGTTCTACTGGTGTTCTGTTCAGGAAGTGGTCTCCTGTGCCAATGTATTTGGGATTATGTCCCAGTTTCTCTTTTATTAGGTTTAGTGTATCTGGATTTCTGTTGAGGTGTTTAATCCACAGGAACTTGAGTTTTTTTGATAGATTTGGATCTATTTGCATTCTTCTACATGCTGACATCCTTTTAGACCAACACCATTTGTTGAAGATGCTCTCTTTTTTCTGTTGCATAATTTTGGATTTTTTTAAATTGGGTGTCCATAGGTGTGTTGAATTCCATTGGTCCACCTGTCTGTTTTTATGCCAATACCATGTGTTATTTTTATTAATATAGCTCTGTAGTAGAGTTTGAAACTAGGGATGGTGATACCATTGGACTTTCTTTCATTATACAGGATTGTTTCAGCTGTCCTAGATGTTTTTGTTTGCATACATGCACATGTGTATTGTTGTTCTTTCGAGGTCTGTAAAGAATTGTGTTGGGATTTTAATAGGGATTGCCTTGCATCTGTAGATTGATTTTGGTAAGATGGCCATTTTTACTATGGAATTTACTAAATTGGAAGCAAAGAAGTCAAAGCATCATTATTCATAGATGATATGATAACATAATAAGCAACCCCAAAAACTCTACTAGGGACCTCTTACAGCTGATAAACACTTTTAGTCAAGTGTCTGGATACAAAATTAACTTAAAAAAGTAAGTAGCCTTCATAAATGATAGATGTGTTGAGAAAGAACTCAAAGAATCAACACTCTTCTCAAAGAATCAACACCCTTCACAATAGCCTCAAATAATATAAAAACATCTTGGTGTAACTCTAACTTTGCAAGATAAAGACCTGTGTGACAAGAACTTCAAGTCTTTGAAGAGAGAAATTGGAGAAGATATCAGAAGCTGGAAAGATCTCCCATGCTCTTGGATCAGTAGGGTTAACAAGTATGTATTTTTTTATGCTCTTTCTCCTGCTAAGAATTGTGGTGATATATTACTTATGATTTATTAAAGCTTACCTGAGGGTACAGGAGCAAAGCCAGACACTAGTTAGCTATAAAAGTCAGGCACTGGTGGTACACACCTTTAATTCCAGGTGTCAGGAGAAAGGCAGATGGATCTCTAAGCCTGAGACCACCCTGAGCTAGCAGAGAGAAAAATCAGAGTTTACACCTTTAATCCCAGGATTTTATAGGTACAAAAGGTAGAGGCATTCAGTCTGAGAATTAGTCTCTAGCTATGTTTCGGAGAGCACAGTGTTCTGAGTGACTCTGAGGAGCAGTGAAGTTGGGAGCAGTTTGAGGATGGCCCCTTTGGTCTGAGCTGAGGTAGAGGTAATATCTACTGGCTGGCTGCTTTTCTTCTCTGATCTTCAGCTTGAAGCCTGAACCCCAATCGCAGTCTCTGGGTCTTTTATTTTTCATGCTACCATGAATAATTTTTAAGAAACAAAAGCTACTAAGATAGGGGAAAATGTAGTATTGCTTTTTGTGTGTGTGTGTGTGAGAGAGGGGAGGAGGCATACCTGTTTCAAATTTTATTAACCATGTTGAAATATCACCCATCTGGGCAGTTCTTAATGTATGAAAATGGATATGGTAGAATATTTCTACTTTAAAGTAATCTTGAAATTTGTTAAGCAGACTTAGATTTGATTTCTTTTCTTGCCATAAGCAAAGCAAACAAACAGAAATGTGTGCCAATTGTATGTAAAAATCCATGGCAAGAACAAAACTTGTCATTAATAAATAAGTCAAGAGAATACACGTAAAGCACGGACTTCTGTGCTGGAATTTTTAAAGTAGAGATGCGTTGGTTTAGTATTCGCTTGGCGTCTACTCCAACAGAAACCTGGGTGTTGAGGGATGCTTGCTACAGGTTCAGGCCTCTACATGATTAGCCATCACATTGTGGGAGCAAATTAATAGGATTAACTGAGGACGAACTATTATTAGACCTGTCAATATTCATTAATTGCTGGATAGTACTGCTTCTTTTAGCTTATCTCTGATTTAGTACAGAATCCCTCTCAAGACCAGAAATACAATATGCAATACACATGTGCATGTACGTGTGCACACACTTCGTACTTAGGTAGGCATTTTTCAAAAGACAAAGTTAATTTTCAGGTACACTGAATTTCTGTACAGTTCTGGAGTGTGCAACCCTGTTTAGATGCCCTAATTCCAGGGCAATCTTTGTTTGTATAAGTTATCATAGGACTCTAAATATAGAGTCCCAAAGACTTACAAAAGAAAAATAGAGCAAGTGGGCAGTTGTGCTTAGAGGTAAGTGATTGACAGGTGCCACCATTAGTAGCAAAAGAGCCTTTCCATTGAATTATGGGATCGTGATAGTCTCAGTCACAAGTCATCTTAGATTTTCTATTCATAATTGTTATTATCTATTTGCTTTTGCTTTTCTTTCTCCCTATTACCTCTTCACCACCCATTGGCACTTCAGCTATTTCTTGTAGTTATGACAGGTAGACATTTCACATTATGAGTATGAAAGTGAACTTGCAGTTTTCTTCAGCAACAAGACCTGTGTTAATTGTAAAGGCACTTATTAGAGGTAGCATGTGTGACATACTCCATTTTCAAAGTCCAGAATCCTTTTAAGGGAGGTTGAGTCTCATGGGGTTAATTGCATTCTTCATACCCGTTGTTGAGGTCAGGCCAATATGACAGATGCTGGTGTGATGCAAAGAGAATGGAGTTTATACTGAAGGCAACCTGAGTTCACCAAGAATTTCTGACCTTTAGTAATCACATTTCATAAGCAAGATCATTACTCAATAAAAGATAAGCCTTAATTTATTTGAAAATTGAAAGAAGACATAGGAAGTGGTGTAACATTCATTCATTCTACAAACATCTATTGAGTATTACTTTGTTCTAGGGAGATGGCAGAACAGAAAATATGACACAATACGTGATCCAAAGGAGCCTGCCCTAAGGAAGGCAGATGTATGAGCAATTGATGATGCTAGAAGCACAAAGGGACGTGGAGGCAATGGTGGCCTATCAGAGGAGGTTTCTTAATTTATGATGTTCTTGTTGATGTATTTGAGAAATAAGAACAAAGGGAACTTATGACAAGGGCAGTTAACACTGAAGAAAAATACATACAAATGCCACTGAGTTTTGTCATGATACATGATACATGGTACATGATGATCTCAGAGGCTGATGGAGTGATGGTAGAAGTGATGTGGATGGAAACAATTTTTTTTTTAGGAATTTCACAGTTACGAGTCCTGTAAATCAAGATGAAGTTTGAATGTATATAAGCCACTTGGTCACACAGGCTTTCAGTAACAGATAGTTCTATAGTGAAACACAAGTTATTTAAGACCAAGGCCACGGCATATTATATTGTCATTATCTCATTCTATGTACAATGGTGGACATAACAATGACCTTTGACCTCAGTCCTGCTGGGGTTGCCCTCAGTGGTATAGTTTGGATTATAGTATGTGGAGGCTGCAGCCAAGTGTCACATCTGGGCTCACGGCCCTACCTCAGCCAGACTCTGTGATGTTGTCCATGATCCATGTTACCACCAAAAGCCATACAGATGCCCAGTGTCTGGGTCATCACTGAAGACATGTTGGCATCTGAGGGGCCACTGGAGCCACACCATACTGAGTGGCCTGTGCAGCCACCTAGGGCTATGGTCACGTATAGGCATGGTTGCTACTGCAGCCGTGGATCTATTTTGTTTTCAGTGACCTGTGTTACCCATGGGGGCCATAGAAGAGTTGACCTCAGAGGCGTGGGCACCATTGAGTTGGCCCCACTCCTTGCCAGCAACCTCAGCAAGAGATTTGCCCCTCCAACCCCACTCCTAAACTGGCCTCAATGGTGTGGGCACAGGAGAGCTGGCCCCAATCTTTGGTTGCCCTGGAAGAACTGCCTCTGCCTCTCAGACTGGCCCCACATGAAGGAGTGCTGACCCCACCCTTCGCCATGTGCTCACTGTAGCCTGAGTGGGGAGGTCTCAGTGGAGACCCAGCATGAAGGGACTGGTACTGGAGAGCCATGGTGCAGGATCTCCATGACTCCCGGCAACAGAAAGACATCAAGAGAAGTTTGGGTGAAGATCCAGTATTGATGATGTGCCAGAAGCCAGAGGCCTTAAACCAGACGAACGACTCACTGTACTGAACATTTGCAAGTAAAGCTGTTTAGGCAACAGGGTGTACTGCGTGACACACTGCAGCTCCCTAGGTCACTACAACAAAAGGGTATATGATAGAGAGGCGGGAAAGATGGAGGAGCAGATATTTCCTTTTTCTCTTTTTCTTTTGGGGTGTGGGGAGCCTGCAAGGATGGAGGGCAGATATGGAAGGCCTGGGAAATGAGTGGGATTGGGGTGTGTGGTGTGACATTCCCAAAGAATCAATTTTTTAAATGGGGAAAGCAAGTCTATGTCACCTGTTAGGATGGAGGGGCAGACCCACTGAGGTTGCTAGCTAACTGGAGGAACCAGAGGCTTCCCTGGGCAAGGTGCAGGTTATGTATCTCCTTTCCAGTATGCTTGAGACTGCAATTATTTCTGATTTCTTATTTTCAGATTCAGGGGATATTTGCATATATGTATATATACATATATATTTACATATATACACATAAATGCACATTTATATGCTTATATAATGAAATTGGGATCCAACTCTAAATTCATTTGTGTTTTATATGTACATACAAATAGTCTGGAGGTAATTTTAGGTGGTATTTTTAGCGCATCTGTGTTCCGACTATGGTTGGTGCCTTGTGTGGAATTTTTCACTTACGCCAGTGTTCTAAAAGTTTTAGGTTTGAGAGCCCTTCAGATCATGCACTTTCAGGTTAGGGGTGCTTAACCTATAGCTAGTCTTTAGGTTCTAAAGCAGAGAGCCCCAAATTATGTGCCACTCCCCCAAAGAAACACACAAACAAGAGAAGGTATGAACCCATCCAGGAAAACAGGAAGGTGCATGAGTGAGAATAGACCAACAGATCAACACAGGAGCAAAGCAGAAAGTTAGAAATAAAGACGGTGGGGACAGATGGAGACCCCAGGGCCCTCTTATTTACTGGTGCCTGCAAGTTCTGTAACTAGTTATAACTTAGTGTCAGCTAAGGCAGCTTTCGTGCACCAGTGACAGTCTTACTGTTCAGTGGCTATGATAAAACATCATGACCAAGGCAGTCTATATAAAAGAAGCTTTTCACTGTGCTTACAGTTCGGGAGTGTTAGAGTACGTACGTGATGGTGGAACCAAGGCACAGCAGAGAGCTCACAACTCAAGCTGCAAGCAGGAGACACAGCATCCACTGGGATGGCAAGCAACTTTTGACTAAAGCATAGCCCCTGGCCGCACACCTCCTCCAACAGACTCTGTACCCCCTCACCCTTCCCAAACAGCTACCAACTGGGACCAAGTAATCAAATGTATGAGCCTGGGTGGGGGGGCATTCTCACTCAAACTACCAGAGATTGTCTTAGTTAAAAGCATGATGCTGTCTCAAGGAGCTATAGAATCCGGCCTGTTCAATGCAACTAAGATACCTTTTCTGAAAGACACCTTCATGCCTGTTGAGTGGTCCTTCTATTGTCTTCCTTGCAGATCTTAGTGAGTTTTGTCCCTTCTTTAGTCCCTCCCAGTGGAAAGTGCCATTTCAACATTTACATTAGTAGCATTCTCTTGAGGCTGGTCCAGGTTTTAAACTTAATTTGAATAGTCATTTATGGAAACTCCTGCCTGAGGACATCACACTTACCATCCTAAAGAGCATTACTGTCCTAGAAAAAAAAATCAGGCTAGATAGAATTTGTATGAAGGGGAGTTAAGTGGGTGAAAGGCACACACACACACACACAGAGAGAGAGAGACAGAGAGAGAGAGAGAGAGAGAGAGAGAGAGAGAGAGAGAGAGAGAGAGAGAGAGAGAGAGAGAGAGAGAGAGAGAGAGAAATTGGAACCAAGAAAACCTCATCCCAGTGGTTCCTGGGTTTTATTGTGGGCAGTGTTGCATTGACAAGTCTGTTTCTGTTTGCTTTGCTGCATTTGGTTTCTGGTCAAGTTGGTGTGGCATCAGAATACACTGCCTGTGCTCACTCTGGCAGCCTGGCTGGCTTTGGTACAGGGATGAACACTGGTATGTGTCATTGAATGTAACCAGCTCTTTGCTCCTCTTGTCCCCTCTTGTCCAGGCTACAGAAATACACTTTCTTAAGATTGATTGGTGATGCCAATTTGTAATCTTGAAATCTTTTGACCTGGCAAAATAAAACCACACCTGTTTGGTTCTCACTCAGTTCTAGCCGGTACACTGAAAAGATCAAGGGATCCCTGTACTTTCGTTGTTGGATTGAACCCAGCTAAGACTTTCAGTGGGCCAAAGTTAGGGAACCCAGATCTTTTAGAAAGGCGTGATGCTCCAGTTTTCAAGGGTGTTGTGATGGAAGATGTCATTTTGTAAATGTGTTTCTCTTATTGGTTAATGAATAAAGTACTGTTGGCCTATAGAAAAGCAAAATAGGTGGGACTAGGAGACAAGGAGGATTCTGGAAGATGTAGTAGAGAGGAATCAAAATGTAGGATGTGAGAGAAGTAAGAAGTCTGGACCAGTAAGATAAAACCATGTGGAAACAATTAGATTGATAGAAATGGGTTAATATTTAAGACAGAGCTAGCTAAAAAGAAGCACTAGCAATTGGCCAACAGCTTTATAACTAATAGAGTCTCTGTGTTATTTTGTGACTGATGTAGCTGTGGGACCAGGCTGTCGGAAAAGTGCTCATAACAGTGCTGATGTTTCTAAAGTGGCTTCAACGCCAAGAAACGTTTGCTTCTGAAACATTTGCAGAGGCAGCCAGCAGTGTACCTTAGAGGGTGGCAAGGAAGTTTTGCATTCTTTTTAAATTTAAAAATGTAGGAGGCTATACCTTTATATGAAGCAGTCATCTTTTCCAATATCAGAGACTTTAATTGGGGAATCCTCAGTGAGCTTTGAGTCCCATAGTAAGGTTCAGTCTGTCACCTACTGCCTGGTTGAATAAATCACAGTGAACTCTGCCTTCCCAAGGTCATGATGAGAAGTTACAGACTCCCTCAGAGCTTGGTCTGGAAATGGGACTCCAAATGGAGCACTGCCCTGCTTCTTCCTCTTGTCTCTTCCTGTTGTGTTTATTTTTTTTCTTAACAGGGAAAAAAAAACGATCAAATTATCAAGCATTTCCTTCTGAAGGGTCTAAATCTTTCCAGAAGGGCCACATCTCCACCCATTCATTCAAACATACAAGTCATGTTCTAGAATAACTAGTATTATTTAGCTTTTCCTGTCCTACAGGAAATCTTTCTGGACCTTGGCTTATGGTTCTCATAAAATGGGTCAGAACAATAAAGTAAGATACAAATAAATTTCTTATGTATACACATACTTTTCTTTTGTACACAAATAAATTGATTTTGGTAATTTACATGTCCCAGACACTAAAAATGTCCTCAAAATATTTAAATGAAATAATGAACGAATAATGATCCAGATGTGCCTGTCATTCATTGAATAGCCTATCATAATCTCAAAACAAACAAATGAAACAACAAAGCAATTCAAAGAGATTTGAGTTATGGAGTGTATATAGAGTAATGAGTTAGAAAAGGAACTGAGAAAGCTTGAGATTTTTGAAGTGTTATGTTCAAGGAGAAGCTTAAATGTGAATAAAAATAGTCTAAAGAATTAAAAGCAAACATTGGCCATATACATGTACACTAAAGATCACATCAGTATGATTGATATCAGCCAAATTATGGAAGCAACCTCAAATGTCTAATAGGTTAAGGGATAAAATGAATGTTATGTAGCTACTATGGAGCAATATTCAGCCTTGAGAAGGAATTAAAGTCTAGGTGTGTGCTGTGATGTGGTTGAACCTTGAACACATTATGCTCATTAAGTCACATCCAAGCAGATGTGTACCCTTTGGTTCTAGATATATGAAAAAAATTGGTTCTTAGTTCTAGATATATGAAAAAAATGGAACACATAAATTCATCAAGGTATAAAGCAAAACAGAGTTTGCAGGAGCTGGGGAGTTATTGTTTAACAGGTGTGAGCTCTATATGAGGTGTTGACAAACTTCTGAAAATGGGTAGTGGTGACAGTTACCATACTGTGAATACTTGGATCCTGTGTTGGTAATTTCTTTTTTCCTGTCAACTTGACACAAATCTGAGTAATCTAAAAACTTGGAACATCAATTGAGGAATTACTTCTGTCAGACTGTAGGCAAGGCTTTGGGGCATTTTCTTGATTAGTGATTGATAGGGGAGGGGCCAGTCCACCATGGGTGGCTATTTCTGAGTAGGTGGTCCTGGGTGTTATAAGAAAGAATGTTGGACAAGCTATGGGGAGCAAGCCAGTAAGCAGCACTCCTCCATCGTCTCTGCTTCTATTGCTGCCTCCAGGTTCCTATCTTGAGTTCCTGCCTCTAAGTTTCTGTCCTGCTTCAATTCCTGCCCCAACTTTCATGATGGACTGTAAGATGTAAAATGAAAAAACAAAAACAAACAAACAAAAAGAAACAAAACAAAACCCTTTTCTCCCCAAGTTGTTTTTAGTCATGGTGTTTTATTGTAGCAGTAGAAGCCTAACTAAAGCAGTCCCTCTGAATTGCCTGCTTTGAAATGGTTAGTATAATAAAATTTTTCTATGTGTCCTGCTATAGTTTACAAAGCTAAGGTATAATCTCAAAACCTGCTGTTTTGATGAGCTCTGGGAATGAAAGGAGATGTCCATCAGAGACAAAGGTCTCTGATTCTTTTATTTTGTCATGGCATAAGACTTTGGCAGCATACAGACATGGCACATATGGCAGCCTTGCTGCATATCAATTGATTGGTGAGTACCTTTAGTTGTTAGAGTTCTTTCAGAACCCCAACTTTGTTTTGAGTAAAATGGACCAATGAGAAGCAGTCACTGTAATAATATTACATATGTAGGATGCTCAGCACAGTGGCTAATTCACAGGCCCTCCCACTCTCTCCCCAGGACCTACACTCTCACCATCCAGGCACCCTCTCATCTTTCCCATGTCCATTTCTGCTTTGCAAACATTTGGTCCCCTGATCCAAGACTGCATCACTGATAGTGTCCTCCCTGGCTGGCTCAGGGAGCAGATAATATGGAAATGACAGTCAATGGATCAGGAGTGTATTTGTAAAGCAAAGCAGCTGTTTAAACTGGAGCTCAGGATCCTTTCTTTGTGCCTCTGGTATTGCTGATGCAGCCCACACATTCCTCCATCATTGTAGAGTTAGATCCAGTCAATTCTTAGAACGCAGTTTTAGTTTCCTTATACTAAAGCACAAAGGGGCCTCCTCCCTCCTGTGTGCCTGTGGCTTTCTTTTTAAAAGTTACTATTTTTAGAGCAGGCAGTTTTAAAAGTCAAAAGGTTCTATAGCAATTATAATGAAACCCAGCATTTTCTTTCTTACTCATCCCTCCTCGTGAATCTAGCTATGCAGAGACAAGTATCATCAACTCTTATTGCTTTTATTTTTAACATTTACCATACTCCATTTTCCAAATTATATAATTTTACTTCTGCCTTATTTTTTGAGTTAGATATTATCAACTGACTTGTTACAATTAAATAGGAGAATTTGCTCACTTAAAATTTCTCCCAGCTTTCTAGCCTGCATTTTTCCTTCTTACACCTTTTTATTAAGCAATATTGGGTTATATTAATAGCTGATATTTACATGTATGTCTTGTTCTCAACTGAATCATGCAAGTTTTAATTTTTGCATAATCACTTTTAATGGAGTTCTTATAAATCTTTCTAAGATATTGTATCTGAAAATGTGTTCTTGTCTCCCCTTCCATTTGATTGATAGTTTGGTGGGGCATTGAATTCTTTAGGACTTATGAGTACTAAATCTTAGGGCAGTTATTGTGTTACTCAATTTCTGGTGCTATGTCTGAGAAGGCCTCCTGTAGCTTTGTCTATTATTTGTTCTGAGTAGGTTTGGTTTTCTGAGTGTTGAGATGACCAGCCTTGTTACTGTTGGGATGCCAGTGCTTCCTGGCCATCTGGAACTTGTGGCTCTTACTCCAGTAAACTCGCATCATCCCTTTGGTGATGCTCCTTAATTATTTCTGGAGGTCTCCTAGACCAGTTTTATACTTGTTTTGTATTTTCCCCCTTTCTTTCCATTTCTTCTACGGATTTGTGTTTTTGTTTGTTTTGTTTGTTTGTTTTAATTAAAGGGTGTTCACAGAGACAGCTGACCTGAGCTCTCTGGTGGGAGCTCACAGACTCTAGGCCAACAACTAGGGGTCTACATGGGACTAATCTAAACCCTCTACCTGTAGGTGACAGTTGTATAGCTTGGTCTGTGTGTGCCACCACCACCCAGCTCAATTTCTTAATGTATCAATATTTCTGGTCCTCAGTGATATACATTTGTATTGGGGGAGTAATCAGGAATATACATTTTGGCTGAAATATTCTGCTTAAGATCAACTTTCTGGGGGCTAGAGAGGTGGCACAATAATTATGAACATTTGTTGATCTTACAGAGGACCTGGGTTGAATTCTCAGCACCCACTTCGGTGGTGCACAATTGCCTGAAAATCTAGTTTCAGGAGATCTGACATTTTCTTCTGGCCTCCACAGGGACCTACATACTCATGGTACACACACACACACACACACACACACACACACACACACACACACAACTCACGTTGTACACTGCCAAACCCATACACATAAATAAATCTTTGAAAACAAGATTGATAAGACCATGATGGGAAACCCACAAAAACAGCTGACCCAAGCAAGTAGGAGTTCACTGACTCTGGAATGACAGCTGGGGAACCTGCAGAAGACCTAACTAGGACCTCTGAATGTGGGTGAAAGTTGGATGGCTTAGATAGGTTGTGGGGCCACTAGCAATGGAACCAGTATTTATATCTAGTGCATGAACTGGCTTTTTGAATAGGGAGCCCATTCCCTATTCAAGGATGCCTTTTTCAGCCTAGATACAGGGGGGAGTGTCTTGGTCCTGCCTCAAGTGATAGTGACAGTCTTTGTTGATTCCCCAAGGAAGGCCTCACCCTCTTAGAGGAGTGGATGGAGGGTGGGGTGAGGAGAAGGTTGGGGGAGTGGGAGAACAGAGGAGGGAGAGGGAACTGGGATTGGTATGTAAAATAAGATTGTTCTATTAAAAAAAGATTGATGTACAGTGTTGATTCCCAGCTTGATCATCCTTCTTCTAGGGAAAGTGTCTGGTTTGTCTCTGTAAGGATGTTGAGCTGAAGACCCCTTCTGAGATTAGGGAATGATCTGTGTTATGAAAGACATCTAAGGGATTTTCAATTTGCTGTGTGGATGAGAGATGATCAGTATATTCCTTTAAAATGCAATATTATATTTAGGAAATCTGGAAACAAAATGCAGCATCAACTGTAGGAACAAAATCATGTAGATCATGGTGCAACCTTGACCTGATAGTTGGATGATAAAATAATTATTAGATAAACCTGATACATAGGAAAATGTTTATAATCAAAAGTCCATATGATTATATGTACATTTATTGGCCCCGTGTAACCAGCCTGGCTGTTCTAGAACTTTCTCTGTAGACTAGGCTGGCCTTGAACTCACAGAAATCAGTGTGTCTCTGCCTCCTGAGTGCTGGGATTAAAAGAATATGCCATCACCACCTGGCAATATATTTAAAAAAACAAAACAAAAAATTAACTGTGAAATTGTTGTCATGACTAAATATTTTGAGTAATAAGACAAAAGCTGTAATAGCAAGATAAATGAGATGATATAGCTGTTTAAATGTAAAACTAAAGAGTTGCCTTTCTAAACCCTTTCTCCTTTGATGATGTGTAAGAAGATTTTATTTTCAGTTGCTCTGACTTTTTTCCTACCTCTTGTCAGCTGTGTGACTGACAGATATTTGGTCCTGATTTTTTGGCCAAAATAGTGAGTGAATACAGTATAAGCTCTGTGGCACCAAGTGACCCAGCAGCCCACAGCCACTACCTGTAGTAAAACTAGAGAAACTCAAGGGTCCTGGGACCAGGAGACAGGTAATATAAGCAGTGAGAGGAAAGAGGCTACAAGCATCCTTGGTAAACATTGTATTTTTATTTTATTGAGAGTCTTAGAAAAGTTGTTAGTCACATGTCAGTAAGTTTTAAAATGGCCTGTTGACTTTTGTTTTGTATTTTTCAAGGCAGGGTTGCTCTGTGTAGCTTTGGATCGTTCTAGAACTCTCTCTGTAGACCAGGCTGGCCTTGAACTCACAGAGATCCACCTGCCTCTGCCTCCCAAGTGCTGGGATTAAAAGCATGCACCAACACTGCCCAGCTAAAAATGGCCTGTTGACTCTTAAGATTGTGTGTTCTCCCTCTCTTTCCCACTCTCTTTACCATCTTAATGAAGTTTCCTTACAATGCTGAATTTTAAAGAGATTTTATTTAAACTTGCCAGTTGAATTTTTACAGAATGCCTTATATAAGCTTTTTCTTACTTGATCCATTGATATGTCATCATAATATTTCTAGTTTAGCTTGAGAATTATGTTTTGGTCATGGCAGATTTTGCACTTTATAATACCTTCAAATTTAATTTACTAGCATTTTCTTTGGGATTTTTTATTTGCCTTCATAAGTGATAATGATCTGTAGGTTAGTGGGCTTGTATAAATTTATGTGAATGTGGTTGTGTATGCATGCAATCTGTCAATGTTAGGAGCAGGACAGGGTCATTTTCACTGTAAGTAAAATGCAGTAGATAATCTATATTTATCATAAGAGTTCAATGTGTCTTTCTTAATAATGTATTAAATCAGTGTATACCTGAAGAATTTTTTGTGTCTTTGATGATGAGGTGCATTAACCTCTTTGATTGTAATATTTCATCTGGTTTTATATCAAAATAATGTTTGTATCTTGAAATAACTTGAGAAATATTCTATGACCTTCAATTTTCAGAAGATGTTAGATAAACAAACTGCTATGGTTTTCTTTAATACTTGGTGCAGAGGGCTTTGAGCATTCTCCCTCTCTCTCTCTCTCTCTCTCTCTCATATATATATATATATATACATATATATATATATATATATATATATATATATGTCTTGCCTGAGAAACTGAATCTGGCAGTTATAGATATAGATAGGGAGAGGGCTTAGACATAAGCACTGAGAAAAACATACTCTGATTGCCAACATTCCAGAAGATAAAACTTCTGGTTACTTTTGGAAGGCTTGGGAAATTTCTTAACACAGGACAGAAAGTGCCCCCTTTCTGATGAAAACAGCAAGAAATGTTTTCTTCATGGGAAGGCTAGAAGAAGGCTGTAACCATGGCTACTGATGAGTGACACCTCCTGCCTGGAGCTTCTCATTTAGCTAAACAAATCCAGCCTAGCTTCACACATGCTTTATGAAGCTTCAGGAATGAAATTAGATGGAACATTTTTAAGTGACCGGGTTTCCTTTTCTTTGTATGTTTAAACATTCATAAAAGAAACAGAAACCCAAAGAAACCATTCATAATAGCACTCTGGAAAGTTGCTGGCTGCCCGCAACTCTGAAGGTCTGTCATATGAACAAGTACAATGTAGACTTGATCTTCTATTCTGCACCTGTTGTCCAGGGTATTACCTTTTATACTGTTCATTGTGTTTGAGAGAACAATAATGCAATGTGATTTGGTTGCCACAGCTGCTCGCACTGAGTTGCCCTGCATTGCATCAGCTCCCAGGACAGGACAGAGCTAAATAAAAACTTAGTAAACTCAACTGTAAGAATAGTGACGAAAGCTCATTTGAAGGTCAAAACCATTGCATCTTGTAAATCTGTTACAGCTCATGAAAATATTTCCTAAGACACAAGTTTTCTAAGAGTATCTTATGGAATCGCCTGCTCTTTAAGTCCAACAAAGCCTGTGCGTTAGTAAAGCATGCATACCTTGCTAATGTCAAGAACTGTTACCAGGGAGGGGAAAGTCACAGTCAAGGTCTCTGGAAGATTTAATGGATTAGGGAGCAGGGCTCACTGGCTTCAGTGTGAATGACTTGGCTTTGTCAATGTGGGTGGCGTTATTTTAACCACAGAACACTTGCACAGTGATTCTTACTGTGAACCCCAAGTCTGTGGTGTCAAACTTCAGTATCTATCTGGGATCTGAACCTGCCAAATGTGCACATGGGAAATATCTTTTATTCAAACAGCTCTGGGCGGCGGGAGCTCACATTTGAATGGTGTGCATCTGTTTCCCCATCTGGCCCTCACAACAACTGTATGGAGTGACTAAGTCAGAGTTTATCATTGGCTTGTTGTAAGACGCAGAAACGGAGACAGTTGGCCAGGGTTATAAGGCAAGTAGGAAACAACCAAGATCAGGACCCCCAACAGCTTCCAACCTGGGCTCTCGTGGCTTTACCATTGTGAAACTTTCTCCAGAGTGAAAACATAGGTGTTAAGTGTCTAGTTTGAAAGATTAAAACACACTCCCATCCCCAATCCAAAGTCAGAGTCAACATGACAGCCCTGCGGTTGGGTTATTAAATTTCCCTCGCCAGCCATAGGCTTTGTGTTGGGTTTACTATAGCAGGCATGTGTTCCTTCCTGTGGAGTGGGCCTTAAATCCAAACAGAAAGCAAACAGAAACCTCTCCCCCAACCCACATCCACAGAACAGCCATACTGCCATTGCACAAGTAGGCATATTGAGCCTGGTAGGTTGCTTTTATAGCACACATGGTTCACAGCTGGGTAAGACCATTGGTGATAATTTCCCCCTGCAGCTTCTCATGGCAACTTCTGCCTCTCTGTTCAATGACCAGCAGGGAGGATGCCTATAGTTCTGCTCTAGCTTGATTCCTCTGTGTCCTCTAACAAAAGCATGTTGCCTTCAGTGCAGAATTGAGTGTTTTGGGAAAGTCTGAATTGTTGCAATTGTATAAAGGACACCTATATTTTGCTTTGACTTAAGATGTTAATTCTGTGGTTGGCTCTGTCCATTTTGGTGGCATCTCAGGACTTAAATATTGGGTCTTAGGAATAAGGAAACAGTAATAAAAAAATTGAGGTTATTGAGATGTATGAATTGGAAATTCCAATCTGTGTTGTACATTCCCATTAGACTAAATAGGTAGGTAGTAGGAGATCCTGGGTAATTGACATTAAAGGTGAGATTTATATTTCAGTTATCCCTTTGTATCTACCAGGGATATATCCCAGGACCCTATCAATACAAAATTTCATGGATGAAAGAATTTCTCATGTTTCCTTAAATGGTAGTACTTGCATACAACATATACCTCTCCTTCCATATACTTTAAGTCATGTCAAGATTACAGATTGTGCATTCATAGCCCCAAACCTCAAGTAGAAACTTTTTGAGTTTGAAGAAAACTTCACATCATAAGCCTCATTTTATATGCAAAATGATCAAATGTGATCAAACTCTTTTTTTTTAATTTTCATTAATTTATTTATTTTTGGTTTTTTGAGACAGGGTTTCTCTGTAGCTTTGGAAGCTGTCTTGGAACTAGCTCTAGTAGACCAGGCTGGCCTTGAACTCCCAGAGATCTGCCTGTCTCTGCCTCCTGAGTGTGATCAAACTCTTCATATTAAAGATCACCTTCAAGCCATTTATAGCAAGGAACTTGAACCATACATGAACAAACCTCCCTGGCGTGCTCTCTCTCTCGGGCTGTCTGCTTCTCAAGTGACTGAATTTATTCAGTTGATGGGTTGTCTGGTAAGTTCCCTCACTGTTCTGTTGACATGCTCAGGTCTAGGACTTCGGCCTTGCTAGGATTTTCATCAAAGCCATTGACATAAATTTCACTGTAGGATCATGGAGGTATAGAGGTAGAAGAATTCATCTAACACACACACACACACACACACACACACACACACACACACACACACACACACACACACACAGAGTAATCCAAGATTGTATGTATTTGAAATTGCTCTTCTCTGTTTACTCAGGGCACAAACATGCACTCCCTACACTTTGGTTCCATCCTCTTCCCTGCCTTAGCTGATTGTTTATTGAACTGGATCCGTGGATAAGCCCACTCCCCAGTCTCAGCTCAGAGACTTTTTCCAGTAAATATAAAGATTCCCCATCCTTACAGCAATATGGAAATTGCCTTTTCCCAGGGACATTATGTTCCCAGGCCTTCTGCCAAGGCAAAAGCAGATACCGTCCCGCCTCAATTTCACTGAGTTTCCAAGAGCCCGAGATTGCAAGCCAGCCAGTGTGCCACTTCTGGTGAGTTGATGCTATTAATTAGGCCCATTGAAATCGTTATCTGCTTCCTAATGGAGACAGTTCATAGAGTGTTGGGAACGTTGTGTCTACTGCTGGAGAAGAGCTTCGAGGAGAACCGCACGTAGTCTCTACTCTCAGTACTGTCCTTCCTGGAGGTTACCAGATCCGGAGATAGCATGAGGCAGACTTGCTTTTCTGAGCAGAAGCAGGTACTGGGCTAATGTGTGGGACGTGGCTTTCTGTTTTCATACACTATTTGTTAACATTTGGATTCTAATCTGTGGCATGTAGGTGGCAGTTTGAATACTCAGTTCGTGTCTTAGCACATTTAAATAAAATCCTTCAAACTTTAGATTCTAGGGAGACCTTATTTTCCTAGACAATTATCTTTTCTTGTCTTCCTTCCTTCCTTCCTTCCTTCCTTCCTTCCTTCCTTCCTTCCTTCCTTCCTTTCCTCTTTAATTCTTTCTATTATCCTTTCCTCTTTCTTCCTTTCTTCTTTTTTTCTTTTCTTTTCTTTTGTATTATCAGAAGGGCATGAGCTGTCAGGGAACGTGTGGCTTGTGATAAGAATTGTTACACTGTGGGCACTTTGAAGCCAGTCTTATGATGAACAGTTTCTTTTCTCCACCAAGGCTGTCATGTCTTCCTCCATTGGGCATCAGGCTCAGTGCCTTATGGTCTCCCTTAACTCAGAAATTCCAGGATCCCAGCCTTTCCTAGAGAAAGCAGTTTAGATGGTTCTCTGAAGTTCTTATGAGCCAAATGGCACTCTGGGATAGGAGTAGGAGCTGGGTGGACAGAAACCACTGTCTAAAGCCTCCGTATTATAAAAGAGGAAACATCACCCACAGAAAACAGGCCTCCAGAGATGGGTGTTCGAGAGCTGGCCTGGGGTTCTGTCCTCCAATGACCCCATACAAATGTGTCCCTAGAAGGACTTCAGCTAGAAGATAGAAAAGGTCTGACTTCTGGTAACAACTTGTGTTCTAGCTGCTACTAGATCCTTCTACATTCTACCCTCCTTTGGCTTGGGAACATCACCACTAACTTTCTTCCCACAATGCACATCACATTGTCAGGTTTTTCTGTCTTTGTGGTTTGTGCCTGTCCTCCTTTGTCAGTCAGGGATCGCCTAGTCAGTATCTTCAGGTAGAGAACACAGGTGAGGTAGGAGCCTGGATGAAGGGACATGTGTCACACCACATTATCCATTTAGGGAGGCATCCTGTACACATACCTGCCTCATGCAATGAGTGTGAAGTGTAGCTTTCTGTCAGTCCCACCGAAGCCAATGACATTTTCTAGAACTACTGTCATTGTCCTTCAACTTACACCCTGGTTTTATGTTGGTGTCTCCGCAGTCTACTCCAAGCAAAGTGTCTGGTGCAAAGCTTTTAAAATTGGGTGTGGTTCTGCTATCTCACCCCCTCTAATATCCTATCACTTAGACAATCTTGAATTCTAACCACAATTCTTGAAGTTGACCATGTTTGGTCCTTGCCGCCTTCTTTTCTCCCACTCTACCTCTGCCCCCTGTAGCTACAAAGCCACTTTGCTTTGGCTATGATGAGTCACACATGCTTTCACTCAGGGCCCTGCTCCTCCCCTGATAGCCTTGCTTCATACTTCATCTGGGTTTTCTGCTCTAGTCACCTTTTGGAGGGTGTCCTTGACATGTTATCTAAACTATTACTGTCATTCTGTGTTTCATGCTCAGTTCCATTTTCCCTCATAACTCTTGTTCTCCACCTGGCTTAATATCTGTCCAGTTCCTGACTCCCAGCTAGAATGAGCCTCATGGAGTGGCTTTGTCTGCCATGGTCTTACTGGCTCCCTGACATCAAGAACAGTGCTTGACCCATGGGGCATGCTAAGCAAATGAAATAAGGGTAACACAGTGGTGTGTGTGTGTGTGTGTGTGTGTGTGTGTGTGTGTGTGTGTGTGTGTATGAAGGGTAGGTCCATACATCCCAGCTTAATTTCATTAAGAGTTTTGCATTTTGCCCTAATTTATGTTCCATCTAGCATCTGCCCATCTTGAAATTGTCACAGAACTTCTAAGAGACCGTCACCACTGTTCCTCCAAGGCCCAAGGGAAGAAAACTATGCTATCAACCTTATACTGTCCTTCATTGAAAAGTTTCAGAAAATTACAGGCCTATTCATTTGGGATAAGGCTGAGATGAAGATTTCCTTTCAAAGCTAAGAAACTAACCCTCAGAAAATGTCACATATGAATAGATGAAAACAAATACAGGGGCTGGCGTGATGATGACTCAGCAATTAAAAAGGTTTTTTTTTTAACTTAATAGCTTTTGATTTTTTTTTTTTAAAAATAACAATTAGACTGCTATTGCAGAGGACATGAGTTTATTTTCCATCACCATGTTGGGTGGCTCCCAACTGCCATAACTCCAGCTCCAGTGGAATCTAATGCCACTGGCTTTGATGGGCATCCACACTCACATGGATGCACCCACACAAGACACACACCTACACATAGTTAAACATCACCTTTTTAGTTAAAGAAAACAAATATAATGACTAAAGGCTTAAAACATACATTCTGCCCCAGACTTAAACACTCCACCCTTTAGCTAGTTGTACAGACCTGAATTCTATTTCCTAGATTACAGGCCAGACTTGTCTACTGAGCACAATGAATCTGGAGGAAGTGTTAGCCTCACCTTCCTGAGTGGTATGAGGGTAACCTGTCTTTACCCACTGATGAAAAAGACCTTACTGTAGAACTGGTGAATCCTAGGGAACCACTTGTAGTCTTTAATCAGCAGGCTGTCACATGTGAGGCTTTCTGCAAAGCCAGTTCAGTGCAGGACAATTAATCTTCTTGTTCTTTAGTAATGCAGAGAAGGTCACCAATGCTGGTGTTCAAAGGGAGAATTAAGAAGAAACACTTGTAAATGGGAGATTGATACAAAATTGTAGACCAGAAACAAGATCCCTAAGTGAACAGGAGCAAAAGATTTTAACTTTACTAAAACAAACAAACAAACAAACAAACAAACAAGTGACAGGCTGGAGGGCTGACTCATCATTTAAGAGCACTGGCTGCTCTTCCAGAGGACCCAAGTTCAATTCCAAGCACCCACATGGCAGCTCACAACTGTCTGTAAATCCAGTTCCAGGCAATCTGACACCCTTTTTAAAAAAATTCTATATGGGAAAAAAGTCATAGTGCTGATTTAGGGATAGTGCAAGAATAGCAGTAGTTGGCATCACAATGATCTACTGGGCATGCGCCGTCTCTTTCTGAGACACCTATGGAGGTGGGTGTGGTAGGTTTCAGAAGAGTTTAGATGGTAGGCAGGTCTGTGACCACTGCTAGTCAAGTGGTGGGAGGCAAGTCCTGTGTGTTGTGCCTCTTTACATTCATTAAGGACTCGCCATAGTGAGTGATCTTCAAGTTTTCTAAGATTCCTTCCCTCCCCTCCCTCCCCTTCTTTCTCTCCTTTCCTCCCTTTCTTCCCACTTCCTGTCTTCCTTTTGAGTTTCTCTATCTTCCAATTTACTTATCTCTTCCCAGAGTCAATTTCAAGATTTTTCAGCCATTATAATTCAAACACTGGAGGCCCGTTTCTTAGAAAAGTTCATGTAAAATAATTCCAAGGCTCATGAAGAGTCATCCTTACCACGAATCTGTTTCAACAGACCTTGGAAGAGCTGATGAGGCAGAGAATTCAGAAATGGGTTCGATGCTTATCAATGCCTGTTTTATCTGCCATCCTAGAGCATCATCCGTTCAGACAGGTGCAGCCTTCCTCAGAATGAAGGACTGGTCCAAGAGGCTTCTGGAACATGACTTTGCTTTCTTCATGGAAAGAATGACAGGGATGGGGGTGTGTGTGAGGAGGTAACTAATACACTGTCACTTGAAGTGAGACCCTACTGTCCTCATCTTAGCCTGACCAATTCAGATCTGGATGATTCTTAGTGTGTTTTTTTTTTTTTTTTTTTTTTTTTTTTTTAAGGGTGATTGAGTCATTATTAGTTATTCAGCAGAGCCAAGAAGGAAGATTTGAGCAATTGTTTTCACAAAAGTTCCCTAGAAGAAGTAGACTTGCAACAGTTATCTCAAAAATAAATTTTTATTTAGATAAATGTACAGTTCATTTCGAGAAAAATAATTATCTACAGGTCAGCAGGACTGGATGTGTTCCAACGTGTGCCTTTACAACAGTGACAATCCTAAGGCAATGGCCAGGTTGTGTGCATGGGCCTCCCAAGGCATCACATGCTCTGAAATCATATATTTAATATGATTTTAGACAGTTTTATGAGAACCAGTCATTTTGTTGAAAAACATTCTTTTTTCCCCAAGTGTTCATGTAAATTGAGAAACAGCCAGGTGTTAGGGCAGATTCTAGAACATTGATAACATTTTGGAAGTCACAGCACCATCATTCCATGAACTGCCTTGGAAACTGAGAATTACTTTGTGGTAGCATGCTTTCTCCGGCTATGCTCTGCTAGGGAATGACAACATGTCTCTAAGTTCCTGTGTCGAATCTGTATCTTTTTCTTTAAAGCTATCACCCCTCAATGGCTACCAAGTCTAGCATCTCGAAGTCATGGCTTAAGCGAATTATACTGTGCTGTTCATGGTACCATGCTGGCTTTATAGTTGCAAGCACCGTCATGCAGGATGGTCAGTCTAGAACAACTGAGAAGCTGCAGGCATGTTCTACAATCTGTAGGGAAGGAGACTCAGCAGACATATAATGTGATGTCCAGCTTAACATTTGCACAGGATAGCACCCTCTCTCTCCCGGGACCAAGGCAGTGTATTTAGTTTGGAATATCACATGGTTTTTAGCCTTAGCTTGCACATCTGTAGAATAAAGATACTTGCCTATTAGGGTTACTGTGAGGATCTAAGGAGACAGGAGAACACTTATTTAGCACATTAAGCATATGTTAAGAACTGAAGGGCCATTAAAACACTTAGACAGCCATTTAAAGCCACTCTGCAGGTGCCAATCTGTGTTTCCATGTCCTAGGAGAAGCGGTCAGAGTTTGAGGCAGACACATAGATACCAGCTATGATTCTGAGGTTTGAACCATATCTTCCTTTAAGGCCTTTCACCTGTATGAGGTCAAGTTCTTTCTGAACTTCAGACTGTGGTGTGATGGGGAAAAACTATGCATGTAGAAAGGCTCTTGTTACTCAATGATTGAGGCTGCTTGCAATGCTCACTGGGAAAGTCCCTTACCAGTTCTCAGGCTGTGTGACAATACATACAGACAGTGACATTCGGTATGCTTGCCCACATGCATCAAATGCCAGATACTGTACTGAGCTCTCAGAGTCCCCTGTTGTATCCATCCTATCCCTTCAGTTCATCCCTATCATCTCCACACTTCAGGGACGGTCCCTGACTTGCCCAAGCTAGCACACCTGGGACAGAAATATGTGCTGTTGACATAAAGTGAAGAACTCTAAACATACCTACCAGGCCGGCCATCTAACCATCTAACCAAGCACAGCCAAGAAGAAAGCCATTCTTGAGATATCCCAGAGTTCCTGCTGAGCCCACGCTCCCCACGCTCTCCCTGCCTCATACTTGTCCCAGGGTCCACACAGACACATACAGGATGACTTAAATGGACTCTGGGTCTGTGGTCCCACTTCATTCCTGTTTCATGGATGAACCAGGTTCAGAAACACTGAACACATTGAAGTGACCCTGTAAAGAGATGGGACATGTGATCATAAACCTCAATTTAGGATTCTCTATTAACTTACATTCATCTTTTCATTGGTGAAGGTAGATGGGAATGAGATTCCTACAAAAATGGTGGTTATTGTCCTTTCTATGAAGAAGGTCTTGTGAGCTGGAATCTCTGTGAACAAACAACAAAACCCCAACAACTGTCTCATCTTCTAAGTCACTTCCTTTCTCCTTGACAACAAGACACCTTCCCAGACTTTTTTTTCCATTTCTGGAATTTGCCCAGTTTAAGGGTTTAGGATATGGCTGAAAAAGGGACACAATTGTCAGCCTCTTCAAAGAGGGCCAAGCACTGGCTTTAGAAAGAAAGCATTCACAGTTCTGGATCAGGAGTAGCATTTTGTTTTCTTCTTAAGCCTAAGTAAGCAAAGGGTCTGTGGTTTTTTTAAATTTGTTTGTTTTGCCACAAGTGAAAGAAGAGTCATGGTGTTCATTTGGTTTAAGGGAACACGCTGTTCCAGTAGGAAAGACTTTACTAGGTAAGAATGGTGGGAAATCAATTCCATTTAACTACATGATACATGGGAAGCCCACCAGTATCTTTGGGTTGGGGTGATGTAAAAAGTTAGACAGTAGGTGGGTTTCAGGTTTCTGTCATGTTCCCAACTGAAAACTGACTCCTTTAACTGGTCAGCAACCATGCTGTTTAAAAACTGCCTGACATTTTAGAGAGGGGATGTCTGGGATCCAGGCAAGTGCCCAAGTTGAAGCACCAAAGAATTATTTTGCCCTCTGTTTGTCCAGACCCAAAGGCTCTGATATGATGCCAAATCTTCAAAGTAGCTGTTAGGATATTCTAAGGGAACTGGTGAGCAACTAGGCCTACTTCTTGCCGTGGAACATGTAGCTTGCAATAACCTCTTAAAATTTAGGTCTCAGAGACTTGGCTGGGTTTCTTTACCAGGGTCTACAAATCTGTTGATTTGTCTACCCCTTGCAGATATTCCTCAAGTCCCTTGAGGTTCCACTCACTGTTGCCTCATGCGATAGGCTGGTTTAGTTATAAATATCCTTTCTAAGAATGTGGTGTTTCATATTTCACCTCAACATATTATCCACTCCATTAAACTCTAGAGATACAGCCAACTTACATGAATCCATCTCACATACAGTTGTTAAGATCTTGTTTGGGTGATAAAGGTTAGGGTTCTCATCACTTGTGAACTAGTCAGCAGCAGGTCTCACCAGATAACTAACTACTCCAGCAATACTTAACAATGCTCTATCAATATTTAAGTACTCATTTTTTAAAAAATGACTTTGTGCCTTTTAAAATACAGTAAGTTTTTATCTAATTTTTGGGTTTTTGCAGAGGAAACAAGATTTATAAAAATAAAATGACCTTGTTGGTTTTAGCCATTTCATGCCCAAGGAATCAGTGCTTCCCTCATAATGGAGTTATCAGAGCATCTTGGCTGTGCTTTAAGCCTTGCATGTTTCTTCACTTGTAGGTGTCCTGAGATTTCAGAGTAAGGATGTGATGGCCAATGTGATGGAAAACTCAGAAAACTTCCCCTTTGACACAGTATTACTTTCCCACCTCCAACTTCTTATCTGTTCTTCATAAAAAGCTGCACAAATTCCCCATAGAAAGAACATGACTACATGTCCAATGCTATAGACTGACAATGTGTTAAATATATTACAATTATACTCTCCCTGAAGCCACATTAGAATACTTTTTGTCAAACTTTAGGTTATATCAGAACTACACAAAGAGTTTGTGGAAATTCATTTTCTTGGTCCCCATTACTGCAGTTTCTGATTAAGTAGGTTTGGGGTGAGGCTCAAGAATCTTCATTTCTCTTACGTTCCTAGTAGCTGATGATGCTGTTCCTGGGGCATGCTGAGAACCACAATTTAGATTGTTGAGCAACAATGCTGCCTAGCATCCTTCCCTACCCATCTTCATGGTAAGACAACTCAGGTTCTTGTAACAATAAACCCTTCACCATGCCGTAGAAGGCACTTGTCTTTGACCTACAATAATGACAGAACATGGACAACAAAGCATGAGAATCTGTGGGAATCTTAGCAGGTGTTTCTAGATCATTGTGAAAGTGAAAAAAAAATAGGAAAAAGGAACCTTCTGTGAGCAAAAGGAATTCTGGGAAGATGTTGTCTTTTATAAAATAAGAAAGATGTGGGCTGGGTGTAGTGAGGCACACATGTAATCCTAGAAGTTGGAAAGCTGAGGCAGGAGCATTGCAAGCTTGAGGCCAGGAAGGAAGGAAGGAAGGAAGGAAGGAAGGAAGGAAGGAAGGAAAGAAGGAAGGAAGGAAGGAAGGAAGGGAAGGAAGGCAGGCAAGGGAAGGGAAGGTGATAAATTTTGGGGAATAAATATTAAACGGTACCCATTTCTTTAGTTAGTGCTTGGTTATAAAAGATACTAGCCAATTATGGGCTAGCTATACAACACCAAGAGCTACAGCTCAGATGTCTAGAACATTTGGTGATACACAGGCTGTTCCCAGTCCATCTTAGAGGAATAATCAAAACCATGGTTAAGCTGTGTGGTTTAATTTTTTTTTTTTAGCACTTGAAAAAAAAAAATGTACAGTAGTTTGAAGTCAGTCTTTGCAAACCTCCACAGAGGTCAAAGATTTCATTCATACGTACAAAATTAGTTTACAAATTTTTTTTTTGGCAATTTCATCTTAGTAACCCGTTTTAACCTATTGCCATTGTCCCAACCATTGAAAAAGTTTACAATAATTTACATAGAAATATCTTCAAAGTGCTTAAGAATAGTGATTGTTCTCTGGGGTATGTACAGGTGGCCTATACAATGTATATACAGGTGGGAGTCACTATAGCACAAGGTTCATTGCTGGAATATGGCTTTCTAGGGAAAGTGCATATTTGGCCAGAGATGGCAATACTGTCTAGAGATTCAAGGGTTACAGATACTTGGTAACCACATCCAAAGCTGAAGTAGAACGTGGCCAAGAATATTTACAAAAGGAATATAAAAATGGTCAAGCACACAAACTTGATCCACGGAAGGATATCTTGATGTTCTTCCAGATGGGTGGAAAAAAGGAGACTTCAGCGCTGGCTTGGTTACCATTCCAGAGTGGGGTGTTACTGGTTCAGATCTCATCGGTCAAGACTTGTTCAGAGGTCAAGCTAGATCATCATCTGTGCTGACAACTGATATCTGCAGAGAAAAGAAGGCTCGGTGAGCTTGGTGGTTACTTGCTGTTAGCAGCTCAAAGTGGACTTTGAGTTGGCCATTCACAGACCCAAAGAATTGGAGGCCAAACGCATGAATTGTATTTGTGTTCCCAGCCTGAAAACCTGAAACCCAAAAGGGCTCCTAAATTAAAAGTTTTCTGAGTAGCACATGACACTCTCAGCAGAAATTTCCATACCTTCCCTTTTGTTATTGGTTGTGCTCAAAATGAACACACATTAAAATTTTATGTAAAGTATCTTAGGCTTTGTAGATAAGAATAAATGAAACAAATGGATTTGGGGTTCAGACTTTCTATGTACACAAAAACTCTAAAATCCATTCTCTTTCTCTTCCCTCCTCCAAAATTCTCCAACCCTGAACACTTCTGGCACCAAGAATTTTAAATAAGAAATACATAACCTGTACCTGCTTGCTAGGAGAAACAAGCTAACAGTGTGACTTGTTCTATTTAAGAAGTGTAAATCTTGGAAACAAATGTGAAGATACATAATGTGAAGTGAACACTATTCCATGTTTCCCTGGAGAACTTGCAATGGCAGTGTTAGGCACATTTCATTTATCATGGTCCTGAAGTGGAGGCCAAATATGCACTGGGGCTTTGAGGGGAAGAACAAGGGATTGCTGTTGCTGCTCCTCCAGAAAGCTGGCATTCCTGGGTGGGATGGAGCACTTCTCTAAGGAAAGCATTTAATACTTTAGGCTAATTGAATCTCACTCAAGCTATTGACTTTCAGCCAATTCCCTTATACACAATTCTCATATGCCTACCCTGATTTATCTTTAGCTACCCAGTGTGCAAGGAGTTGAAGTTTAAAAACAAGCCAGTTGGTTCATATTGCTGTTTACATGTCATTTTTATAATCTAAAATAATGACAAATAGGGCTTACCTGCCTTCCTCTGTGGGTGAGATGCTTATCAACTGATTGTTTTAGTGGGTCAGACATTTAGCATCTAACATGCAGCCAGTAGATAAAGTGTCTGGGGACTACATGATCCTTCCCAGCCCAGGTACCCACAGCTAGAGGTTCCGATTTCCTTTGAAGAGACTTGTGTCAAGCCACAGTAAACACAAACAAAGCAGACTTACTGCTGGGTACGTGTGTCCGACAGAAGCACTATGTCTACCAATGTCTATTGAGAGGTCCTCTTCAGTGGTCTTCAAGTACACAGGATTGTCAAAGTTCATGCTTTTCATGTTTTTATGTTGCCAATTCCGCCACATCAAGTACCCACCTACTGCTGCCATCACCAAGAGCACTGAAAAACATCAAAAGTGAAGTCTAATTGTCATGGATCTGTGGTAGTTGACACTAATAAATATTCCATGTCTTAGGGCACTTGGAAGTTGGTATGCGACTAAGACAAATTTTTGAAAATCAGTTCAGGTTGTGTGAATATTTGCATTGGAGCTTTACACACCCAGGGAAGTGCAGAGTCCTGAGGTCCAACCCTAGGCCAACTTCATGAAAATTACAGAAGCCTTTGGAGTGCTAGTCAAGTGGTTCTGGTGTGTTAGGTAAACCAGAACGCCAGGTCAAAGGGGCATTTAAATCAAAGTGCCTTAGAATTTGCATGCCTGAAAGTGGCTTTAGAAGTCCTTTCATCTGAGTTTGGAAATCTTTAATTACTTTAAATTTACCCTTTATGGCTGGTCAGTGGTGGTGCACACTAATTCCAGCACTCGGAGGCAGAGGCAGATGGGTCTCTGTGACTTTGGGGTCACCCTGTTTTAGAGAGCTAGTGCCAGGGCTACACAAAGAAACCCTGTCTTGAAAAAAAATCAAAAATCAAAACAAACAACAACATGCCCCCCATATATCCTTTTTGAATTTTTTAACTCTTCCAAAAATGCATTTGACCCTTTGTTTACCTCTTTGTGAGTCATCATATACAACAAATGGGGCTAGAAGAAAACTCGCTAAAGGGACTTCCTCCATGTAGTATAGTGACATCTTGCCATCCTACGTTAGGTGCCACTTGTAGATGGTATTTCTGTCTCACCTACTCTAGCAACCCTTCAGGCCCAAATAAATACACAGTCTTCTATCAATTATTAAACTGTTTGGTTGATGGCTTAGGCTTCTTACTGGCTAGCTCTCTTAATTATTAACCCATAACTATTAATCTATGTATTTCTACATGGTCTTGCCTTACCAGAGAATGCCTTGCATGTCCCATCTTCCCAGTAGCAGCATGGCATCTCTTGGCAGCTTCTCTCTCCCTTCTCCCCAACATTCTCCTTGTGTGGTACCCCACCTATACTTCCTGCCTGGCTACTGGCCAATCAGTGTTTTAGTCATCAACCAATAAGAGAAACATATATACAGAAGGGGATCCCCACTAATGTAGGGATCAGCAAGGCTAACAAGCTTGACATGGACAGCAATAAGACCTGTAGGCAATTGGTGGATATTCTCGGGTGTCCATTGTCATGGGAAAGATACCAGTGAAGAGTAGGTACCAGGAGTTGAGGGAGTGAATGCAATTCAGTGTCTCAGGTATTATGATAGCATGGGAGATCACAGGAAGGAGCTGGACAAATTAGAACTGCCTATGAGGTCTACATGAGAAGTGAATTTACTTACAGAGAGGAAGGATGGCCCAGGCAGCTGAAGTTCCTTTTGGGGGAACACTGACCTCTGATACTGCTGTGGTCACATTGATCCCTGCAAGGACATACAAGGAATCAGTCTATCAGGATTTGAATTAAGACTTAGAAACCTACCCATCAGCTAGAGATCCTCACACCTTTGTACCTAATATTGATCTCTAGTAGACACTGTAATTTCATACCAGAAGAACTTGGGAATAGGATTATTTGAGTTACATGGCAATTTCACCAACAGGTTTAAATAAACCAGAAAAATCCAGGATATGCAGGTTCCAAAGTCTTTGGACTTTAGGCACAAGTAGCCAGTTGGGGCAGAGCCAGCAGTTAAAGGCTGCATTAATTATTTAAGCGGCAGTTAGTTGAGATTAACAGTTTGCAGTACTGGACCCAATACCTCCAGGAACCAGTCCACTAGTACGTAGAATGTCTGTTGTGTTGATATCTTTTGTCTCACTGTAAGTCACAGGAGTTGAAGTACCTGGATTATAAAAACCAAGAACCTGGTTAAGGCTAAGGTTCCTGAGTGGCTGGCCATATAGTCCAGAGAAGTCATGATGAAAGGTTATTTTGAATCCAGGTAAAAGAGACAGCCCACAACAGAACTAGGCTGTAAACTGGATGCATCTGAATAGAGAGAAATAGCCACTTTCAAGCAAAATCCAGAAACATATGAAACTTCAGGCAGGGTAGCCAGCATGTGGAAGTTGACAACCCAAAAACAATTCCTAGCCACACCCACATCGATTCTCTATTCAAAACTTCAGGCTCCTGAGTGACCACAGATGTTCTTGAAAACGCTCTGGTGTGCCACACACATCAAACACTAGTGCACCTATTTTCTCAGTAAACTGAGTAAGTGCCCATTATGGTACAGAATGATGCCAACTAAGACATCACCCCGTGAGCTCCTTGCTTACGGTCAGCAAGCTGCTTAATCAAAAGCTGATGACAAAATGTTAAAGTTCAAGTCCAGACTACTTGAGAGCTTAAACTTATATCATCTACTGAGGTCAGTAAGTATTCTATAGGCACAGCCTCCTTCCTCAAATGTCTTCAGCGTATTCGTTATTATGCCCTCTGTGGAGGACTTTAACTACCTGAAAATTGGCTAGGTCAGGCTGTTACAGAGCAATGGGTATAAACTAGTGTGTGGCACACTGACATTTTAATCACTGATAAACTTATCTGATGTTAAAATGGGCACTTGGCAGCTCCAAAGTAGTGATATGAATGCATGCCATGAAGCAATAACACTAATAACGAGAATATTCTGAAATAGATTTCAAAGTTAACTGCAACAGAATTTCTGAAATCGAGACAGTTGTTGTAGCCACTGCCTTACAGTGCTTGTTATACATTTTTAAATGCAGAGAGCCTTACTTTGACATTCTCGTCCGTTTTCCTCAAGATTGTACCCATTGGGACAGGAACAGGTATATTTCGGAGAGTGGTCATTAATCTGTGGTGCTGGTAGGCAGAGGTATTCACATCCCCCATTCTGCATATCCTCTTCACACCAGTTTTTACCTAGTCAGGAAGAAAATGTCCTTTAAAGTGGGCTTTTCAATGTTAACTATCTATAGTCTCCATGGAACTTAGTTTTATCTACTCCGTCAATCCTGCAAGTGAGACTAACAGTCATGAAGAATGTGAATCACTAATACTGAATGGGTATCAGTCAATGGATTAGGAGCACACACTTAAAGATACCAGACTTAGAGGCTTCTTGGAAGTAGAGTAAGAGTTATATCTTCCATAGGTTGTGGTGATGGGAGGTGAGGGACCCAGGCCTGGCTCACACTGTCTGTTCAAAGCTTAGAGTGAAGCGTCAGAAGAAGGAAACAAGTCATATTTTCTTGGCTTTATACTGACTAATTCCTACAAAGTGAAAGGGAGCTCAGCCTCAGGGAGGTATGAGGGTCTCATTGGGGAGGCGAACCAGTGTTCTGGGCAGGAGAAAACATTACTAGATACAGTTGATGATTTACTAAATCCTATGTAAGATAAGCCATGGGGGAGAGTAGGTGTTACTGGTTGTGTCTCTATGAATTTGCACATAGAAGTCTTAACTGCTGATGTCTTAGAATGAGGCCTTATTTGCAGATATGGTATTGACAGAGGTAATCAAGTTGAGATGAGGGCTTTAGGACAGGTTTTAACCCCAAGTGTCCACTGTCCTCAGAAAATGAAATATGGGCACAAGCATATATTTTAAAAAGGTGTGACTAGACACTGGGGGAAATGGCCATCTTCAAGCCAATAATAGAGGTCTGGGATAGAGCTTTTCCTTGAGTCCTCAAAAGGAACCAACTTACCAAAACCTTGACTTTGAATTTTTAGTCCCAGAATTGTGAGATAGTAAATTTCCGTAGTTTCAGGCACCCAATTTTTGGTACTTTGCTACAGTAAACCTAGAAAACTAGTCCTAAGGAATATCTGTGGCCTGAAGGCTACTGTGGAAGCTGGTACAATAGGCTTAACAATAGGAACCCAGAAGAAATCAAAATGAAAGCCATGGTTGAAAAGAGCTAAAAGTTGACTCTGAAGCCATTTCTCCAAGATGGCTGGAATGAGATATCAGAGATCAAGTGTGAAGTTTGGCGTCCGGTTCAAGAGGACAAAGGTTCCATTATAAAGGAAGTTGAGTAGCTAAGGAGCCAGTAGGTAGTGGGTTCTAGATCATGCTACTCCTTTAGCATGGTCTTTAAGGAGTGGGTTTCTTCACGTTACCTGATGGCTGAACGAGTTCATGGTAGACAATGATGTCTTGAGCATCATTGAGGTTGTTGACTAGAGTAGCCAGTTCTGACCCAGTGAATTTATTGGCACCATACACTGCTTCATTTTCTCCATCTATCCAGTAGACACGATCCTAAAACAGAACCCTGACAATTAGCATGTACATCCAAGATTGACACAAATCAAGTTCTAATATGATTTACTTGCCATGTAATGGGGTAAGATTATTATTTTTTTCTTTTTCATGTTTTTTATTTATTTTTTACATTGCAATCCCAGTTCTCCTTTCCCGTCTCTTCCTGCTTCCCTGACTCCCCCTCCCACCTCCCCTCTGCTCCTCCGAGAGGTTAAAGCTTCCACCTAGGAAATATAGTCTGTCCCATGATTTCATTAAGGCAAGACCAAGTTCCCCCACCCCACCCCCACCCCTCAGGTTGATCAAGGCATCTCTTATGAATGACTCTCTGGGACACTCAATATGAAGAGCAAGGGAAGCAAATTCAGGTTTCTTGAAGTTCTCTGGGAACTTAGTGTCTAGTGTGTACTAGTATTTAGGTAAACAATTTTCAGTTGTCTACTGTTCCTTCCTCTTCCCATACACCTGTTCTAAAAGTGTCCACTTAGATGTGAGGCTCTTGTCTTACCTCAAATATTGTAAGTGCAAGAGGGTGAGCTAGGAACTCCAGAGATTTGAGCACTATCCTCCGATCTTGGCCATCCAAGTCCACACTAGACAGCATGTGCAACTTGGAATCTAGCCAGTAGAGGCGGCTTTTGACAAGGTCTAGGCAAGAAAATAATTGACAATATGAGCTGTGGCTGCTCTGGCTTCTATTTAAAGCTATCTAAAGAATCCATTCTGTTTTATGGTTTCTTCTCTATCAGGAGTTCTTAATGGGGACACCATAATACTTGTGAAGACAGCAATAGAACCCATAACTAACTGCATTCTCTCTGCAGAAGCCAATGGAATTTCTAAGACTGTCAAAGTCACTGAATTGGACTATGTTACATTATTGAAAGTGTCAAAAAAAGGAGGGGCTTGTATTTTTCACTTCTTCACAGATAATTCAGAAGGAAATAGTTACAAATTGCCACCCAGGAAAGGCTAAGACATCCATGCCTGTTGCATTCCATATGAAAAACCCCCAAATCGAAGACTGATTGAGTTTCCATTGCATATTAGGCCAACTAGATGACAAGCCAGCCATCCTGACACCAATAATTTGTTAAGTCCTCCATCTTTGTTCAGCCCCTCTCTCCAGCTATAGATGGAACCTGAAGGGTCATCACAAATGTAATGGGCATACATAGTATGATGAAAGTAGTTAACTAGTGATGGAGGGAGAAGGGCATGCTTACCAAGTGTAATTCCATTAGGCCATTGGATGTCCTCGGTCACCAGTGGACGCCTGTCAAATCCATTCATCCCTGCTTTTTCTATTTTAGCTGGCTCTCCCCAGTCGGACCAGTAAATAAACCTGGAAGAGTTGAATCAGAAATGTGTCTTAGTGGCTGAGAAGAAAGAAAGCTGTGACTTAAATCAAAAGCTTAAAGAGGGTACAGAAAACTCTTGAGCTTGAGCTCTCAAGATAAATGTTGACACTTAAGGCTTTAATTATGTTCTGAGTACACGAAATTGAACAAAGGATATATACAAGGGTTGGAGGCACAGCTCAGTAGCAGAGCTCTTGGCCTACCATGTGTGAGGCTCTGGGTCTACTCCTCAGGACTACAAGAGGCAATGATGTAATTTTGACTTTGTCTAAGGTGCCTGACTTAGTAAAACATTTTGACAGAAGCCTGTTTCTTTCCATTGAACTCTCATGCAATTTACATTTTTAGATGGAAGCCTTGAGGACACAGGGTTATACAAATACCAGTATTTTCTTTGAGTCCTAGATTTGACAACCCAGAGCTAACCAACCCAGCAAAGTGCGCCCCCTGCCGCCTCCCCCCTCCTGCCCCGGACACACATACACACACACACACACACACACACACACACACACAAACACACACACACAAACACACACACACAAACAATTATTTCTGCAGAAGGTGTTTGTGCAAAAGATTCAGACATCACTTCTGGTGTATGTCATACATGAATTCTAAGGCATCACTAATTACACAGCTGGACAATCAGGAGTGAGACTAGGAGGCACATCACACACAAGGGCTGCCCTAAGACTGCTCCGTATTTTGTCACTCATAACATTTTTTTTTTTTTTTTTAGTATACCTTCATTATGCATCATGATTGGTTTCAAGCAGATATTTTCATTCAAGTTTATCATGCTCACACTGGAGTTTTATTTAGCCATAAAGAAGGAAATTATATCCTTTTTAGGAGATTAGAGGCAACTAAAGATGATCATATTAGGTACAGTAAGATTCTAACAACAAATCACATCTTTTTTCTTACTTGCAGATCCTAGATTTTATAAAGATACATAAATTTGTGTGTGTGTGTGTGTGTGTGTGTGTGTGTGTGTGTGTGAGAGAGAGAGAGAGAGAGAGAGAGAGAGAGAGAGAGGGAGAGAGAGAGAGAGAGAGAGAGAGAGAAGAGATAAGGGAAGAAAGGGAATTAGCTGAAGGGATACAGGGGAAATGTGGGAGGGGCTGGACAATGAGCACTATCATTGATGTCTTGAACCATATAATTCTGTCCCTGGGCACTCTTAGGATGTATGAGAAAAGCTCCTGACTTATGTGACTAGCATCCAAAAGGCTAAGTGAAGGAAAACAGAATACGAACCCAGACAATGGGTCCACAGCTATGGAGGCAGGCTCTCGCAAGTCAGAGTTAAACAGGAACTTCCTCTTGGCTCCGTCTAGGGTAGCTACTGAAATAGTCTTAGAAGCCGCATCAGTCCAGTAGATGGTCTTGTACACCCAATCAACAGCAATGGCTGCAGGATTATAGACATTGTCGATCATTTTAAAATGTCTACCAACCTTGTCATCAATTGAGGCACTGAAACAGAATAGGTCACAAGAAATTTAAAAGTTGTCACCATTGAACCCTGGAGAATGGACTTTTTGCTTATAAAATGGTCAAGGACTTTACTCAGAAAGATTGTAGGAGCCCCATAGCTCAGCACTGAAATTGTTCAGCCATATTGCTTGGGGATGGAAAAATAGCAATATTGTAGCCTATCTAATTGTATTCTAGATGCAAGAAAAGCATTTGATACAGCAGCCATTAACCCAGGTCTACAGTTTCCAAGGAGAAAAAACCACTACCATCATTTCTATTTGTAGTAAGAGATGATATTTCACAACTATAGGTGGGGAGGAGATATGAGGAGTTCAGATGTCATCTGCAGGCAGAGTCACCTTTTACTTCACAGCCAATGATTCATTCCTAAATAACAGCTGGTGGTAAATTAATTGCTGAAAAAAAATCAGTGTTGGATTTAATGTCCCCAACTAACTAGCTGGTAGACTGAAACTAGAGACAAGAGACGCTCCACCCCAACCCCAATCCTTTCTATGGGCCCAATGACAGTGGCTTATATGTCCAGATGTCAGGGATGCAAGTGAAAGTTACCTGAAGATGGCCTTTTGGCTTAGATCAGCCCAAAATAGCTTCTGGGCGGCAATGTCAGCATCGAGAGCCACCGTGTTTCTTAGTTGTTCTACAAGCTGGATGTATTCCTTCCTTTCTAGGCCAATCTTCCTGATGTCTCTTCGATTAGTAAAGATCAGACTTGGCTCTTTGCCTATAAGACATAAGCCAGGTTGATTTCTTTTTGCTATAAAGCAAGATCTTCTATGTCACCTCCTCTTCACAGAGGGAGACTCCTAAAGATACTGACGAACATCTCAGTAGTACCCAGCCTAGAGTTCAAGCCCCGTAGTCCTGTACGTTCTTCTACCCTATTTAGGAAGGCAGTCCTGGGGTTGCAGCACTCAACAGTAGGGTGGCTGATAAACAAGTTAATTTGTTTGCACTGTGCTCAGTTTCAGAAGCAGAAAGGGAGCAAATATAGCGACTATCCCTAGTGTCCTATGCAAAAGGAAAGACCAAGGCAGATACTTGGGAAGCCGATCTGCGTTAAGCTATCCTGCTGCACTAGGAGTTTAGCAGCATTGCTCTGGGGTGTGACTTTATGCGTAGCTTGACTGATGCAGTCACCAGCTGTACCTTTTGGAATCGCTAACTCATAAAGGTACCAGAGCAACACCAGCCCAAGTCCATTTACCTACTGCCTTGCACACGCCAGTGGCAAGATCCATTTGATAGCCACGACTACATTCACACTTGTAACCGCCTTTTAAGTTGATACAAATTTGACTGCAGATCCCCGGATTTTGGCATTCATCAATATCTAGGAGGGAAATTAGAATTAGTCGTGCTGTGTCTCTGCCTTACTAGGTGCATGATGCCCTTTCCCATGTCCTCCAGGGGCCAGGCTCTTTGCTTCAACTCACCTCCACAGGTTTTCCTGTCTATCAGCTCAAACCCAGCTGCGCAGTCACATTCATAGCCTATAACTAGGTCTTTGCAGATATGGGAGCAGCCACCATTATTGATCAAGCATTCATTGACATCTGGAATAAATGTGTAGCAAAAGTCACCTGGCAGCTTATTCTTTGTTTTTAATATAATACTATAGATTTATTCCATGAAACTTTCATATAGAGATACAATGTATTTTGATCATATATGCCTCCCCATTCCCCATCCAACCCTCTGAAGATGCTACACAAACATCTCCCTCCCAATTTCCAAGTCCTCATTTTGTTTCCTGTTTCATAACCCAGGGTCCAAATTAGTATGACACCTTATTCTTAATTGCTAGCTGTCTTATTCACCTTTAAGCTTAGGCTGCTGACGGTCTTGCTAGGATCTGATTATCATCATCATCATCATCATCATCATCATCATCATCATCATCATTATCATTATCATTATTATTGTGGATAAATATTTCAGGCTGGATGATAGGCTACCAGTTAGTTATACAGGATTTACTCATTTTGCTATTATTTTTAGTTATCTTAAGGAGTTCCTAAACTCAGGGTTAATTTGTCACTGGGTAGAATCCCATGTCGTAACACTACTGCCAAGCTTATATTTAGTTCATTCTGAGTTCAGTGAACCATCAGGCAGGGTCCATCCAAACAGCATTAGCTCTGAATGAAACCTCCCAGCCCTGGCCTCAAGCAGGCCCCTCACTTACTGCATTCCTTCAGAGGCTCATCACTCCAGTCTCTGCAGTCCTGCTCCTGGTCGCACACTTTGCTGATGTCTATGCATTCCCCACTTCTGCACTTGAATTTTCCAGGGCCCACACACTGGTTGACTACAAAAACCAAACACAGGAGAGAAGTTCCATCGTTGGTCTGACTAGAGCAACCAGTGGTCCCCCTGAACACGATGGCGAGAACCTCACCATTTTTGCAGTTGACTTCATCAGAGCCGTCCACACAGTCTCGGATGCCATTGCATTGCCTACTGCCGTGTATGCAGCTCCCATCTTCACATTCAAATTGGTCAGGTCTGCAGGTTCGAGAAGCTATGAAAGGAGGCGACACAATGGAATGAAGCCAGCCAGAGGGTCCCCAGTCAAGACATGGAAGAGAACTGGAAAGTTACTTACGGCAGTTGACCTCGTCACTGCCATCCTTACAGTCAGGGTCGCCGTCACACCGCCATTTTTTGTGAATGCACTCGCCAGAGCCACACTGGATCTCGCTGGCAGGACATTTCAGATGTATCACTGGCTGACGGCCACACTGTTCAAGAGACTCATCTGACTGGTCCGAGCAGTCTGCGTCATCATCACACACCCAGCTGAGCGGGATGCAGGAGGAGGTGCTGCACTGGAACTCATGGGCACCGCAGGTCGGTGGCGCACAATCCAGCTCGTCACTGCCATCGTCACAGTCATCCTGGCCATTGCACACAAAGTTCCTGGAGACGCAGCGACCACTGGAGCAAGTGAACTCGTCAGCACTACATGTTATGTTGCCTGTCAGAGGGAAGATGGCCCGTTGAAAGCATGAATCAGCATTTTTGTTTCTTGTTTTTTTTTTTTTTTTTTTAATACAAGACTTTCACCACCAAATCAAATATATTGATCTCTGATGATTAATTTTAGCTCTCTGACTTAAAAGCTGTAGTGCTGTTATAGTGCGAACAAGTTTCTGAAATACGACAGAACAGTTTCACAGTATAAAATAAGATGCAGCCATACTATGTATAAGAGCAGAAATAAAGGACCAAGAAAACAGTAGAAGGCTAGAAGCTAATTTGAGATGAGAACCGCAACTGACATTTAAAGGGGCAGTGATCGATAGCTTAAGCTGGTATCAGGGACGTCATTTTGGAAGGCAGAGTTATACCTAGACCAACCTATTGTATGTCAGCCCAAATCACATCACTAGCTGAGAATATTCATCAGCTATACATGGGCAAGGTTAAAGGGTAGTAAGGCACTATCCAAAAAGAAACAAACCATAGAACAGTCTACATGGTTTCTTTCTTTTGGGTCCTTTAAACAAATATTAGGAATACCATCTTAATAATTTTCAGTTGTTTTTTTGTTTTGTTTTTGTTGTTTTGTTTTGTTTTGTTTTTTAAGTCATTGCTAGGACCAGAATCACAGCCTAGCAACTCTGCATGCTAGTGAAGACAAGGTGGTCACAGTAGCCAGTATAGGTTTTGATTTAAATTCCTGCCAAAGTCACAATTTGGTGGTAATTGGTAAAAGGAGACCATGACTCTCTTGGGAAGCAAAGTGTAGGTTTGCAAGGGAAATGCTCGGCAGCTCCAGGGCTTGCCATGGCAACGCATGAAGCTCAGTTCTATGACTGAACATGAAACTCATTGGACTAGGTGCAGTGATATTGCCCACTAAGTGACTTGTGCAGGCCAGACTAGTATTTCACTTTAAGGACCCTGAGCTCCAGACTAATGTTTTACCTGCAAGGACCCTGAGTTCCTGATTAGTGTTTCATCTGCAAGGACCCTGAACTCCCTTGGCTTCTATTGCAGCCTGAAGTTAGGCTCATCAGACTCAGAGGTAAACACACTCAAAGCAATGTTTTTCAACCTTCAGATTTTTCCCTAGGGCCTCACCTTTAACATGCAACACTTCACTATAGACACCTCCAAGAATATAGTATGAAAGAGTAGGAAACAGAGCTAGCATTCAGAGATAGGAATCATCATAGCACACAAAGGTTAGGTAGACTTTAGGTATCTGCTGGCAACATGATCGGTCACATTTCTATGCTAATGCCACTTAGGTTCTAGTTGGCAGAAGTGCTTGTATCACACTCAAGTAACTTACTCCAAGTAGCTAATCTAACTAAATCTTTGAATGTGCTTGTTGGCCCCATAGCCTTCTAGTTCTATTGAGTCAAATGTAAGCAAGGCCCATGAATTATCTGTCATAAAAGAAAAAAAGCCCACATAGCTGCTGCCTCACTAAGAAATGGGAAATGTACTGCGCCACATGTAAGCACCAAGATGACTTCTCTGCTTGCTTCTATCCGCCTAGAGGCTACACCAGGTGGTGGCCAATTAGCAGGAAAAAGGCCTTTCACAGTTTTATGGTGGTTAGGAGGACCAATATTGAGCAGACAGCAAAGCCACTGATGAGTGACTCAGTGGCCATCTGTCTTCCGGCTTAAGTTAGCATCCCTTGCCCACCTTTCTTTAGGAAAAGGGTCTTTGGGGTATGCCACTTCACACTGGTCTTCTTACCACAGTTTTCTTCATCTTCTCCATTGTCACAATCATTTTCACCATCGCATCTCCAGGACACTGGGATACACTGAGTAGATCGGGCGCCACAGCTGACTTCATTTATGCGGCATGTTCTCATATCTGTTGATGACATACAGTCTCAAAAGAGCCTCCAAACTGCTCAGTGCAAAGCTGCTCCCGTGCTGCCTGGAAGTGCAACGCCTGGACTCAGTGGCCAGGCACATGGGGCACACTGACTAGTGAAAGCCGGGCAGAGTCTTCGACAGCTCCGTCCTTAGAAGCTATGCCAAGCAAGGCCACCTGGCAGGCTACCCGAGAACCTTGACCATGTCACTCCTTCAAGGCTCTGCGGCATGCTCAGCTCTGGCTTTTGTTTTACTTGGCACGGTTATGTTGATTTGTTGGCCTGCTCCTAGTCCATGACTTATATGTTTGGATATCAGTGGGCACACCAGATATTGTCACCTAATCCCGACTCCATTGAAAGTTAGATGGGCTAACACCTATGAGACCTTCTATGATGAAACAGTAGCCTTCCTAGGCCTCCATTCACATCTTTCTTTATACATGCAAAGCAGGAATAATGACATGATTTTTACCATGTCATTAACTGCCGAAACATGGGGCCGAATCTGTATAGATCCTATCTAGGACCCTCAGGTTTCTAACTCACACAATTGTTCACTTCTTTCTAGAAAATGAAAGTTCCATCTTGGTCATTTTCATAGTTATATCCTTAACCTAAACTTGGTTTGTATCAATCCTATTTCTTCTGTGTCAGCAGGTCCCTGCTCAATCAATCTTCAGACTTTTCTGTATCTTAATGACCCTGGATTATTTGATCCCATCATTCTTTTCTCTGTGGTTTTGGGACTTTCTCCTGAATATCAAGCTACAGGCAGAGAGAGTAGTTGTACCTTTATGAAGTTTTTCTTACTCAGTAGGAAACTCTAAGGTCCCTGTATTAGGTTACACATTTGTTTAAAACTCCCAAATTACCCTATTACTAATTGCCTTTCTGTTTTTATAATAGCATGTTTTCATGATATGAACATCTGTACATTTCAAAGCTTATGTATGACCCTTAGGAAACCTTCACATCTTTACATAAATTCCAGGATCAGAGGACCATCTACTCAGGTATTGTCAAACAGCTGAAATCTATGCACCTAGTCAAGGAGTTCTTAATTGAATGTGCTGGCGTCAGTCTTAAGTATTCAATGGCGAAGCTACCCAAGAGAATGTCAGTCTTGTTAGACTAGGGGAAACAGTCTTTAAAGGAGATGGAATAACTGTTAATAGCTTGAATGACCTTCAAGTCAGTTGGCCTCAAGTTCAAGGCAGGCAAAGAAAAATGAATGCCAAGCAATCGATAAAGCATCACTTAGAACAGAAACAGAACAGCACGAAAGAGGTGACGTCCAAAGCAAGTCAAGGCACACTCACGGCACTGTTCTGGGCTTTCATCAGAGCCATCTTCACAATCAGGGTCCCCATCACACTGCCATCTATTAGGAACACACTGTCCGTTTTTGCACACGAAGTCAGACTCAGCACATGTCTTCTTTACTACAAGAGTTTATGCTCAGAGTTAGAATTGAAGTCAATTACCCCAGACACCAATTTTCATGTTAGGGTAAAAGCGTAAAAGCCATATTTTGGCATGTTTTCCTTTAAAACAATGCAGAATCAGTTGACTGATACTCAACTGTTGGCATCTAGGAAGACTTTAGAAAGCTTATTTTTTTTTCCTTGTAGTTTCAGAGCAGGGAGGTATTCATTGGAGAGACTTGGAGGACAATAAAATCAAGGGAAGACAAATGGTGTCCACTGTCTTATGACCTAGGGACATCTTAAAATGAACTTGTCGGTTTACAATGTTAACACCATGGATTTCCTCCAACTCATTCACGAACTCGGAGGTGTTTTTCTCCAAGTCCACTTTCTGTCCCTAAAATGGAACACTTGGAGTAGGCAATTTATAAAGGAAGGAAACTTCTTTCATCTTAAGATTCTGAATTCTGGGGATCCTAAGGGCACACCACTAGCCACTGCTTAGTTTTGGGTGAGGCCCTCATACCTTGCTTCCTAGCTCACTCTCTTAGTGATTGATCTGGTCCAGAAGAAAGGATTTATTCCCTCTCACTGATCTAATCACTTCTTAAGTACTGTGCCACCTCTCGACACCATACTATTCAAAATCACTCTTCATCAGGAGCTCCAGAGGAGACAAACCACAGAAAAGATTTTAACAATCAATCACTCCATCTTATAACTGGCCGTCAGGATATCTGTTTGCAGTGGAGTGAATATGTGTATCTTAATAAACTTCATATCCTGACATCCCTACAGTGATGTACTACAGGGAGGTGATTAGGATATGAGAATGGAACCTCCACACATGGGATTGGTACCCCTATTAGAAAATTAGTGCTTGTTTGTGCTTACTTTCTTCTTCTCTCTCCTCCCTCTCCTCTTTCACTCTCCTTTTCCCCTCTCCCTCTCTCTGATCCTCACCCTCTCTTTCTCCCTCTCTCTGTCCCCCTCTCTCATTCTCTCTCTCTCCCTCTTCCTCTCTCTCTCTCTCTCCCTCCCTCCCTCCCCCTCCCTCTCCCTCCCTCCCTCCCTCCCTCTCCCTCCCTCCCTCCCTCCCTCTCTCTCTCTCCCTCTCTCTCTCTCTCTCTCTCCCTCTTCCTCTCTCTCTCTCTCTCTCTCCCTCCCTCCCCCTCCCTCCCCCTCCCTCTCCCTCCCTCCCTCCCTCTCTCTCTCTCTCTCCCTCTCTCTCTCTCTCTCTCTCTCTGTCTCGGTCCCCCTCTATCCCTCTCCTGTCCTCTCCTCACTCTCCTCTACCATGGGAGGACCCAGTAAGAAAGCAGCCATCTGAAACTCAGAAGCAGGGCCTTTATCAGACACTAAGCAGTCTGCCACTTCTTAGTTGTGGACTTCCTAACACCAGAACCCTAAAATCAGATATCCATCATTTAAGCCCCTATCCCTAAGGTATTTTTGTCACAGGGGTATAAACCAAGACCTTTGCAGGGACATTCTTTATAACACATGCACTTAGTGCAGAGGTGTGCTGAGGCTTCTGAACTGAATACTGCCACTCTGATGGGTCTTCTGGGGCAGAGACACTCATCCACTAGACATAGTTAAAGCCAATTATAACACATATAACAAATGATAGAACTTGGAATTCAAAGAGATTTCAGGCCTTCAGCCAAGGTTTGGTTTAACATCAACCAATTGAAAGTCACTGAAGCTGCCAGTACTAAGGCCCATAATTCAGAGACCCCATTCATATAGCCTAAGGCAAAATATCAATTCAACTACTAATTCTTCCCAGGGCAGGACTTAGAGTCACAATACAACGTGCCATTCATTCATTAGACCAGGAGAGTAAAGACAAAAAAACCAGGCAGCTTGCTCACGGTACCAGTGAAGGAGTTCCAGAATCTGGAACGCTTGCCAAAGCAGCCAGAGAGACACCCACACCCTGTGATTGTCTTTTTAGACTAGATTCCTCTATACCTCTATGTCTACACTTTCTGCTTTAACTTCCATTTTAAAGCATCCTTCTAATCGATAGTCTGTGTTTGTAAATCAGCCAAAGCCTGCAATGTGCTGCAAATTTAAAGGAGATCCCTTGGCATGTGGGGTTAAAACTAGGCAGAGGTCATAGAGGCTAGGGCTTACTCTTAAGCCACACTCATTTAGCCTTTAAACTTGGGAGATAGTCAGTTTGTAACATTCAACATGGGTTGATGAATTATGATGGCCCCTAAGGGATTATTCATATCCTTGAACTACATAGCTAAGGAACCATGGAAAACCATGCCAGCTCATAAATTCACCCGTTTCTAAATCGCCATTATGCAGTGTTAGCACAGCAAATGCTATACAAGGCTGGTGTTCTCCTAGACCCTTATGGAAACAGAGACCAGGCTATAGGGATTATTGCTATAATTCAACCCATGATCACCTCTGTAAGTTGCAAAAGAGGGAACAGGGGAATGGCCATAAAGAAAGCAGATGGTTTTGCAAAGTAGAAAATGTCACGATGATGTGAAACATCAGTTATGTGACAGAGTCTGAGCAAAGATGAAAAGGACACATCTTCACAGATTCATCTTTCTCAGTTCTGAAGTACACTATAAGGGCAAAGAAAAGATATTTGAATCATACACAGACATTCAGATAGGAAGTGTTCCACAGGAGAGGGAAGTCATAAGATACTTCAGGAACTCACCGAAGCAAGTGACATATAGAATGTACAATCAAATTGATTATAGTAGTTGTAAGCTCAAAAGTGAGTCCTCCCAAAAATTATAACCAAGTATAACCAAGGTTAGATGGGGAAGTTGGAAGGAGGCTTTGGAAGTTTTAAGTAAATATGTAGTTTTTTTCCATTTCAAACATCCATTTTTTGTTTTGTTTTGTTTTTGTTTTTCAAGATGGGGTTTCTCTGTAGCTTTGGAGCCTGTTCTGGGACTTGCTCAGACCACGCTGGCCTTGAACTCATAGTGATCCAAGTGCCTCTGCCTCCCGGGTGCTGGGATTAAAGGTGGGCACCACCATCATCCTCAAACACTTATTTAAGACAGCTTTGGTATTGCTTGCACTTTCCCTGGTTACCTCCGTATCTGGGGCCCAACAAGGAATCTGCACGTCGATGTGTTTAATTTATCCCACCTCAAGTGATCTCAACGCTGTTCATCTAACTCCCTTGCCCAAGCCTTTACCACAGGGCAGTAAACAGTATTTATGTAGAAAGGACTTAAGAAAATCTAGTCATTGCTCCTACAATGACTCAGATGTCTCTGCTGAGTTAGATGATAAAACCTTCTATAATGAGTAGTATAAAAATAGGTGGGGGATGGGGATGGCTTTTGCCTGATGCCTGATTTCTTGCCCCTTACAATCTGAGAACAGCTGAAAACAGGTCCTCCTAGTGAGACATGGACTGAGAGAACTATATTCTCTGGGCAACCTAGAAACAGCAGGGGACTTTGTGTTTTGTGGAACAGACTGAAGTCTTTACATTGAAAGCACATGATGGAGGACAGTGCAGGAGAATATTCTTGGTTTCCAGACTGAGGGTAAGCTTCTTCAGAATGGACTTTCAGATCTGTCACTGTCACTTGGGTATTGCATTAACTACATAGAAAGGTAGTTAATGGCATAATGAACATGGCAGTCAATAAGACCCCACATGGACTTTATCATGGACTTTATTTTTCTTCTGATCCCAAGTGCTGGGATCTGCATGGGCCTCCAACCCAGCATTGTATGTACCATCTTTCAAAAGGCAAATGACAGTGGTCACACTAATCTTGCCACTGAGCATGGCTCTGGGATTTTTATGACACAGAATAGAGGGATGTAAAGGTAAACAAACCTCAGCAAGAATCCCAGGTCTATGTAAGCTTGACATGAAGTTCTTAGCTATTCTTTGTGACATGGGGTTATGAGGCCTACACACATAGGCATTTCTCACAATGACCTTTTGATAGTTTCTGATCAATGTCACATTCGTTCAGGAAGAGATTGTCTTCTACTCTGCCTAATGCTTTCAAATAAGCAAGTATCATGAGCAGAGAATTAGCAGAATCCTTATCTGATCTTTGACATGTGCTGAGTTGTCATTTCTATGCCAGAGTTAGTGAACTTCTGAAATTTAGGGGATTTTGTAGTGTTCATACCTTGCTATCTTCTTGGGTCCAATTTAAAGATTCATTTATTTTGCTTATGTAATGTATACACGTGTGTGTCTATAGTTGTATGGTGTGTGTGTGTGTGTGTGTGTGTGTGTGTGTGTGTGCAGGAGATGCCCATGGATGTCAGATAATGCATCAGACCCCCTAGATCTGGAGGACAGGAAGTTGTGAGCTGCCCAATATGGGTGGTAGGAATTGAACTTAGGCCCTTGGGAAAGGTTGTATACAATCACCACTAAGCTATCTCTCCACACACTCCCCTCTTCCATTTGTAAATGTATAAAGTTACTTTTAAACAATCTCTGTCTGACTCCATGTCTGGTTTTTGAAGGGGCCAGCCATGACAGGCTGCAGAAAAGACATGTAGGCCCCTGAGTCAGCACATGTCTGACCTTGCCCCTCTTGCCCTGGTCACTAGGAGGTCAGGTACCCTCCTTGTGTCAAGGAACCAATCAGAAGTTAGCTGGCTGGGCTGTGTTTTTGTATGGTTCTAGTGCACAACAGTGACATGCAGAGCATAGCAACCACCCTGGGAGGGCCTATAGGCCATAACAACTAGTTGACCAATCAACACAAGTTAGGTCATCCAAGTCTGGAAGCTCATCAATCCTGAGACTGTTCCATACCCCTAGACACTTCTCTTGCTCTACTCCATACATTTCCTGCCTAGTGGTTTCTCCTGGTCCTTCTCCTGCCATCTGCAGTGATGAATGGAGAAATGGCCTGAGTTAATGGCATTAGCTCGTAAACAATAAAGATTCTTTGCTTTTGCATTGGAATGAATCTCTTGATGATTTTTGGGGTTCAGAATTTGGGGACAACAGTCTTTCCTTTCTCAGCTTCCTATAGCACGTTTGTCTGAGGTAAGATAAACCAAGTCTTGCCATGTGAAAGAAATCCCACTAGGTGATCAACATTCTGTATTGACTATTGATCAGCTGGAAACTCTGCCTGCCTTGAAACTTTGTCAAGGCCCACTCCTCCCTCTCCAAACACTGTCCCCTCAGAAAGACCGCCAAAAGTCCAGACTTCTCTTCTGATGCTCAAGACCACTCCTACAGGGAAACCATGTGAGTTCTCACCTGCTCCCTTGCTTGCCCTGCTCCCCCAAAGTCACCCAGAAGTGCTTTGCTCAAATTAAACCTGGTCCCTTATTTTTTAATTCAGCTCGCTTTGGCTTACTGCATTGGTAGAAAGACTTAATAAATATTGGGGTATGGAAACCTTTCAATTAAGCCATGTCAAATATGCCTCTCGATCAGTATAGATTCATTGGACTCGAATTCACAGCAAGATTTTTAAGTGGATTTTATTTTACAGAGTCTCAATACATCTGTAGAAACTAAAAGAACACCTGCACATGTCAATGAAATGCATAAGTCCAATCAAGAATCAAAGCTTGGTAAGGAGTGCGACTGCCCAAATCTTTGCTTACCACAGTTCTTTTCATCGCTGCCGTCCGCACAGTCTTCATCGCCATCACATTTCCACAGCAGAGTAATGCAACGGCCATTTGTGCACTGGAACTGGGAGCTATCACATTTGGCTCTTTTCCCTAGGACGAGGAAGGAACATTGAGTGACGCACACATAGGAGGTCAGTTAGAGATACAAGTTCCCCAAAGCCCAGGTTAGGGACAACTGCAAACTGAGCAAACCTTAACATTCTAGGGGCCCACCTTGGATGGGTTTAGGCGGCAGTGAACAAAAGTAGCCAAGTTCTTCATCAGTCAACAAACTAAAACTGAGTACTAGATTTCCAGCCTTTCTCCCAGAGAGGCACAGCTGAGATACCTTGTTCCAGGTAGTAGAATACAAAGAGAAAGGGATTATATGGCTTCTAAGAAATCCTATCACATGCTGGCCAGTAATGTTTTAGTCAGTATGTCGATATGTACCTCATCTCCAAAGGTGATCATAAAATTACAATAGAGCAAGATAATTCCCAGCATCTAGAGAACATGCAGCTGAAGACCCAAGTAAAAGAAAACTGCACAAGAAAATCAACAGTGAAAGGGTTAGGAGAAGATTCCAGACTTCAAACAGCTCAGGGATGCATTGGAGAACATGGGAATCCAATACCAAGATGTCCTTACTGACAGAGAAGAGTGTTCATAGAAAAATGTCTGATTGAAAAGAAGAAACAGAGCAACAAAACCATCTCGGTCATATTTCTGAAACGTATGAAGGAAGAACCTGCTTCAGAGGGCACTCCAGTCCCCTCCTTCAGGAGAGAGTCCAGAAGGCCTTACTATTGTAGAGGATAGCTGTATGCACATTAGTGTCCATAGGGTGAGATACTGACTGGCCGGACCCTCTATAGACCTAGGAGAAGGTGTGTGTTTATGTGTTAGTTCTTAGGAAAAGTTTTAAACACACACACACACACACACACACACACACACACACACACACACACACACGAGAAACGCTTATAGAAAATATTTTGTATAGCTATACAGCATGTGTTTTAAGCTGTTTTCAGAGTTTACATTTTTAGAAAGTGGGCCAGAGAGATGGCTCAGTGGGTACTTGCTACTGAGTTGACCTCCTGGGTTCAAGCCCTGAAACCCAGAGTAGAAGGAAACAAACAAAAATTTGTAATGTTTAAAGAGAAAAATAAAGATAATCCATCATTAAGAACAGAAATATTTTATAACTGTTTTCTAAATTGAGGGTTCAATGATATACAGTGTTTCTAAAGTGACAGCAATGTACTAGGCCTTGCTTTTACTTATCATTTACTCACAAGCTCATTCAGCAACTTCCAATCCTGAAAATCCGTCCACAATAATCACCCGATACAGAGGTACCATATTAATCTTTACAGATATATTTTTTGTACTTTCTCCATGTTTAGATACATTTGGATACACACATACTTGCCATTGTGTTAATATTTAGTGCAAGTACCATGCTGTATACAGGTAGCCTAGAATCCACAGGCTAGCCCACATAGCATAGGTATGAAGTCCCATAAACCACGGTGGTGGTTTAAATGGGAATGACTCCCGTAGACTCATACATTTTAATGTTTGGTCCCCAGTTAGTGGAACTGTGTGGGAAGGATTAGGAAGTTTCAAACGCCCACACCAAGCCCAGTGTCAGTCTCTTCTACCCTCTCTCTGCCTGATGCCTGCAGGTGGACCAGGATGGAAGCTCTTGGTCCAGTGCCATGCTTGTCTGCCAGATGCCATGTTCTTTACCATGACAGTCATAGAATAGCCCCCTGAACCTGTAACAAGCCCCCATTGAGAACTGTCTGTTACAAGTTTGGTCATGGTATCTCATCACAGCAATAGGACAGTAATTAAGACAACATCGCTGTGTGCTTTAAGTAAAGGAGCAATGGATTGCTCAACACTGTAGTTCTTAGGACTTTTCTTTGTCATCATGTGATGCATGGCTATATTTCTAAAAGAACAGGGAACTCATTTTCTTTCCCTTTCATCCTTCACAGACACAGAGGTGAGATGGTTCAGCAGGAAATGACACTTACTGCTAACCTTGAGACATCAATTTTATCTCTGGAACCTATAGGGTTAGGAAAGAACTATAAGTTGTCTTATGACCTCCTATGTGTGCTATGGCACATGTGTGCACACATATACACACATGAATAAATAAATAAATAAATAAATAAATAAATAAATAAATAAATAAATAATAGATGTATTAGAAATCCATCATATGTCTGAAAAAAAAATGGAATAGTGATCATAGGCCAATGGAATCAGTTCAAGATTAATGAACCTAGCTAGGTCAGAAGCACAAGGGGCCACCACGCGACCTATGGACCCTTCTTTGTATAAACTGTGCCTGTGTGTGTGGCCAACAACATGCAGACAACCCTAATCCTTTAATAGCATTTCCTGGGCACATCCACAGCTTTATCCAAGAGTGACACTGCTATCACAAACAAAGAGCAAATGACTTGTGACAAGGAGAAGGTAGAAAGGAAGGATTGATAATGGACCCAAGTCTTTAAAACTGATGCTTCCTTTGGAACATGGAACAGACCAATTCCCAAGACAAGTCAAAAGCATCAAGAAAGCTTGGCTAGGAGGCAATGGGTGCCATTTTTAATTCAGTGGCAAGAGGAGAGCTAGCTAGAGCCACAGACCTGACTCTGCTTTCTTGAGTTCAGTTGCTTTGGTTCCTTATGGATATGGCATTTACAGAGGCTCCATGGAGGCACTCCATGGCCAGGAGAGTCTGGATGCTAGAATCGTTAGCACATCTATCTTTCTGCAGGACCAGATTGCTCTGTGATAAAAGGATCAGCTCTTGTCTCTTCAAGGCCTCCCTTAAACAGACTGCATAGACTTACAAAAGCCAGCATGAGTCCTGGGGTGCATGCAGATTGGCTGGGGGAGGGTTGTAGCAAGCAGAAAGCCTTCAGATTTCCTGCTACCTCTCAGTACTTGCAGCTGGGGCAGGCTGGCATAGGAACAGACAGGGCAGAGGCAAGCACAGACTGGAACTCTTGTGTGAAATACAGAGTGTTCTAGTTGGTTTCCCTAGTGTCAACTATGCCCTGCTGTCTGGGAGAACTCTGCACTTTGTGGCTAATTCCCAAAGAGATTAAATTTTGGCACAAGTCACCTTCAGGTACGTATATTGCGTTTAAAATTCCATGAAGTTTTCTGCTCTTAAATGTTTAGCAAGCTAAAGCTTAGCTACAAAGCAATACAATTTGATGATATTTCCTACAAACATTTCATAATGCTTATTCGTTCTACAAACATTTTATTGAATAAAAAATTACTAGTGAGTTACAGAGAACAAGAGGTGAGCATCAGTTGTTTGTTTTTAGTACCAGTAAACCAAGAGTTAGGTACCCAACTGCCTCCTCCCTCACGTTATAGAATGTTCTCCATATTCTCCAAGCTGGAGATAATTGTTCCAGGGGCCATTGGCTATCAATCTATATCCTTCCAGTTTTGAGGATGATGGGAATGGCAGGAATCTACTTTAAGGACCTGATTAGAAAAAACATTTGCAGTCTGAGAATATAGAATAAAATACCCTGAGAAAGGATAACTCATTGCAGTTAGGCTATAGTAAAGGCCGAGAGACTGTCATTTTAAGGGCTTTCATTCTGAAGGGTAAGTCAAAGTGAGCCAAACGCATTACCAGTGTACTCTATATAGTGAGGGTGATAAGCTTGTCATTAGACTTGGAGAGAGATTTAGAAGAAAAAGAGAGAGAGAGAGAGAGAGAGAGAGAGAGAGAGAGAGAGAGAGAGAGAGAGGAAGGAAGAGGGGGGAGAGAGAAGCAAGAAAAAAGAAAGAAGGAAGGAAGGATGGAAGAAAGGAAAGAAGGAAAGGAAGGAAAAAGCTGCAGAATGAGATCTGTGGGAGAGAACTTCCTCAGAAATGATCCTGGTGTGATATATTTTGTAGACACTCAAGCTACCTTGGGACTAAAGCTAGCATATAACAGGCTAAGGCTAATAAACAATTCATGGTCATTCTGGACTCTGGATTTAGTTGTAATACCCAGGCTATCAAGCAGTAATAGGTCATATTGAAATCCTGGAGGTTTGTCTCGGGACATGGATGAGGATAGACATAAGCATTTTTATCTGCTCACTTCAGTATTCCAAAGCAGAAAGGAGTTTAACTTCCACTTTTTCATATCTGTGTCCATGTCACTCAGGATTCTGAAAGTTATATGTAGACATGACACACATGACTGTCCCTTAACAGAGAGAAAGAATTTACACAGGGAAGACAATGAACGGCAGCTATGCTCACCACTATACCACTAACACATGTCAGGGAAGACAATGGGTACCAAGATGTCCCTGCTTCTGCAAAAGATGCTGGAGAAAAGGATGGGTGGGGAGCCAGCCAGTTTGACAAAGGACCCTCTAAAGAGAAGCAAACAAAGACCCTAAGCTTTCTGTCCATGCTTTTCAGATTCTTAGCTTCCTATGTACTTTAGTGGCTACAACTAGGCAGAAAGTGCTCCCAGGTTCTGTTTAGTTCTCTGTCTTATGCACAGCCAGAAGAGCTCAGCCTCTAAGATGATTGAGTGCAGAGCCCTCAGCCACCCATCTGGAACACTGTGGGTTTTCCCAAGTGTCCCAAAGATTCTGTCTGTCCTCTGGGGGTTCCACCTGAGACCACTACTGCTCAGAGGTCGAGGACTGAAAGCCCCACATGAATTAAGAAGCCTTTGGCTCTCAAAGCTTTGGGGATTATAGGATTGTAGACCTATAGTCTATTTTCATCCATAAATGTTAAATCTCAAATTCACTATTACAGTTCACAGAGGGAACAGAATGGGCATGGAATCATCCACAACCACGTTTCTTTTCATTGTTAAGCTGGGCTAAAGCCATAGTGAGGCATAAGTAGTCTCAGCACTGGAAATGCTAGGGGACTCTATACCCCTGGCTCTGTCTGCTCCGAAGGGTGGGAAGCTGGAGTAAAATACAGTTTGCAGTGCACTCCTTAAAACTGCAGTGGTCACAGAAAACAGTGTGGGCCTAAAGGGATGAGGGAAGGGGACAGAGTGGCAAGGCATGGAGCCTGGAGTTCTACCTCCTCACAAACCAAAAAGACTGTTGGTGTTAGTTTAGGAATATGGAAAGGGTCTTCTGTGAAGAGATTAAACTGTCTAAGTTCCTTCCAGCTCTAATATTAGGCAAGAATATCTCTCTCCTTCTGAGTCAGGAGATGTGAGGTCACTTGTACCTACCCACTTATGTGGCTATTAAAGTGAGTAATAGATGCTCCAAAATTTCAAAGAATGTCCTGCTTTTGTTGTCACTGCTTTTGTTGGCACCAGACTGGAATGCTTACTCGAAGTCATCCATGTCCCAGGAGCTTTGCTCACCTAAATAGTTAACACTGATGGTGACCCATGACCAGCAGTTCACTGGCTTCAGGACGCCAGTGTGTGTGGGTTAAATGCACAGGGATGTCGGTTTGCTATTATCTAATTGGTTCTGTAAGGGTTAATACGGAAAATGAGCATGTGAGCTTTGGTCTGACAGTGAATAGCTTTCAGGAGAGGCCACAGAGTAACCTCTTGGCAGGAGTCCTCTGCTTGGGTATCTGGAATATTGAAGAGATGCTCAGAGTATCAGACTCATTGAGAAGTTGACTATATAGGGGTTTCATGTTGCCACACACTGCCAGGCCTACACATAAGGGTGCTGTCATCTGCTGGTGTTTCTTCAGTCCATTGCTTTTGGCACTTTTAGGGCCACCAAGGGCATTTATTTTTAGACTTCCTCATCTCTACTGCTTGCTAATTTAATGCCAATCCTTCTATTCATAGGCTCAAACTCCTTTTAGGAGACAGGCAGACTTCTGAGTCAGCAAAAAAAAAAGTTCTCCTACAGGAATGAGAGGCTGTCAGTGGCAAACACTGCCGAGTAATGGCCTAAACAGTTCAGTTGTCACAAGTTGTACCATTCACACCTGACTGAGAACATCTTACATTCATAGCTATAACCAAATGCTTTTTATTGTTGGTCAATTGCTGCTCTACGACCTCTCGTGTCTTCACTCTTTAGTTCCACATCACCTTTTGTCTTTCCCTCTTTATAGTTTAGGAAAAGAAGAAAAATATAGTGACTTGCCCAAGACTACCCTGGGCTGACCTAAGATTTGAACCCAGGATTCTGGTTCTAAATCCTACACTACCAAGCACGCAAACTACAGTAACCAACTCAAGCCTGCATACTTCTAGAATGTTCCATTTACTTGGAATGTAGCTACTACACTCTGTCTTAATCAATCAAGAATGAAGTGGTTTCCCTCCTTGAGAAGACACTCTACAGTATAGCTTTATGGGTAAGATAGGCCCTGTTTCTTGTTCTCATGTAGCCTTTTAAATATGCTGCTATAATATCCATAATGGCGTTTTTTTCTGGAAGGACTAAGTCTCTTTGTTTTCTTGACTAGGGTGCATTAACCAAGTCATATCTCCACCTTATCTGCCTGGGGCTGGAGAACTACACAGGGGGCACCAGCATGAAGAGCAAAGTTACAGAGGCAATAAATCATGGAAGAGCCTTTGTTTTCAAGGCTGTAATACTGAATATACTGTTAATCCCCTAAGCCCTCATGTCTGTCACTGCACAGAGATAGGAGATGAAAGGAAGCTGTTTATAACACATGTTGATGACAACCTGAGTACAGCTTTTGGGCACATTACAGGTAACATTCTTCATTCCGACGCCTTAGCAGACACACAGCGTAAAACAGCTAGTTCCCAAACCCGCCTTCTCCCCTTGCATCTTGCTTGGCTTTAGTTGGCTGGCACTTACTCTAAGTCAGTAGCCCAGGAGGGAGCCCAGGTTCTTCTCTGCTGACATTGAGCCATCATATTCTGACCATGTCTAATCCCTCATCTCTCACTTGCTCTTAATTTGAGTCATCCTTCCCTTTGCCTCCAGGCTGTCTCATTCTTTATCCAAATTCAGATAGTGATTTAAGCCCCTCAGGATACCCAGAAGGGCCAAGGATAGAATCATTTCCCGGCTTCCCACTGACTCCAGGATTGAGTCTCAGTTCCCTACCAGCTTCCTCTGACTTCTTCCTTTCAGCCATCACCCACCATCTGCTCAGGTCACCACAGCTGAGCTAACAGCTCCAAAGGGCCTCCCTTATTCCCCCTGTCTTTGACCACCCTTTCAAAGGCTTGGTTTCTGTTTGTCCATCTGGTTCCTGTTGTCTTCCCCACAGGATTGGGTTTAGATAGCACCTCGTCACTGAGGTCCTCCAGACACTTAACTATGTCCCCAGACCCAGGTATGATCTGGTTTTGTTCCCAAAGCGTTTCATACCTGTCCCTGTGCCACAGTGCACTGAGGGCTTGTCACCTACCATCCAAAGACTTGCGAAGCTCTAGTCAATAGTTTTGCATGTATTAGTTGGTTAATGAATTAACCTGTAAATCTGTTCTGCATTGTAGACTTTTGTCAAAATATTTTCCCAGCTTCTCCGAAGTTGGAAGGAAGTGTGGCCTGCTAAATGAAGTTTTGCCTGGTAGAACCCCCTAAAAGATTCCTATGCCAATGAGAGTACTTTCATCTCATCCGTGTGGCAAGTTATCATTATAAAACAGCATGCCTTGCACATCTATCTGCCATAATTGGTATGTCAGCCATATTTCCACGTGAGAGAGGTTCTAACACACATGGAAAATCTGGTAAGGCGTGGAGGTTGGTGTGTCAGGCGCAAGCCTTACTTTGGACATGCTATGGCTCTTTGGAGATGCTGGCACTATCCCACTGTGCTTCTGACGTTGGCATATTAAATTCTAAGTTGCCTGTGATTTTAGGGAGACATCATGAGAGCTATAATGGAAGCAGCATGGGGGTACTCTCTAGACATCTTCAGCTGATGTCTGTGGCATTCATGATTAAGGAACACCAGCTCAGCTCGGCTCTCCTCATTCACAGCTTCTATGTTCAGCTTATTTCAGCTCTCAAGTTCTCAAGTTTCCTGGTTTGACTTCCTAAAAAAAAAAAAAAAAAAAAAAGGCAGAAAGAGGCCAGCTCTCTGGTTTCTGTGTTGGCCATCAAGTGGTCTTGAGCAGATGTACAAGGGAGGCTGGCTTCAATTTATAACTTGCCTGGTAAATCTCCCTGCCCATTAATAACTTAGACCTTAGGAAAACATGCTTAGGAAAAGCAAAGATCAGATCTAGAGAACAGAATAGTACACACTAACAGTCTGTGCAGGAAATGCTCTTGTAAATGAGTGAGCTCTCAAATGCCCATCATCATTTCCAGGCAAGCTGTACATTACCCTACTCCCTTTCCTCCACTGCCAAAACCATTCCTGGACACACAAAGACTACTGACCACCTTGCCGACACAGATGCCCCAAGTGAGTGGCAAGATTGGCCACTCTAGTAAGTGCCTGACCTTTCCGAGTTGTTCTTTCTTGCCTTACGTATACTTTTTAAATGTTGACTCTGGCACACACTCCCCTTCCCCACAGGGCATTTCTGCCACACAGGGCTGGCAAAAAAAAAAAAAAAACCCTCTGCACAAATGTTGAAACATTTCTGGGAGATCTCTATGCTTACTCTCCTTACAGCAGATTCTCTCTTACATTTTTAATTTGGAGCCCCCCAAAAATGACTGGCAGGCCCAAGTCATCTACAAATGAAGACAAAGCTGGCCCAGCTGAAGGTGTTATTTGCTTTCTTACATAGCTATACCTCACTTCTCATGTCTAACTTATTGGAATTGACCATCTTTGGGTAACATTTCTAGTGTTGGAAACCAACACTGGAACTTAGCAGAGAGAGATATACTGGTTTATATAGAAAACAAATATAGAGAGGAAAATTGAGCCAGTTTCCACTTGCAAAATCATGTTCTCCAAGGACTGGGTTATATTATGTGTTGGGGACCTCAGAGCAAGCTACCAGTCCTCAGATTGTCCCTTCTCAGTGAGGAGGAAAAATGGCCTTACATACTCCTGTTCAATATGTATGTTTCACTCATAAACTCCAAAGAAGGGCTTTTATTTTTCTTGAAAGCTGTGCTATGGTCTGGGTGATCTCTTGAGATTTCTTTGAACTAGAAGAATCTATCTCCTAACATGTGAAGGGCAGCTGCCTTAGTCTATTGTGAGACTCACTCCTGTATGTCAGGTACGTGTGGGACAAGCACAGTTTCAGGCCCATTTTGGGTCTGTAATGTGCTTAATGTCTCATAGCCTAGCATGTGCCAGTAGCTTTCCAAAGCAAGGTCAAGTGAAGCCATCTAGGGTCAGGACCAGAGGCTGATGAGGAAACTGACTGCCCCATCTCCATCCTGTTTCCATCCTGTTTCCTCTATTGCGAACAACTTTACACTCTGTGAGGGACCAGGAAATATTTCCTATATATTTTCTCTTTCTATGCTATTTGGTATGTGGCAGGGTTTAGGAATCTAACCTTGAAGCCATATGCCTGAGGTCCTATCTGCACTCCTGACCTTAAGGCTGTGTTCTAGGACATTTTGTTTTACTGGTCTGACATTGTTCAGAGAACAGAAGGGGGGGTCACAACAGCTCTTTGGCTCTTCCAGAGCTATCATAAAAGCACTGGAGTCGAGTGAAATCCTGTCTGCGGTTATTCATTTTTACAGAAGCAGAAACACGATGATCAGGCTGGCAATTGTTTGCAAGGTAGAGATAGCACCCCCTTTACAGGTATTGCCTAGTGTTTGCAAATGCAGTTTGCTGGCCTGAAGTCTTAACATGTGCCAGCTCTAATGAACTTGGACTTCACATACATGCTGTAGGTCTCTGGAGACTCAGGCATAAAGGGTTGAAATAGCATAGGACCAGCACCAAAGTTGCTGGCAAGAGGATGATTCTAGGCAAAAAGCTGTTCCAGGCTTTAGGAAATGCATGACCCATCAAGTTCAGATTATGACCCTCTCTAAAAAAAAGAACACTCTTGCCTACATGGCCTTTCTTGGATGTAGATGAGATTGCTATGGTCTCTCCCTCCTCCTGGTGCTCTGGTAAGTCAGGCATTATTTCTCCTGGTCTTCTAGGTTCTTTCTGTGGGTACTCTGGCATTGCCAGTAACCACTCCCTCCCAGAGCAAGAAGAGTAAGAATCATTGGGCATATTGAAAGAAAACTTGCAGAACTCTGGCTTTGAAGACTCTATATCATCCCACATCTTAATCTATACCTAGGCGGGAGGAAAGAGTCCCAGAGCCTCCGTGTATTTTGCCATCAGTCCTTGTAACATCTCCTGTTAACTTCACTTGAGTTCCTTGCAGAAAATTAGTGCACACCTGCCTGTGCTGTGCCAGGTAGTTTGGAGCAGCCTCTGAGCGTATAAGTATATCGGGGGACAGGGAGAAGGGCTGGATAGAAAGATTAAGCATAGAAGGCCAGGGCCAGATCAGTCCACATGTCTTGGTACTTTGAACTTAAGACAGACCTCTGGGTTGGCTTCGGGTCAATATCTGCTTCAACTGACTCCAAGTTCGGCCGGTTCAGAAAGAACTGCTTCCCCGATGTGCCGATTTAGCTGTGTGCCAGGATACCCCCACTTGCAGGAAAGGAGGAGCAAAGGACATCCTCACTTCCCTGATCCCAACTGAACTGACTTCTGACTAGCTCAGTGCAGCAGCCTCGGGGTGCTTTCCTAGCACCCCCTAAAATGCGACACCCAAAGGAAAGTTAGCACGTTAAAGATTCCCAGACTACAAAAGGACCTGCAGCTAGAGTGTCTCCTTTGTCCCACCTTGCTGGATCACAGCCAAAAAAAGTATTTTATACATTCATGTTTTGAAATATTACAAAATATATAACGCAAGTCAAGTCACTCCGAGGGATGGTTTAATAAGTTAGCGTTACTCATCCATTAATGACTAATGTCAGCGTCTGAAATTTTTTGTTAAGCAGGACTTCTCTGGGCTTGTAGGCTTGCCACACGTAGTATTCCGGCGTCACTACACAGGGACTCTTTTCAGAACGCAGCAGGAGAAAGCACCAGAAGGAACAGTCCCTCTGAGCCTGGCTAATCTTAAAGGTAACCCAGCTGGGGCAGCTCAATTAAATCGGAGAAAGCACGTGACCAACCTAAACGCAATCCAGTTGCCAGCCAATCGCACGGGGCAGAAAAGCCCTGCCCAGCTTCTCATGCTCGGGACAGCGGAACCAAAGGCTCAGGGACACTAGGAGACTTAAACACCCCAGCATAGGTCGACAGACTTCTTGACCATACACTTGAAAAGTTCGCTCGCACTCCAGGACACACGTGACCGCACGCAGGCGGGCCTTCTAAGCTACTCCGCGACAGGAGATGGGCACTCTGGACTCTTTAGTGCCTGGACAGCGTTCTGCCCTAATTACCTAGAGCTGGTTGGTAAGCAAGCTCTTTGGTGTCACCTCTTAAGACCTCTAAGACCTCTTCAGTGGCCTGCTAAGGATCAAACGGGACCTTGTTAGGAAGGCGTCTTATCGCCTGCTCTGGAAAGTTGTGCAACCCAAGATGGGGGACTGAAAACACATAGGGATCCCAAGCCAGTGCGCTGACCCCTGGGGACTAATGATAGTATCCCCCGCCCTCCCCAAGCCACAGTCACACCCCAGCTCTAGCACTACACTTTCGATCTATTGTGTAGAATAAAAGCCAATCGCAGTCACTACACTGGGACTCAATTTCTTTGGGGGGGGGTCACCCTGAACGAAGCTTGGCAAAGTAACCTGATTAAGTCTGGGTCTCACTCCCCTCCCCCGTTCAGTTATCTCAGAGACCCAGAGGTATACAAACGCCGCAGTAGCGGCGGAATCCCCAGGGAAAGGAGAAAAGCACTCGGAGGACAGTCCAGTTGAAAGCCACACTTGGAGCCGGAGAGACGGCCCGGCGCCTGGGGAGTCGCAGTCCCGGTGCGCAGCACTTGTCACGGCTCGGCCTCCAGGCTGCCGCCCACCGAACGTGCGCCTGCTCACGGCTGCGTGAGGACTCCCTGCCTGGCTAGCACCTGGCGCCCGGTGTCCTCGGAGACGCCCACCTTCACCCACTGTGAGCTCTCAACCCTGCTTAAGTATGAGGGGCGCACCCGGGCTTCCAGGCCCGGTGCTCTGCCACGGTCCTAACAGCCCGCCTGGCAGAGGAGGCAGAACCATTGTTCAGTGGCTCCAAAGCCCACATCCCCAAGCCCTTGTCAAGGGGGATGAAAACCATGTAAAACAGAGGTTCTGGGAAGAAAGGGGACACAGGGGAATGACAACAAGTTCAAGGGACGCTTTAGGACACCCTAAACCCCACCATTCCCCGGGCCCAGCTCCCAGTAGCCTCGGTTCTGACAGCTCAGAGGCGCCACCCGAGCGGGGAGGGGAGGCAGGAGAGGAACGCGGAGAGGCGCCTCCTAGGAGGGGGTGGGCAAGAGGAACCCCAGGGCCCCCCAAAACGCAGCGATCGCGGACGCCCCGGCTTGTTACGGGCCGGGTGCGGAGGGGCGCGTCCCCACTCACCGCTTGCAGAGGCGCCGCTGTCCCGGGGCGCCCAGCACAGCGCGAGCAGCAGCCACAGCGCCCAGCGCGCGGACGTGCCCATGCTGCCCGCCCGGATGGTGCCGCCGCCGCCGCCGCCGTCGTTGTCGCCGTTCGCTCCGCACAACAAGTTACCAGCCCTTCGGAGAGGAGGAAGGAGGTGGGGGCGGGGAGGGAGGAGGCGAGGAGGAGGGGGAAGGAGTGAGGAGCCGGGAGCACGGAGAGCGCGGAAGGAGCGGGCACCCTTTCCCTGCAACTTGCACGCTCTACTCCCCGCCAGCCACCCACCCAGCCACCCACCCAGTCACCTTCCCCGCCGAGGCCCCGGTGTGAGCGCGGACCCTGCGGGCGGAAAATAATGCAGGCGTTGCAGAGGAGGGGAAGGAGAGGGGAGGGGACGGCGCGGGAGGAGGGGGCGGGGAGCCGGTTCGCCAGGGACAGCGGAGGCTAGCGGTCGGGGGGCACCCACTCGGGCGGCAGAAGCGCGGCGGAGCTGCGCGGGGACCCCAGCGGGGGAGCTCAGCCCAGCAGCTCCTGCACGCGTTGCTCTCCCGCGCGAGGTGCGGAGGGTGTGGGGGCAAGTGGCAGCGTGCGTGCGTGAGTGGCAGTGGCTGTGGCTGTCGCCGCCGCCATCCGGACGGCTCCAGGGGCCCGGCTGCTCCGCGCGTCGGCCCGGGGCTCACGGGGGACCCGGGGCGGCCGCTGGTTGGCTCGCACACGGTCCTCACCTCCAATCCCGATTGCCTGTCCTAATTTCCTGATCCAGGGAACCTGCGGCCGCAGCAGCTGTGCGCTCCCTAGCTCCCTACAGTTGCTACTGTACCCTCCTGGCGCTGGGGCCCAGGGCGCTGATGCAACTATTGCTGCTGTTGCCTCCGCCTCTGGGTTGATGGGGCTGACAGTTGAGGGGTCTGGGGGCGGCAGGGAATGCTCTCCTGCGCCCCTAGGAAGGGATGGTATTGTGAGGTTGGTAGGTAGCATCTTCTTGGGGACTCTTCTTTCCAACCTGAAAGTGAAGCAGACAGGGTTGCCAAGGCTCCACTGCACTGCTGTGGGGTTCCGGGGAGTCCTGTCTCAGTGGCAAACTGAGATGCCATTTTGCTAAAAATTAAATGTGTCTGAGAGAGAGAGAGAGAGAGAGAGAGAGAGAGAGAGAGAGAGAGAGAGAGAGAGAGAGAGAGAGAGAGAGACAGAGAGAGAGACAGAGAGAGAGACAGAGAGAGAGACAGAGAGAGACAGACAGACAGAGAGAGAGAGACAGACAGACAGAGAGAGAGACAGACAGACACAGAGAGAGAGACAGACAGAGAGAGAGAGAGACAGAGAGACAGAGAGAGACAGAGACAGAGAGAGAGACAGAGAGAGACAGACAGAGAGAGAGACAGACAGACAGAGAGAGAGACAGACAGACACAGAGAGAGAGACAGAGAGAGAGAGAGAGAGAGAGAGAGAGAGAGAGAGAGAGAGAGAGAGAGAGAGAGAGAGAGAGAGAGAGAAAGTTCCTCTGGTTGTGGTTGTGGCTTTTCCTCTGTAATAGAACAAGACTAAAATAACCGAGTCTGGGATGGGGAGGAGGGAAATTGCCAGCACAGCTCTGCATTCTCTCATCAGCGATTATAGTTAATTGCTAATTGCACAAAATGATAGTTTGAGGGCCTGTAATTAAAAGCTTAACCTTCCCCCCCTCTTCAGTTAGGGAAAGGGACCCGGGTAGATTTATTCTTGGTATACTTTGTAACATTCAATTATAAGCGTTGTGGGGGGGAAGAAGGAAGCAAAGTCAACCCTCCCAGAAAGGATGGACTTTTGGGGTTTTGCCAGACAGAACAAGAGTCCTTCGGTTTCCTTGACTGAATTCCCCTGGTTGAGATGCCTTCTCTGCTCTGGCCTAAGCAGAGTACAGGGGTACACTGAGCTATTTCACCTGTTATTACAGTGTGTGTATTCTCCTTTTATAAGTTACTGTAACTTGAATGAAACAAAGTTGACAGATTCCAGATTTCACATCCTAGCTGTCTTCTGGCTTGGTCTCTTCTCTGCCTTGGTTCCCCTGAGCAATTGTTAGGCTTCTAGGAGGGGTGTTTATTTGAGAACTTCCTGTACCCAGGGGATGGGGTAATTCTCAACCAGGACACATTCTGGTCCCTCTAATTATCATGACTGGCAAGCCCACATCCAGATGGGGTCTTTCTAAGTTGCTCAGTGTGAATGCTGTTTTTGTACAATTGGTGGGTAGAAGATGGGCAAAATCTGCACCAGCCACACACATGTTGCATGGGAAACAAAATGCATGCCATTTTACAGGTGCTCATAGCTATTATTCACCTCACAGATCAAATTGAGGAGGATGGTCTAACTTTAGATCCTTGTAATCTTCAGCATCCCTGGGGACTTGAAAAGCTCATGGTCACTTTCCAGCTGGCAATATGGGTGGGAACATAAGAGAAGTCAATATTAAAAAGCTCATCATTAATGAGTCTTCACATGCTTATTTTTAATGTTTTGCTTGAGAGAGAAATGTACACTACAAGAGAAGTGTTGATATGTTACACTAAGACTTACCTTTGACAAACATGTATTCTGCTTTCTAGCATAAACAGTTGGTAGGCTTATTATTACTAGCTCTGTGCGCAGTCCTGTAGCTTTCTGTTTAGTCATTGTTATTCTGCCTCTGATTGGCAAACAACAGAACCCAAACCCCTCCTTTATCTCTGCCTGTCTTCTGACCTGTAAACTGAAAACAACAACAACACACATGATAATCAAAATTTTCTGTGGTCTCAAGAACCAGCTGGCCTTGGCATTCATTATTATCAGAAAGAAATTACAAGGAGGCACGCATGCGATTAGTATAGTGAGTAACCAATAACAAAAAGAATAAATTGATCATGAATAGATGATGTGGGCAAATAGGGATTCAGGAATTCAAGATTCAGGTAACTATGTCAGTAGCCTATTTACTCCCACAATCCACCACATGAATCAATTATTCCAAACAGCATACATTGAGTAGTGCTGGGAAGGTGTGTGGTGCTAGGCAGGGCAACCGAGATGGATACATGCCTATCTGAAGAGGCCATGGGAGCTAGTCAGGGTAAGGCAGATGTGGTGAAAATTCCAGCATGTTACATATAGCATCACAATCCAGAGTTGTTCGAGATGCTGTAAAATACGAAGATGAGGCCAGGGCTGCTGCTCAGTGATGGATTGCTTGCCTAGCATGCACAAGGTTGTGCATTCCACCTAAAGCACTGCAAGAATGAATGCATGAATGAATGAGTGGGATTACAGGGAAAAACCAAGATAGTTGGGTGTAGGATGAGGCCATAAGAAAAGGCTTTCTCAGGTGCTTGTCCTTGAACTGATGTACTCAGCATTTTTCACCCAGTAAGTCACATTCCCACCTCCACCTTTTCTTTATTGGTTGGGTTAAGATACTACCTTTGCCTAACTAACGGAGAGAAGTTACAGGGCATCACTTCCAGACAGGGCCATTTAGTTGCTTGTGTGAGGCTCTCCCTTTTTGTCGTCCTGGCAACAGGAGGCATTCAAGAGGTGGCTGTGCCATTTGTTCAGGTTTCTGATTGACACATGAGTAGCTGTAGGCACATTTTTGATGATGTTTGTGAATGAGAAGGATTTTAAATACATTTTAAAAGTTTGGAGACATATTCTCACATATTGTAGACTATGTTACTCACAAAGCCTAAATTATTTATGATTTGCCTTGTTAAGAAAAGGGCTTGCTAATCACTGACATAGAGTGAGGAAACAGTTTATAGTGACTTAACCTATGGAGAGTTTGTTCGCAGTGTAACCTGGAAATAACTTTACTACACTGGGAAGAGGGGAGGAAGGGCTTAGAGAGGAAACCAAGACATGAGAGCAGCATGTGTCCAAGGCAGTGGAAGGAATAATATGAGGAATAATAAATCATATATTATTATGATTTATTAAAGCTTAACTGAGAAATCAGAAAGCAAAGTCAGCCTCAAGCTATAGAAATCAGGCAGTGGTGAAACACACCTTTAATTCCAGCAGCCAGAAGCTATGAGGTGGTGGTACACACTTTTAATCCTAGGACTCAGGATGAAGACGTAGACGGATATCTGTGAATCCAAGGCCACCCAGACCTAGACAAGAGTGAATGGGTCTAAAAGAGAATTATAGCTCGCACTTTTAATCCCAGCACTAGAGGGGTAAAGAAAACAGGAGCAAGCAGTCAGCATTCATTCTCCAGCCACACTGAAGAGAGGTTACAGGCTGAAGCCTGGAGAGCTCTTGGAGACAGGATCAGGCCATTCAGCCTAAGGTAGAGGTAAGAAGCTAGGAGCCAGCTGCTTTGTGTTTCTTATCTTCAGCTTGAAGTTTGAACCCCAATATCAGTCTCTTGGTCATTTATGTTTTTCATGTTACATGGCTCAAGGTTGGGGTCCAAGGGACAGGAGGTGGGAAGCAGGGTTGAAGAAGAAGGCAGGGACTGGTTTAGTGGGCCTTGGAGAGTCATCTGAAAGCTTTGGAGGTTACTATAAAGCACAGGGAGGCCTCGAGGTAGAATTGACCAGGGCTTTGGCGTCTAGTTTCTTTTTGAAAGATGACTCTGCAGTGGTGTGAGACAGGGCAAAATAATATCAGAGAGGGAAGCCCCGAGAAGCTGGGTGATGGAGATGCTGGATGATAGAGACACTGAGTTATGTATTAAAGGACAGAACGAACTGTTGCTCTTAGCACAGGCTCCCAGGCCTCTTCCTCGCAAATCTGCTTTAATAGTACCTCGAAATCTGTGTATGCAATCCTGTTCCTGTGATTTGGGAGGCAGAGATGGTACACACCTATGAGATTCCCCCGAAATGAATTGTTTAAAATATAAAAAAAAATGTATGAAAGAAGCAGAAGCATTTTTTGTTTTTTTTTTTTGTTTTGTTTTTTAGTTTTTTTTTTTTTTTTTTTTTTTTTTTTGAGAATGACTCCAATGTGGTTTTATTTGAGAAGTAAATTTTTTCCTGTGAAAACTATGTAAATGTATTTGTTCAATTTCTCTGAGGCTTCCATCAGGATAGAGTCCAAAGAAAATGCCAAATTTCATGTTCTTCTCCTATCTCCCTCTCTTCAAAGCCCTGAGATGAATACATAGAGGTCTCAGAAGTCATCTTCAAACCAATTGACTAATTTGTACTGGTCTTGAAAGCTTCTGCAAGTCAGAAAGAAGTAAACAGAGCTGACCCTCTCTGATATATTGAGATGCTTACAGTCTGGCCTTCCTTCTACCCTTCTTAATTGTGTGAGAGGCTAGTGGAACCCGTGGGATTCGCCTTCTCTTTAGGTTGCATGGGGCAGGGCCTGATGGTTTAAAGTAACACATCACACATTTTTAACATCTATCAGAGCCACTTGAAAGGCCAGTCTCAATGGAGTGCCTGCCTCCACCCCCAGAGTTTGTAATTGAACAGGTCCAGGGTCCCTGCTGCTGAAGATTCAGAGTTTTCAACATCTTCCCCAGGAATACTGATGCTGTTAGTCAATGAGTGCACTTTGAGAACCACTCCTGAACCCACCCGTGGAACTTCCTCTATCAAGTACATGATTGGTTCAGGGCCTCAACCAGTTAGCCTGTGGCATTCCCCAAATGCACCATTCAAGGCTTAAGCCTTAAGCAATTCCCCAAGCTGCCTGTATTGTGGGGAGGCTCAAGAACCTACAGCTCCGCTCCAGACTTTCTCTGGGTTAGAAAGATGTTTATTTCTAACTAATGTGCAAGGTCAGAAACACTCTTGTTGTTATGACAGCATGAAGGAAGATGATTTGGAGATGACCTGAAGTGTATGCAGTTTCATTGTGATGGTTCCATTTTTGAACTTTTACAAGATTTGCATGTGGACAGAAATGATGTATCTAATGCTCTCTTAGTTGGTTATGTGTGTGGTTATGTGACATCACACCTAGCACTCCATGAAAGATGAACGTGCTTCTCCCTAAGCTGGCTCTTTGGGAGAACACTGTCCAAACATCTTTATTGTTTTAGAATATGTTTAAAATACTGAACACAAGCAGCTTATCTGGGGACAAAAGGAGAGGCCCAGATTTTGAAACTGCTTCAATTTAGAAACAGAAGTTGGTTTGAAATAATAGGAAAACAGATTAACTGAAGGTGAGTGGAGATATCACAGAAATAGATAAATCAAGGAAGATATTAGTATCTTTGCTGAGTGTTTAGTCAAACCTTCTAGTACACCATTAAAGATTTATGACCAAGAATTTTTGAGAGCTGCTATGCATATTTAGAAATATAATCAAGAAGGTGGATTTTTCTTTATGCAGGATCCAGAGAGTACCCACTAGGTACCCGGAAGTCTTTGCCACTGAATGAATATGGACAGGTAATGTAAGTCAATAGTTAAAAGAATGGGGGATGAAGTCAAGCTTTGAAGGTTCAAAGCCTGACTCTGATGCTTACTAGCATCCAAATATTTAAACTCTTTTTCTATTAGCCTCCCCCTCCCCAGCCTGGAAGTGGGTTAGCAAGCATACCTACTTTTTGCAAAGATCAAATGCATTCAAGCAATTACCAATAAAAAGCTCCAATTGGCAATAATAGTGATGTTTATTGTTGTGATTATGTGAAAAGGGAGGCAAAGGGAAGTCAAAGCTTGCAAACGTGTAAGGTAATGGTTTTTGATCTATACTGCACACTAGCTCTTTTGATTGGATTATGAAAATGTCAGCACTGGCTCTCTTCTTAAGAATAACAGTAATTGGTTGGGTGGTGGCAGTGCTCACCCTTAATCCCAGCACTCAGGAGGCAGAGGCAGGGGGATATCTATGAGTTCAAGATCAGCCTGGTCTACAGAGCAAGTTTCAAAACAGTCAGAGCTACACACAGAGAAACCCTGTCAGGAAAAATCAAAACCAACCAACCAACCAACAAACAAACAAAAGAATAGCAGTAATCTTAAGTGGAATTTGCCTATTAGCATCTTCAGGCTTCCCTGGTAAGTCTGGTGTATGTTCTAATTCTGACTCACTCCTGCACAGTCTTAAGCTCTGGCCTGGAGTGTTGTAGAGGACATTGTGGGATAAAGTTTGAAGGTGACACCATCCATAGAGAAGATGAGGGTCTTGCAAAAGCAAATCGGCCACCAGAGTTCCAGAACCGCCTTCCTGCTCTGGGCATCCTGCTCTTGGCATCTCACACTCAGCTAAATTTGTCAGCTGTAAGAGAGCCAAAGACCACAGGAGGTCAAAAGCTGGGCACAGCCAGGCTGTGAGAAACCCAGCTGGTGTCCACCTATCAGGTGATGGATTACATATCACAAGTCGCATGCCTTTTTGAATCAATCTAACAACAACGACTTGTTGAGTTCCTTCTGTGGGACCAGCAGTGTGCCAGGTGACTGGAGGCAGCAACCAGATAGCCATGTGGCTGCTGCTGGGGAGCTAGTTTCTATTGTTCTGTTTACTCTTTTAATGGGAGCCAACTCGGGCTTGTGAAGTGGTAACTGACAGTCCTTTCTTCTAAGGAAGTTTCTCTTGGATTTGCTGCCAATAGGAAGTGTATTATTTTGCAGAGCACTATAGCATTCATTTATCGAGTGCCCACTCAATTATGAGGCATGACAGAGTTTCCCATCTGAGAAAGGAAAGACCACTTAAGGATTCTTGGAGTCAGAAGTCTGGAACAAATAGATGGACAGATCAAAGAGCTGGGGGTGGATTTCATTTTTAACGGGAGACGCTCTTTTAGCAAGAGCTGAACCTTCCATTGAAGGTTTAAAAGATCTTTCAAGTAAGTTCTATAGAAAATAAATTTTAACTTGGAGCATAAAGGAATCATGAATTCATCAGACATCATAACAATGTGGTTATTTTGTTAAGTCATAAAGAGAACCTAGGTGTGGTGGCTTACTCTTATAATGCCAGCCCTTGGGAAGCAGAAGCTAGATTATGAGTTCTAGGCAAGCCTGGACTACAGAGAAATTTCAAAATTTGTCTTTCTTCTGACACGTGCTCTTCATTCTTTCAACCATACTGTCCTAACATCATCAGGCTTTCTTCTTGCAATCAAAACATTTTCCTTTGCTGTCTGTGTAAGAAGTATGTACCCTGAGGGAGAAATCATTCAATCAGATTATTTTGGTGAATTCCAGAACATCCCATTTCAATGGTGTCTGTGAGGAGGGTAGATAGTTGCTTGGTTTTCTTTGTATTTCTTCTCTTTTTCCCTTTGCCAAGACCTTCAAACAAACAAATTCACAAACAAACAAACAAACAAAACAGAAATAAAGAGACAGAGGGAAAGACAGAGAAGAAACATGGTAATAAAGAGAAGGGAGGAAGAGGAGAAGAAGTAGAGAACATTCAAAGGACCCAGTAATCTAGGAGGGTCATAGAGAATGTCTCTTTTTGTCTAGTAAATTTGTAGAGTTGGCTTCACAAGAGGGACAGATTACTTTTACATGCAGAACAGAAATATGATAGCTATGTCTTACATAGCATGAGAAGAATGTATTCAACTTGTATGTTGCCTTTCTTCTGTGTGGATTCAAAGTATTCTGCAAACATGACATCATTACTCTCTAGAAGGAGACTATGGACCAACTCTTATGAAAATAACTCCTTTTCATGAGCTCAGGAGCTCAAGCACAGACAGTGTTCATCTTGAATTTATGTAAAGTTCCCCCCCCCAAATTTATTCCTAGCCCTCCTTATAGGAGAACAGTCATTAATCCTCATGGTTGGTTAGATGAAGTGTAAGTGAGGTCTCTTGGTAAACTCATACTTTAAGAAGTCTCCCTAATGCTCAGTCTTAGGGCTTAGAGATTTATCAAACATCTTTGTTTTAAACAAGGCAAAAAATAAAGTGAGAACAAAACAAGATACCAAGTAGCATAGCAGGATCCCCTGGGATCAAGTCTGTATTCTCAGAGCACTCCCCAAGGAGCAAAAATAAATATTCTCTGGTGTCCTCTTGCCATTTCTCAGTAAAGCACAGTTGCCAAAATCCTGCTAACAACTTGATGTAGCAGTATAATCGGAGTTATAGTCTCAGTCTTTATAACTCCCCCCCCCCTCTGTTCTGTCAGTCTCATCTTAGTCAAGTTGCTTATAGTTTTCCCCTCTTGGTTCCCCTCTACCCCCAAACCCTTTTCTATCTTCTGCTTGGCTGTCTCAAAATACCTTAAGAGCTCTGGCCATGGAAGAAAGTTCCTAGAATATGAAGAAAAATGGAGCTGTTCCTTCTGGATCTAATAACATTTCCTCAAGTCTAGTTGACTCCAGGAGACAGTCATTGGAGAAATTATCGGAACTGTTGCAGCAAGGGCTATTTGGAAATTGACAGTAAAAACAGGAATTATTTATCTGGTCAAATTCTATTTCAGTTTCCTTTGCCTCTAACCTGAGCTGCCTGGAGTTTAGTTTTACAAATGGGTCTGATAGTCTGTCAGAGTTATGATTCTATTAGTGTCTTACTTCCCTTTCACTCTCTTCTTTTGTTTTTTAAATAAAATTCAATCTTAAATTACATTAATATTGTACTTGATAAACAAATCTTGATAGCCCACCTTTCTGAGATATAATGTGATGTTTTTATATAAATGATACATGATCAAATCAAATTAATTGCCTTCTCACTTCATTTGTCTATCACTTTTAATGGTAGGACATTTGAATAGCCCCTTCCCAGCTGTGTAATATAAACTACACTATTTTGGTTTATGCAGAATTGGCTGAGCAATGGATGGCAAAATATTTTCCTTCCACATATACCCTTTGACCAACAGCTTCCATTGGCTCCTACTTCCCCAAGGCTCTTTAATTACTAAGGTCTTTTGGGTAGGAAACAGTACCACCCAGCTAACTCCCTTTCAGCTATAAAAACTTTCTGCATTTAGACTTGACCCTGTGTATACTAAGCTGCTGGTTAGCAATGGCTTTCTTGTTGTTATATGGATTTGAGGAGGACTCTGTTTTTCTCCCCAAATACTAACAGTTAAAGAAAAAGAAAACCCTTGTGAGTCTATGGTAGGGGTATTAAATTTATTAGAACTGAATAAGAAAGTGGTGTTCCCAGCCATGTATTTAGAATTGCACTGTCACATCAATTGTCTCAAATCAATCTTCTCACCTGTTCTTGCTGTATATATTATTTTTGCTGAGAAATAGTCATGTTTCTCCTTCCAAAGGTTTTGTTAACACTTTTGTATTGACCCTTGGAGCCTCCTCACCCATTCTCCTCCCCCCTCCTCTTACCACACAGAAGCTCACGATACCATCATGTGTTTTCTCATACTTATCTTTGTTCTTGATGGTCAGCATCATGTGGGAAGAAGGGTTAGTGACATTGTTGTCATTGTGGATTTGTCCTCATATTTGGTAACGTTGGGATCACAAAGCATTACTCTTTACTTTTAACCTTTCCTCCCACTGTGTTGGTATTCTCATAATATTCAGGGCCCATCCTAGGAGGTTCCCAGCCTGTACTTTATTTAGTGTGTTTACAATGTTCTGACTGCATGTATCCCTGCAGGCCAGAAGAGGGCACCAGATCTCATCGCAGGTGGTTGTGAGCCATCATGTGGTTGCTGGGAATTGAACTCAGGACGTCTGGAATAATAGACATGACTCTTAACCACTGAGCCACCTCTCCAACCCCCTGCCTGTACTTTAAAGGTCCTTTAATGACAACTGAGGCTGTCTTACATCTCATTTATACTTACTGTACTTTCTTTAACTGCCTAAATCCCTTCAAGGACCTAGACCCATTCCCAGTGTGGTGAAAGCATGTGTCTTACCAATTTCCCTGTGAAACTGCAGCACAGTCTTGGACTCCACACAAACTACATCTAAGAAGTTAGTGCTAACATTTCATTGTATGTTATAATCACTGAAAGGCACCCTGTGTGTGTGTGGTCATAGAGACCACGTGGATCAGGCATTGATCTTAAGTTTATACTCTGATGGCTGACATTGGATGTTCCTTTTCTGTCTGATTTTTTTCTTCCTGGAGACACCCCAGTAGAAGTAGCAAGCAGTGATTTTCTATGTTCCAGAATCCATTGGCATTCTTCTTGAGATCTGCATGTGCCCTCAGAACTGTTATATCTGGACTAACCCTGAGAAATGCTCGGGAGAGCCATCCTACCCAAATCTGGCATGGTCTCTAAGGATTCTGAGATGGTCCTTGAACAGAGTGCTTCGGTGCCCAGTGTCATCTGAGGGAGAAGGAAGCAATATCAGTTTCTTTTGTATGTATGTGTGCACATGCCCGAGTATGTGCACATGTATGTGCAGATGTACATGTGTGTGCACTTGCATGTGGAGGCCAGGAGCTGACACTGGATGACCTCCTCGATAACTCCTCCCCTTATTATTCTTTTAGAGGAGAAATGGTTCGCTTTGCATCATAGTTTCAGAGCAGACAGTCTGTCATGGTGAGGACGGCATGACTGCAGGAGCAAGAAGCCAATCCAGCTGTCAGGAAGCAGAAGTGTTCCTGTTGTTTCTTTGCTTATTTAAGTTTTAGATTCTTCTCTATGTTTTTAATTTAAATTTTAATTATTTTGAAAATTTTGTATATAAAACCTGTACTTACATTACTTCTACCCTTGTCTCTCCTCCCTCCAATTCCTTCTATGTCTTCCCCAATTCCCTTTCAAGTTCATAATCTCCTTTGTAATTATTATTGTTATCTATGGATGTATATATGTAGGTATGTATATCTATTTATCTACTTACCTATCTATCTATATATTAATCTATGTCCAAGCCCCTTTAGAGTTGTTCTTGGTACGTGTTTGAGAGTGACTTCGGATAGATAACCTCTAAAGAGTTTAGTCCTTGGAGAAAACTGATTCTCCCATTGATTGTCTATAGATCTTTATCTAGGGCGTGGGACCTTATGAATTTTCCCCATCCATGTTGGCATACTGACTTGTGAAATCATTATTCATATTTTGTCTAGGCAATTATATTGTTGAGTTTTCATGAGTTAGCATCCCCGTTGTGTCTAAAAGACATTATCTAGCAGCACAAATCTTGTTCTCTGGCACTTTCAACCTTTCTACCCCACTCTTCTAGATGTTTCATGAGCCTTATGTACAGTTTTGGTAGATGCACCAGCTGTGTCTGGACACCCCAGGTCACTTATTATCTGCATTTTGAACAGCCATGGATTTCACAGTCGCCTTCTGCTGTAAAAATAAGTATTTTTTTAAATGAGGGGGAAGTGAAAATTACATCTACCTGTTCATATTTAAGACGAGGTCTCTCATGCGACTTGGCATTCATTGATTAGACTAGCTGTTCAGGGAACGGCAGGGGTCTGCCTCCGTCTTCCCTGCCCCACCAATCTAGAGGCACATGACCCTGAACAGTTTTTGATGAGCGTGCTGATGTTCAAACTCGGGTGCTCATGCTATCATAGAGCAGGGACTTTACCCACTGAGCTATCTCCTCTGATCTGTAATATGAAATTCTAGAGCTACTGAGACCTTAGCTCTATTATAGTGAGAAAAATCCTGTTAATTACATTCTTAGAGCATTTAGCTTTCCCAACTTTGCAAGACCTTGAAGCTCTGGAATTAAGAACCTAGTAAGCCCATGATGTTCAGTGATTCAATATTGAAGTTTGTAGCATCTACCTACAAATTCACATCACCTGGATAGGGACCAGTAATAACTGAGCTAGTAACATTTGTGTTACAATGTTCATCACCTTTATGTGGGGTGACCTGTGCTGCCATTTGGACTCTAAAGTTGGGATTTTAAAATCCAGGCTTTGCCATTTATGAGCTCCATGGCCTTTCTGAAAAGGTCCCTAACTCCTTCTGGGCCTCACTTTGGTTCAATTGGGAGAGATGATTCCTGTCTCTACATCTGCTGACGTTTTCGCTGTGACTGTGTGTTGATATTCTGATTTCTGAATTCTAGAGAAGGTTGTAAAATAAAAGTAAGTGAATTTGTACAAGGAATCTAGCAGTTCTTGGGAGAAAGGGACCAAGATCTCAATCCCCAATGGCAAAGGCAGGGCACAGAAATCTTCATGGTAGAGTGAGTGCTGTGGACTATAAGGCTGCCTGAAGGTGTCTGTCACAGAGCTAGAATGTGAACAATTGTGCTAGGTCTTGTCTTATGACTAAGAAACAGAAGATTCTGTCTTGGGCTCAGAGCTTGACTTTGAGGATTTTGGAAGGACACACACATGCAGACCACTGCAGCTTCATGACACAAGTAATTCATTAAAAAGACTTTTTATAGTCCCAGACACATGGCAAGAACCTGCCCCACCTAATTGCTGTTATTGATGACAGTGCAGTCATTTTTGGAAGCTTATTGATTTGGTTTACTGTTTGTTTGAACAGAGTCAAATGTTGCCAAGGCTGGCCTTGAACTCCTGATCCTCCTGTGTCTACCTCCCAAGTACTAGGATTGCAGTGGGTACTACACCTGACTCAGGAAGCTTATACATTTGAAGAAAGTCAATCAAAACAGAGGCTACATAAGGGATATCTGTAGATATCCTTGATAAACAATAATTTAGCTAAAGAAAAACAAAATAATTGTAGATCATATTGAGTGGGATGCTTTAAACCTGAAAGCAAACACCTCTCTTATTCGTCATGCTTAGGGGTGTTCATGGTTGCTGCAGTTGCTCTCCCTTTCCATGCATCTCAGACCCGCCTCGGTTAGGCTCCTCCAACCCGAGTCTCCTGAAAGCCGGGGTTACTGACCTGCCACCACTCCTCTGGCTTCCCTCTTAGCACTGCGTTCTAAGTTCCGACAGAACCTCTGAGTCACCACGACAGGCAGTAACCCTTACACCAGAGGTTCTCAACTTCTCTAATGCTGGGACCCTTTAATATAGTCCCTTGTGTGGTGCTGACCCCAACCATAGAATTAACGTGTTGCTACTTCATAACAGTAATTTTGCTATGGTTATGAATGATAATGTAAAAATCTGTGTTTTCCAAAGTCCTTGGGCAACCCTAATTTTCACAAGAAAAAGTCCTTCAGTGCCCACCCCTCAGGTTGAGAACCTGTGCTTTACAGGATGGAGGCCTTCATGGAGCTCCCGGTTTGCTCTTAACGCTTACTTCCCCCAGCTCAGCAGACCTGGAATCTATCACTGTGCTGAGGAAGGCACATGGGAGGGGAATTCTTATGACTCCCCTAAGATGTTCCTTACTTTAAAAAGATGGATGATTGATTATTAATGTCTGCTTGTGCTGGTGCAAACCAAGTGACCAGACAGTCTTCTACATACATGTTCCTGGGGGCAAAGCACAGAGGAACACTCTTTGAACATGTTCAGTGAAAGCATTTTGCCAGCTCAGAACTTAGAAAAGATCAGGCTTATCATGGAAAGTAGCCCGGGCTCTTGGAGAAAACAGTGCAGGTGGGACAAACATCCTTTTCTTTTATCAGTGCTGTTCTGCCAAAGAAGATGCAGGCATTGCCCTTTCTGTAGAATGAGGGGAGGCCGTCATTCCATAGGTAACTCTTCGTTTTTCTTTCTCTTTGTAATTGCTTCTTTTGTAACTGCTGCCCTAGTTCTGTTGCTGTGATAAACCACTGACCAAAGCAACTCAGAAAGGAAAGGGATGATTTGGCTTACACTTCAGGTCATAATCCATCCCTGAGGGAAACTGGGCCAGGAACTGAAGACAGGAACCTGGAGATGAGAGTCATGAAATAACGTTGCCTCCTGGATTGTTCTCTGTTGTTCTTATGTAGTCTAGGTTCACCTTCCTAGGAATGGTGCACGGTGCTATCCACACTGGGCTGGAGCCTGGATGTCAATCCTTAATCTAGACAATTCCTCATCAACATGGCCACAGGCCAATATGATTGAGAAAATTCTTCAGTTGAGGTACTCTCTTCCCCTGGGCCTCTAAGTTTAATAAAGTCAACAAAAAAAAACCCAGGACACTTCTATTGTTTTCTAGAGACTTTAAGGTATGATTTTAAAGAATACAATATAGCTAATTGTGATGGTACACATCTATAATCCAAGGTCTGGGAGATTGAAGCAGGAACATCGAGTATTCAGTGCCAGCCTGGGTTATCTTAGGTTATATGAGTCTCTGTCTCTCTTTCTCTGTCTCTGTCTCTCTCTCTCTCAAAAATACCATAAATATGGACTATAGAGAAAAAGTGAAAGCAATAAGGTGAAGTTAGCTATAGAAAAGCCATTCCTGTGGTATAAAAACTTGTCCTCGAGTGTCCTAGTGACCAGATCTAAAAGGAAAAGAATCTCTTTTGCTGGTTACCTGTTTGAAAAGAAAAATGAAGTTTCTCGGAAACAGCTCCTCCTCCTTCACACACAGAACAGAAGTGAGTTTTCTTAGCTACTTGTAAAAAGGGTGTTTGGCGTGCTGATGAGTCAGTTTCCCTATGCTAGCTGCCCTCAGATTATGTAGGACTGCTTTGTATAATGGCCTTGATTGGTATCATGCCAAAGTCCAGTGCCACCAAGGGAAAGAAATAAGTCCCAGGCAGTCATCCATTGTCACCATTTATTGTCACTGAATGCATGTGAAGCATGAAGCTTCACAGAGCTAGAGGTCACCTCTGATTAACCACAAGGGCACAGCTCTGCTTAGCAGGTGCCCAAGTGCAAAGAAAGCCATAGGCTCCAGACTAGCGCCTTTAGCTAGGCAAAGACAACATTCTCTTACCCATAGAACAAGGGAGTCCAAAGTGTGAGGCAGAAGAAAGGCTACCATGCCCTTGCATGAGAAGCTCAAAGGAGAGGCAGACAATTCAAAGGAGAAGAAAAAAAATTAATGGTGATTTTATTACCTTAACTGCCTGTCACACTTTTGCATATTTCTATCAAAAAAAAAGAAAAGAAAAGAAAAAAATAACTTCTCATGGATAATGTTAACATCATCAGGGTGTGCATACAAATTCATTCCATTTTTCACTTAACTAAGCAGCATAAAATAGGCTATTACATTTTATATTACCAGAGTATGCAGGGTGCTATGATATAATCTTCACTGTGCTTCAGACTTTCCACAAAGTATGTCATATGCCACATGCCACAAGTAAGCAATGCCTTAGGAAATTAGGCAAAGAGGCTGCTTAACGAGATTAGAATCAGTGCAGGGATAGGGGGATGGTGGGAGGTGAGACCTGGGGATGGGGGAGATTCAGGCAAAACCGAATCAGAAGGGAAAGTGTCTGCAGGAATTTACACCAATGGAGAGCTGAGGAGCCTTGGGGTCTGAGGACTCAATTGTGTGTCTCCAGACAGAACAAGTGTTCCTCCTGAGACAATTTTGAAAAGTGTGTGTAAGATCTGCTCTTTCATCCAAGGCAGAATTAGAGCCACCACTGGTAGTGATAATAGGTGAGGCGACTTTTCAAAGCAGATTTTTTTAGAAGCTACTTTTGTCATGGTCAAGAACTTCTCTTATCTCTTTCTTTGGAAGGGAGGGGGGAAAACTTAATTGCAGAAGAGATACAGTGTTTGCCTGAATCCTAGTTCTCCAGTGTAAATGCTTAATAAACGGATCCTCGCTTTGTTTCATTTTTCTGCCCTGCCTTCCCAGAAATCAAGAATTTCTGATTTCTTAATATAACAACAAATTTATTGAAAGTGTGCCTTTAAAAAAAAAGAGGTCCGTGCTATTTTTATTTTTTATATGTTTGAGTTTGAACCTGTGTGTATGTGTGTATACCACACACATGACTGTGGAATCTAGAACAAGACATTGGCTCCCCTGGAACTTAAGTTATAGACAACTATGACCCATCTGACATGTGCTGTACCCAAATTCTGAACCCCAAAATCACCAAGAGACCCATTCCAATGCAAAAGCAAAGAGTCTTTTATTGTTTAATGAGTTAACTGTTTTTTTTTTTTTTTTTAACTTGGTGCCCTTTCATTTATTCATAACGGTGGGTGGTGTGAGAAGGACACAGAGACACCTTGAGGCTGAGAATTTATTGGAGTGTGCAAGAGGATTGTCTAGGGGTAAGCAACAGTTTTAGGATTGGGGCACTTCCCGGCTTAAGTGACCTGTCCTGTGTTGATTGGTCAACTAGTTGCTATGGCCTATAGGCCCTCCCAGGGCGGTTGCTATGCTCTGCATGGCACTGTTATGCCACGTTTAAGGTAAGGCATCCTAAAGCACTTCCAGAGTACCCCAGCTAACTTGTGACTGGTTCCTTGCCACGTGAAGGGTTATCTGACTTCCCAGTTACTAGGGTAGCTCCTGCTAAGTCAGAAGGCTGGAAACTAAGCACACGTGCTGAGGCAGGGCCTTTCTCATGCTAGGTCTTTTCTGCAGCTAAAGCAAGGGTCTGGGTGAGGGTCTGGTTCATTCACATGGGTGTTGGGCCACCTCTTCAGCCCCAGATATCAGATATCAGAATTATTTCTCTCTCTCTCTCTCTCTCTCTCTCTCTCTCTCTCTCTCTCTCTCTCTCTCTCTGTGTGTGTGTGTGTGTGTGTGATTGAACCTAGTATCTTCTGCATACAAGGCAAGCATGCATTCTACTGAGCTATATCCTCAGCCATGACAGCGTGCCTCGAATGACCTCTTGGCTCTGATACCTCTGCTATGATCTTTCACAGATGGCTTCATTCCTGTGCTTGGAAATAGGACATTTCCCCTCTTGCTTCCCTATGTTGCTTTTGTCCCAGGAAAGGGTAGGAGTTGTGTTATGCTTAAATTCTGACAGTTTTTCACTGGCCAGATGATAAGGCTTGCAAAAATCAGTATCTTAATACATGAGAACTTTAAAAATTAGGGGGAGAGGAAACCTGTCGCTAACTTGCCGCCGATAATGACTTTGCTATGGGGACCATTTCCTTAGAAGTAACTCAACCAATGTGATATTTAACCATCTAAAAGTCTTCCTTTCCCAGTGAATGGATGTGGGTATCTGAAAGACACAATGAAATTAGGAGCTTTTGGTTGATTGAATTAAGCAGCTGGGATTAATGAGAGGGTGGCTTCTGCCTGCAGCGATGGGGCCTCCTCCATCATCTTGCATTCAGTTAATGAAAGGAAACAATCAATACACATTTGGAATGTTTTTCTCTCTCGAGCCAACACTGCAAACCTCGGAAACTTGTTAGCTTTACTACTAAATACTTAAACATATAATGGTAAATGCCCAGTGGAAGTGTAAAGCGAGGCCCTCTTTTCCATCAAAATGGGCGGGGATTGCGAGTGTCAAACACAGCAGCTGTTCAGAGCCTTCAGAGCCCTCACTGGGGTTTCAGAAATGTAAATGGACCCCACCGTACAGACCAAACTGGCCATTCCCTGGCAAATTGATTCAGAATTTGGTCGTGAAATGAATTCTCTGTGCACAAAAGCTTTGATTTTAAATTAGGAGAAACATGTGTGCTGGCTGATGTGAGTCCTTTCAGAGTATCCAATGGGACATTCAGATGCTGACGAAAGCCCTGGGATTTGTCAGTTGACTGATCCCTTGGAGTTCTGATGGCACCATTCCCACGTGTGTCTCTGGGAAAACTAGATTTCCCTTTCTCTACTGGTGGTTTTTGAAACTTTATCTTGGAGTCTGTCTCTACACTTAGGAGAATTTGCTGCAAAATCAATAATCTGGGGACCCAGTGCTGAGCTGAAGCCACAGATCCAAGGTGGGTGGAGATGGGAGGGTACTCGGGGCTTGTTGCTGCCTCTGCCTCAGCTGAGAAAGCCCGTGTTTCCAGAGAGACCCTGCCTCAAAGGAGTAGAGAGAGTGAGTGCTAGAGGAGTGAGGATACCCAATGCTCTTTTCTGACTCTGCTCCATCTTTTCTGTTCTCCTTTATCCTCTTTATTCATCATTTTGGAGGGTCTTATCTTCGTTTTATTTTCATACATTAAAAAATTAGAGCAAATGCATAAAACACTTTTAAATAACATGCCAAACTCGTTTTACTTTTTGACCATAAAATGCTATAAATAAAATCAAAATTTCATAAAATGAATTTTATTTTATTATTACTCTGTGTGTGTTGCTGTACTCTCTCTCTCTCTCTCTCTCTCTCTCTCTCTCTCTCTCACACACACACACACACACACACACACACACACACACACACACACACACAAACTCATCCATGTAGTGCTTGAGTACCATGCCATGTGTTCAGAGGTCAACTCTAGGAAGTTTGGAATTAAGTTCAAGTTATCAGACTTGGAGGGTGGGTGTTGTTCTCTTCAGTGACATCTTTCCATCCCTGAAACTGCTTGGACACTTGGATTGTACTCTTCCTCTTCTTCCTGGAGGTAACCTCCTATCAAGGCTCTCAGCAAGCTACACAATCCCTCATTCCAACCCCAGGCCCCATCTCCTGTTTGTCCACACAGAAATGCTAGCATCTGTTTCACAGAAGGATGTCTTCTTGCTCTGCATCATTAAATCAAGAGATGGTTTGAGTACCCTTCACCTATGATATTCTGGAACCTGCAATGGTTTTTGTCCTAAGCATTTTATGTAAGGGATATTCAGCCTGTGTGCTAGGTGGTACAGAAATAAATCTAATAAATACTTCTGGTAAAAATAACATGGGAAATAAGTAGATTGGCTGCCTATTGGGTAAACTGGTGAGGAAGATTCATGTTTAGGAGACTTCAGTGATGCAGGTAGAGACTTCCAAGCCTGAATCTGTGTGTTTCCTACTGGGGTTCTGTCTCTGAGAACTCCTAGAATGAACAGCTAGATTTCTACTGACTGCTACTAATTCCCCTTTATTTCCCAGACAAACTGGCTTGGATCTGCAGTTATCCAGGTATCATTTGTTTGTTTGTTTGTTTTGTCCTCTTTACTGTCACTGCTTTCCACAGATTTTAGTATCTACAATATGGTCATTGGTCTCATTGGTGTTTCCTAATTCCATGACCATGTCATGGTTTGGCTGTCATGTTCTTAAGTTTGTACCATTCTTATCTCTTCTTGTGTAACGGAAGCGCCTAAACAGTGACTCTAATAAAGAGTCCTCATCCCAATCCACCAGGGCAAGCTTGGGCCTAGGTAGAGGCTGCTACTCACCTGACTGATATTTGACCGGCTTTGCAAATCCCTGTTCCTTTATTTACCATCTTTCACCTCTCTGGGAATAAATGTAAAACCTACAGACAAGGCACCAAAATTGTCAGAGAGCCTGAAGCCTGAGATGTCAACCTCAACTCCAGTGGCTGAGCAGTTGCCTACTAAGGCAGGTCTTAGAAGGAGTGGTGTCAATGACCACAGCTCCTGGGTTCTAGGTTCTCTCTTGGGATTGCCAGAAGCACCTGCTTTCTATGGTTTCAGGCGTTCCTGATTGTGTGACACAGAGTGCAAGATGGGCACCGCTGGGCTAGCCCTGCGTATATGAGGGGACCTTCTCATGGGCCCATCACCCGCACTGGAACACATGCACAGTAGTGGTGAGCAGACTCCTTAGCGATCATCTTCTTGCTTTGCTCCCTCCACCTCTTCAGCTTCCTTCCATCAGTCCTTTCTCTCTCTTTGTATTGACTTATGGATCGGCTGGACTTTCTCATACAGCAGCTGGTCAACTTGTTCTTGCAGCTAGTGAATTGTAGGGCTGCATCAATGGAGAAATAGGAAATATCGATCCTCCTTGTCTAGAGCCTGCCAAAATTGTCTTCAGCCCTTCTCACTCTCATCGAATAAGCAGGGAAATAAGCTGGTGAGTCATGGGCTCCATCAGGCATTTGAAAGTCAGGACTCGTGCTCCACTTAGTGTCTGCTGCCAGTGGGGAGGGTCGCGGCTTCTATAAAAAGGCTCTGCTCCCAAAGAAGGACTCTATTTTTACATATTCCATTTTTAGCTTTCATGGTCTTATGTCCCCCAGTGATTAACTTGTGGTTTGTGAAAAAGAGTAATTGATCCATTTTCTCTCCATGCCATGGAGCCCTCTTTTCTCAAGGTGAAGTAACAACATTAGAAGACTCTTGTCACCTGTTCACTTTCCAAGCTTCTGAAGGAACAGAAACAAATTACATCAAACATCAGACAGAGAAAGATGAAGTGAAATTATTTCCCATACTCAAAGAGCCTACTTCCAGCCAGACTTCTCAGTAAGTCAGAAATAGTGGGTAAATGTCACTGGAGCATCTGGTTATGTGGGCTCTTTGTTGACTGCAGAATTTGCCAGTTTGGGGGCCTTTGGTCATTCATTTAACTCCTTTGAATATCAGTGTTTTTGTGTGAAATTGGGGTATAGAGAGTGATGAAACACAGGTTTTTGAGATGCACAGAGAAAAGTGTGACATGTGCTTAGCATGAAAGGGAGTGTAGACTTTGCATACAGGTATAATAGATTATAGTTGTGGTTCTTCTGCCTTCCTTGTCCTTCCACAGTGATTGAGAACTTAGCTCCTCATGGGGCTACATGGGGCTGTTCTTGGCTCTACCAATTCTTGTATGGGGCAAAACCTTTCCCCATTCTGAGGTTTCTGTGTTTCAGATTTAATGATGGTGGTAGTGATGATACATCCAAGTTCATTTAAAGTGTTTAGCTAAATACAAAAACAAACACACAAAAAAGAGTGTCATGTGGTTGTTAGTTATCATACAATGATTCCTAGCTATGTCTCCAAAATCAAAATATTAGGGTGTTCCTTAATTCTAGCACATGGGCGGCAGAGGCAGGGAGATCTCTGTCAACTCAAGGCAGGCCAGCCAGATCTACATAGGGAGTTCCAGGACAGCTAGGACCACATAGACAGACCCTTTAAAATGAACAAACAAACAAAAAATCCAAAAAACAAGTAAAACTAAACAAAAAGAGCCACCTTTAAATGTTGTTGAATTTCTGGGTTGCTGGCAAAGTTGTGATAAGGTCAGAGTAAAGTGTTTATAAATGTTAGTCATTTATTCAGTGTCTTTTCATGGATGCATGTTGTTATTGTTTATTTTCATGCAAATGAAGCCATATATACTAGGGCCCTTCCTCCTAGCATAGTCTTCCCCAGCAGATGGTAACAGAAACCATGTCCCCTAGGATGGTAACTGAGTGATGGAGCTATCTTAGGCCTCCCTCAGAAGCTATTGCTGCATGGGCTGAGAGCAGGAATGCTAGTGGAAAGGAGGGATGCTGACATCCTATAATGAGGGATGATGGTGGAGAGGGGGGATGCTGGTAGGAGGAGGGATGCTGGTAGAGAGGATGGATGCTGGTGGAGATGAGGGATGCAGACATCCTGTAAGGAGGAATGCTGCTGGTTCAACCAGACACAAGAAGTTTCTTTGTTCTGGGTCTGTATATCCACCTCTCTTCTCTCTCCAAAATGTAAGCACACTGAAGCATCACATATTACCACATGATGTTACCACAAAGCAACCTTTTGATGGTGTTAGTGGTAGTATTAAAGTTATCAAAAATTAGTTGATATTTGAAAGCCAAAGTCTGATCTGAGTTTGGTGCTGAGGCAATGCCTGTGTGTCGAGCAGGGGGAAGCATCAAAGACCAGCTGCTTGTTCTATAGGTTTTCCTGAGCTAATTTTCATGCAGCCCCTCCTAGGCCTGCTTAGGATACAGCCTGTATGCAGTACATCGTCTTTGTCCTTAACAAATGTGGATTGCCTAATCACACCGGCTCTTGGTTTGGCTCTTCTCACTAACTGGGCTGAATGTAATCTACGTAAGTTGCAGTATTCCTGAGTGTCCCATGGTAACTACTCAACCTTTATCGCTGGTGGGCAAAAGCCACATGACTTGAATAGTACAGTCTCAAGACTGCCTCTCTGAAGCTATGAGCAAGAGCCCTTTTCCTTGCCCATAGCTGATTAGTGACCACAGCAGGAGGATGCTCATCCTGCAGTGCCAGCAGCCTAACTTCCAGTCAGTGTGGCATAGAGCTCCCCTCTTCCATCTTTAGTGTAGTGACTCATACTCACCAGAACCACTGTGCATTTTCTGAAAAAACATTAAATTAGGGGGTTATACAAGATGTCACCCCTAATCATCAAAACAACAATTAACTCAATAACCATGGCTTTAAGCCAGTTTCCCTGGGGAACATAAAATTGAAGACCAATGTTGCAATATGCTTGGGTGAGCCATGAACTGCCATGAAATAAAAGTCAATATTGTACATGTTACTATAAATATAAAAACATTATAGCACATTGAGACATCAGAGTAGCTCTTTTTCATAGGGGAGTATCCTGAAGATAAAGAGAGATGAGAGAGAGAGAGAAAGAGAGAGAGAGAGAGAGAGAGAGAGAGAGAGAGAGGCAGAGAGAGAGAGAGAGAGAGAGAGAGAGGCAGAGAGAGAGAGAGAGAGAGAGAGAGAGAGAGAGAGAACTCAGGAAGGGACAATGTTTCTACAAATAAATGTCTATGAGAGACTCCCTATGTAGTTATTATACTATGGGTTATTTGATATATTTATCATATTAAGAAACATTTCTAGAGGCTGGAGAGATGGCTCAGTGGTTAAGAGCACTGGCTGCTCTTCCAAAGGACCTGGGTTCAATTGCCAGCACCCAAATGGCAGCTCACAACTGTCTGTAACTCTAGTTCCAGGGGACCTGACACCTTCACACAGATACACAGGCAGGGAAAACACCAATGCACATAAAGTAAAAATAAATACAGGAATACAGGAAGGTATAAAGGGAGTGATAACAATGTACTTTTACCCTGAGCCTGCTACTCCCACTCATTAATAACTTCTTGCTTTTCTTATACGCATGCATTTCTTACATCACGTGACTCCAACTGTAATAGGTATTCCTATTCCTAAAGTTTGACTTTACTATCTATTGGAACTTCAAGAAGAATCAGTTAAAATATGATTCCCCCTCCACTTTTTTTCTTTTTATTTATGTGTTTAATTTGGAAACGGTCTTATTTTACATATCAATCCCAGTTCCCTCTCCCTCCCATCCTTCCCCCACTGACCCCTCATCTCACCCACCATCCACTCCCCAGGGAGGGTGAGGCATTTCATGGGGGATTATCAAAGTCTGTATTATCATTTAAGAAAGAGGCTAGACCTTCCTCCATGTATCTGGGCTGAGATACATGGGAAATGGTCTCCCAAAGTCTATTTGTACCCTAGGGATAAATACTTGTTCCACTGTCAGAGGTCCCATAGCCTTCCCAGGCCTCCTAACTGGCACCAACATTCAGAGGACTTGGTTTAGTTCAATGCTGGTTCCCCAGCTTTACAACTGGGGTCTGTGTGCTCTCACTTGGTCAGGTCAGCTGTTTCTGTGGGTTTCTCCAGCCTGGTCTTGACCCCTTTACTCATCACTCCTCCCTCTCTGCAACTGGATTCCAGGAATCTGGCTCACTGCTTAGCTGTGGATCTCTGCTTCTGCTTCCATCAGCTACTGGATGAAGGCTTTAGGATGGCATTTAAGGTAGTCATCAGTCTGATTATCAAGAAAGAACATTTAAGGTAGCCTCTCCACTATTGCTTAGATTCCTAGTTGGGTTCATCCTTGTAGATCTCTGTACATTTCCCTAGTGCCAGATTTCTCTTTAAATCTATAATGGCTCCCTCTATTAAGGTATCTCTTTTCTTGCCCTCCTGTGTTCTTTCCCTGACCCGGTCGTCCTGCTCCCTCATGTTCTCCTCCCCACTCCTCTTCTCCTCTTTCTTTTTTCTCCCTCCTTCCCTTCCTCCCCATTCTCTCCATGCTCCCAATTTTCTCAGGAGATTTGTCCCTTTCTCCTTCTCTGGGGAACCATGTATGTCTCTCTTAGGGTCCTCCTTGTTTCCTACCTTCTCTGGAAGTGTGGATTGTAAGATGGTAGTCCTTTGCTCTATGTCTAATATCCACATATGAGTGAGTACATACCATGCTTGTCTTTCTGTGACTGGGTTGCTTCACTCAGGATTATTTCTTCTAATTCCATTCATTTGCCTCCTGTAAATTTCAAGATTTCATTGTTTTGTTTTGGTTTGGTTTTGGTTTTTTTTTTTCTCCATTGTGTAAATGTACTACATTTTCTCCATCCATTCTTTAGTTGAAGAGTATCTAGGTTGCTTTCAGGTTCTGCTTTTACAAATAATGCTGCTATGAACATAGTTGAACTGACATCCTTGTGCATCCTTTCGGTATATGACTAAGAGTGGGATTGCTGGATCTTGTGGTAGACTTATTTCTATTTTTCTGAGAAACCACCATACTGATTTCCAAAGTGGCCACCCAGGTTTGCACTTCCACCAGCAGTGGAGGAGTGTTCCCCTCTGTCCACATCCTCTCCAGCATAGACTGTCATTGATATTTTTGATTTTAGCCACTCTGGCAGGTATAAGATGGTATCTCAGAGTTGCTTTGATTTGCATTTCTCTGATGGAAATGTAATAAGTATTCTTATTCTTATAATGTATAAGTATACATTATAAGTATAGCCAACTTTGGTTTAAATTTCATTAGTGCCATCTCAGTTTTGAATTTTCCATTAAGCATTCCTCAATGCAAGTGTGTCAGACTATTTAATGATATTCTTTGATTTTTTTTTAAAACTAATGATATGGCAGCCAATATTTTAGTATATTAATGTTTGATTTTTGGTCTATTTCTTTAAGAGAATCTTAGAAAGGGGGGGCAATTTACTTAGACATTTGACATATTGCCAAATATGTTTAAACAGATGGTCCTAAACTTTATGTATCAGTATGTATGGGAACCCCAATACATCTTCAGTTGACACTGTGGGTGGTTTTCCTCCTGGGGTGTCTCTCAGCTTTGGCTTATATTAGAATCAACACAGAGCACCAAATGTGCCTGTGGCTGACCTTTGTCCTAAATCAATTAAGTTGGAATTTCTGAGAAAAGCAGGGGAGCTGAGGTATTAGTTACTCTGAAAGCATTCAAATGAGATTAGCTGGTTAAAACGGCAGGGCAGTGTTAGCCAGGCCTGGTGGCACATGCCTGGACTCCCAACACTCTGGAGGCAGAGGAAATCAGAGGCTGACCTAGGGTCTGTTGAAAGTACCAGACCAGCTAGAGCTACACAGTGAGACTCTACCAAAATAAGTAAATAATGGATTCATTGACAAATTAAAAATTAGTTCTATTTTTAATTTAGTTTTTTTCTTTCTTTTTTTTTTTTGTGAGGACCCCTCCCCATACTTATTCCTGTTCTCCTCATTCTGGCCACCATTTGTGATTGTTTGTTTTCTCAATGGCTGCCATTCTGACTAGGGTGAGAAGAAATCTCAATGAGATTTTAATTTACATTTCCCTGGTGGCTAAGTTGAACCACTCTGTTAATTGAATAAATAAAAATGCTCTCTTCTAAAGCCCTTATGGTCTCAAGGCAAATTGGAAGTTAAGCATTCATTGTGTGCTGGTTATTTTATTAGCTTGAAAAGCACCCTGTGAAGTTTGAATTCTGGCCAAAATATTTTGGTGTTCCACTTTAACGTACAGTGGCACCTTGGCTGTTATGAAGGATTGGTTCGGGGACACATTTTGGGAACTAGAGTCTTTTGCTCAAGCCCTTTAAGTATAGTACTGGCATATAACCTACATTATTTCTATATTATATACAATACCTAATACCATTCAAATTCTATGTAAAGTTGTTTATACTTTATCACTTAGAGACTAATGACCCCTCAAGTCTGTATATACTTATAAAGAATTTTCCTCAAATAGTCCCATCTAAAGTTAATTGGATCCCTCTCTGGTGTCTGAAACCCTTAGATATGGAGAAAATTAAGGCAGCCTGCATCTGAGCCATGTCCCTTCCATCTCACCAATTGATACCTAGACTAGGGTTAGAGGAACTTTCCTCATGTCAGCTCTAAACTTTCTGCTTAAAGCTCTTCAGAAATGGTACATTTCATCTTGTCTTTTTCATCACCGTTCAATTTGACTGACTTCCAAACATTTCATTTTTACCATTGGGACATGAATTATCAAATGCAAGGATCTCTTCTATATCATTGTATGATATTGCTTCCCCAATATCTTAGATGTTGTTTAGTAGATAATAGTAAAGAAGGCTAAAAATAGCATACAAGCTGAACCTGCCAGTTCTGATTAGATTCAGTGAGGCACCTAATGTTTCTGGGTCATGCTTCTGATGGAGTCAGTCCAGGGAAGCCCACTCACTCCCTTTTGTCAGTGTAAGCTGATGTATAATGCTCTGTTCTCCCTCACCCCTTCAAAAAACATACTGTGGTGTAAGTGCTTTACCACTGAGCTAGCTCATCACTAGCCCTTGTGTTTTGGTTAGGTTTTGTTTTGGTGCTAGTGATACAAAGGTAACTAATACAGGGCAAAGTCCTTGCTCTCAAGGGATTTCCATCATAAACGGGCAGACAAGAAATGAATAATGACGTTAGCTACACTTACGCAGTTGGGCATGGTGGTGCACACCTATAATTAGAGTGTTTGGGGCATAGAGGCAAGATGCTGAGTGTGGGGCCTATGCTGAGCTACACTGCAAGACTGCACCTTAACCCACCCAATAAACAACAAAACAACCACTAATTTGGAAGCAAGCCCAGGCTAGAATACAGAAAAAGTACTGAATAAATGCAAGCTGAGTGAATGAATGCCTTCGGCCAGTGTGAAAACTCTTAAGGCAGCAGCACGGACAGAAGTTGATGCTTCCTTTGGTTGACACTGGGAAAATAGAAGCATCTTACTGCATCCCTGAGCAGTGACCGATGCTTTTCCCTAAGAAGGGAAAATCAGAAGAGAGGCACTGTGGACAGATGATGAATTCATTTCTAAGACAATATATGGGGCATCAAAGTGAAGATTCTAAGAAGCCAGGTGGATGAGTCAAAAGTGTAGAAAGCAAAGCCTGGGCTGCAGTTGTAGATTTTAGTTTATAACTCGTTGGAATAAAGGTGATCACCAGGGATTGGGAACAGAAGCTAAGCACAAACCTTTGGGTACCTACCCAGCGTTGGCATAGGAAGCATGAATAGTAATGCTTCCTGTATGAACAAGAAGATAGATATGATCCTAAGTCTACTTTTCCCCAAGCCCATGCTTTCTGTATGAACCCCATTCCTTTCTTAAATCACACAACTTTCCATGGCTAGAGATGGGTTGAGAAGGATGGCAACAACAGGCAAGGCTTGGAAACAAGAAAACTTGGAGAAAGCCAGAAACGCTAGTCATGAACGTGGGGGCTAAGCTAGAGGGAAAAGGAGTAGGAAAGAAAGTCACAGCCCAGTTGGGAAGATTCAAGCTTTACTTTACCATGAAATACAAATAGACGCTCACTGTTTCCTGACGGTATTAGAACACAAAACAAAGGTACAACCTAAACAACTACCAACAGGGTAAGCAATTCATTGCTGTCTAGTTAAGGAATGGAATTATAATTCATTGGAATGAGGAAATTGGAGTGCCCTCTATCAGAAATCTTAAAGCCACGACAGGGGAAATGAAACATGGGTATCCCAGCTTATATTTTTATTTTTTGAGCTTTTCTTTCTTTGCTTGTTTGTTCTGAAGCACTGGGGATTGAACCCTAAGCCTTGGGCATGGTAGGGAAGCATTCTACCACTGAGCTGCAGTAGGAGGAAGAAGTGAGTGCAGGTGTGTAGCAACATACACACTTTACCCTTTGCAGCTTTTCTGTGAATCTAAAAATAGGCCCAGTTGAAGGGAGCAGATGTGGACTAGAAAGGCCGCAAATCCAGTGTACTCATGTATGAATCCTCAAATATAATATAAAGTTATCCCCAAATAAGAAATGTATTTAAAAAAAAAAACATAAGCTGAGAACTGGTGTAGCTCAGTGGTGTGAATTTGCAAATGTATGCATGCCCTGGATTTGATCCTCAGCCCTATGGGGGGGGGTAGGGGAGGAAGGGGAACAGTATGAGCAACCTGAACTCAAGAGAAAACACATAAACTGCAAAGGGATTGATGCCACACAAGAACACTGATGAGAACTCTCACTTAAAGCATGCGAAACAATACTAGATGTTTATAGATACAAAGCACATATTTAATGAAGAGAAGTCCATTCATAGGAATGATAAATGTTTCATTTAAAATAGTAAAGGGAAAAAAGAGTATTATGTATTCAATTAAACTAATATGACAGACAAATGTTTTAAAAAGTTAACTTTTTTCTTTTACATGTACGTGTTGTGTGTATCTCCATATGGGTTTGTACCTGTTCATACAAGTTTCCTGAGAGCCTGAAGAGTTGGAATTACTGGCAGTTATGGTAATGTGTGCTGTGAACTGTACTTGGGTCCTGTGCAAGAGCAGCAAGTGTTCTTAATTCTGAGCCATCTTTCCAGCCCCAGACTGTCTTTTCACTGTGAGCCCAGTCTTTTCATTTGTAAGACAAGGTCTGATGCACAGCCTAGGCTAGCCCTTTGCTCTAACTGACTTGTCTCTGCCTCTCCAGAGCTGGATTACAGATATGCCTTCACTCCCGCTTCATGCCCTGCTCTTCTTAAAATATCCCCATTTATTATGAAATAAAAGAAAAATATTACCTTTAAAAATAATTTTACCTCAAAGTCTCTGGTCAGCTATTTATGGACTTGCCATTTCCTCATTTTTGTTCTGTTCTTCATTCTGTTCCTCATCTTGCCTTCCCCCAAAACTATGCAGCTTTTCCTTAGATTCACTTCCCCAGATTCTCTCACAGCCAACGATGGCCACACGATGCAATTCTTCTAATCTACATGTAAGCCAAATCCTGCAGAGGGCTTGGAGGAGGGAAAGATGATTCTCTATCACAGTAGACTGTCTTCCCTTCTAGCCTTGGGCTCAGGGGGGATGCTTGCACGTTGGTTCTCATCTTGCAAGCACACGCTAGCAAACCAGGGACAAAGATGAGCAGAGTTATGGAGACCAGAGTGTCCACTGACTATCGCCCACATTGCTTTACGAGGAAAGCTCACCCTTAGTCAGTATTAGATACTGTTAATCGTAGTTACAGCTGAAAGTATTCCTGGCTTACCTACATAGTGGTCAGCATTGGAGGCGGCTATTGACTGTGTTGTTTCTACTGCTCTTGTGTAAGGCCTGGCTTAGAAAGGCCCATCCCCTTCCTCCATTCTTCTCCCAGAAGCAGCAGTCAGACCCAGGCAGGACTTGCACTGAGAACTGGGGAAATCCATCACTTCTTACTATCTATCTTCGGTTATATGTCTGTCTCAGGCTGAAATGTGAGCATGCTTCAGACTAAAGCTATTTACATTTTTAATTCAAGGGGGGCAAATGGAGACAGCTTTCTGTACCAACTTCTACAAGCTTTTAGATTTGAATTGGGGAACTCTAAAACACACATAATAGAAATTATTTGCGAATATCACAGTTTTTTTTTTATAGACTTCTGTCCTTTACAAGCCTCGTATGGTGTGCATGTGATGTCTAAAATGGGCTACCAGTACCTCTTGACATCTAAGTAGATTATATTATTCCACTTTTGACACTCTTTCTCTCACCCTTAATCATTGATATGGCTTTGGTAATGGATGTAATTGAACTTACATATATTTATTCTGTGCTTACAAATGTTTTGGCCACTGCTTTAATTGGTTTTGATAGAGTGAGCTTGAAGCCTTGGGTATACAAAGCAATTAAAACCTTGTGGCATTTTGCAGCAGTCACTGAAGCATCATAAATTTTTGATTGGTTATGTGATGTACATATTTACTGAACACAAGCAGTTATGATTTATGTGCGTGCAGCTGGGGGTAGCCAAGAAAATGCAAATCCCTTGGGGTGAAGGGGGAGCACGTAATATGTTCAGGCATTGCTCTCACAGCTAAGTGTTGAATCAAGCTGGAAAAGAAAGGTAAATTTATCTCCCTCCCTCTGTAATAGCCACAAGTTTGCCTATTCCACATCTTTAGCTAAGAGATTTTAAAATGAGTTTTGTATTATTTTCTGGGTATTCGCTGATTCCCTTGTGACAGAATTGGTTAGTATGTTGCTGCTACATTTAACTTCAGAACATCTCTTTTGTTCTATTCTGGTGGGGTTTTTTTGTTTTGTTTTGTTTTTGTTTGTTTTGTTTTTTTGTTTGTTTTGTTTTGTTTTAATGGTTTGCTTTTTTGAGACAGAGTTTCTCTGTCCCTGGCTGTCCTAGAACTCACCCTATAGTCAAAGCTCAGAATACTGGGGTTAAAGGTGTGTACCTTCCAGCTACTCCAAAGCATCTTAAGTCTATGGATTTAGGATGAAAACAATGTGAAACTGCAATTTTGACCCTGTGCTTAAATGCTGAAGCAAAGATTCTTTGAAGCTAACTCACATTATGGGTTCATCAGCATCTTCTTTACAAAGCCCTGTGACTATGATTCTAGCTTAATCTGATCAGGGCAGAGATTAATCATGGTAGGGAAAAGCAAAAACATGTAGAATGTATCTTTGCAGACTGTATGGGACTCCGTTACAAAATAGTGGATCCTTTTACAATGAGCAGAGGAGATTACAATGAACTCAGTGGCCTTTTCCCCAGAAAGCTGTCTGAGAAGGCCAGCATGTCCAGCCCGCTGGTTTTCTTTTTGGCTTCCTTTGTGGCAAGGGACTCAGAGGAAGCTTTAGCCTGACACCTTGACTTTTCCTATAGAAGGGCTCTGCATATCTCCTCCTGTACTTTGGCTTCTTTGGAGATTCAGAGAAAGTTTATAAGTGAGAAGTGGCTTGAGTTGCTGAGCCAGGAGGGGTGGAGAAAATGGCCCTTTGCTGACTCTTTCTAGAGGTTCGTGATGCCCTAGTGTCATTCATGGATGGAGCCATAAAAGAACAAAATCAGGCTTAATTCTGAAAAACATCCATGAAGTCTCCAAGTCCCCCATACGTTGACTGGACAGCAGTGAGTGTCAATGGCAAAGGGCGGCATTTTTCCATGCCCGTGCGCTAATGATGGACATATCCTTTTCCTAATTGTGGCAAACAGATGAAAAATACTTATCTTCTTCATATTGGGAGGGATGGGCAAGTGAGCCCAGGGTCTCAGTTTTAGCAGCTGTTATGTAGACCCTCATCTAGTATTCCCATTTAGGACCCGGATCTTCCATCTGCTCTTGGTTTACCAAGAAGGAAAATGGCCGAACTCCATTAGCTGGTTGACAGTGAGCTCAGTCCCCCTTCCCTAGTCCCACCTTGTTAGTTTCCAGTGCAGACAACCTGAGTGTAGTAAGACGCAACAAACCCTCACAGGCCTCAAGCAATGAAGGAAAGCTTAAAAAATTCCCTGCCATGGAGGCTAATTGTGCTCTTTTAATTAATTGCTCCAATTAGTCCCACTCTTCTCAGCTACACTACTCTATAACCCTGCCATCTGGGATACTTCTGGAAGTGCCAATGACAGTGATGGTCAGATACTCATCAATTAAAACTCTTACTATGTGCAATTAGCCTCTCCTCTGGGTTTAATGACTGTCCTGAAGAGTGTGGCAAGTAGCATAGAGAAGGCCTGGCACTATTTTGTGGAAAAGCAGCATTTGTGTTTTCATTCCTATCATTTTGGAAGCAGAGAAGTTTTATTATAAAGTAAATTATCTGAAACAGTACAATAAGCAATGCTTTACTCTGCATATAACCTGAACAGGCTCTTTATTATATTTTTCCTTATTACATTTTAACAAACAAATAACACAAATATCAATAGACAATAGGCAGTTAAGAAAAACTGGATTTCAAACACCTCAACTAAGCATCTTTAACACTTGTGATTATCATATTCGTTCATTTATTACATCTAGGATTTCTTTGGATTATTAGTATTCAGCTGGCCTGCTCTTGGGGTTGTGACAGAATATGTCCTCAGCTGCAACCACTAAGAGCACCATCTGTGCACATTCACTACATTCCCTTTGAAAAGGTCCCTGCCCACTTCCTCCCATCTCTCTCTGTCTGTTAGCTCCTCTCTCTCTCTCTCTCTCTCTCTCTCTCTCTCTCTCTCTCTCTCTCTCTCTCTCTCTCTCTCTCTCTCTCTCTCTCCTTCTCTGTCTGTAACCCCTTTCCTTCTCTTCTGACATTCCTATTTCCCTCCTGTTTGCCCTCCTTTTCCCATTCATTTTTCCCCAATAAAAGTCTCCTCCACACAAGCTCTGTTGCATGGAGTCTTTCTCTCACTTGATGCTTTTTAAAATTACAGCAAGTATCACAAAAAAAAAAAATAAAGATGAAGTTAGCTAGCTTTGGGTGTAAATTGGGACCCGTGAAACTTTTTTTTTCTCAAACATGTTGCCTTTTTTCTTGGATAGCCCACAATTTACAATTAAGTTTGCTTCCACATAAAGCTAAGACAGTATGGTTATTGAATAATTAGAATTATTTCTACTATGACACAGCCATTAAATTTATGCGAATTATTACCAGAATGCAGAAAACATTAAGTACATAACTTAAGCATGTTCACAGAGTCAGGGACAGGTCCAGAAGTAAACCATGTCTAGTGGTCCTGAAGTCTCCCTACATCATCTCCATTCTTTTCTTTAAGGCAACCATTTGGTGAACTCATCCACTGGCATCCATCTTTCCATTGGTGTCTCTTGAGTGATGAGTACTGATCCTCAACCCTTCTCGAAAGTAATTTTATTTTTACTCTGGTGCTCTTTAAATGTTTTTTCTCTCTGTATCTCAGGAATTTTATTATTTCAGGCCAAAGCAAGGATTTCTTCATTTTATGCAGAGTTCATGGAATGTCTTGAATCTGAGGATTGTTGCTTTTCCTTAATTTAGAATGTTCTCAGCCATCTTGACTCTATCCATTGGCCTCATTCTTCCTATCTTTACCTCCGGGATCTCAGAGGTATCTCTGAGAAGCAGAGGGATCTCTGCTTCTTCTGCCCTCCTACTTTCTTTAAGGATGTATTTCCCAACCGTTTGTGTCCCTACACTTCCGTGTGATTTGCATTTGCTTCCCTGTTCACTAGTTTTCCACCCTGTCTCTCTTGATCTGTGTACAGACTACTCTAAACCAGTGGCCCTCAGCCTTCCTAATGCTTCCATCCTTTAACACACTTCCTCATGTTGTGGTCATCCCCAACCATGCAATTATATTCATTGCCACTTCATTGCTGTAATTTTTGCTACTGCTATGAATTGTAATATAATTATCTAATATGCAAAATATTTGTATGTGACCCTGTGAAAGGTTCCTTCAACACCCCAAAGGGGTTGCGACCCACAGATTGGAAACCACTGCTGTAAACAGATGCCATGCTCATTTGCTTAGTATGTTTTTCAACCATAGAACTTTTACTCAGGTGTTTTTTAATTTTATATGTCCTTAAAATAATTTCTATTTTGAGCTCAATTCACAATCTAGTTTTTTTATTTCATTGTAAAAGTCAGCAAAGTTTTGTTACTATGTTGCGCTTCCTTGCTATATTATGCCAGAGAAAGTTAGAAATACCAAAATGATAGATGAAATCCTCTTGAATTACTTTCTACTCTATTTTTTGAGAAGTTCTCTCAGTGGACTTGGCGCTTACCATTTCAGCTAGACTGGCTGGCCAGTGTGCCCCCAGCATCCTCATGTCTGCCTCCCAGTGCTGGGAGTAAAAGTACGTCCCACTATGCTTTGGCTTTTTTTATGGGCTCTGGGATCCAAACACAGGTCCTTAGGCTTGAATGGCAAGCACTTTACCAACTGAGCCATTTTGCAATTCTGTCCTTTTTCCTTAAAAAAAAATTATAGCATATGCTGAAATGGAAAGTATACAAACACATATGACTCTCTCACCTAGTTTTAACAACTCATCATAAAGCTAGTTCATGCCCCTGGGATAGGTCTGAACTTGCTGATAGGATGCTTTTCTCAGCCTTGATACAGGGGGGAGGGGCTTGGTCCTGCCTCAACTTGGTATGCCAGACTTTGTTGACTCCCAAGGAAAGCCTTATCCCCTATGAGGAGTGGCTAGGTGGCTGGAGAGAAGATGGGGAGTCTGGGGGTGGGGTGGGGAGGGGAGGGAGAGGGAACTGGGATTGATATGTAAAATGAAAAATAAATTATTTAAAATTTTTTAAAAAATGAGGCAAAAAACAAAAAAAAAACCCCTCATCATTTAGTGACTTTGAAGTTCGTTGCTGGTGAATCTGATATCTGGATCCACTTCTGATCTTTCTCCACTGTCTGATCTTCCTGTAGTCTCTTGCTCTTGTCTTCTTGATATTATTTATTGTATTTTAGAAATTATGTTGAATAATCATTTGTAGAAATAACACAGGATACTTGGGAGACTTTCTTCCTGCAGGAGGTTTTCCATTTTCTTTAGTTACATGCCGCTTGTGCATCAGTAGTCACCATAATCTATTTCCAGGTATGAAGATAGTCCCAGCCTGGAATTCTTGCAGGTGTCTGTCTGCCTCTGGGTCAACCTGCCCATGCTCTCTTACCAAGCTTGTGAACACAGCATTTGTGTCTTGATGTTATCAAGAGGGCTGCTTACCCTCTTGGCTGCCTCTTCCTAAGCTGGCAAATGTCCTCAAAGTTTAACCCAGCATTTGATACTATCACAGGCAGGGTACAGCATGGCTAGAGTCCATCTTCAGAGCAATGCACTGGTATCATATCCCAGATAGCTCCAACTGCCTCAGGTCTCTCCATAGCAAATACTCCAGGTTTCCCTGGGGTTAGTAGTAACATCTCCAGTCACACCTCTTTCAGGCTTACTTCCCTGCCTTGGTGCTGGCTATCCAGGTTCAAGATGGATTCCAGGAGTAGGCTTATCTTCCCATCACTACAAGGCCACTGTGCATCTCTGTGCTCTGCAAACTAGCTGCCACATCCACATAACCACTGGGCTACAGTGCAGGGCACCAAACAGGGATGCATCGGATGACAGGCTTGGCTTTGCTTTCTGTTTGTTGTTGTTTGTCTTGTTTTCCTGCTGTATTGTAGAGGGAAGTGTACCAGGTTCTCTCATTAGCCATCTTGCTGATACCGCTTTCTTAACCTTTCACCCCCAGGGTGGAAGAGGCTTCCTACTACTGTTCATTTGTGAGAAAATTCAGGCATGACCTGAAGGCCAGCCCACCTGGCACACTGGACTTCTAAATAATAAGCGTGGCATATCATGCTCCCAAGTACTTCCAGAAGTCAGAGGACTGAATTCTGAAGCAGTGTGGGTAGCTAGTAGCTGGCCTGCTGATGAGTGTGCATTCTGTCTCCTTTTACGTGCTAAGAGACCCTGGAGGTGTGAGTGTTCATTGTCCAGTATGAGGTAATGTGCTAGCCAATCCCAGTCGGTAAGTTTCCACTCTGTGAGTAGTGTTCACATACAGTAAAGGAGGTGCCCTTCCCTGAACCGTCTCCAGAGCTGTTCATCTCTGCGCCCCTTACTGACCCACCTGCAGCCATTGTGGTCTTGTCTGGGGGATGCCCTGGTAATGTCAACATATTCCTTTTGCCTTTTTAATTCTTTGGTCACTGTTGATGAGCTCTTCCTATCTCAACCCTACCTTAAAGATCTAGGGTGGTTACTCATCTACCGCTTAGATTTTGCTGTAGTATGACAGTACTTTTGCACAGGAGAATCCTTATTATCCTCAGGGAGAATATTGTCTTGACAAGGGATAAAGGCTGCTTCCTATGAGAAATCACAAAGACATGTTATTTGTCAAACTAAATGATTTGAAGGAGAGGGAAAAAAGAAACCGATTAAGGGAAGGACCCCTGACTCGCTGTGTCTTAGGGTAGAGTTGAGGCAAGTCAGGCAATGAGGAAAGTGCAGAAGAGTAGGTCATCCTGGGATAGAGATAGCAGAGGAGCAGGGATGTGAACTAGGAAGTTTCAGGGGGAATCTTCATGTAAAGTTACCTTTAAATTATTTCTAGTTAAGTAACAACACATATGAGTAGCTTTGTCACTCTAGTGCATGTCCTGGAAAAACTTCAAAGCTTGCAAACACTTTCAAACTATTTGATGTGGTGGCATTTTCAAATTCACTTAACATGTTAGAGCTTGCTGGTCCATAAGCTTGCACCTCGTGGGAAATTGCCCTGTCATTCATTGTAAACAAGCCTTGTCCTTACCAGCATCACTCACAGACAGCAAATTGAAAGCTCTGCAAAGGATAATAGTCAAAAAGCTAGTGAGCTGTTACATAATTTCTCAGTGAATAATGATACAAGATGGCTACTATAATAAGTTGCTCTTCTTGAGCCAGGGTGTGGCTTGTACTATGGGGTGGGGGGAGGCTATTGAAGCAAGTTAGGAGACAGAAGGTAGAGTGTGACACCGGTTACTCAGGTATGGATTATTCATGGCTAATTATATGGGGTTGGGAGGCTGTGCTCAAGCCTGGTGCTATAGAATCAGCATGTCCTTCTGTTCCGTGCGTGCTCTCTTGACATGGTAGATGGAGAAAGCATTGAGTCTGGACACAGATCTGAGGTAGTCCGCTTGTGGCTGTTCATTCTAAAACAAAGAACAAGACCTCTTGGGTTTTGCTCCCTCAGTCACATGTTAGGAAGAATAATGCAGACTCTCTTACTAAATCACAAGGATGACTTAGGTATGGGTACTTAGAACTGCGTGACGATTGCAGCTTGTCTCTTGAAAAAACAGCTGCTAACTGCCCTAAGGTGTGTGAGCCACTGTGCTTGGGCAGGTTATAAAATGTCCCTGAGAGAGAGATAGTGGACATGTAACTATGCTTCTAGACGGGAGCCCTGTGACAAGAGACAGTCATGTCATTTCCTTCCTTGTTTTTATTTTACTTTTCACTTTCTGATTGCCACTCCTGAAGTTCTGGCACCCGGCCCCTGGAGGATTTGTATTCATTACACGCATTCCCCACATGACGCCCTTGACTCTGTGCCAGAGGTGGAAGTTGAAATCAGTAAATGCTTTCTTTATTTGCGTTATAACTAAGTTTCATTTCCTTCCTTCACTTACATCCGGGAAAGTTCATAATGTATACATTGCATTAAGTGTACATAAAATAACAAGTGGTTACTTGCAAATGCATTCCCCCATCTCCTTAGAGCCTTATTAGCAATTGGTAATCTTAAAATTGCCTTTCCTAAGCAGGACTCATTGGGTATTCCTTGAACCCCTTCTGTTACAGGTTCTGGTCTTGAACACTTTGCTATAAAATTAATAGAAAAGTTGCTGAAAGGGAGGAAGGTCCCCTACACCCTTCTAGCTCCCCTTAGCTACAGCAAATGCCAACAAATGCCAAAATCTGTCCAGAAGTCACATTATTTAGTCTGGGAATAATAGTCTTTTGCAGTTTGTTCTTACTGTGTCACCCAGCCCTAGTAATAGTAGGCTTGATGCCCTGCATACTGATTATTTTGTTGTTCTAAAGGTTGCATTAGCCACGGGACCCCTGTGTTCCCAAATACTCACACATTCCCAGAAAGGGGACAGCAACTAATACCATCTTTTTACCTATCCCTATAGACAAAATAAACGTTACCTATCCCTTTCTATGGTTTGTTTGTTTGTTTGTTTTTGTTTTCTTCAAGCCTTCACTCCTCTAGACCTTGCCATCCTATTTTCTCAAAGGGAACTCTTACTTCCTGGAATTGAAGAGTACTTTAAGACTTTTATTTTAATTCAGATGTGAGGGACATTGAAGTCTGATCTCCTTTTCCTAAACTCAGGCAAAACAATACAACAGTTTTGACCTGCACTGTTCATTCCATTACATATTTTCAACTATAACTGTGCAAAACAAATGTAAATAATGAAATTGCAAATCTCAGAGTTTATTTTGGAGTTTGAATGTAGGTAATGAAGACTCGGCAGCCAAGGCAAAAAACAAACAAACAAACAAAAACCAGCGCCGGAGATCACACTGGATTGTTTAATTTAAGCAGAGTTTGGTCAAGCAGGTCATAGCTGACTGGAAGCAATGAATTCCACAAGTGGAACCGTGCTTGCCCCATGAGAAGTCAGTTCAGGCTGGCATAACAAATACTAACAAGCAAGTAGTTTAAGCCACAGACATTCAGTCTTCACAGTTCCAGAGGCTGGAGGCCAAGGTCAAGATACTGGCTGATTTATTTATTGTAAGGAATCAGTTCCTGACTGGCAGCCCACACAGCCTTCTTGCATGACTTTCTTTCTTGTATGGGCATGGACAGACAGCAAGGTTTTCTGAGGCCGATCTTACGGGAGTCCTAACCTGAGTGTGGGACCAACTTTGTGACCTCACCCAGTCCTAATTACCTTCCAAAGGTCCCATGTGCAAATGCCATCAGTTTGCATTCCAACCCCATTACGTGGACTTGAAGGTTACACAGCTCAGTCCATAGCACCTTTAAAAAAAAAGATACCAGACTCAGTCAAAAGAGAAAGTGATTGCTTGATAGAGAGGGACCTGAGAAAAACTATCCTAATTTTATTTTTTAATATTAGCCATTTAGTGCTAAGGTATGTCCCTCTGTGGAAGTCAGTAGATTTGAGGGCATCATGATTACTAATATTCATAGTTATAGATCTAAATCTTCCATGCCCTTTGTCTAAGAATGCAGGAAAAAGTGGGATCAGTTTTTAGAATGTGTTTGTCAATGTTCTTGAAGTGTTAGCATGCCTGCTGGTTTCAATCATTTGAAAGATCTACATAGGTGGAATGATAAATCTCATGCATTAGCAGACATTTAATAAGTATTTTCTAGGGTCAGTCAATGCGACGCCATTCTCAAAGAAACCTTGTCCTTAACGGAATTATGCAGGAGATAACAAAAATTTAATGTTGATATTTTAGCCATCAAGAACAATCTATTAGGCTCTTTGCTACCCAGAGCCAAGGTTGAAGAGAATTCATTACAGATCTTTCTTATCCAAAATTTGGTGTGTGATGAGGCTTATTGCCATTTAATTAAAAAGGTACTAGAAGGGTTTAGATTTCCATAGAAGGGAGGACTTTAGTTTGACCACAATTCTTGCACCTTGGCACGGACTAGTGATTTCCCAATGTGTGCCCTTTTATTCTCAGCTCCTACTCTTCCTATTAATAGCCATTTGCTCGTGATTGCAGTAGCCAGATTTTCCTTATGCCTGTGTACTTGCCAAGCAATCAGCATCCATCTCCACAAAATCGTCTGTATTGCAAAAGGTCCAGGTTGCTTGAAGTCAAATGGCCCTAATTCCTTTAATCAATCCCTACCATAGTCATAGCCCTGCCAATGGGACCATAATAATTAAAATTATTTGGCAAAGCCTTGCTTCCTCTGGGTAGTATTTGGAAAGGAACAGTGCAGGAGCTGATGAAGTCTGGATTGGATGTGTATTGTTGACATGGACAAGGCCACATCAAGGTCTCCAGTGCCTAAGATCCATGTGAATGGCAATGCTTTCCCCAGGTCAGGCTTGGGGACTTGACAAACCCTTCCTCTGGTCCAAGTGGTGTTGATAGTGTGTACAGAAACTATGAACCACAGCTTTCTTTCTGTGCAGATTACACATTGGGACTGTTGCCCTACACAGACCCCCTACTGTGATCGGCTAAACCTGCCTCCTTGTTCAGCTGTGCACAGTAAATCCACTTCCTATTCAGCTTTATACAATAAACTCACCTCCTTGATTTACACATTTAAAATAAACTGAGGTTCTATATTGCTACTGTAGTTGGTGCATTTCCGTTAGAACACACGGCCCACCGGATCCCAGATTTACTGAATGGGTGCCCTTTCTTCATTTCTTCATTGCCCCTGTTAGGTTTCCAGCACCAATTCACACAGGATGCAACCAAGCCATGCAGTATTCAACAGAACAGTGAGCCTATATCTTTCTAATTCTCTTTTTATATATACCTCCATGTCTGCTATGTGCTTTCTTTAGGTATGTTAAGATCTTTGAGGTCTTGTCTCAACTGGCTGGCAGTAGTGCCTGAGGTTATGTTAAGGTAACATTGCAGGCTGTGGTTATGGGCCCTTTCATCCTGCTTTTAGGTGGTGACTTGCAGACCGAGTCCCTTATATCTGTGTACTTGAAAGGTCTGTGTCTCTCCAGTAACCCCAAGTCACCACATGCTGGTAACTTCATGGAGCATGAGTTATACTTCATGGATCAATTCTGTTGGGAAATCCTAGTACTATGTCTAAAATACAAGGTCTCAAGTTCACCTACTTTTCTAGATTGTCACTCTATCCCGAATCTCCAATTTTATTCATTCTAACCCCGTGGTAGTAATTAGAATTTCCTACTCACCACTAGATATTTAGCAAGGCCATTAGTAGAGTAGGAATAGTCTTTTTTTTTTTAGGAATGTCCATCCCCTTGGGAGATAACAAAATCAGAGGATACTCAATTCTTTACAGGTATTGCATTTGCATATGACCTAAGCATATTTTCCCTTATACTTTAAATAGCCTCTTTTATAATGCCTAATTGAACATTAATTCTGTATAAGTATTTGAAATAATGCACTGTTTAGGAAATAATGTCAAAGAAAGGCTGTTGGTGTCTAATACAAATGCATTTTTTCCAAATATTTTGATCTGTTTTGTTGAGATAGTGGACTTGGGACCTATTTAGGGCCAATGGTGCATGTAGTTCAGGTCCAGAGCTGTAACAGTTAATTAAGGATGAGGGTCAAATAATGAACCACAGGGGGAGATACAGCCTGTCTGACATTGAGTATTTAATAATTTCATAATCAACATCCTTATTTATCAGTGTTTTGCTGTCCTGTATCAGGAGTGCCTGGCTGGTGTTGAACGGGAAAGGCACTGAAGAATGGTCAAGTTGCTGTCTTATTGGCTTTGGCAGAAGTGGAACCATAGCCAGGCTGAGTGGGACAGCTGTTTACCCTTGAATGCACTCCTGGTAACTAGCATCAGGGGCCTTTCTGTGTTATCTGGAAGTAGATACCCCAGTGGAGTTCATCTGTGAATGGGCAATGCCAATTTGCTTTGGTGTTGGTGCTGTTTGGTTATTGTGTGTATGTAAATGATTCTACTGTTTTAACCTAAATAGCTGTTACTCATAACAATGTCCAACTGTAGATGTCTGTTAAACCCAATTGGGTCATGACTTCAGTTAGTTCCTTTGTTTCTTTGTTAAGTTTCTGTCTGGTGGTGAGAGTGGGGTGTTGAAATCTCCCATTATAAGTGTGTGAGGTTTTATGGATGATTTGAGTTTTAGTAATGTTTCTTTTACAAATGTGAGTGCCTTTGTATTTGGGGGCATAGATGTTCAGAATTGAGACTTCATCTTGATGGATTTTTCTTGTGATGAATAAGAAAGGGGAGAAGTAGAGGGGAAAGGAGGATGTGAGGGAGCAGGAAGATTGAGTCAGGGGAAGAATAGAGGAGAGCAAGAAAAGAGATACCATAATAGAAGAGCCATTATAGGTTTTAAGAGAAATCTGGCACTAGGGAATTCTGGCACTAGGGAAATGTCCAGAGATCTACAAGGATGACCCCATCTAACAATCTAAGCAATAGTGGAGAGGCTACCTTAAATGTCCTTCCCCTATAATAAGATTGATGTCTACCTTAGATGCCATCATAGAGACTTCATCCAGTAGCTGATGGAAGCAGTAGCAGACACCCACAGCTAAACACTAAGCCGAACTCTTGGAATCCAGTTGGAGAGAGTGAGGAGTGATGAGCAAAGGAGTCAAGATCAGGCTGTGAAAACTCACAGAAACAGCTGACCTGAACAAGGGGAAGCTCATGGACCCTCAGTCTGATAGCTGGGAAATCAGCACAGGACCAATCCATACCCCCTGAAAATGGGTGTCAGTTAAGAGAACTGGGCAATCTATGGGGCCTCTGGTAGTGGATCAGTATTTTATCCCTAGTATAGGAATGGACTTTGGGAGACCATCCCACATAGAGGGATACTTTCTCAGCCTAGACACATGGGGAGGGCTTAGGCCCTGCCCCAAGTGATGTAACAGATTTTGAAGATCCCCCATGGAAGGCCTCACCCTTGCTGGGAAACAGAAAGGGGATGAGTTAGGGGATTGGTGGAGGGGGCAGGAGGGGGGGAGGAACTGGGATTGACATGTAAAACAAGCTTGTTTCTAATTTAAATTTAAAAAAATGTTTAAGAAGCTCAAAACAAAACAAAAATCCAAGAAACAAACTAACAGAAAAGAATGTCCAACTAGCCAACTAGCCAGGCAGTGGTGGCCCATGCCTTTAACCCCAGCATTTGGGAGGCAAAGGCAGATTGAACTCCATGAGTTGGAGGACAGCTTGCTCTACAGGGCAGGTTCCAGGACAGCCAGGGCTATTATGTAGAGAAACTCTGTCTCAAAAAAGACAAAAACAAAAACAAAACAAAACAACAGCAAAAATAAACAAACACATGAAACAAACAAACATAAGTCCTGACTAGATAATCTGTACCTACATAAATGTGAAGTACTTTATATCCCAAAGCAGACATTTTTTGTCTGTCTGTCTGTTTGTTTGTTTGTTTGAGAAAGGGCCTTTCTAGGTAGCTCTGTCTGGCCTAGAGAAAACTATCTATATAGATCAAGCTGGCCTCCAACTCTTAGAGTTTCTTCGATCTCTGCCTCCTGAGTGAGTGGTGGGATTAAGGTCCCAGCCCTTAGATAGACATTTGAAAGCTCATGCTGGGAACTGGAAATGGAATAAGATATAGGAAATCCATGCTCAGTTGGCACATAATTTGTTTTGAAAAACTAGTTCTGGTGGCTATTGCAACACCATGAATGGACAGGGTGCCTAGCCTGCTGGGGTGTTTCAGTTCTGTACTGCAGTCTCTAGACTCCATTTCCTATCTCTTCCCTCCCATTTTCAATCCTCTTTGTCACTGGCATTCCCCAGTGCTTTCATTTCCCCCCTAGCTTGCTGGATACTGGATTATCAACACAGAGTTTTCAGTAGCTCAGCTCAATCCCAGGAAGTAATTCAGAGAACATGTTTCAGTAAAGCCAACATGGAGTCACCTCTGACCTGCCGTGTTATCATGTCTGACTCAGTTCCAGAAGAGAGAACCACCTCCTGTGACCTCTTCCCCTGTATTTCAGGCCATAAATAGGTGCTAGGGCCCTGCCAAGTCGGGTTACTGTGGCTCATAAGGGACTGTCAGTTCCTTACAAACATTGCAGAGCCGCAAAATGACCATGCCACCCAAGGTGACTCACAACATCTGTTCCTCTTAAACAGGGAATGTGAGCAGTGTCACCTCTTGGCTATTTATCATGATAATGTAATTATGAGCTCTTTCTCTTGATGATGGCCCAGAGAAGTCCTTTGGAACCAAAGAGGGCATCTGAAAACTAATGCTAGCTTACCTACCCAAGACAAGAGGCAGTGAGAGCTGAATTTCCAAACAGTTTTATTATATTATATGTTATTTATTTACTTATTTATTGGGCAAGGAATATAGGGCCTTACAACGTGAGTCTGGCTAGCCTGGAACTCAGAGATCTTCCTGACTCTTCCTCTTAAGTGCTAGACTTAAAGGGATATGCCCTCATGCTCAGTTACATATATATATATATATATATATATATATATATATATATATATACACACACACACACACACACACACACACACACATATAGAGAGAGAGAAAAAGAGAGACAGACAGACAGACAAAAACAGACAGAGACAGAGAAAGAAAGACAGAGTAAGGCAAGTCATTTTAATAAATTTGTTCATATCATTATGGAGTATGATGATATATTATTTGTGATTTATTAAAGCTTGCCTGAGGATTCAGAAAGCAAAGAGCAAAGTCAGTCTCAAGCTATAGAGATCAGGCAGTGGTGTTACACACCTTTAATCCCAGCAGCCAGAAGCTAGGACTCAGGATTAAGAGGTAGACAGATCTGTGTGAATCCAAGGCCACCCAGATCTACCCAAGTTTGATCCAGTCCTAAAGAGAAACAGCTCACACAAAGACGATCGCAGCATCTGAGATCACACGCCTTTAATCCCAGCACCAGGGGAGTATAGGAGCAGGGTCTTCGCTAGTCAGTGTCAGGATTCTCCAGCCACGTTGAAGATAGGAAGATATTGAAGTCTCAGGATTCTCCAGCCACTCAGAGGAGAGGCAGCAACAGTCAGAGGCTTGGTGAGAGCTTGTGGAGACAGGATCAGCCCTTTCAGTATGAGGTAGAGTAAGAGCTGCTTTGCTTTTCTGATCTTCAGTTTGAAGTTTGAACCTAAATATCTGACTCTGGGTCTTTTATTTTTCCTGCTACAGTGGAGCCTTACAAAGCCAAATTTCTGCAGGGGAGACTGAAACTTAGCTCAGGCAAGGATTCAAGTGCAGTGTTGAGTTAGAATTCTTTTGTGAGAGACCTCAGCCTCTGATCTTAACACCTTTCATGGATTTTGCAAGACCTACCACTCCCACAGATCTGCTCAGATTATGGAGAATAATCCTGGTTATAAAATACACCAGCTATGAGTGTTAAACATATATACAAAACACCATTACAGCAATATTTAGGCGAGTGTCTAAATAAACCAAGAGCCACTATAGGGTAAGCAAAGTTGACACATAAAACTATGCCACTCCTGTATTTGAAAGAAGTAATCTGAATTATTTGTCTTGTTATAGGAGAAGGATTCTAGTGAAGGTCACTAGTCACCACCAAACCCCTCAGGGTTCTGTGTTCATCTATTGAGTGCTTGGAGTCCTGGGCTTTGGGGACACATCACGAAGCTGCCACATTTGTTTTTAGACTACTGCCTTTGCTGGCACAATCTGCTTGGCCTCCCTTATTCTAATCTCTTTCCCTAGTTTGTTCAAGTGTGTGCATATTTCAACCCTCTGGAACACCCAAAGCAGGATAAAAAACGATTCATCTTCAATTTTACCTGAAAGTACAGCCTATGACATATTACGTTTTACAAGATTCTCGGCATGGGGTGGGAGGTTCTGTGGTGACACAAGTTTGGGAAACGTTGCTTATCAGCCCTTCCTTTGGAAGATTTACCATCAATCATATTAAAGGCATCGACATCCCGTAACAAAGAGAGCTATCCAGACTGAGTTTTGACTTTGTATTTCCCAGACCCCTAACTGTGAAAACACTCCCTTTATCTTTCTTTTCAGTGTCCCACAAATTTGCAATTTAAAGTTTCTCCAAAGCTCACTGACATTTATCAATCCCTGAATTCAATCTCAGCTGTCTGTTCCTCTGGTCACTGTTTGCTTTGATTGTTGTAACTGTTAGCTGGGTTGTAGAGCAACTTCTCCCAGTACTTAGGGGCTTCAAATCACAGCTATTTATTATACCTTTTTCCAAAGTCTATAGTTCCTTGGGTGATTCTGAAGATCTGTGTTGGTCATGATTAATCTCGGCGATGCTTATTCCTGTATCTGTAATCAGCTGGTAAGTAGATTAAGGGTAACTAATTAGTCTAGCCGTTTTGACAGCTGAGATGACTATGCTGTAACCCATATGCCAATAATGTTCTTCTTCTAGAAGGACACCTGGACAGAATCATGAAGCTGATCTAAGTTTCTGTCTTGTTTGTTACAATCAAGTGGTCAGAATAAGTGACTTCAGTGAACTGAGAATAAGAGTGGAGGACATCACAAGTCATGGGGCAAAGTGAGAGGTTATGGGGGATGTTAACGGAGGCCATTAGTGATTAGCATCTAGCACAGCTATTAACTATAAATATGGGCAATAGTACCCCATTGGCTCCATCAGAATTATATTGGAGTAGGAACAATGCAAACCCTGAGAACCCCATCCCCAATAGAGGGCCACAGAAAAGTTGTTATCTATGTTACCGTTCTGTTGATGTGATTAAAAATACTATGATCAAAGAAAATTATAACAGGAAGAGTTTATTTGGGTTTGTAGTTACAAAGGACTAAGAGACCATCATGGAGGGTGGCATGGCTGCAGGTGGCAGGTATGTCCGCTAGAGCAGAAAGCTGAAGGATTTCATCTTCCACTGCAAGCATGAGGCAGAGTGAATTGGAAATAAGATCAGACTACATATTCTCAACCCTTGTTCCTCATCCCCAGTGATACATTTCCACCAGCAAGGCCTCACCTGCCATGCATTCCAAACAGTGTACCAACCAGGGAGCAAGTGTTCAAACCCCTGAGCCTGTGAAGGCCAGTTCTTATTCAAGCTGCCACATGCCATTACCAGGCCCCCATAAGCGCAAGACCACACCATAATAAAAAAGAAATGCATTTAGTCGAACTCCAAATGTCCCTATAGTGTTCCACAGTCTCAACACTGTTTAAAAAAAAATGTCCAAAGTCTTTTCTGAGACTCAAGGTGATTTTGTAATTGTAACCCCTTGTCAAATAAAAAAATCAAATTACATACCTCTGATATATAATGCCATGGAATATACATGTTATTCTAAGAAGAAGGAATGGGGACATAGTACAGAAATACTAGACCAAAGTAAGACTCAACCCTGGAAGGGCTAACCCCAAATCCTATAGCTCTACACCCGGTGTTAAGGGCTCAGGTGGTTCTACCCCTCCAGCTCTGTGACTCTGAGCACTGCTCTGTCTTGGGGTGTTTACACTCCCTGTCCACAGTCTCCTTGGCAGATTTCTCATAGCTCGGGCATCTTGAGGTCTCCACTGCAACCCAAGCTTCACATTCACAGCTTCACACATGGCCTCTCAGGGCCTTCCTGACACACAATGCCTGGCCTCAGTGGCTCTCTAAAGCTGTAGGGAAGAATCTATAACCCTTTCCTCTTGCATCCTCATGTCTCTAAAGCCAGTACCCTGTGATGACACTGCCCAGTGGAGCTGCCAGCTTGGGATGAACCCTGGCCCCCTTGAATCACATTAGTAAGGGTGCTTTTCTTCCCTTGCTTTCTGGGTGCAGAAAACACTTATGCTATCTTTCACAAGTTGGAAGCTTAGCTGGGTGGGGTCTTTCCCTGAGGGGGCCTGTCCCTCTGTGCCTGTGTGGAGCAGACCCTACTTAGTGTTGTTAATCTCGTTAACAATTTCGTCCTCTCTTCTACTATATGTTTTTGCAGAAACATTCATCTTCCAGGAGCTCTTTTACTCAATAGCATGTATATTTTATATTTCTTTCTGCCTCACTTTCTCACTTCCACTATAAACCTAAACAAAAAAAAGTTATCAGTAACAACCAGGGTACAAATTCAACATTATATTGTCTTAAAATGTTTCCTCCAAAGAAATTAGTATATTACTTTTAAAATTAGCCTCCGTAAGCTCTTAGGACAGGAACAGTAGCCAGATTCTTTATAAAAATATCACAAGGATGACCTGTAGCCCAGTTGCTGTTAAAGTCCTTACTTCCCTATGAAATCCGGACCTTTACCGTTCACATTGCTCTCAGACTACTGTCTCCAGACTCCCATTAGGAAAGTCCTTTACAGCACTCAACTGCTTTTCTTATTCCAAGTTCTAAGGTCTTCTAAGTTCTTCCAAACAAAAGTCATGTTCTTCACAGCAACAGCCCACCCTCAGTACCCGCCTCTGTTGCTTTGATAAAATGTCATGACCATGCCAACTTAGAGAAGGAAGAGTTCACTTAGACCTTCAGTTCTAAATGATGGATAGGAGTCCATCGCGCTGGCCAGAGCAAGAAGCTGAGCATGACCTCGCCTTTAACCGAACACTTGAGACAGGGACAAATGGAAGTAGAATGAAGTGTATACTCTCAAAGCTCTTCACCAGTAACACGATTTCTTCAGTCACACCGTCTAAATGTCTCTTTCTTAGTCAGTGTTCTATTACTGTGAAGAGACACCATGACCTCAGCAACTCTTAAAAAGGAAAAACATTTAGTTGGGGTGACTTACAGTTTCAGTGGTTTAGTCCATCATCATTGTGGTGTGACAGGGTAGCCTGCAGGCACACGTGTTTCTGGAGAAGGAGCTGAGAGAACTACATCTGGACTTGCAGGCATCAGGAAGTGGTTTGGAACACTGGATATGGCTTTAGCATATAGGAGACATCAAAGCCTAAGCCCACAGTGACACACTTCCTCCAACAAGGCTACACCTACTCCAACAAGGCCACACCTCCTAATAGTGCCACTCCCTATGAACTTATGGGTATCATTTACATTCACTACCCCAATCCCCAAATAACACCTCCAACTGGGGGCCAACTGTTCAAATACCTGAATTGTGGTGGACATTTCTCATATCCATAATCTGAAAACCTCATTAGATGTTACTAGTGATGACCCAGACTAAAAGCTCTAGTTTTAAAACTTTTATTAGATACTTTTCTCATTTCCATGGCAAAATAACTGGTGAAGGTAGGAGGTCTGCTGTTGAAATATTATGCTGGTCTAGCCTGATATAAGAATGTGAGAGCCACATTGGCTAGAGGTGTACCATGCCAACCCAGGCCAGGCTCAACCAGCTAGTCCCAGCTTACTCAGCAAGGGGGAAATGTTTATTTTGGCTTGGGTTTAAAAGGATATGGTCCATCATCATATGAAAGGCATGACAAAGTTTATGGTGATAGGAGCACAAGAGTAGGATTCCTTATATCTTAGTGGATGAGGAAGCAGAGAAAGCAGGGAATACTGGACTGAACTGGTTTTTTCTGTCCTTCCCATTTCAGTTCACTCTGGGGTCTCAGATGATGGGAAGGTACTACCTTCATTCAGGGTGGGTCTTTTCTCCTTAATCAAACCTCTCTAAAGACACCTCAACAATATGATGAGAAGTGTGTCTCCTAGGTAATTCCAAATATAGTTGTGCTGACATTGAAAGGTAAGCATCACCCCCTTCCTGGGTTCACCCCTTAAGGGCCACAAGGAATATAAGGAGATCTAAGACAGCTGTTTTGAACCTGTAGGTAGAGACCCCTTTGGGGATCAAATGACCTTTTCACAGGGGTAGCATATCAGATATCCTGCATATCAAATATTTACATTATAATTCATAACAGTAGCAAAATTGCAGTTATGAAGTATCGATGGTCGGAGGCCAACACAACATGAAGGACTATATAAAAGGGTCATAGCATTGGGAAGGCTGAGAACCACAGGTCTAAGATGAAGAAGTTGTCTCTCCTTCCTGTGATGTTCCAGATTATAGCAAATAAGATGGATATTTGATAAGCCTGCTTTTAATACTGGCTTACACTCTTTCCTGCCTATGCCTATAACTAGAAGGTTTCCCCTAATAGTGATGGACACAAGTCATTCTATGAATGTCATGCCCTTGGTCAAGGAGAAAACTATGAAAGAGGGGCTTGGGCAGGAAATGCTAATGTAACTGGACTCATATGAGTCTGGGAGTAGAAGATTCTTATCTCAAAGATTGTGAATGCCAGGAGTCCTATGGAGATATAATTATAAGGTGAGAGGAGGTTAGCATTATCTTCAAGCTAAATATGAAATTACCTCCCTCTCTCAGATATCAAATAGTCACATAATACTATAAATAATATCCTAAAGTATTACTGAATTTCTATGTGTGTATATCACACATATGTACAACAAGTAGTTTGAAGACATTCATATATAATATTTTACATTCAAATGTTGGTAACTTCTATTAGTCAGCTGGGACAGCCATAAAAAACAAAAACAAAACAAAACAAACAAAAACAAGCCAAAAAAATTCTGTAGGTTGGGTGGCTTCAATGACAGCTATTCTTCTTAGCAGTTCAGGAATCTAGAAAGGCAAAATTAAGGTAGAAAGAGAGTTGGTGATGTGATGGTTAACATTACATTTAAACTTAATATGCTTGAGAGACCAAAAAGCAAAAAATGCCTCTAACATCTAAGCCCCTGACTTGTACAGGCTGTAATTCCATTTTCTTTTTCCCTAACATTAAAGACTATTCTTGAAATTGGCTGATTTTGTAAAATTTGCTGTTCTAATGGTCATAGACTAACTGCTATTTCTGCTTTTGTAATCCTCCAACTGAAATATATATATATATTAAATATATATTATACTATTATATATTTTATATATAAATATATATTAAAATTTGATTATATATACATATATATATATGTATATGTATATATATATATATGTGTAATCTTGTAGCATTTGATATGACTAGATACCACATCTTGGGAATGCTCTGGGTTGCAGTCCTGGTGCCATAGCTAACCAGTGCCAGTATTTAATAAAGTCTCTAATTAAATACTGGAACTAAACTAATATTAATTATGAATACTAAAACACCTAATTTAACAACCTAAATTAAACTAAAACATTTAATACTAAAACCAAAACTTGAGTCAGACTGGTGAATCTCTGAACAACCCCAGCCCCGCAACAGTTTCTGGTGGAGCCATTTCCTAGTTTATGGATGTCTGCCTTAACCCTGTGTCTATACATGGCACTGCCTCTGTGTGAGGACAGAGAGGTAGGCAAGGAGGGAGGGAGGAAAGGAAGGAGAGAAACAGGGAGGGAGGAAGGAGGAAAGACAGACCAAGCACACTGACCTAAGGTATCTTGCCCTTTTATAAGTACAGGACTTTTATTGAATTTAGGTCCTACCCTAATGGCCTCATTTAACCTTAACTGACTCCTTAAAAGGTCTATCTCTGAATACGTTCTGAAGGGGATTAGGCCTTCAATTTATGAATCTAGGGAAAACCCAATTCAGTCCTTAGCAGGAATGAATGCATTAGACCAACGCCAACTGTAATAAATTGCTACACTCCCTGCTGCCACCACTTAACCATCTCCCAGACATGGCTGGGCTCTGCAAGCTTAGTTAGTGTCCTTCCTTCAGACAGAGGCTCTCAAACAGTTTCTGACTACAGCCATCCTAAGTAGCTCATATCATTCCTTGGCCTCACATGTTCCAGCTAGATTAGATAAAGCACCAGCACCACAGAATATGTGGATGGTGTGCTTCTTTAATGTAATGAGCTTAAGATGGCCAAAGTGGAATATAATCCTAACACTCAGGGGCAGAGGCAGGCAGATCCCTGAGTTTGAGGTCAGCCTGGTCTACAGAGTAAGTTCCAGGACAGCCAGGGCTACTCGGAGAAGTCCTGCCTTGAAAGAAAAAATGATAAGGTTATTGATTAATGATGTTATATCCTGGAACACAGCAGATACAAGTTTATACAGTCAAGCAAACCTATCATGCTCACTCTGATTATAAATTCCAACTCTAAGGGGGGGCTGGAAGTATGCAAATCTTCCTCACATCCCTAATGAAAGTGTTGTGCAGGTATGTGTTTTATATCTTATTTTTTAATCAATAAAGATAGGTGAGCAATATTTGAGTTGCAGTGTCTTCTTTGTGTCTTACCATGGATGGCTAAGGTAATTATTCTCTTGATCACATGTATTCCAGTGAATCTCAGAAAAAGAATGTTAGTGACTTGGAGGGTAAGATTTCTAAGTCCTGGGTGTGAGGGCAATCTGACTGAGCCATCTGACAGCTCATGCATTGCCACAGTTGCTTAGACTGACCTGGCTATCTAGTTGTGTGCTAGGTCAAAGAGGACAATCTTCCCTCAAAAGAGGAGGACTGGTCTTTAGTCAAGTGTATATGAGTAGCTGTGCTTCCCTGCTAGAAGCTCCAAACAAGCTCTCAAGAGTTCTAAGTCCTGCTGGCTTCCAGTATTTATAAATAAAGTTTTATTGTAACACAGTTGTGTTCATTTGTTAATTAATGTCTATACCTGCTGTATAGGGGTGGGATCCTTGGTAGGGGAGTTTAGTAGATCCCACATGAGCTAACAGCACAGCCCCCATTTTATTATGTAATATTTTACAGAAAACACTTGCTGACCCCCAAACTCTAGTAAGGACTGGGAATTCAGCACTAGCTCTATAGTACTCTGTTATGTAATTTTAGATGAGTTATCTAGTTCTCTGTTCCTTAGTTTTTCAACTATAGATACATAAGTAGTATCTGTCTTTAAAGTGTCCTGAGGATAATGATGTAAAATCTGTTTCTAAAAGGTTCTAAAGATAAGGAATGAGCATGTAAAAACCCCAGGATAGGGCAGGGAGTAGACTAAAACTCAGAATTGGTTACTATTCACAACCTGTGACAAACTACCTCCATACTGAAGATGTTAAAGTAAGATACGTTCATAATTAAGAAAAAGTAATGGTACTTAAAGGCCTGGCTGACTCAAATCCGCAGTGATGAGGGTCCTTTCTCAACACCTTCCCAAAGGCTTTTAAGAATTTCATTTGCATATGAGTGTGCCCAATGGGGTTGAGCAAACACTGGCAAGATTTGCTTGGCATTGAATCATTTCAGGAAAAAGAATAAAGTCTTGGTAAGCTCTGGAAAAACACTAAGTCTAGTTTATTAACTGCACATTTAGTAGTTCTTAGTAGTTTATTTGGGGAACCAGAGAGATGGCTTAGTGGGTAAGAGTTCTTGCTGTTCTTCCAGAGGGTCAGAGTTCAGTTTCCAGTATCTACATCCGACAGCGTGCCACCACCTCTAACTCAAACTTCCAGGGGAGCCAAAGTCATCTCTGGCCTCTGCAGGTCCCTGCATACGTGTGGCATGCACTCACACAGACACCTACACTTAGAAGAACTAAAGCAATAATTCATTTCAGCTTCACCATAAATATCTTTTGTTGTGCCAAAAAAAAAATAGAAGTCAGTCTACTTAGGCTGTTTTCAGTTGTATTTATAGCTGACCAGATCTTAGTTCTCAATGGTCTGATCCTAACCCTCTTCTAACTGGACAGTGACAGCCATCCAATTCATTGGTTCCATGGGTCCAGTTCCTAGTTATGTTGTAAACTTGATTCTGTTCAGTGGTCACTGGCTGAACCTTTCCATGTGGTCGGCTGTGGCAAACAGGTCCCCGAGGAGGATGAGTGGTAACTACTATAAATGGTTGAGTCATCATCAAAACTTTCCCCCACTGGGAATTTTGTCTGAGTGATGACCACTAGGTAGCTCAGTTGCACTGTTTTAAGTACAGTTCTTGATCCGAGAGGAGGTCAGCGGAGGTAGCTCCCAGTCTACCTGGGGTTACGTAAGGCCATTGGCAGCTCCTTCAGTACGTGTCAGATTCATAGTTATATGCGTAACACTGAAAATAGCAGTCATCAGTGACAACTTAGTTGTTGAGTGAGGAGTAGGAAGTGTGAATAGAAAATTCCCTGTAGAATCTGGTAGTTTTTCTTATCATGGTCAGAAGTCTCTTCACAATTTTTCAAAATAAATCTTAATTAATCATTAACCCATGAGCATGACTGGAAAGGAGCCCTCAATCGAGGAGACTCGCCACATAGAAAAACTTGTTTGCCTCAACTCTTAACTCATTGTATCTTCTTTTGTAAACCTAACAGGTTTATTTTTGTTTGTTTTTGAGCTGTGATGTAGCCGTGCCATAGCTACACTGTAACCCCACTGGTATGGAAATCATGTACCTAGGTTGGTTTTGAACTTGTGGTGATCCTGCTGCCTTAGCCTCACAAGTGTGAGCCACTATCTCCAGCTCCCAGTAAAGTATTGAAATAGACTTTGGGTTTTGGAGTTTTATATTTATAGCAATATTGAGGGGATGATACAGATTTGTCATATACCTCCATCCTTACCCTAGCCTCCCTCACCTACCTTCCCTTTGGGGTGATAGAGACTCCCCATATACCCCCATCTTTACACTTGTATAACATCCCTCATCTACCTCCCCACCAGGGTGGTACCATTGCTGCAACTGGCAAGACACTACTGGCACATTACTATTATCTACAATTTACCATGATTCATTATTGTTGTGTATACCATGGGTTTAGGAAAACATACAGTGATAGATATTCAGTATCATTAGAGCTAATAAGAGATGTCTCTTTCCCCAATCCTGGAAATCAATGATCTTTGATTGTTTTTCTATTAATTTGCCAGAAGGTCATAAAGCTGAAGTCACATGGTATGTAGTCTGTTCAAAGACCCTTTCACTTCCTAATACAAACCTAAGTTTTGTCATTTTACAGCTTTATGCTTCATCTCATTCTTGTGATGAATAATATTCCAATGTCCAGATATGTGGCAACTTATTTTTTGAAGGTTTAATTTTAGTGTGTGTGTGTGTGTGTGTGTGAGTATGTGTGTGTGTGTGTGTGTGTGTGTGAGAGAGAGAGAGAGAGAGAGAGAGAGAGAGAGAGAGAGAGAGAGAGAGAGAGAGTGTGTGTGTGTGTGTGTGTGTACATGTGTCTATGTCTGGGTCTCTGTGTGTGTGACTATGTGTTGTTCTTTGAAGAAGCCAGAGGTATTGTACCCCTAGAGATGGTGTTACAGGTGGTTGTGAGCCAGCTGGTGTGGGTGTTGGAACCGAGCCTGGGATTCTGGAAGCGCAGTATGCACTCCTAGCTACTGAGTCATCTCTCAGCTCCTATGATAGCTTATTCACACATCCTCCTGCTAAAGGGTATCTTGGTTCCTTTCTCATTTGGGATGAAGTTGCTATAAGCATTCATGTGTATATTTATATATGAACATAAACATTTTTTTGTTCTTTTGGGTAAATATCAAGAAGCATGATTGGTGAATTTTAAAAGAGAAGTATGCTTAATTCTGTAGGAAACTACTCAACTGCCTTACAAAGTAGCTATACCATTTTACCAGCAAGGACTGAGAACTCTCCTGTTGCTCCGCACCCGTGGTAAAGCCTTCAGTGTTGTTATGGATTTGGCCTGTTCTAAGATGGGTGTGATGGTATTGAATTTAAATTCCAGGTCTCTAACCATCTTTTCATAAGCTTATTTGTCACTTGTATATCTTCTCCTATGAAGTGTTAATGTGTTTAGATCACATTTTGAGTTGAGTATTTGTATTGTTGGGTGTGAGTTCCACACGTGTTTCAAATGACATGTTAGTCCTTTATCATATGTCTTGCCAGAGCATTTTCTCTGTGGATTTTCAATTCCCAGTCTCAATATATCTTATAAAACATTAGTATTTACTTTTAGTAAATCCTGCCTTGTTAACTATATTCCCTTCACAAGTTGTGCATTTTGTGTTTTATTTAAAACATCATTAAAAAAAAAAAAGCCCAGTGGTGGTGGCACATGCCTTTAATCCCAGCACACTTGGGAGGCAGAGGCAGGCTGCTCTCTGTGAGTTTAAGGCTACAGAGTGAGTGCCAAGACAGGCTCCAAAGCTACACATTGAAACTGTCTGGACAAAAAAAAAAAAGCATAATTTTCAAAGTCACCCAGACTTCTTCCTCTTATATTCAAGAATTTTTATGCCTTTGTGTCCATAGTGCTGTGTCTCTCTGGGCAAGTGTATGCCTATATTCTTTAAAAGAAAAAGGTTTTGCATGTGAATTCCCAGTCATTCAAGCGTAATTTGTTGAAATCTTTTCTACATGGTGTTGCATCCACTTCCTTCGCAAAGGTTGGTTGTCTTTATGCCCGTGGGTCATTACTGGCCTTCTTTTCTGTTTCATTGATCCGTTTCTTTATTCTTTCACCAAGTACCATGTTGTCGTGATTGTTGCAATTTCATAATACACCTCGAGGTCTCTGGTGTCTGTCTTCCTCTTTTCTGCTGTGTTGATATTATGTTATTTACTATTGATCTTTGCCTCTTCATATGAACTTCAGAATCAGTTTGTATGTATCCACAATACACTTGTTGGGATTTTGACTTTGAAATGTCCTTAAATGGAGACATTTATTCACAGCAAGGAAAACATTCAGCACTGTGAAAACATAGTTCGTAGATGGGAGAATATATCTGCCAGCTATACACGAGAAACCATACGGGACACCAGAAGCTGAACATTTGTATTTAAGATGTTAATATTGTATATGTTTGTGTGTTAATGATCTGCAGGAACCTATGTGGATGTTGAAGGAAAAAAAAATTGTCAGCATCATTTCTCTCCTCTAACTTTTGTGTAACCAGAGAGTAGAACTCAGGTCACCAGGTTTGTGGGACAATCTTACCAGCCCAAGTGCCTTGACCAGTGGAGCAGCAATGAAGGCCTGAACCCCAAAGGACCTGGAATGAAGGACATGAGACGCAAGAAACCGGCAGCAAGACAGGCTTTCTGATCAAGCTGCAAAATTTTTTTCTTAAGCAGGTTATATAGTGATTAGGGTGCAAAGCTAGGTATGGTGGGGATTCAGATGGGGGGAGGTTGTTGCCGGGTAACAGGACCACAGGATGTTCTTTATCATAGGTCACTGAAGGTGAGCAGGCTATCTGCTAAGAGGAAATGCAGGTAGAGATAAGCAGGTTGTTAGCAGGGGAAGAGGTCTCAGGAGTTGCTAAATACCCTAACTGCATAAGGATGGGTTACCAAGTAACCTAACTGCATTCCTGTAAGCCCTAAACTCTACCTGTCAGGAAATTGGGAAGGGGGTGAAGGTAGATTGGAATTGAAGGTAGCAATCTTCTAATTCAATGGGCTATTCTAAAAAAAAGGGGGGGGGCTGGCAATTTCTAAGGCTTATGCCACGATCGCTTCTGGCACCCAAGAATATTTCTTAAAAGCTAGTTGATTCACAATAGATTACTCAGTTTTGTTTGGGAAAAAAGGCTTATGCTTCCTCTATCTCTGAAGAACTGAAATTGGAATGGCTCTGAGGTCTAGCTTGTTTGCTCATTCCTCTCAATGAGAAATACCCATACAACATTCCTTGTTTGTGTAGATTTTAAAAAGACATTAGATATAATCTGTATTATTGCTCTCCTCTATAGAAAAAAGAATTGTATCCTTTAGCTTTCTTCAGTGGGTTTTAAATATAATTTTCCACATTGAAATAAATATGTTTATTTGAGGCATCTTTTGTTGTTGATGTTGGTGTTTGTGTTTGTCTGTTTTAATCCTGCTTGGTGTTGGTGATTTTGAGTTTTACAAATCTGTGACTTTGTGTTTGACATAAACTTACAAGAATTTCTTAGACATTATTGTTTTTGTTGGTTTGGTTGCTTTTGTTTTTTTCGAGACAGGTTTTCTCTATGTAGTCCTGGCTCTCCTGAAACTCACTCTGTAGACCAGGCTGTCCTCAAACTCAGAGATCTGCCTGCCTCTGCCTCCCAAGTGCTGGGATCAAAAGTGTGCACCACCCTGCCTAACCAGGCATTATAGTTTGCGATATTTCTTGTGCTTTACTTTTTCTCCCTCAGCTGTGTTTCTTTATGTACATGTCCATCTTCTGTGATATATTTGTATATTATGCTAATTTTGCCACTACCCGCAGATCTCCACCATCAGATCCTTCTGGATTAAGTTTTATTATTTTTTATTACTGACCATAGAGACACCTTCTAAACATGCTGTAACTTCAGTCAAGATGGGCTAGAAATCATCTGCTTTTGCATGCCCATCCATTTGTCTGTGGGATAATGATGAGACAATGTAACATTGAAAGGAAAAGAAGATATAAGAATATTTATTTGTGGGCTTGTGGTCTTTTTATCTTGACTGGTTTATTCAGCACCATGTTTCAAAATTTATTGTGGGAAATTTAACAAGAAGCTTCCTAAAGGGAATGGTAATTACTGTGACCCCACTGCCCAGATGTTACTGCAGTAATACTTTCTGTGTTTTTCTCTTGCTTCTTGACATGTTTGTTCAGTGTAGAGACACACCCACTGGACTTTTTTGTTGTCATTAAAAAGTTGTATTGTAGCCAGGCAGATGGTGCATGCCTATAATTCCAGCACTCAGAAGGCAGGGGCAGGCAAATCTGCGTTCAATGACAGCCTGGTCTACAGAGCAAGTTTCACCATAGCCAGGACTATACAGAGAAACTCTGTCTTGGGGAAAAAAATGTTGTATCGAGGTGAGAATTCTTGTATGTAGAGAATTTACTGGACCTATTGTTAAGCTTTGTATGCATATTAAATCATTTGATTTTCATTACAATCTGAATTGTTCACATGTTAAAACTGATTAAATAGGGCCCAGAGAAGGACATGATTCACAGTAAGGATGAAGTCCCAGGAGACACGATGTCACAATGAATGTTAGTTCTGTGCTAAGTGAGCTTCATCACAACTGGATTTTACTATTTAAATGAAATGTGTTTGTTTGTTTTTCAGTTTAAAAATCAAATGAGTTTAGATGGATGCCTTATTCTGCCATTGGCAGAGAAACTTCCTCCTGCAGCAGAAGGGAACAGAGACACACAGCCAGACATTACCCAGTTAGATGTCTCCATCAAATTCTTCCCCTCATAGCTCAGGGAACCCTGCAGAAGAGGGGGCAAAAGGAGTGGGGAGAGTCTGAGGGGGCAAATAACTCAGGGAGAACAAGGCTCTCTAAATCAACAGAGCAAAGCTTATATGACCTCACAGAGACTGAAATAGCCTACACCAGGTCCTCTGCATAAGTACGATAGCTTTCTGTTTAGTATTTTTATGGGACTCGTGAATGTGAGATCAAGTAGGTCTCTGAGTCTTGTGTCTTCTCTTGGGGCTTTTATTATTTATTTATTTATTTATTTTTGCTGGCTTGTCTTGTCAAACTTCTATATGGTGGTTTTCGCTTTATCTTATTATATTTTATTTTGTTATGTTTTGTTATCTCTTAGAAGCCTGTTCTTTTCTAATGAGAGGCAGAAAGGGATTGGATCTGGATGGGAGGGGAGGTGGAGAGGAACTGGGAGGAAAACTGCCATCAGGATGTATTGTGTGAAAAAAAATCTATGTTTAATAAAAAGGAAAAAAAATCAGATGAACTATTAGGCTTTGATCAAACAATTAGACAGATAATATTTAGGCTTCAGAATGTATAAGGTTCCATATTTTGACAAAATATGGAGCACAAACACAAACCATTTCTTACCTCCTGGAAATCAAAGCAAAGAAATATTGGCATATAAGACAGCACTGAGCACCGCTCCATTCTTGTCACCTCCCTCATTTCTCATCATTTTCTCAACTGTCCCGATAGTCAATGGGTTCATCATGTGAGAGAGTGAGGGGGGGAAACTACTTCATTAGCTAGAAGGACCCACATTAACTTCTCCCTCTGCCTTCTGTCCCTGACACCCTGGCCAGGTGGCTCCACACTCAGAGGCATGAATAACATGGCTTGTTCCCCCATCCTGATCTTCCTAAGCGACTCAGATGGTATCACTCATCAAATGCTGCGCAGAAATCACATTTCTTAATGGAGTCAGCAGGACTGGCAAATTTCCATATTTCCTTATCATATAGGGAGGATTGTATTGCATTGTTAGTTCTGAATACATACTATGTGTGTATCAATTCCTGGCGGGCATTTTCTTACATCGGCGACTTAAGTCTCTTAAAATAGTGTTCTAATAGAGTATCATTAGAAATGTTGAGGCATCTCAATCTAAAAGTACTTGCAGGAGCAAATGTTAATCGGAGACCCTTTTGTACAATCTGCTCAAGTATCTTGTTTTATACTTTCTGTATGGCTCTTGATTCACTAACACCGTATAACTCATGCTTGGATGAAGTCTCAAGCTCATACTTCTGTCTATCACAAGACAGCACTTTTGTGTTAAGTCTGAGTACAATTCGGACAGAAAAAAAATGATCAAATAAGGTGCAAAAATGCACAAGTCCAGTACGCAATAGTCTGTCAAGTAGACATCTCCAGTAGGAGAAATGAAATAAAAATAAGAAAAAGTTGAAGTGCCCTGTTTAACCTCTGCTGGGAGTGTGCACAGGGATGTTCACACTTGTTTGCTGCTGAGCACACACTTGTGAATGGTGAGCAGAATGTCAATTTTGGAGCTATGGATCCATTTTAGTATGAAGGTAAATCCTCACATATGTAATTATAGTGAAAACCATGTATGACAAAGAGACCGCTTCATTCTCAAAGAGTACATGTGAAGATAGTGCTGGGCTTAGAAAATGACCGCCAGGCAAGCTCCACAGTGATAATCATTGTATGTGAACCTACTGACCAATGTTGACCACAGTGGGCAGACGTTTGAGGAACAAAGAGACTTGTGTAGTCTCAAGTCAGGGCCCACAAGGCCTTTGTTGACTTCAGGGAGAAATGAAAGAAATTGACATTTACTTTAAATCTAACATTACATAATCAATTTACCCAAGTATTTGCATAGTATTAGCAGATGTTGGCCACATGCAGATGTATGGGTAACATAACAGAGCTCGAATTCTAGTTGAAAGGGGTTACCTATGTTTTTGCATTCTCTTAACGGGTAATTAGCTGGTGTTTCATGAGAGCTGTCGATTAATGTCTGCCGGGTGAACATCTGGCACTAGAAACATTTCAAAATAGGATATATTTTCCAGAAGGAGAGCAGAAACAAGGAATCAGAATGATGCTTTGTCTAACCTGCACTTGAAATGTTACTCCCACTTGTTTGCATCTGCCTCCTGGAGAGAGGAGGGAGGCTCCTAAACCTTAGGAAGCTATTGAAGCTTTTCAGTGTGACACAAAAGTTCAGGTGAGCTTCCCGATGCAAACAATTGCAGGAGAAAGGATGCTGACTCAGGAGGCGCTGACTGTGTTGTTCTGGGAGCACTACTTGATGGGAGATGTTATTCTGTATATATGTTTCTCATACTGGTTAATAAAGCTCTGTGGCCAATAGGAAACAAGATAGGCGGGGCTAGGAGACCAGGAGAAGGAAAGAGGAAGTAGTAGTACAGGAGTCGAGATGTAGCCCAGGGAAGAAGCAGGACGCCTGCCGTGGCTCCCCGATAAGACGACCACGTGGAAATACTTAGATAAGTAGAAATGGGTTAATAATTAAGGCAGAGCTAGCCCATAAACAATAATGGTAACTGGCCAACAGGATTGTATCAAATACAGAGTCTCAGAGTGTTATTTGGGGCTGGCGCGGCTGTGGGCCCAGCCTGGCGGGCTGGCAGAAACATATGCTACAACTACTGATGCCCAGTTCCTGGCTAGTAATCCATGCCAGGGATGACTTTTTAATGAGGTAAGTGCAAAGTCACACACACTCCTTTAAAGTATATCTACTGGATAGCAGCTTCACACTATAGAACTGACTATGTGCACATCTCCTCACCAGGGTGTACCCCAGGACAGGGACTGTTTTGTTCCTGTTTAAATCACCAGTGGCAACATAATCACTCACAAAATAAATGCTTAATAAACCACAGTCAGAAATGGAACTGGTCAGGATGCGATGGGAGGTGTGTGTGTGTGTGTGTGTGTGTGTGTGTGTGTGTGTGTGTGTGTGTGTGTGTTGGGTAGTCTTTGGGCATATTTTCCTCACAGCCTAGTGTAAAACCAAAACAGGAACCACATTGTTGCTATGGAGCCACATTGTTACACATTTGTTATTAAGTCTCCATACTTTACAAGAATAAGTTTCTGTTTTCCAAGCCTCATGCTTTCAAGCTATGTTAAACTTGTAACCCTATGATATATACCCACCTTTTGCCTTGTTAAACTCCTGAACACCTGTGATGATGCCCCTTCATATGATGTATTACTACACGTTTCTACTCCCACAGGCAACCTTGACTCCCGAGTCCCCAACTCTAGTCCAGGTACTAACTAACGGTCAATTATTTCAACAGCTGTTTTCCATCATTGTTAACCCTTCCCCATAAAAGGGACCTCAAAAGCCAGTGAGGGGCTGCACTCTGAAATCCAGGCTTAGGGTGAGGCAGCTGGCTGGCCAGTCTAAATAGAGATTGCTTAATCATATAGTTGTGGAAATGGTATTTTTCTCAGGTCTAACACTAGTTGTTGACCAAATTGCTATCTCTAATTGGCAATGTATACAGAAGCAAAAACCAACCATTTACAGTACATTTGGGGGAAAGGAGAGGTGGCTCTGCCATTAAGAGCCCTGGCCACTCTTCTGGAGGACCTGGGTTTGATTCCTAGCACCCATGTGTCATCTCATATCCATATATAACTTCAGCACCAGGTGATCCAATGCTCTCTTCTAGCCTCTCCAGGCAACAGGCATGCATGTGGCATCCACAGATACATGCAGGTTAAACATATACATAAAATAACAATTTTAAAAAAGTTAAAGTACATTTGGTTCAAAGGAATTTACTTCTTTTATATGAACTAATTCAGATATGATCTTAATGGTGTTATTCATAGCCATGATTTTATGCTAGAAATCTTGGCTCTGTGCTGTGCTCTCTGGAAGTTTGGTGATAGCATCAGTGGGGAGAGGTCATGAAGTAGTTTATCTGAAATGTCTGGCAGTGCTAGGCTAGGTGCTGAGCACTTGTGGCTTCAAGTTGAATCAAAGGCATTCACAAGGTTAGCTGAGTAATATTACAAACATCTTCTAAGTGTCAAAGGCTTACCATATCTTTTTCCTTCCTCATGAGCATGCGTTACTCGCTCGCATTTCTGGTCCTTCCATTCTTACCCTGCAGCTGGTAGGGCTTTTAGAAGTTAGTTATGTTTTTATGTTTGCCTCACTCTATAGCATTGATGGATCTGGAACTTGCTATGTAGACTAGGGTAGCTTCAAACTCACAGAGATTTGCCTTCCTCCTCCTCCTGAGGGCTGAGGTAGTTTTTATGGGCGAGGTCCAAAGTGGTTCCCTGCCTCATATTTCCATATCCTGTGACTAGCATTAGGTACCAGGAGAAACAAGGAGACATGGGTGAACAACCTGCCAGTCTGTCTCTCAAATCAGTCATGCACATCCCCTTTGCATCTTTGTGACATTTGTTTTCCTTACTCTTCATCAGACACTTAATACTTTTTTCCCATTGTCTTCATCCATTAATACTCAGTAGTGGGGCTGAGGAGGTGACTCAGTCAGTAACTGCCCTACAACATGAAGACCTGAGTTCAGATCACTGAGACCCGCATAAGAGCCAGAGCAGGCACACATGTCTTTTACCCTAGTGTCGGAGGGTTGAGGGATAGAAACAGGAAGATCCTAGGAGCTTGCTGGGTAGTGAATCTATCCAATCAGTCAGCTCTGTGCTCAGGAAGAGACCATATCTCAGAAGATAGTGTACAGATCATTATTGTGTTAGTTATTTTTCTGTTCCTGTGATAAAACATCATTACCAAGGCAACCCATAAGAGGAAAACACTGTTTTGGTTTATGGTTCCAGAGGGAGCATCTGTAGTGGCAGGGAGGCATGGTGATGGGTGGCAGGGAGGCAGGAGCAGGAAACTGAAAGATAACATCTCTAAGGTCAAACATGAAGCAGAATGAACTGGAAGTTAAAAGACACTGGAGTCTTTCAAAACTGACCCTTCTTGCCATCCATCATCCAATAAGGCTGCACTTCTATTGCGTGGGAAATACGATTCTGGGACACAATATAGGCTGATGGGTGTTTATTCAAGGAGAAATCACTTGCACCAGAAATGGATGACTGCCTCAAGTTCCTGCTCCAAGAATGGCCTCCCCGCCCCTTGTTCTCTGTCTCCAACCAGGAAGTAAGAGAGTGGGCTGGGGTCCTAGACCCCATAGGTCTCATCTGCACCTGTCCCCACACCTCAATGGGTGTGGTTAGTGCAACAGGTTCAGGCAGGATGGATATTTCACTACACACTTCCTAAACCTCCCCAACAGAACCACTACTGCCTGGGGAACAAGTGTTCAGACACAGGAGCCTATAGGAACATTCCAGTTCAAACCAACAGACAAAGACTTACAGGGAAAAATCAAGTGAAGATCTACTTTGGAGCTCAGTCCAGTCTTCTTGTTAGCAATACAGTATTTGGAAGTCATAAAAATTTATTGTTTACATGTATCTATTTTACATGTATTATACCACACACAGAGACACATACCATAGCTCATGAATGGAAGTCAGAGGACAAGTTACAAGAATTGTTTTTGTTTTGTTTTGTTTTGTTTTTTATCTATCCTGAGGGTTTTTGGCATCGAACTCATTCATCTGGTATCCCAGTCATTGTTTTATTGCTGCAAAGAGACACCATATCAAGGTCAACTCTTATAAAAGAAAGAATTTAATCTGGGCTTGTTTACAGTTCAGAGGTTAGTCCAGTATCACCATGGTGGGAAGCATGGTGGCGCATGGGCAGATGTGGTATTGAAGAAGTAGCTGAGGGCTGAGTCCTGAGCTGTTAGCCCAGAGAGAAACTGAACTTTTGAAACCTCAAAGCTCACCCCTAGTGACACACTTCCTCCCACAAGACCACACCTCCTAATCTTTTCAAATAGTGCCACTTCCTGGTGACCAAACACTCAAAAGTATGAGCTATGGGGGGTCATTCTTATTCAAACCAGCACATCTGGCTTGGAAACAAGCACCTTTACCTGCAAAGCCATCTCCCCCACTCTCTGATTTTTAATTCTTGTACCAAGCAGAAAATAGTATGTCTGCATGATTATCAATACCTCCAGACGAGTACACTTAGATACTCAGATTTGTAAGCTGTGTTCCACATATTCATTCTCGTGTATTAATATAATGTCTATTCATAGACCTTCTTGAAATAAGCAGAGGCAGATGTAAGTTTTTAAGGTTAATATACAGAAACAAAAAAAAAATTAAATTTCCACCTAAATTTAACTGTCTTTCATGATTTGGAAAAGGGTAATACTCATGTTGATTAACAGATTAGAAGAACTGAAAATCGCTTGCCTAATCCCAGCTACCTGCGGGTGTAGGACTCTTATCAGTACGTAGGCAATTTAAAATTGGAGACCTTGCCTAACACAAGTTATCGCTACCCCAAACACTCTCCTTGTTCATTTAACTCATATCTTTTTAATAAAAGCTATAATGTATATAAGTTTAAATATGCCTATTTTAGAAATGCAAAAAGACAAGACTTTAAATTCTCATTGTCTTCCTTTCCACAAATATATCCTTGTTAAGGTGTGTGTACACTTGGTCTCTTTTCTATGCTCAGTTGAATTAAACGTACAAATGTAAGTTTTAAAAGTCAGCCTGTTAATGAGTTCTGTATACTACACATCTATTCGCTATAATTTCATTTCATTTCAAACATAACCAGAGTAAACAATCAAGAGATTAAAAATGTCCCCTCTAAAAAAAAAAATTGAGTCTTGTGTGTCAATGGTATAATGAAAGAAAACAACGGAATCTTGAGAGGAGTAGCTAAGGGCATTTAGGTTTTGTGATAGTGTAGTTTAATGGTTCGGTGCTCAGACTTAGGTTTATATGCAAAGTGAACACATTAATAGTTTATGATGTAGATTAACTTCTGTGAGAAAATACTTACATTAGGACTAAAAGTGACATATGTATTTGTGAAATAAATACAATATCAATATTCAGTCACCCTGGTTTTATTTTATTTTCTGTGGGCCTGGTGGCCCAGTAGTCTTTGTTCATAGAATGTGAATGGTAAGCATTATCATCTACTTTACAGGGCTGTTAGGAGGATTAAGTGAGCATACAATGAAGAATAGCTCAGTACCTTTTAGATATCATGGCATGTGTGTGAACGGAAAGGAATACACAGTAGTCTTCATTGCAGTAGAACGTGGGTCATAGTTCTCAACTGTTGTGGAATATTTAACTACTGTGGAATATTACTTTAACTGTGTAAAGGTGTGTTACATTGGTTTTTGCTGTCTTTGTTAATGGTGTCAGGATGTGATACATTTGTTTAGTCTGCATTTGTCTAATTATGTAAAGATGGGTTGCATTTGTTTCACCTTGTCTGCCTAAGGCACCTGATTGGTCAAATGGAAAGCTAAATGGCCAATAGCTAGGCAGGAGAGGGATAGGTGGGGCTGCTGGGCAGAGAGAATAAAAAGAAGGAGAAATCTAGGCTTGGAAAGACTGAGAGAGAAGAGAGAAGGAGGAGGAGAGAATGAGGGAGAAAGAAAGGGACATGCTCAGGGTCAGAAGCCAGGCAGCCGCCAGCCAGACAAGAGAAGCAGCGAAAGAAAGAAAAAGAAAGGCAAACAGCCCTGAAGCAAAATATAGATAAAGGGAACCATTAAAATAAGAGCTAAGCTAGAGTAGAGCATTCAAAAGTAATAATAACTCTCCGGGTCATGATTTGGGAGCTGGTTGGTGGCCCAAAAATAAAAGCCTGGTACAGACAGCCAAGAGCGATGCCCCCATCTCACTACATTAGTTTGGTTGTTGCTATGAGCAAATTACTGGACAGAAATGAACTTTGGAAGGCATTATTTATTTGGGCTCACTTTTTGAGAAGATGATGAAGCAGAATTGCTCAACTCATGGCAGACAGGAAGTAGAGCAAAGGGATTCAGGAAGAGGCAAGGCAAGACAGAGACCCCTAGGAAATGCATACTACAGAGACCTGCTACCTCCAGGCAGACCTCATCTCCTGCAGAACTTACCACCATCTAAAACAGCACCACCAGCTGGGACCAAGCATTAGCCACATGAGTTTATAGGGCCATTTCAAGTTCAAGTCATAGCACCACCTCCCCAAAGGGACTGATTGATAGTCGCTAAAAACACCTGGTGATTATAAGAGGTGCTACTGGGGCCTAGTGTTTAGATCAGTGAGTGATGCTAAATGGCTCACAATTCACAGGGCAGTCATTCAAAGAATTATCTTCCCCATAATATCAGCAGTGCTTGAAAGACTTTAAAAGTATGGACATGCCTTTATGTCATAAATCTCAGTAGAGGGTTTGCTATCAAACTCATAGGGTCAGAATATAACCTCCCTGATCACTAATCCATACAACCTGGAGAAAGGACTGATATTAATCCCAAGTGATAGTAATCACAATTGATATTGATCACCCAGGTTTTGTTTAGATCAAGTATCAAAGGTTATATGGAATTGTTTATAGACTGATAGATTAGAGACGCATAGGTGCTGAACAAGTTTGAGGGATCAGAGGAAAAGTTAGAAAAAAGATAAAATGGAGGGGAAAGCTGTAACTATCATGTTTTCTTCAACCATTTTATTCTTTTTACTATTCCTTTACTGGTGAATCTTGAGGGCTCTGTTTCTCTGATTGCCTCCATCTTCTATGACACATTAATGGCACAAATTGTCCATCTGTTTATGTGGTTGGACGTGGCTGGAGTTTGGGCACCATACATCACTATGATATTCAGGTCCAAAGGAAACTCTGGACAAATGACTTGGGGACTATTAGCATACCAAGTCACATGCTGGCTTCCAGGCTTCCTCACTACCACAAGTACCTATGCCTCTTCTCAGCCTGCACCCACCCTAAACTTCTCCAGCTGCTAGGCTTCCCTCCCCCAGCTTCTCATTCCCATACAACTATATTATTCTGGCTATGCACTCTCTTTTATCTTTCCCGCTTGGGGCCCCTCTCTCTTGGTTTCTTTGGTCTGCAGAGAAATGGCTCAAAAGTTAATAGCGCTGGCTGGTTTTCCAGAGGCCCTGAATTCAATTCCCAGCAATGACATGGTAGCTCACAACCATCTATATAATGTCATGCAGGCATACATGCAAATAGAGCACTCACACACAGAAATAAATAAATAAATAAATAGTAAATAAATAAATAAATGTATCCTTTTAAAAACATGGCATTGTAACCTTGTTTTGCATTTAGGATCAAACTGAAACCACAGCTGAACGTTCAAAAAATCATACCATTGATTTAAGGGGCTCACAAAGATGAATGGTGCTTTGCTGAAATCTGAAAATGCAACAATCAAATTTGGTTGAGGCTCGAGTACAGGATCAATTGGAAAGGAGATTAAAGTTTTCCGGAGAGACAGGTGATCTGACTGTAACATTGTAAAAAGGAAGCATAAAAGAATTTGAGAGGCACTATGATGGCAGGGTAATTTGCTGGATAAGGAAGCTGAAGAAATAATAGGAACTTTTCTTGTTTGTGGGTCAAAGTTTCTACAATAACTAGGTGTTTCAGCCCCCCCCCACCACCATGTGTGTTGTTTGAAAAGCAAAGATTAAACAGTGAAATCTACAAAGTGGGAAACCCAACACTTCATGCGTTGGGGTGGATAGGAAACAGACAGCCTGTAGGCTAATCACCTGGTCATCAAACCACAGGCCTGGAATCTCAGGTCTTTCCTGGCCCAGTCTGTTTACATGTATTCTCTTTGTTCCTCCCGACTGCTGTTTTATGATGTTCATGAGCCCTCAGTAGAAGGCTCCTGTCTGGCCTTATCTCTCAGGACAGCATCTCCCTGGAAGCCTCTCCTTCAGGTCAGCTCCCCAGCAGCTCCTGTGGGTTCCCACTTCCTTAACCCTTTCTTTATAAGCCGCACATCTGTGTGGACTGTTTTCTCTGGGTTTCATTTTTTAACCATGAACTTTAGACTTACTTCCCATTCTTACTTCACATTGCATGAACTTCATAGGGGAAGATAAGAGAGGTGCATGACTGCTCGTTGCAACCCCCTATGACTGCCCATCGAAACCCCCTAAAACACAGAGCTATTGTGTACTAGAATCTAGGACCTTACAGGAACTCTGCACATACAGTCTTGGCTTAACCTAGACCCTTTCCTGGTATGATGTCAGTTGTGCATTTCTTTTTCCCACTAACAAATGTATAGATATACTCCTTTCTGTCTGCAGATGGATGAATGTTAGTAGATAGAAATCCTAAAGTTTTCTGTATTTTATGGTCTGGCTTTTGTTGGCATCTAACAGCCACTGGAGATAAAGCTTTAAGTCTTTGTCTTTTTTTTTCCTTTTTTTAACTGTTCAAGGTGAGAGCTAATGTTGACACCAGAGTCAGAGTGTGTATATCACAGATATTTATTTCTCGGCAGTACTCTACAGAGTTTCAGGTGTACACTGAAGGTAAGGAACCACATATAGAGGCCCAGCTGCCATGCTATGCTTTTTCTGACGGTGGAATTTGTCAGTATTGAAATGTTTATCTATGTGTGCTCGTGCATGTGTGTACACCTGGCACACTTGGTGCCTGAAGAGGTCAGAGGGTGTTCGATACCATCAAAACCGGAGTTAGGTGGTTGCAAGCCTCTTGATGTAGGTGCTAGGAACTAAACTGGGTCCACACAGAGAGAAGCAGCTGCTGTGACCATTAAGCAGCTCTCCAGCCCCTGCAGGTAGACTTTTTTTGCCCTATATTTCATATTTATGAGCCTGGCTTGGCCCAGGAATATGGCTGTTTCTTAACACATGCTCACCAAAGCAAAGGAGCTATTGTTCCCCTCTTTCTCTGAATGGGCTGTTTGCCAGGTTTATAACAATTCTCCTTTCTTTGGAAACTCAGAATTGGTAGTGGCTAGTCCTTCCTTGAACTCCTGCACCAACCCACCCCCACTCACACTTCACTGGCCAGAGTGGAACCTCGGATGTATCCAGGTTACATTTGTTTTGTAAGATTGAGAGACTGAAGGCCCGTTTATGTGGCAAAGCCCAGATCACATAAACACAGGAGCTGTTCTAACCACTCTGTGAGTTAAGAGAAGGGGAAGGCAACCTTCAAAGATGAAAGGCAGAAGTCATTGCACAGGGAGGAATTATCAGAGAGGGGGTAAGAATCCAGATCCAGAGGGATTCCAACCCATTTCTGCCTTGGCTGCATTTCTTCAGTGTTCACAAGACACCTTTATATTCTCATAATAAATTCCCTTTAGCATTAAAGCTTTCCTTATTGGTGGCAGAAAAAAAATCCTCCATTATATCAAACATCCAGATTCACCGTTTTGGTGAAGGAAATTATACTTTACAGAAAAATAAATACAAGGGGAGTGATCAGATATGTTTTTAAAATTATGAACATGGTTGAAGACTATTATTGTTCAGTGATAGGGAACTCACCACATACGAGGCCCTAGCTTGTCTCTCAGCACTGAAATAAACAAAACAAAAAACCCAAACCTTGTAAACAAATCATCTGGGATTCCTATAGCATTACATTTGACTTGGATTTCAAAGGACTGGCAAAACTATACTGAAGGGCTTTATGCATTTGTTAGTTTTGAAGCAATAGGAAGATTTTCCTTAAGGTGAGGAAAGAGAAATGAATACCTGAGATAACAACAGACAACATTAAACAATAAAGGCAAGAACCCAGAAGTTCAAATAGGACTTGGTGAGATACACAAGTTGTTTCTTGACTCTTTTGCAGTGCAGTCTTCCTGTTGAACCTGTCCCCAAATCCTGTGTGTTCTTCCATCTCAAGTCTCCTGAGTTTGCCTCCACCCACCTGAATACATGACAAATTCCAGCAGTGACTGTCTACAGGGAGTCCCTGTGAGATCAGTGACTTCCTCAACTTCCTAGCAGTCTTGTAGCCGCTTCCCAGTGGAACTTTTTGTGACCGTGTTTACTCTTTTTCCTGTCAAGTCCCATCAAGCATATCTGTCCAGCCTCATCTTGCTCCACCTCCTCCCTATCCACACCCAAGGCATGTCAGCTTCTTCTCCTCTGGGGCTGATGCACATCCTATTTCCTCTCCTGGACTATTCTTTCCATCATCAGCTCTCCTTGGACCCTGTCACTGGAAGGGTTCCTGCTACTTAAGGACTGTGCGCTCATCCTTGTTCACATGTCTTGGTCCCAACAGCTGACCGTGTACCTAATGATGTCAACAAGTATCACCGAGTTAATAAACACACAGAAAGGTGAACCCAGTAAAAACTGAGCAGTGGAACAGAAGGGAGCTTCTTCAGCTTAGTTTTTGTTTTCAAACACCGAGGCATAATTTACGTGTTTCTAACTTACTGTTTCTTTTAGACAATAGATGACTCATGAACATCAATGTAATGGCAATATTGATATATTACTTACTATAATTTATAAAATATAATTATAAAATATAACATGTCAATATTTAATAATTAATATGGCAACATTACCATTACTAATATTAACTTAAATATCTCTTTTACAGGTAGATATAAAAGTATTGGTATATAAAACATTATTATTGTTGGCTTTGCATCTAGCAATCCTATAAAGTATAACTTAGTATCTTGTTGGTGGTAGTAGTCGTAGTGGTAAGTGTGTATTCTGGCTCTGTGGGCTAGGGATCAACTTATCTGTCCTTCATTAGTCTCCCTCCACCTTAATCTTTTAAGACAATGTCTCCCACTGAACTTGGGGCTTACCGATTTGTTTAAACTGGTCTGGACAGTCAGATCCAGAGATCTGCCTGTTTCCACTTTCCCCGCACTGAAGTTCACAGATATGCATTACTATTGCTAGGGTTTCAAGGTGGAAGGAAGGCTACCTTGGCAGATTGAAGCCAAGGAACACCACAAAGTCACACCATGCAACGGGCCTCACCCAAGAGATTTATTGGGGGAGGATGGTACACAGAGGCTGCCTCTGAGCCCTCTGAGCGAGGGTGGAAAGGGAAATGAACAGTCATGGAGGCACTGGCTTTTATAAAGGGGTGTAGCACCTGTGCATAGGGAGAATACATGACTTGTGGTGACAATGGAAATGCGTCACATTTTGGTGGTTGGTGATGATGCCTCTGTCTCTGGGTTATGGAAGGTGGACTTGGGGAGTGTGGTTTTCCAACACCTGTAGTGCCCAGATTTCTGGTGGGTGCTGGGGATATGAACTTAAGTCTTCATGCTCGTGTACTTTACTAGGTGAGCCATCTCCCTAGGCATAATTGAAGTCATATCTTCAAGATGGTGATTTAATCCTTGAAGTCTAAGTCCCCATGACTTGGGAGGGAAGCCAGCAGAGGTGCACAGAGGAAAGAGGACTTCGACAGTAAGCAACTCAGCAGAGGTGCACAGAGGAAAGAGGCCCTTAGAGCCCCTGCTAAAGTTCTGACAGTCAGCCTGAGCTGGGGCGGGGTGATGGGATAGAGGGGAGTCATGGGGACCATTGAAGGAGCAAGTTGCTCATTAGCTTCTTGACGTGACTGACTAGGTCTGTCTTCCTCTTCTCTACATATGTAATTGAGACTATGCGAATGTATATAGAAGACAGCCTACCTGCTGAGGGAAGACTTCTCTGCATTCCAGACTACAGCAGTTAACCATACGCTTGGTGAAACTTTCTGTAAACACTTCATGATAAGATGAGGAAGATGAAAGATTCCAGAGATTCAGGGTAGGTCCAAAGCCTTCTGATAAGGAAAGTAAAAGTAACTCATGGCGGTGATGATAGACATTGGTCACCAATGAGAAAGAAGGTTGAGAGTCTTCAGGCAATACAGAGAAAAGAAGGGAGAATTCACAGGCTGCCTGCCTGGGAGCCAGGGACACACACAAGCTCCTTTCAGTGGTTAGGCTGTCAGACGAATATTCCCAAAGTCGAGCTTTGTAGATTGGCTTCTTATTTCAGATAAATCTTAGTAGAAAATTAATTTCGTTTTGGAAAGAATGGTCTGGCTGAGAAGTTAAGAAAAGTCTAGCACCTAGAAAACATTTATATTTTCATGATTCATTTTTTTTTTAAATGAAATGAGCTAAGACCATATACCCTGGGAAAATATTTTGTTGTTGAAGTTCTAATAATAAACAAAGGCTGGGCATGTAGTTCCATTGGTAGAGTACTTGCCTGGCATGCAAGGAGCCCTGGGTTTGAGCCATGGCACTGCCTAAACCAGGCACAGTAGAGCATGCACTGTACTTCTAGCACCTGCTTTCAGGATAAAGGAGCAAGAAGATCAGGAGTTCAAGATCATCCTCAACTACATAATGAGCTCCAGGCAAGCCTGAGCCACATGAGATACTCTCTCTTAAAAAAAAACAAATAGCAAAACCAAAACCTCAACAAAGAGCGCTTTCAGAAATTAAATACAAAATGCTCGCAAATGCCATCCATGCAGCAAGAACAGGCATTCTGATGAGGATGTATTTCCAAAGAATTCATCACCACCTTCCTTTTCACTCAGGAGGTGGCCTCTTATTTGCAGCTGTGGGATGGAACTAGTGAACCAAACACTTGAAACCAATTTGCTGGTTTTCGAAGAGGTTATTGATTCTCGCAGCATGCATCTGCTTAGAAAAATCTCACTGTTTAACTCTCCGTGTGGGTGAGTGTTGCCGCACACTGCTTTCAGTCATTCAGGCAGACTGGGTTATGGTGTGTGGTCTGTCCTGGTTTTATTAAAGTCATCAGAGGAGTTTGAGAAAGGTTGAACAGGTCTGAATGTAGCCTTGAGTTAAAAATACCTCTACATCTTCTAAAGGAAACATCTGCCTTGATGAAACGTATTTATTACAAGCGTGTGCTTTGCTTTGAGAGAGGATGCCAAGAGAGACATTTCTGGACATCTTGTACAGAGCCCAGAAGACAACGGGTAGTGATTGACAGGCACACGGTTAAGAAAATACATTGCTGGGTCTTGTTTGAAAATAGAACTGCTTGAGATATTGGTGATTTATGGCTTTTCAGAAACCCTTTCTTTGTATAATAGTCATAGTTTAGCGACCTGAATCTGTATTCTTCCAGTGAAAGGCAGCCTCCTTTATCAGCACTGGAAAAGAGGACAGAGGAAGTGTAGTGACACACATGCTCAGTGCAGGGTCTCACGTGTCTTCTTCTGTATGTTTTGCTACACAGTAAAGGTTCAAGTGAGTAACAGTCAACTATGAGTGTGTGAAAATGAGCAAGAACTCAGCATGTTGGAGCCGAACATCTGTTTGTGTTTTAGGGAAGGTGGGGGCTGGGCATGTAGCTCAGAGCATGTTGAGCACCTGTTAGCATGCAGCCCTGGTTTCAATCCCAGTGTTGGAAAAATGAAACAGAATGAAATAACAAGATAAAACGATTAGAGGTCATATGATAAAGGCACACACTGCTCATTGCTTTCTCTCTCACTTGGTAATGTGGGTCTTATCCAACTGTAACTTTCTACTTTCCCCTAGAATGCTATTATTACTCCAGGGAAGGCCCCTTCTAGCAGGAAGCCTGACATTCTGAAGCTATCTGAGTAGCATGATTAACAAGAAGAAATTATTTCTTTCCCCAGTGACCGCTGGCACAATGATCATTACGAGCCAGTTGGCTGGTACATCCATTACACACAGGAAGGCTTTACACTGTGGCAAGGGGAGTTTCTTCCTGTCTAACAGGGAGCGATGTCTCTGTTCTCTGGTCCTTACTTGTGAGCACTTGTGATGGAAGAAAGTCATCCCCGTGGACATGCATCAACTCAAGCTGAGGGGCCCTTTCTAATGAGGAGTTATTTTTAGAAACCCCATGGCTTCACCTGGGTAGGCAATAAGTGAAGAAAAGAATCAAGGTTTTGTTTTTCTCAAATATAGGCAACACTGATAAAACCAAAACACAACAACAAAACAGTTATTTCTGTTTCAGGTCTCGTAGTTGAGAGGCAGGGAGAGAGGGAGCAGGAGAGAGATTCAGAGACAGAGACAGAGAGAAGAGCATGGCTCTAACTAGCAAGAGAGGAACAGATACCCTGCCAGGTCCCCCCCCTCCCAATTCACTCCAACATCTTATCCAAGACGTGAGCCAGGGATGGGAAGCTGATATCTCAAACAGCAGGGCAGGGCCAGGACAAGCAAGCCACACAGCCCAGTGGCAGGATGAGGTGTGTGAGCACACTCAGCTTGTCAAGCCCATAGCCCCAGATTGCAGACCTTTCATTGTGGTTTAGGCAAAGGTTGTGCAGCAGGCAACCAGCTACACAACTTCCATGACATTTGTGTGTCACACACTGTGCTACTTAGCTTAGGATCCTTCTGTAGAATTCCTTAAGGAAACTTCCAGAGAATCATCAGTGATGTGACCCCTGAGGAGGTAAGAGTCTCCGTTTACAGATGTTAAGGTCGCCTTGTCATATTATCTTTATCACAGCCTATAGCAGCCACTAAAGAAGAACATGCTGGGACACAAGAGCAAGAAGGAGTCATTTATTCCTATGATCCAAGAGGTGGAATGGCATCCCCAGGAGAGAAAGTAAATTTAAAGGGGCACAGAGGACATAGTTGCAGGATATTTTTTAATATATTACCTGTCACCTCATCCCCAACAGCTCCTGGTCTCTGCGTCTCCCCTCAAATCTATTCAGGAATTATTATCCTTTATATCAGGAGAAAAACTTCAACAGAGATCAAGGAAAACAGACTCTGACTTTAAAGTTAAGGCCTTATGGACAGTCGGTGCAGAAACGGTGAGGGTTCCAGCTGTAACAGGACATGAGATTTCCAGAGGTGCTGGTGAAGCCAGTGATGAGAGAGGGAGAGAAGAGAGCTGGTGCATGCTGGGAGGAAGAGGCACTGGAAGGGAGGTTGTGGGATGAAGGAGAGGCAGAGAGCACTCGGATGCTGTGGCCCTTCTCTGCTCTGAAGTTCCATATCCTGCACCTCAGAGGGATTGGTGCTGGGTGACATCATCCAATGGTTTAGAGTTGCCACTGGTTCCCAAGTAGAACCCAATGTGATTGCAAAGCTGAAAACCAAAGTAGGTGAGTGGTGTGAGGGGACACAGGATCCAAGCCCACTGTAGCACAGCATGCAATCATTGAACGAACCTTCTGTGCTCAGAGTATCAGCAGAATGGCGACAAAGAACCCAGTGAGTTTCCTAGAAGCCCCATGTTATGAAGGTCGGATAATCTGTCCTCTACCAATAGCCAAGAGAAAATGTGTGAAACATGGAGAAGTTTCTGGACAGGAGGTTGCTCAACTGCAGAGAGCCACCAGCCTGCAGAACATCGCAGCCTAAGTATTTGCAGCACACATAGAGTGATGCGGGAATTCCTCTCTGTCCTGGTACCAAATAAGCCACCATAACCAACTGCAAGAATGAGCACTAGACCTGAGTGACGTTAGACTGTCACACTGAAGGTAGGCTGTGGGTAGATAAGTCATTGTGGAAATATACAGTTAAATCTCTTTACAATCAATTTGTAGACTGAGATGTAAACTCAGAAGTAAAGCTAATCAATAAATTGATGGGGAAGCTGGAGAGATGCCACAGCAGTTAAGAGTTAAGAGGACCAAAGTGGCTCATGGTCACTTATGACTCCAGCTGCAAAGCATCTTCCAGCTTTCCAGGAAATCTACATACACATGTCGTCTACTCACACAGACATACACATATACATGTAACTGAAAGTACTAAAATTATATCTTAAAAAGTCTTTGACAAACTGCTGGCTAAGCAGCCATCACCACCTCAGCAGCTTTCTCTGTTTCCTCTCATCAAGTCCTTGGGAAGAAACCACCAGATCACATTTCATCCCTGTTCCACTGACAGATAAATGTAGGCTCAGTGAAATGAAATTGGGGGTGTCTTTGTAACTGTGCAGCTTTGCCTGAAGCAAGTGGCACGCTCATTGTCGTGCATCCTTTCTTCCCCCACCACGAGTCCCTTCATCTTGTGTGTCCCCTTTACTGATCCATGTCTTTGCTTTTGCTCAGACCGCCCCTACTTTGCATATTGCCCCTTCCTTCCATGCTTTTGCCATCCTTTCCACTTCCCAGGCGCTGTTCAAGTTCACCTGCTCATAGACAGTTTTCCCAGCCACCCCACCCGTTCCCACACACTCAGCACTTCATACATTCACCATGTCCCTTTGTCTAAGACAGCTGTGCATCCTCTGTGCTTGGTTAAGTTCATGTCAGTTGCTGGACTGGGGACCCCAGAAGTCTTCTGATTTGTGTATCCATGGCGCCATAGCATCCTGACCTGGCACACAGTGTGGTCCTTGGTATGTGTGTGTCAAACTAGATTGAACCCAAAGTTCTGAGGCATGGAGTTAACGGCATGTGAAGCAGTGCTTGGCCTGGTGTTTGTGTGTCTATAATTCCCCACTGCTTTTCTTCCTTCCTTCCTTCCTTCCTTCCTTCCTTCCTTTCTTTCTTCCATCCTTCCATCCTTTCTTTCTTTCCCTAACTTCCTCCTTCCTTTTATTTTTTTCAAATAAGCATAATAGCAGTCTGGTCTACAGAGCAAGTTCCAGGATAGCCACAGTTACACAGATAAGCCCTAAAATTGCCAAATGAAGAATGACAGAGTCATGTGATCACCTAGCTTCTATGATATCCACTCTCTTCCACTTGTCAGTTCTATCCATCTGTCAACCCAGTCATCCAGTCTCACTGAAAAACTAGAGAATTCAAATTCTCTTGGTGCCTGGGAGCCTTTTGGAACCAGATGTGGGATTAATTTCCTCACTCAATCCATGGCTTTACTGTGTTTTGATTTTTTTTCTTTCTCTTAACCTGTATCTGTCTCCCCCTTTCTAAATTGGGGGTAGCATCATTACTTGATTTGTAGAATATGATGAAAGCCAAGTGAGACTATACAAATTAAGGGTCTGGTTCCTGGAATGTGTTCAGCTAATGGGGGAAGCACAGTGTTTCAGCCATCAGCACAATTTCTAGAAATTTAGAACCCGGGCCATTCTTTTTTCCAGTGTCTATTTTAAGTTTGGGAGAAAAAGGAATGAATGGAGATCGTCAATATTGAGCTCTTCCTTTGCTCTAAGGATGAATTTCTGGTTCTGTATGGTGAGCAGAAGTGAGCCTTAGGCATGGCAACGGAATTAGAAATCTCTGTGAAAAGAAAGCCACAGAACCTCCAATCACCTGCTTAAATCCAGACCAGACTGGGGGCAAAGTCAATGCTCGTGCAAAATGTAGAAGGACTTTGCTAGAACTTGAGATGATTAAGGGAGAATGTCAGTGCTCTCCACAGTCATAAAACCCCAGCTCCTAAGCCCCTTTATGCTGGGATTTGCATATTTCTGCAAAGTATAAGCCCTCATTAGGACAATCCTCAAAGGAATATCCCTATTATGGAGCCATCTTTTAATTAGGCTTCAGATCATCTTGCCCCTGAAATGGCTCTGCTGAATGATAGCTGGAGAATGCAGGATAATATCACATTCTCTGGGGCTTTGGACCAGAAGGTGTTTGGGACACTGGAGGGTTGATAAAAGAAACTCTCAACCCTGTTTCCTGCCTGTATCACAACTGTGCCCATCCCCAAGCATGGCCATCACAGTGTCCAGCATGCCCTTTAGCCAATTGCATCAAGGACCATGCTTTGAATGCAATTGTGGTCCACACACATGAGGTTTTCTGTGGCACACTCTTGAAATTGTGGTTCCATCTGCACAAAGTTTTCTGTGGCACACTGAAAATTAGGCCTCTTAATTTCAAATTTGTGTTAGTGTATGACAATAGTGTTGTCCCTAGAAAAACTGGAAAAATGTCTTATGTTCTTCTGTTCCTGGTGGTCTGAAACTTAAATAAAATGGCTCTTTAGTCTGTACAACTCTGGAGAATACATATTCTTACTTCTTCCTGGACCCATACCCTTCAACCTCAGGGCCAGTGTTGCCGGGCATAAGGATAGTCCAGTGGGATCTGCACTTTAAAAAAAAAGGCCCTACAGATTATTTCAGCATGATCCATAACTGCCTCTTAGCTGAGCATAGTGGCACACACCTTTAATCCCACTCAGGGAACAGAGTCAGGTGGATCACTGTGAGTTCAAGACCAGCTTGGTCTACATAGAGAAGCCCTATCTCAAAAATAAATAGGTAAATAAATAAGTACCTTTTGATTCTAAATATGTAGAGTTCTTTCTAATAAGATTAGTAAGTAATGAAGTATGCCTGTTTTTGAAAGGATGTTTATTTTGTTTTTTATTTTTAATTATGTGTGTATGTGTCTGTAAGTGGGTATGAACGTATGAGTTCAGTGCCTGTGGAGGTCAGAAGAGGGCATAGGATCCCCTGGTTTTGGAGTTACAGGCAATTTTGAACTATCCTGTGTAAGAATTAGGACCTGAACTTGGGTTTTTAGTAGGAGCAGAACATGCTCTCAACTGCTGAGGCATCTCTCCAGCCCCTAAATAAATGGCTTTGTGTGTGTGTGTGTGTGTGTGTGTGTGTGTGTGTGTGTGTGTGTGTGTGTGTGTGTGAGTGTGTGTGTGTGTGTAGTTTTGTTAGTTATAGACAGTGAACCCAGGGTATCCCAAAAAGTAGGTAACCAAGAATTCTGCGACTGCAGTCCTTCCCAGCTCCAAGTATGCCTTCTTTTAGATGCAGAGTCTTAGCTGACCTTTTCCTTTTCTGCCGTGTTTTCTTTCAACTAAGAGAAAATGAACCGATACAAGGAAATTGGGAAACTTTCTGAGATAGAGAAGATTGGCTGTAAAATAGAAATAAGGGAAATGCCAAGAACTCAAGGAGACTTAAGTAAAGAAATGCTCTGAGGTTATCGCAGCTGCTGGGAAACTGCTGGGGTTATCAGCAAAGGGTATGGCCAGGATGCAAAGACAGACATGCAAAGGGAATGCCTGGACTTGGTCTGTTCTAATAAACCATCTTTCACATTTCATTATTTCAGACATCAGCTAGGCTGGTGCCATTGGGACAGAATTATCATTGCTCATATTTGGTGACTTTTGTTACTAGTCAAAGTGGCATCACTGGATACCTCCATCCTTGCTTAGAGTTTCAGCCAGACATACTGTTCACAGATCATTTGCAGGAAAAGCAAGTTCCTGTTGTTGTCTGGGAATCTAGTGATGCTGTATGGTGCTGGTTAGATTTCCTTCCTCCCTCCCTCCCTCCTTTCCTCCCTTCCTCTCTTCCTAACTCTGTCCCTGTCAAGAGCAGCAAGAATTCCTAACCTCTGAGCCATTTCCCTAGCCCCCACAGTAATGCAGTTCTTTTAAGTAAATGGCATATTCTTTTTTTAAAAAAAATATTTACTTTTATCTTGTATGCATTGTTGTTTTTGCCTGTATGTATGTCTGTGTGAGGGTGTCAGATCTGTGTGATCTGTGTGAGGGTGTTAGTTGTGAGCTGGGAATTGAACCTGGGTCCTCTGGAAGAGCGGTCAGTGCTCTTAACCACTGAGCCATCTCTCCAGCTTCAAATGCTATATTCTTAATACTGCAATTGACATTGACACTAAGTGTGCCAGTTCTGTTTGAAAGGGGGCTGTGGGACACCTGACTGTAAATATGAAAAGGTATAGGGTAAAGAGCAATTGCACATATTTTCTCTTAGTGGTACACGGTGTGCTCTTAAATAAAGTTCTCCCAGTGGCAGTGGCTCAGATTTAGTATCATACGGAATTTACAAAAGAGGAGAAAATTTCAACCTCAAACAGTACCCTATTCTTGGAAATAGTTACCACCCAGAATTGACGAGCATATGGAAAATTCTAGAAGGAGTCCTAGTGATTTATATATGCCCAACTTTCGTGCAGCTTAGCCTCTGAGGAAGAAGCAAGATAAGACGCAGTAGAATGAAGGTAAATTGACACTCACCAGTCTCTGTTCTTTACATGTGTAGCCACTTACAGAAGTCTGGGCCATGCACAGCACCATTCCCTCATTCTAAACGTGGGGCTGGTGGCGGACATTGAGCCTTCTTTGCACTCGATGCGACCCACCAGTGCTGGTGGGTCTTTGGCCTTTGTTCCTATTAAGTTCCATGATGCTGGTATTCAACAGAATTGTGTCACCTGAAACACTAGACTTCAGTTTGCAGAAAACACTGCTGTGCTTTTCCTGAGTCATTATCAAGATTGCCAACTTAAAAATTGTCAACCACAGTCTTTTGGCTCTTTGCCTCTTTCTACTTTGACATTTGCCATTCACATCATGGAGGTCACTTAACATAGCAGTTTACCTAACTGTGGTGTCATAAAAACCATATGCTTTTCCACAAAAACATATTGGAAGATCCTAGCAAATTCCTTGTGAAACACCAGCTGTCAATTATTGGTAGCTCTTGATACAACATAACAATCTATGTAACTAGATCCTGACCTAAAATAAAAAGTAAATTAGAAGAGGGAAATATAAGAAATGCCTGAGTTAATCTGGTTTAACTTTTCAGTAATTCTCTGTTTTATTTAAGCTGCCATAAACTTGGGCATTGCCTGGTACATGGACTAGAAGAATGGTTCATAAATGTGTTTTAGATCTAAGCACAGTATTATCTTTGGAAAGCAGATAGAAGATCTTTCTTCCTGGTGGCTTTTGTGGGGGGGGCAGTCTCCCTTTCTACCTATCAAGGGCATCTGTTTTGGGAAGCCATCTGCATAGCTTAGGTTGCTCTCAAAGCATGAACTGGCTCCTGCCTAATCATGTAAATATTATTGCTGAAGTGAAAACATGACTGAGGCTGTGTGAGCCAGATGCAGAGAGTGTCAAGTCTTTTATGTAAGCCGTTAATTAGGCAGCATCTTTAAGTCTGGAGATAGGTCCCACGGTGTTAATCAAGTGGAACATCACCAGCTGCTAAAAGAACAGGCTCTTTCCAGAATCGTCTCTTCCACCAAACAGGAGAGGGATGAGACCATGGGAAGCATCTTTTGAGGCTCTAATAGCTAAGACGCCCTATAGAAGAACTGTGGGAAAGTGTTAAACAGGTACCATTGACACAGATCAAACAACATTGAGTTGGTGTTGAAGTTTTGGAGAAAGCCTACATTTGGGAGCCATTTAGAGCTGGGTTCAACTCCTGATTCCCCTTTTGCTAGTTTTGGGAAAATTAAACCAACAGGGCAAGCCTTAGTTTTTTCCAATTTAAGACGGAGGAGGCAATGTCTTCCCGCTGAGGTTTCATAAAGATGGGAGATGTCACAGGCAATCCCCAGGGGCAGGCGGGAGGCTAGGACCACGGTGGTGGTGATGATGGAGTGGGATCGACTTCTCTCGGCTGCTGGCTTAGCCTCTGTGATGTTTATGTGCTAAGAGCTTGCTCTTGCCTTCTCCTGAAAAGGCAGAAGAGTGCTGCCTGGTGCTAGCAGACATACTTTCTGCTCTCCTGACAGGGCAGAGAATTAGTGAAGTCCTGTTTAAATGCAGCTAGGCAAGGCTGGGTCCACTGATGGGAGCAACAGAGGTATGGCCATCACAGCCAAGTTCCCACAGGGTGTCCACTTTCTCCATCTCCAACTTCTCTTTCCCTGGTGCTGGCTGGAGGCCACCTGAAGTCAGCCATTGCCTGCCTCTGCCACATGCCTGCCTATTGGTCATCACAGGTGGCAATGCCACATGGGGCATGGCTGTTCAGCAGGGGGAGGCACTCAGTATTGCAACAAAGGCACCTTGAAGGAAACAGTGACTGTTGGGAGGCAGGTGAGACCTGTCTTGTACTGTTAATGTTAGTTTCTTTCCCTTTATTGCTCACTCGCACTTTAGTGATGCCGAAAACTTTCTATCTAAGACCAAATGACCCCCCTCTATTATGCTTTCTCACACCATGCCTTCCTGATTCTTCCCTTCACCTTGTCAGTGCTGTCTGAGTTGCTGATTTCCCCTGATTATAACCCTCTGGTCTTTGGACAGAGCTGTTCAGAGTGAGGTGTTTTCTCCTAGAACACATATGCACAAGGCATGCCTGGGAACAGGAAAGTAGTTCCTAACTCATGCTTTTTGTTTTCACCTCTTGTTTTAGAATCCCAATGTATACTTAATAGCATGCTAAAATATGTCTGTAGGTAAAGAGTCACAAGCTGGGATGGTGGCCCAGGAGCAACATTCCTCCTAGCTCTCTGCCACCTCCAGGCCCTTGAGATGACTGCTATTATATTCACACCCCAGGCTAGAATAACGAGGAAAGTGAGGAGCAGGAGTGGTGGTTTCCTCCTATTAAAATTTGGCTTTTCCTTCAAGAAGGGATTCTTCCCCAAATTGGGCCAAACCAAAGAAATTGAGAAAAAAAAAACACTTTACAGTCAAGACTCTGATTCCTCATATTGCTTACTCACAGTGACTCACACGGAGACTCAAACATGATGTCAGTCTGAGCTTTGCCTTCGATAGAGACGACTGCCTACAGCAAAGTTGTAGTCACTTAAACAACTTGGATTTTGCTCATTCAACATCCCTGTCTCAGTGCCAACAAGGACAACAAAAGAGGGATGCTTTTTTTTCTTTTTTAATGGAGGTTTTCATCTGCTTTGGAAAGGAGACAAGGCCAGGTATGACTGAGGATTGCGTGGAATATAGGCTATCCGTAAGGGTTGCCACAGACCCTTCCCTAGGAAAGAGCATACTCATATATCCCCAACTTTCTAGGCCACTTTGAGGGGGATCTATGCATAAGGAAGACATATATCCACAGGGTGAAACTGAGTAACAACACTTGACTGGATGGTCACAACACATAGCAGGGCTCAAGAGAAGAAGAGAATGTGAAAACATAAGAAGGCCAGTGCAAGAAAGAGAAAGCAGAGTGACCTGAAAGTTTAAATGTAGATGCTAAGAGAACACTGAACAGGAAATACAATAACCAGGACAGAAATGAGCAGGAATCCCCCAGTTCCTGAAACTTCACAGTCTAACATTCTGAGGGGCTGGAAGTTGGCTCTTCCTGGGGAGGTGAAGCTGAGGGAGGACCTGGAAGAGGGCGCCAGGCACCATGTAGTGAGGAGCTGGACCACATCCCATTCTCTCCTAAAGAGACACAGGGCATCCATTTGAAGCTCGAGGTATTTCTGTATAGGATTTGGTGATTTGGAGAAATCTGATAGAGAATAGTCAAGCTGGATACTCTAAATTCTGTAAAAAGCTACAGTGTGTGCAGTCAGGTATTGTGGAGGATTGTAGTGAAGTTTATCCTGGAAATTTGCAAGAGTTCTTTGTGGATGTGTAAGGAGTAGTAAGCAGGATGCTTGTGAATACTTAACATGCCAATGTGAGGCTCCAAAACAAACAAAATTAACAATACCATCCCCAAGCCTATAAGCTTTCACCAGTGGGAAAAATCATAGCTCACTCCAGTATCTTTAGCCCATTGGTAACCGAAGAAGCAAAAACATTTAAAACCTACATCAGTGCATTTGAGCTAGATACATTTCATCACTGAGGAAGCTGGTATCAAGAAGGACATCATACTGGAAACTAAGTTCCTTTAAAAGGTGGAAATCATAGAAGCCACAAAAACATCCAGCAAGTTTTCAGGGAAAGCAACTGATTTCTGAGCACATTTACATCTCAAAATGATGTCATTATTTTATATAGCTCATTTCAAGTGCACACAGCTGCTTTAGGGGCTCCCAAGTTCCCAAGGGATTAGCAATTAAAGCGAGTCCAGTGTACTTTCTTGTGTGAAACCTAGAGTGAACCTAAAATAAAACTTCGTAGATATTGAACACAGGGTCCCATATTACACTTAAAATTTGGCTTCTAGAGACAGAACATTTTGGTGGGGACCACAGCTCCATCACATGTCATCAGTGTGAACTTGGGAAAATGTCACCTCTGTATATTATATGGGCCACTGTTTTCTAGGAAAGTCTTAGGACGAAATGAATCAATGTCAACCACACCATAATAAGCATTCTGAATGTTACAGAAACACACAGATGAATGTACTAGTTAGCTTTCTACCACTGTGACAAGGTGCCTGAGAATGTTGCCTTAAAGAAGGAAAGGGGTTTTTTTTGTTTTTTTTGTTTGTATTCCTGGACATCAGTTTCAGGGTTTCATCCCACAGTAGATTGGCTTGACTGACTTGTGGAAGGATTATGGTAGCGGGAGTACATGGTAGACCAAAGCTCATAGTGTTTGGGAAGAGGAAAGAGAGAGAGAGGCAGAGACTGTTGTTCCAATATCTCCTTTAAGAACACAACCCGAAAGACCTAGCTTTCTTCTCTAGACTCACTCTGGAAAGGTCCAAATACTCTTGACCTAGTTTTAACACACACAGTTGGTATAACAATGTGTAAGCAGTTATCTTTCTTCTGATTAGTTTTATATGTTTGAATATCCTTATCAGGATTACGAACTTATTTAAGAATTAGGCGCTGTTTTCATAGGCAACTCTTGATAAGAACCAGCATTAATTCCTGAGGTTTATTTTTTATTTTGGCAGAAAAAGTATCTTCCATATTTTTGTAGGCAATGAGATGATATGATCTTTAAGAATGATATCTATAGTATAAGATTTCTGAGTTTGAAGCCTCATTGAATCCAACACTTTGAGAAGTTGCTTAATTTCATTGAACCCCCGTGTCCTTATTTTTAAAGTGGAGATCCTACCTGACTTTGTGGGCACACACAGACAGGTGGATCTCTTTGAGTTCAAGGCTAGCTTGGTCTACACAGAGAGTTCTAAGACAGCCAGGCTATGTAGAGAGACCCTGTCTCAAGTAAGCAAGCAAACAACCCAGAGATTGGCATACTAAGCTCAATGGCTGATTTTCATTTATGTATTTGCTTATTTTTCTTTTGCGATATGATGTTGCTATGTATCACAGGTTATGTATCACGTCCTCCTGCTTTTGTTTCTTGAACATGGTTGAGATACCATGCCTAGTTTTGACTCTACTACTGATTAAGCTGTTTCCAGAAGAGACTATGGAAATGAAAAGTAATACAAAACATTTTTATCTTGTAAATAATACAATACACTTCTGGACTCCAATTTTGTAATGAAAATGTGAAGGGTGCCTATGTCAAAACTTTCTATTTTCCCTCTAAGTCAGACATTAAAGACACTGTTAGAGTATATTTGGATAGACTTGACAAACATAGGGCACACCCACACCCCTAACTAGGACTGTGGCAAACATTACTAATCTATGTGAAACTTCCATTCACTGAGTTCATACTTGCTCCCAAAGTTTTCTCCACACAATATCTAGACGTTGTTAATTTGATGGGCATTTATGATATAGATTACTAAAATTCTTTTAGATAAGACAATTTCTAATGATGAATTGATTAGATTTGTGGAAGGGGAACAAGCTCAATTATTGGGGTGATTATTGATGTTCATTAGAGACTTTGTGTGTTGTTCAGATTTGTTTTTATTGTGAATGAGAATATATGCATTTTAGTGACAATGATAACATTTATGAAAAGCAGTTTAGAAAATGATTACTCCTTTTTATTCAGTTTTGCTTTTATTTTTACTTTTCACAAATGAAAATATAATTATGTCATTTCTCCCATTTTCTTTCCTTCAACCCTTCCCATGTCTCTCACTCACTTTTCCCCTCTTAAGTTCCTGGCCTCTTTTTTTATTATTGTTCTGTGTATTTTGATACATAAATATATAAATACAACCTTCTGTGTCCTTTTAGTTAGTTTGTTTGTATGCATATGAATTCAGAGCTGACCACTTGACATTAGATAACCACTTTGGAGGCTCTACCCTGGGGAAGACTATTTCTCCTGCTCTCAGCATCCTTTAAGTGTCTTCCGTTCTTTGTCTGTGGGTGGAGTCCATGAGTTTTTCCTCTTCCATGTTATCATGTCAATTAGTATTGTCTGTGTTCAGATCTTGTTTAGACAACCACGTTGTTTAGTTATTGCAGGTAGAGCTTCCCTGTAACTTCTAGGAGGCGTAATCTCATAGAAGATTTACTGTTCTTGGGTTCTTAACTATCTTTCTATCCCCCTTTCTGTGATATTTCCTCAGCCTTAGGTGCAGGAATTGTGTTGTAGATCTATCCATTGGTTCTGGGTGCTCCATGATAAGTTCCTTTCTGTTGTAGTTTTCTTTAATGGTATCAGTTTTATTAAAAAGAAGAAGAAAAAAAACTATTTCTTACCCTTATCCAGTAACACATCTTCAGAAGTGATGTTTTTTTTTCTTTTGAAAGATGAAGGGTATTTATGTTTTCAAGCAAAACTCCTACAGAAGTTTCAGTAAGAAATGATGATGGATAAGCCTCTCTCCTATTTCTGAATAAACAAACAGAATGAGCTGTTCCCCAAAAGAGAGGGAATGAGTTGACTAGCAACACCCATATTCTACTACTGTATGTGCCACTGTGGAAGGTGCTGTTAAGGCAGATGACATAGACAGCTATGATTTTTAAAAAGAGATTTGCTACACTCTGAAAAAATCCTTTTGGATGTGGCTGTGGCTTCTACAGCAGTTGACTCAGTGAATAATTTCCTGGAATTGGAATGATACTTACCATTGTCTAGTGCATCTTACAGCTGGGCGCCTTTTATTGTACCTTGGAAGAAAGATACAAATGGCAAGCGGGAAGATTGGCTCCTTGCTGCTGATTGGTTTATAGACATTAAACTCTGCATCTGGCAGCATCTTGTAATCACAGCATTGTTACTTATCATCATGGGGCCCTATTCTTCATGGTCATTATGCAGAACTTTAGAAGACTAGAAAAATTCATGCACTAGAGGAAGTCCTAGCTCCTGCCACTCAATACAAACATGGAGATGTGTCCAATGGGGAGCAGGGGAAGATTAGAAGGGTGAAATTGTCAAGAGGAGAAGATTCAGGAAGTTGGGAAGAGTAGGAAGAGATGCTCAGTTAATTATTGACAGAAAGATACAGAATCAGTTAATTATGACAGGCAAAATTAAGAAGACAGCACAGATCTGGGCTCATGGAAACCCTCACTACTGCTAATGGGGTAGAACTGATATGGACACTCAAGTGGAGGTAGAAATTAGATCTGTGTATACTCTCTGATACATACAGCTGGCCAGACATCTAATTCACAAAGAAATGACCAAAACCCCCATATGCTTTCTGTGTGAGCCAAAGAAGGAGGTATCTCAACTTGCTTAGGACAATGATAGTAAACAACCCTGGTCTTGGTGTAATTATTCATATCACTCTCTCATTTCAAGAGTATACACCCTGTATCTGAGACTACTGTAACTAAAACAGCTGATAAGAAAGAAGCTGATAAGACGAGGTTATTCTGTATAATGGGGTAGACCATCATGGTGGGCAAGCCATGGTGGCAGGCACATGAGGTGATGGTCCACAGTTGGGAGGCAGAGGGCAGACCAGAAGTGTTAATGGGCTAGTAAGTTTCAAGACCCTCCTTCAGTGGTCCAGTTCTTCTAGTAGGTTCTGCAATCTTCTAAAACAGTGACAGCAGCTGGGAACAGCATGTGTACATGGATCCTATTTCACATTTAAACCATAGAATTCCTTTCATGATCTCCATAGGCTGGTGACTGACACCTCATGCAAAGTGCATTTAGTCCCATCTTAAAAGTACTCCTAGTCTGTAAGAATCTCAGCATCCTCAAAGGTTGAAGTCTGGGGGATAGAAATGTGGTTCAGCTGTTAAGAGCTCTTGCTGCTCTTTCAGAGAATGAAAGTTTGGTTCCCAGTACCCATGTCAGGCAGCTCATAACTGCCTCTCTTCTGGCTTCCACAGGCACCTGCCTAGGAATGCATGCATAACACACACACACATGCACACACACACACACACACACACACACACACACACACACACGCTAAAAGAATAAAACTGGGAGTCCCTGTTAAAAATATATGAGAAGTTACATACTTCCAATATACAATGACACAAGTAAATATTTCCATTCATAAAAGGAGGCAGTGGGAGCATACCAAACAAATTTAGATCAAGGCAAGAACTAAACCCGCCAGGCCAAACCACCAATTCTACAGCTACATATCCAGCATTTGGAACTCATGATGACACCCATCTGGACTCCAATGGCCCTGGTTAGCCCTGCTCCCCAGCTCTTCTACCTACAGCACACAGGGCTTCTCTCTTGGGACATCTACACCCTACTCCTGATACTTACATTGGAAGTCAGTCTGTGGTCCCAGAATGGCCACCATTATGGAATCTCCACCGTAATTTAGACTTTGCCTTCATAGCTTCACAAAACATCTTCCTAGGGCCTGGCTTCAGTGGTCTTCCCGACCTTGTCACACACTCCATGACTCCCTCCCTGTTCCTTTCACATGCCTATAAAACCAGGACTTCTTGCATGGCCACAGCTGCAAATTTCTACTACTTCTCATCCCCTGCTCCGCACTCTCCCACTCCCTACCCCCCAGCCCTGCTTGGATCAAAGTTACAGTGGCCTCTGCATGTCTGGGTAGATGAATATGAGAAAGTGTTTTCAACGGCCAGCTTGATTTGATCAGGGACATTTGACAACATTCTCAGTCCGGGTGCTTTCCTTTCAAATGAATTAGCATTTCCACAAATTGGAGCCGTTGAGTGGGCAGGACCTTGCCCCAAAGGGGCACCTTTCCTATTGTCTCAGAGCAGGGCGCCAGGCTTCTCTTTAAGTGCTCATCATTTTAGATGCTTTTGCTCCCTTCTTGCGTGCAACTTTGCAGTCTTCTCAACAAGTCAAGACTTTCTGCGGCATTTGTTGCTTTCTCCCATTGCAGAACTTAAGAGCAGTGAGTAGTAACCATGACATGGCCTGAATGCTATCCTGTCTTGAGATTTCCTCTGCCAAATCAATGACTACATTACTACATTACTTTTGATTTCAGTCTCAAGTTCACAGAATATTAGCAGAATGAAGCCAGGTTCTCTCTCTCTCTCTCTCTCTCTCTCTCTCTCTCTCTCTTTAAATTTTATTTTCAAAAGTTTTAGTGTGTGTGTGTGTGTTCTTTTTTGCTACCTTTAGATGGGTTATGGGGATCAAACTCATACCACCAGCCTCTCAGCAAGCACTTTACCTTCTGAGCCATCTTATAGCCCCCCCCCCCAGAGCCAGATTCTTTGACAGAAACACAATACAAATGACCTTCTAGCCCAGTTCCCAAGGGAGTCCTTGGTCTGCTTCAGTATCATATGGGCTAGGCCTTCCCTGTCTGCATTTCTCTCTGCATCCTTGTCTTCCAGTCTCCCACTAGGATGGCTCATTTAGCTCTGCGTACAGCATTCCAGGGCTCCCCAAGCCTCCAGTTCCAAACTCTTCCCCATCCCTTCTGTAAACCCATTCTAAAGCCCTACAAGCCACACCATCAGCAAAACTCTTCCCACCATTTTGCTGTGCTGCTTGCTGGTTTCTCTGCTGCGACCAAATCCCGGCCAAGGACAGACTTAAGGGAGGAAGGCTTTGTTTTGGCTTGTAGTTTAAGAAGAATGCAGGCCTTCCTAACACCGAAGGCATCACAGTAGGCACAGGAGATTACTGGTCTTGTTAAGTCCCTAAGAAGCACAGAGCAGGCAGGAAGTGGAGCTAGATTCACCTCGCTGGACACAAGTTCTCCAGAGAGCAGCCAACTTCAGCAGTTTCCACAGCCTTCCAAACAGCGCCACCAGCTGGGCACCGGGTGCTCAAACACACGCGCTCTGGGGTACACTTTACTAAACTCAAATCACAACTGTGGTCTTCACAGCTGGTTTGGGATGGCGGGAAGTGGAAAGGCAAAAGAAACAGATTTATAAAAGTTACATTCGCATGGAGTTGTTCAGGCCAGAGCAAAAACTATATATTCCACAAAAGCTTCAAGGAGCAAAGGGATGTGGTCACAATGGTTACGTTGTGGCTGCAGGGGAAATGAGCACGTTCCAGGAGACAGAATAGGAGGGGTCGTAGCTGGCCCAATGAGCACTGAGAAATATAACTTCAGCCTTGGGACCTGGATTGAAAAAGGAAAAATTCTTTCAAATTACATGGAACAGAGGAATTTTTTTTTAAAGTACAAAACAAACAAACAAACTACAAATGAGAGCTTGCTTGGGAAAGTGGTATTTATTTATTTATTTATTTATTTATTTATTTATTTATTTATTTATTTATTCATCCCCCCTCCCATATCTTTGAGGTTCCATAAAGCACTTGAGGCTGCTTAAATAAGTATCCGGAATTGCACAAAATTATTGCTAAAATACTTAGACAAAGAAACAGAACCACATGTCCATGGAACTATGGCACCTAAGGCAAAGGCAGTGTGACGCGAAGCTAACACACAAAACCCACACCAGATGGGCCTGTAGACATGCCAGGGATGGTTTCAGATTTGGCACTGAACTGGCCAGCAGGCAATACACAAAAGGAGATGTCCTCACACACAGGATCTGGGTTGTCAAGAGGAAGAACCACATACCAATTGCAAATCCTAAAAAGCAGGGCTTGTTCCCATTTGGAAGCCACGGACGTTTGTCTCCGAGCTCCGTAAGGAGGGCAGCCTGTGATGGAACACTGACCCACAAAACTCATTTCTGTAGTATTCATTCCAAAGCCATGTCAAGAAGCAGAATGTTAATTTGCTCTGATGGCGTTTAGGTTCCTTGATTTCCACGGAACAACCAGATTCCAGCTTCAGACCACCCTAAGACATGTGCCATGGTGTCTGTAGCTCAGCAGCCTTCAGAACCATGGGCTCTGCCACTGAGTTAGGAATCACAAGGGCCAGCAATTCCAGGTCGTTATAGCTTGAGCTAATAAGACCAGGAAGGGAGGGTTCTTTTTTCAGAGTCCTGGACAGCCTCTATCTCTGGGCTCCCGAAGAGTGGGTGAGAGATAAAGAGACTTTCCCCATTTCCTTCTGAAATAGTTTCAGCCACCATTAAACTTTTATCGACTACAAGCCAAGCATAGTAATCGTTGTAGAGTCTATAGAAAGCAAATCTGCTGTGTGGAGACAGGGGTTACTGCTTAGCGGCAGACAAAAGGGGTCTGCCCTGAGAAATGAGCTTCAGATGCATGCTTGGAGGGAGGGAGAGAGAGAGAGAGAGAGACAGACACACACACACAGAGAGAGAGAGCAGAGAGAGAGAGAGAGAGAGAGAGAGAGAGAGAGAGAGAGAGAGAGAGAGAGAGAGAGAGAGAGAGAGAGAACAGACAGAGACAACACAGGAAGAATCTGTGTCATTCTGAGTTACTCTTAGTTTGGGGCCAATACAGTTCATCAAGCTATTTTGAAGCCTGGTATAAATAACCCCTGAGCACATCCAATTATACTTGATTTTGTATTCACCAAGCAACCCCTACTTATTAATTCAATTTCCAAGAGCCCGAGAAAGGCAAGTGTGGTAGATGTATGCCAAGGCAGCTGTAATCATTGCCTCCCTGTCGCCGGGCCTCATGCAGTGTGACTTTGGGATTTATCCCTTCAGTGCATTACAGCCCTGGGCTGGCATAGTGTTATGGCATGCTCAGGGGAACCTGCTGAAAGGGTCAGTGTGCTGGTGTTGCGTCTAGGTCTGAAAAGGTCCTGCACGTGCCCCACCCCCCACACATTCACTGAATCATACACAAGCGCCATAGGATGAACACAGGCCAACCTGTGTAATGACGAGAAAGAAGACCTATTTGCTCTGTTTGCTGGCAGGGTGACAGAAATGAAGCCATGTGACTTTTCAACATGCTTCCGCATCTCCAGTTTACCTGCGAGGAGGAGAAGGCCCTAGAAGAGACCTAATTACAAGATTCCAACACGAAGAAAGGAAAACTGTTAGAAGAGAGGGCGACACTAACTACTCCAACTTGATCATTTCACCTGTGTGAGTTAGTTTGCACTGTCAACTAGATACGCCAATAGTCACCCAGGGAAGAGGGTCACAACTGAGAAATTGTGTAAAGCAAGTTATCTTGTGGGCGTGTCTGTCGTGGGTTTTTCTTGATTGCTAACTGATGTAGAAGATACACCCCACCGTGGGTGATGCCATTTCCTAGGTAGGGTATCCCTGAGTGTTAGAGTGAAGAAAGTTAGGGGAGAGCAAGCAAGGAGGCCAGCCTGCTGCATGCAGCTGTTTCTTGCTGTGCTGCTTAAGTTCCTGCCTCAACTCTCAGTGATGGACGGTGATCTGTGAATCGTAAGCCAAAGAAACCTTTTCCAAGAAACCTTTTCCTCCCTTGTGTCGCTTTAGTCAGGATGCTTATGAAAGCAACAGAAATAGATGTAGAACAAGGCCGTGTGTGTGTGTGTGTGTGTGTGTGTGTGTGTGTGTGTGTGTGTGCAATGTATCAAAATATATCATTAGCAGTTTTAAATGAATCTATTAAATTCTTAGAATTTAGGTCACTTTCCCTGTTCCCTGCTAGCTCAAGTGATGATGGCAGAGGGTTGTTTCTGTTGAGTGTCTCTAATTCCCCAGAATCTCCTCGCTGGGAGAATCTCCTGCTGCTGTGGCAGCCACAACAGCTCCTCACAGAGCTGAGGTTTCCTCTCTGCTGGGCTGTGTAGCTCATCATCTCTCCTCCGGAAAATGACAGGGAGCTGTGCAAAAAAAGTACCTGTCAAGAAAGAAGCTTGGCAACACCAACTTTTAATTGGATTCTGTAGTGGTTTCCGTGGCCAGATCTGACCCTCTGGCATTTTCATTTTCCTCGAGTCTTGTTGTCAGTTTTATCGTGAAGAGTTTGGTAGGGTCTGGCCTCTCTCCTGCGAGTCCCTGGTTTCGGCCAGGCTGCCGCCGCATCTCATTATTGTCATTGCTGCTGGACTGACAGACCTTTTGATAGCTGGGATGGAGGCCCATGGGACTCACTAATGATACCCAGGGAGAGGCAACAGGTGGGATGCTGCCTAGGAGATACTGTGGTGAAAATGTGCCTGCTTGTGCCTAGCAAGGCATCAAGATTTCTTTCCTTCAAAAATGGCTGAAGGAGCCAGGCTGGCGTTCTTAGGTTCTTCGCACAACACATCGAGGAGTTAGGGTTCAGCTCAGAAAATGTCTAGGAACTTGGGGGATTATTTTGTGAAATTAAAATTTTATTCATGCTTGTCCTCCTGTTAAGAAATTAAAGAGTTAGGCCATTCCGGTGGAGTGATTCCTGGGATGGGAATGTGGAGCCTGATTTGAGGCTCACTTGGGGGATATCCTGGCTCCATGGTGCTGGCTGGATGCCTTCTAGCAAGAAACATGCGCAGCTTGCAGCTTTGCTGAGGCTCTTTGGAGTGAGAATGGTATTAAATTTGTCATGAGGATTAAGTAATTTAAATGTGTATAATTCCTAACACGGCGGCTTAGAGCATATATGCACTTGATAAATGTGAGCTTGATTCCCCCTCATTTTTTCCATTTTTGACTTGATTTTATTGTTATTATTTATTTGCTTGTTTTCTGACTCCCCCCCCCATACTTCTGTAAAAGGGTGGATGGGTTTTTGAAAGCAAGATAACATCTATATGACAATCTTTAAGCTACATATTTTGTGGTCTAATAATCTCACACAACTGTACACTAAAACTATGATCCTAATTTTAAAATTTTACAAAGCTATAGTCATAGTAAGACTGACTGTTGCTTCAAGAAATGATCTTTCTGATCATGTATTTGCCTTATTTTTTAAGCATCTTCTTTGCCCTTTAAATTATACTACCTCCAATTCTTTTATTAATGCTTCTGTAGCGACAGTAAATTCTCATTACTATTCCAAGTCATTAAAAAAAAATGGATCAATTTTAATTCCCTCCTGGGCACACAATGAATCATGTCTTCTACAAAGATTGTCAAGTAAGCTTATTTCTTTACCCAGGCAACCATTTTTCTAAGACAAGCCCCAATCTGTACTATAACCCGTCTTTACTGTTCATGAATCTGTTGTGGTATCTCATGGTAATAGCTATGCTGGTCCTCAGAATGTTGGCAATGAGATGGTCAAAGTAAGCACACAGCGAACACAATCATGAAAGCTTTTGAAGCAGAGGGTGGGAACTCCTTTGGGGGTAGTCAGCTGTCCATCCAGTACGGGTGTCCTTCCTGGTACTCTGTCACAAGAGCACTGTGTGAGAAACATTTTAAGATGGCGTTTTCTGAGTAAGAAGCTGATGCCCAATATTGAGATTTTTCCTTTTAGACCAAGAATGTCAAAGGCTGCTTAGCTTAACATCTATGCTCTTCCTTCTGTCCCCAGAAGCCTCAAAGGGCCTTGTCTTTGGCTATGCATTGAAATTTGGAAAGCTGTCACAAATAGCCATGCCCCATACACTGCAGAAAAGGAAAAAAGTTAGAGATGCCCCACTATCAGCTTTCAAAAACTGCCATAAGGGTTCACTGTTGAGATGCATTACAATCCTAAAAGAGTAGGGTCAAAGGTCAGCAGAACAGAGAGAGCAGGAGTTTGCAAATACATATGATAGGTCATTGCAAGACCAGGGTGAGAGCTCCATTGGTTAAAGTGCTTGATGACCGAGTGTGAGTCCCCGGGGCCCATGTGAAATAGTCACGGGTTGGTGTGTTATTTGTACTGCCAGCACTAGGGAAGCAGGGACAGGTGGGTTCCTGAAGTTCATTGACTGGACAACCTACCACACTCAGTGAACACAGGCCAACAAGATGCTCAATCTCAAAGATAAAACAAGCAGAAAAGCAAGATGGATGGCATATAAGGAAATACAGTCCACACATGTGCACACCCTCCCTACACCACACACACACACACACACACACACACACACACACACACACACAGACATAACAGAGTCATTGTAAAAAGACTGTGTGTTGTATTGTTCCATTATATGGTATTCTAGAGAAATGAAAACCAGTCAAGATTGTAGGTACAAAACCTATGATTTCAGGGGCTCAGGAGGCAGTGAAGAGGACAGAATAAATAAATAAAAAGGGCATATTTTTTAATACAATGACCCAATTCCATTTTAAATAAAATAATATAATAATATATAACATTATGTGTTATATATGGTATTCTGTATTATTTATTCCTTAATTACATAATATTATGATTTTCAGAATCCAAATACACAGGGTCTTATTTATACTAATTAAATGATTCATGGAGAGAGCTGGGGGAGTCTTGTGATGAAATGTGAAACTGTGATAAATATTTTCAGTTTGCAGACAAAGGGGGTTGGGGGTGTGGGCTGACCTAAGTAACTGTGGGAATGGTTGACATCTGTAAGGCAAAAGCTAAAATAAATATATAGAAGCAGCATGCCATAGTTAGTAACATTTCTCATGGTGGGTCACTACATGCACACTGAAATTGATGTCTGTATGCATAGGCAGTGAGAGTAGGTAGGTGTCTGTCTCATGATTGTCATGGGATGTTACGGAGAAGTAAAGGAAGGAATCTGGAAATCACCCCTGGGTACCAGATTAGAGTTGAGGGTTTCAATATAACTTTTGTTCATTGGTTATAGACATGTGTTGTTATATACAGAAATATTTATAGATAACACAGAAATATGTATGTACGTGTGTCAGTATACACATACTGACATGAACTGTTTGCCTCATAAGCTGTGATGCCATATATTAACACTCTCCTAAGTGTAACAAGCACACCTATCATACAGGTCTTGATTTCCAATGCTATTCTTTAATAAAAAGGAGCACATTTTGGATAAATGACTGGTTCTAGGACTTATGTGGGAAATACCAAAGACAAGACTGGAATGAAAATAAAGTATTCAGAAACACAGACACATGTACACATGGATGGGCATATGCCAGAGGAATGCAAACTAGCCCAGTGGTTTAGAGTGGAACCTTTGAATAACAAAAGTAATAAATCACTAATGGATTGAAACCCAAAGTATAAAATCAATGCATATATGACTATACCAAAAGGAGTAAGTTATTTTATAAATGATTTTCTGTGTCAAAGAATTCCATGTAATGTTTATAGATATACTATATTCTCAGGAATTAGCATAATTCCATGTTGCTTAAGTGTAAGTTGAACAAAGTACTTCCCTTCCAAAGAGGACAATTTGGAAAAGGAGAGGAACTCTGTACTGAAGACACCAGGCATACGCATCTGCCTTACCTGGATAATCAGGGGTAGAGTTGGAGTTGAGAAATTGCATTGAGCATTCTGACCTGGTAGAATAGTCTGCCTTGATAATGTCGGCTGCTTGGATGCAGCAATTCTTTAAGTTCAAGGCCAGTGAGGTGGCCATTAGACAGTGCTGTTATCACTTAAAGATCTTACCCAGAAACTTAAAATAGCACACACAGATGAAATAAATAGACAGTGAAGGACAGATTGTGTGAAATGTGCTATGGGTTGAATCTGTATGTGATAGGAATGCCTTTCCCTCCTTTGCATCTTACTCTGTGTGTCAGAGGCGAGACACCCCTAGCCATAGAAGGTTTAGTCTTAATGAGAGAGAAAATTGTTGTTTGGGGTTTGATGGTGAAAAGTGTTAAATGTATGACCTGTTGCAAATGTCACTTTCCAGTTCAGAAACCAGAGAATTGAAGTGATCCTATTTGTCTCCAGCAGAGGTGTAGCGGAGCTGGAGACTGGGACCCTAGGAAGCATGTCCCATGCCCTGCCTGGAGATGGTGGACTTCAGCAAGCATCAAGAAAGACAGTGCTCCTGACATATGCTTTGGAGAAGAGAGGAGTGTCAAAGCCTCCTCAATGACAATCTGGAAATGAAGAGATTACATTTCTACTCTCATATCCATTGCTGAAAATCCTAGATGGCCAGATCACGTCACCCACATGAAGGTACACAAAAAGCTTATTTTACCTATCATTTATCTTCCTCAAATTATCAGTAGTAGGAATCCTTGTATTTTCTAAGACTATTTAACCTGCCAGAAAGCATTTTCTGATCACATATTCTACAATGCTATGCACTGAGGAGGGATTTTTAAAGATTACAAAGTAATCATGGCCTTTATTATTTGTCCAACTCACAATTTTAATTGTGGTTTATGCACCAGGTATCTGGTAGGTGTTAGAGATATAACAACAACAACAACAACAACAACAATAATAATAATAATACAAAAGCAGACTCTAAGTGAGGGGTGGCTTCTTTCTTAAGTTGGCAGCCATCTAAAAGTTTGCTATCTGGTTCAAGTATTCCCAGTGTCTGGGGAAACACTTGGTCATAGTTACTGTCTGGGAGATGGTGCAGCATATTATAGTTGCGGTATGAAGTATCCATCCAAAAGGTTCATGTTGAAGGCAAAGTCCTCACTGGGTGGATCCAATCAGTAAGAGGTGACTGAGTTACAAGGGCTGATGTCATCCTGGTAGAAGCTTCTGAACAATGCTGTGGGTTCACTCATCATTGTTGTTGGTTAGCAAGGCACAGCCATGTTCAGCTATTGGAACCATCTCTTTACTGACCTGGAATTTGGAGAGCGTTTTACACAGTGGATGCTGGGTCATTTATCAGAAGATTGAAGATTTTCAGGAAACTGTAACATTGTAAAAATCTAAGTAGCTACACCCTGTAAGGCACTGCTGATCTAAGTGTGTATTATTAAATAATTGTTCCATTAAGGCATGTCAGCAGGGAATTAAGATAGGTGACCCAAATTCTATGCTTCTTTTTAGTGACTCAGTGTAATGTAGAGCTAACACTCACTGGAGCTCAGCTGCAGGCATGTGAGATAAAGGAAGAGAAAGAGGGTGATGCTGCACCCTAGGGAGCAAGCGTTCAAGTCACACCTTGTAGGCAGGGCAGGTATCTACCTTACAGCAGATGGGTAGGGCAGTGCTTGCACTCTCTCTCTCTCTCTCTCTCTCTCTCTCTCTCTCTCTCTCTCTCTCTCTCTCTCTCTGTTTCTGTCTCCTCTCTCTCTCTTTCTCTTCCTCCCCCTTCTTCTTTCTCTCTGTCTCTCTCTCTCTCTCTCTGTTTCTGTCTCTGTCTCCTCTCTCTCTCTTTCTCTTCCTCCCCCTTCCTCTTTCTCTCTGTCTCTGTCTCTCTGTTCATTTAGTTCTCTATTATCTGCTTGTGAACTATGCTTGTTGCTTTCTGCAGAACTACAACCAAAATACAAAGAGTCTAATGGGAACAACTGAAAGGAGATAGATTTATGTCGTTCATGGTCTCAGGGAGTTGGGTCCATGACTGCTTAGCACCACATACTTGGGCAGAACATCGTATTAGCCAGACTGTGTGCCCAAGGTTTGGGATTGCTTCATGCTTACTAGAAAGCAGAGATTAAAACCAGAAGTAGCTGGGAATGGGTTACCCATAAGGACTCATCCAGTGACCTACTTTCTCCAGCTAGGGCACATCTCCCAAGTGAAAGGAACCTCCCGTAACAATGCCACTACCCAGGGCCTGAGTGTTCAAACCACGGACTGGGAGGAGGGCACGCATTTCATACCCAAAGCATAGCATTTGCAATATAGAAAAACAATGTAGTTTAAAATTGTGAAATGGGTAGTTCATGGGTCGTTTGCTATTGTAAGAAGGAGTATATGACCTTTAAAGACCCTTCTCTCTAGAAAGTTTGATTGGATGGAGCCCAGAGGCCCTATTCTCTTTGTGTCCTTCTTTGGGGGAAAAAAATGGTTCACTCATCTATGCATCCACCCTTCTGGAGTCAGTTAGGATCACCATCCCTTAAGTTCAGGGCAGTGACTTCTGGCAGTATTTTCCAATAGTGAGTGTCTATCTCATTTTTACAAGCTGCCCATTACAGTCTGTCCTTAGAGACCTGAAGTGATAATATTGTGTACTGTTGATCAAAAGCCATATCATGTGCATGAAGGCCCCATCGGCTAGCTGACCAAGTAGCAGTCTGGGTTTTCATTCAAGCTGAAGGGCACCCCACTTCCACAGGGAAGTGAGCTGTGAATGTGAGGCAGGACTAAAGCACCCTCTGAAGGGATCTCGTCAAGTATTTGGATGCATATTTAAGTTAAGAACTTACGAGTTTGCGTAGAGCTTTGCCCAGTTTTGTTGCTACTAGAAGGTGGTTACGAGCTATTGATAAGCCCAACTATCCCTTAGAGTGACATTGAATTCCACCAATGGAGGGAAAATTTAACATCCTTCTTCTCACATTTGCTCCACCCCTCAGGGAAAAGACATACCTTTGTAGTTTTGGTTGTGAGTCTAGCCTTTAACAGCTGAGCCATCTCTCCAGCTCAAGACATATTCTTACAGTTTTCTTGTCTTCACAAATTTTCTTGGGCCAGATACTACTTGGTGGCCCTCTATTACAATTCTATTTTAAAGTGTCCACCACAGGCTCATGAGCATAGGTGATATTGTGGATCCTGTGGGGTAAGAGGCATGGCTGGTAAAGGTAGGTCATGTAGGACGGCCTTTGAAGGTTAAAATTCAGCCTTGCGCCCAGCCAGAGGTCTCTGTTTCCTTTCTACTGTGGTGATGTATAGGACCTGCCACAATAAGGTCCTGCCATTGCAGACTGAGCTGCTCTATCCCCCACCATGAGGAGCTGGATCTGCTAAACTATGAGCCAAGAGAAATCTTTCCTGGCATAAATGGTTTCTGTTGAGTGTTTGGTCACAGCCATGAGACTGCCAGAGCCAGTTCCTGTGGCTAGTAAAGCTATTCCCCTGGATGAGACATGACCACCTGACTTGCAGTCATGGCAATAAAATAAGCCAAACAGTATAGTGACATCAGATCCATGGTTCTTAATTTTTCCTGTACATGTCCAAGAGAGAGTCCTCCAGAACCTCACCTGAGATTTCAGGCCACACTGTAGATGGAAGTTTCTGGCTGTCTGCTGCCCTTCAGTGTCAAATAAACACAGAGTCTTATATTAATTATAAACTGTTTGCCTGATGGCTCGAGCTTTTTATTGGCTAGCTTTCACTTAATTATTAACCCATTTCTATTAAACTATGTATTGCCATGAGGCTGTGACTTACCCATAATGCTCTGGCATGTTACTCCTTTGGTGGCTACATGGCATTTCCCTTGAGACTCACTCCCCATGTTCTTCCCAGCTCGCTCCTAGTCTGGTAGTCCTGCCTATACTTCCTGCCTGGCTACTGGCCAGTCAGAATTTATTCATCAACCAATAAGAGAAACATATTGAGAGGGTTGTCCTTCTGTGTGTATATTTCTCTTATTGGTTGATGATTAAAATGCTGTGTGGCTAGTGGCCAGGCAGGAAGGATGGGTGGGGCTATGAGAAGAGGAGAATTCTGGAAAGAATAGGCAGACAACAGTCATTATGTGGAGCCTGGGAAGACAGGGCCCACAATGCATTCTCCAGTGAGCCAAGACCACATAGAAATGCATAGATTATTAGAAACGGGTTAATATTTAAGACACAGCTAGCCAATAAGAAGCCAAGAGCTTAATAATCCTATAATGTCTGTGTGCTTATCTGGGGTTGAAGCGGCGGCAGCAGCTAGCCAGGACAAAGAACCTCTCACAACAACATATATTCACAGCATACAGAAGGACATCCCCCATCAGCATACCCCTTCCTGCTTGTGACCCAAACTGCGTGGGGTCTTGGGTGATGCTAGACTCTATAAATGATAGAAGGTTGACTGGAACTATGGTGACTTTGGTTTTGTGAGTCATTATCCGTGCTGGGGTGAGACTCCTCAGTGGTGTACACTCAGTGGAGTTTCCTGTGCTCTTAAGGTTCCCCTCTGTGCCCCCGGAAGAACACTCAATAAACCCATTGGTTCACCAGGCTTGATCAGTATGGAATCTTTGCTTTGGTATGTCAGTGTTCTTTCTGGGGTGAAGAAATGTTTCTTGACATCTCCTCAAGATGTAAGTATCATGTAACAGTCCCATATTTTCATCTCACAATGTCCCAGTATATTCCTGCTGTGGATATGCTGGTTTTAAAGTAGTTTCGATGGGTTTCTACTATGACCATAAACACTTGCTTGGGTCCTTGGGGACACCTTGAATTTTATGGTCATCATGTAGTCAGAAGTAACTGAGCCTGTGACATGCACATTTTGGCATTATTATAGTAGGCTGGTTTTCCTATTGCTAGTAGAATGGCTGGCCAATCACAGCCAATGGAAGCTTTTCTGTATGTCATTTTCTCCTGGTAGGATCAAATCTGAAGCTTGCCCGTATTTCTAATTCCTTCAAAGGAATTAGACCCATAACCCCGACCATTACTCTCTTAGATTAGTACTGTAGCTTTAAATTTTAGATGCCTAGACCCCTGACTTGGCTCTGAGTACCCCAGGTTGGGACATCTCCAGAGGGTCTGTTGTCCATTGGCATGGGAGAGTGAGTGCCCTTGATACATTAGCGGGTAGCAAGCATGGAAAAGTCCCAGATTCAGGGGCCATAGTGGGCAATGGCATCTTGTCTGCCCACACTTCAGCCCACACTCTCTTCTCTAATGATACAAGTTTGTGAAAATCCAGGCAGTTGCTACATCCATATGAACAATCCTACCATAGGGGCAGCATGGTCAGGTCCTCTTATAGAGACAACATAGGATCCCAATGCCACTGTAGCTCCACCCCAATACCCATTTAATGCAGGGACTTTTGCATCTTATTTTCAAAGTGTGTTATATCCCTGATTTGGCTGTGTTTGTTTTCATTTTCTTTTCTCCCTTCAAGTTGCTTTAGAAAAGCCTAACTACATTCAGTTTTCCTCTTTCCTGATTTTAGATTTTCCTCATGGAAACCCAGTTTCCCCTGTGATATGTAACATCAATCACTTGTCGATTTAAAGAGTAAGGTGAGACCCATAGTCTTGGAAACTATGGAATATAAATTCCTTTCGGTGGTATAATATACATTTGCTATCCTGCCACCCGTGAACATACCCAACCCCACTACCCTCCTTCTTTGAAGGGCATCAGAGCCTGTTGGGTTATGATGGAAAGAAGACATAAAGTGTAGATAGAAAAATCAACAAAGAAAGATCTTCATGTTTCTTCCACCAGTCTACCTGTGCCTAAGATTTCAGGGGTGTGAAGATTCTGGGTTTGTCATCTTTAAATTATCCAACTAGAGAAGGGGGTGCCTTTAGAGTCAGAGTTTAGGCTTAGTTTTTTCATTAAAAATTCTTTTTATTATGAGAGAAATAAGAAATAATTTCAGAGTAGCCTACCAAAGACTACCTTATTCATTCACACGAAAATATTTCCTGTCCTTTGTGTGCCAGGCACTGTGGTACAATATGTTGCTGTGATGTGATTTTAAAAATGCATTAGTCTTGATTCCCATTTCTAATACAGAGATCCCGAAAGTTGTGAGGTTTTCTGGGTGAGAGGAATGTTTGTATGTGTTAATGAGGCAACCTAAGTAGGGGCAGAAATAGATCCCTTGAAGGTAGAAGCTGGTCACCAGAGGATTAGCATTCTGGGCTCTGAATGTCACCTCTGCTTCTAGGAGGTGGCCCCGGGGCTAATGATTTAGTAAACCTAAAATAAATGAAGCTTCTATAATAGCAACTCTATGGCTAAGAGAGCTTCCTCATTAGTGGACACAGACATCAATTCTGAGACGGTGGCACACCCAGCAAGGACATGGAAATTAGGTGCCCCCCGTCATATACTTGGTCCCATGGAGCACTTTCACTGGCTCTTTCTAGGTTGTATCAGTTCTAATAAAATGGAAACAGAAGGTAGGCAGCTTTCCTGAGTTCCAGGAGTCATCTTAGCAAATGACTGAATCTGTGTGTATGTGGGGAGTGGTTCCTAAATCTGTGGTGGGCTAGACTGAAGTACAGGTGTCGCAGGGAATATCTTTGTAACTAGTGTCTAAATTGGTGACCTTTTCTGTCTCCATGCCTTTACTTCTGAGGTCTGCACTAACCAGAATCCAAAGGAAGGAATTACATCACTGGACACTTTGTTGTTATAGTGAATTGAAGAGCTGGTTGGAATATGAATAATGTATCTGGGGATAAAACAGTGAAGAAAAACAGCAAGTTCCCATTCTTTAAGTCTGAAGCTATGCAACAAGTTTATTAGGGTTCTTTAACACAATGCCTCAAGACATCCACTTAACCACTAGACTTTATTCCATCCGGTAAACCTTGTGGATCACATCAGTGGGCTCCGTGCTTTCTATCCCTGTCTGGGTGAGATCATGCGGGGGTCCAGCATCCAGCAGGAAATTGATGGGAAGGAGGTGAGCAAAAGCAAGGTGGTTATCAACATGGTCTTGTTTTCTCTTGGTGCGGCCACCATTGTATTGTGGTTTAATAAGGATCAGGATAAACAAATAGGCTGAATAGATGTTTATTCAGGGAGAAATAACTCACAACATAGACAGATGAACACCAGCAGAAACCGGATGCTCTTCTCTCCGTGTACCTCCAGCAAGAAAGCGATCCATGGCTCCTCCTCAGACCTAGTTCCATGGGTCACTTCTGCCCTTGGCTCCATCCCCTAATGGGTGTGGTCAGTGCCACAGAAGCAGACAAAGTGAATATCCCACTACACCGTTGACCATATGCCTTTTTGCAGCACCTTTCTCCTTTCACAATCTGGTAACTCCTTCTGGTTTCCTGGGAGTGGTAAAAATCCATCGGCTTCTGTCACTATACCTATATATACACTTAAAAAAAAATTAAACAATGAAGCCTTCTTAGTCAATAAGCCTTCTTTGAATTCCCCTCATAGGAGTGTCCCATCTCTTTGGGACCCAAAACCAGTACTGCTCTTGTGAATGTTAGATTGGTGTTTGCAGAGTGCGTTAACTTTTCTTTTACTATAGTTGATACCATGCCAGCTCTTGAGCTGCTTGTGAAGGTCACCCAGTCTGCCATGCACCAGCTCTGCTTTACAGCAGTTAGAATTTGCACTTTCCATTGCCAAAATGGACCTCTCATTCACTGTGATTTTGGCATCAATTCTGTGTTCTGGCTTTGAAGATGTGTTTAATGCTCTGGTTTTATAGCAAAATGAGACATACTGCTGAGAGGTTGATAAGTGATGCAAACATTGCTGTTATTTTATTGGTGAGATGAAACAGAACAGACCATGAAAGGAAGAGTAGATGTGTGCTTTCCACATACTTAGAGAACCATATCCTAACATTGATATTTGTTACTGGGCTCACTGTCTGAGCCCCACCCTAGCACTTGTATTGGAATCTATTGTTGGTTTTTGTCAATGAATTTCTTGTGAAAAGATATGAACTTGTGTATTTCTAATTTCCATGAGAGTCACTCTGGGCCTTCTTTGCTTTCTAAGGCATTACTGAAGAATGCATTAGGATTGCCAGGAAGGATACTAAAAGCCGATTTAAACCCAACCTGTCTCTGGTCCATTCTCATGAAAATAAAAGGAAAACCTTGTGTAGGAAGATCTCTGCTAGTGAGTGGCTGTCTCCCACTCTGACTTCCAAAGGTCATTCATCTCAATGCTACAGATACGGAGACAAAAGCATTGGGATTTTAAAAGATGTGCCTAGACACACAGACTAGTAGTTTCCATTATCCATAGGTCAAAATTTTTGTCATGAAGTTTTGTCACAGCAACAGAGAAGAACTAATTTAAAAGTTGGTAGACAAGTAGACTGTTTGTATGAGGAAACTACAATACTTACTTCTTCTTCTTCTTCTTCTTCTTCTTCTTCTTCTTCTTCTTCTTCTTCTTCTTCTTCTTCTTCTTCCTCTTCTTCTTTTCCTCCTCCTCCTCTTCCTCCTCCTTCTTCCTCTTCTTTCTTCTTATGTGGAAGACTTCAGAGAACATTGGATGACAAATATTCTGTATGCATAGGTTAATGAGCTGTTCTAGTAGGAGCCTGTGAGACAGAAGTGCTGAGAATAATGAGGACTGTGGAAGTTCAAGAGGTTTCAGAGGGAATCAACATTTCTTTTAGGGACTGGGCTAGAGGCCATTCATATGACCTTTGACAGAGTCCGTCTGCCTGTGTCCTTAGTCCTAGGACTAAAGGAAAATGAGTGGACTCTTCCTTTTGGTAGAGAATTTCAAAATAGGGTAACACTGAGTGTGTCACATGGTGGTTACTGGCAACTCTTAGATGGGTCCACAATGAAAAGAGTATGAAAAAGAAATACAAAATGTACATTTCTGGGAGAAAAGGAATACTAGAAAGCTTAATTAACAGTCAACGATTGTTCTAAAAGACAGGATGTAATTGTTGAGGAACTTAATGCCATTAAAGAGTGACTTCCAGCTGTACACTGGGACAATGGGAAGGATGCCCCCAGGGTGAGACCTCACTGTGTGCTTAGAGTCCAACCTGTGAAAGGAGAAAGAAGTAAGGAACTCTTGTTCCTAGAAAGCTGTAGCTTCAATATACCAAAGCTGTTGCAAATGCAGTTGAGGGGACAGGGCTATCCCAAGCTGCTAGCTAAATCTGGCGGTATCATCCATGCAGTACTGGCTTTGGAGACATGACAGGGGCCATGGATTCTTCCTCCATGTTTTAGAAATGCTGCTATGGTCAGGCAATGTGACAGTGCTGAAGTGGCTGCAAGGTGATGACCTGAGGGAGCCAAGAGTCCGTGAGAGGCCATTGCATGAAGCTGTGAAAGTGAATCTTGAGTTTCAGGAAAGACCTCAAGATGTTAGAGATATCATAGCCGTGAGAATTTCATATAGTGGAATGTGTGTGTGTGTGTGTGTGTGTGTGTGTGTGTGTGTGTGTTGGGGAAGTATATATTGCAGATAGCAAAACTGGAGGGGTAAAACCACATAAGCCCTTTGAAAACAAAGCCCTAGGTATCAGCCACAGCCTTGCTTTGATTCAGAATCTTATCACTACACTCCCATCCCTCCTTTTCAGATTGGTAGCATATATTCTGTCCCATTGTGTGCTAGAAGTATGTAAGTCACTTCCCCTCCCCCCTAAAGGGGTAACAGTTAAAAAAAAAAAAAAAACTGCCTTCAGTCTCAAGGGAGACTTTGGACTTCAGACACCATTGAGATTGTAGAAGTTTATAGGGACTTTTGGAGTTGGAATAACTGAAGTTTGTAGTATGACCAGGCCAAGGGCCTAGGAGGACCAAGGAGAGGTGTGTGGTGCTTTGAGCACTAAATGTCCCCAGTAGACACAAGTATTTAAACTCTTAGTCCCTGGTTTGTGGTACTGCTTTGGAAGGTTATGGAGCCTTCAGGAAGTGGAGGCTTGATGGAGGAAGTACATCCCTGGAGTGTGCTTTGAGAATTCATAGCCTTGTCCAACTTCCAGTTCTTTTTCTATTTGTCTCTGTCTCTGTGCCTCTGTCTCTGTCTGTCTGTCTGTCTCTCTTTCTCTGCTTCATGCTTGCAGTTGAAGGTATAATCTCGAAGCTTGCTTCTCTGGTAGACAGCTGCGGCCACGCCTCCTCTGCCATTACGGGCTCTCCTCTGGAACCATAAACCAGAACAACTGTCTTTCCTAAGTTGATTTGAGTCATGGTGTGTTATCACAGCAATACAAGTAACTTAGAAGTTGTTTTGCCAAGTTTAACTTGAGAATGGTTCGAAAATTAACCTGTTTAAAGAGTAATTTACTGTCCTGTAATTCTGGAGGACAGCAGTCCAAAATCAAGGCCTTGGCAGGCTTATTCCTTTCAAGAGCTGTGTGAGAGATGCCTACAAGATGACTGCCACAAGGTCTTCCCTTTGTTCTGGGTCCAAATCCTTCCCTTTGAGGACACTAGTGATACCGGGTTAGAGACAGCCATAATAACCTCTGGATTGCCTCTGCAAAGGTCCTCTATCATCTGTAAAGGGACCAGGACTTCAACAGCAGATTCTGGGGAAGATGGAGAAGGACTAATTCATCCCGATATCATCTGTCTAAAGACTGAGTACAACTCATTCTTTTAACACCCTTGTTAGCTTTTATTTTCTGTCATACTAATTTCAATATTCTCATTTCCCATTTTCTTTTACCCTGGGATAGCATCCCAGAGTGCAGTTAGAACTAAGAATTTTTGCAGACACTTCAAAGATTCAATTTAGGGGAAAATAAAGCCAAAGCAAATCCCAGGCAGCAATGACTGTTATTAATATAGCCCATAAATACTCATCTTGGGGATAAACATGAACTTTTCATTGCTCCATGGTGGCTAGATGCTATTGAAATTTGTAGGCATATTTTCTAAGAATTATTTCATAAATTTGGATAATAAACATACGTGTCTGTTTTCTTCCCTTTGAATTTCTTTACTTCTAGGAGGAAAGCTCTCCCATAGAAGAAAGTTTTTTTTTTTTTCCTCTCACTGTCCCTTGGATGCAGCTTTGGCAGGACTATAGCCAATATAGGCACTAAATTCACCTAAAATGGTTTTGTCAGTGGAGGATACTTAAACCACCAGCTAGGATGCAGCTGTGTCGGGCAGCACTCTGTAATAGGAAGGATAGTTTTCTTATGTTGGACCAAATGATCTCTTGGGGGATATGGATCCAAACAGGACAAATAAGTCAGGTTGCTTAGATCAGTATAGCTTGATCTGCCTCATATCAACCCTAAGTGCTTTGATTTGTTGCAACGGAAAACCAGTATCAGAAGAATGTTGAACTCCACTCCACTAACAACACTTTTCCCCTCCCTCCTCCTCCTCCTTTTCTTCTTCCTCCTCCTCCTCTTCTTCCTCCTCCTCCTCTTCCTCCTCCTCCCCTTCCTCCTCTTCTTTATGAAACTGTTGGCCATTGGCTATGGTTTCTTATCGGCTAGCTCTGACTTAATTACTAACACATTTTCTATTAATCTAAGTATTTCCACGTGGTCTTGGCTTACCCCAATGCTGGACCTGCATCTCCTTTGCCTGCTACATCTCTGCAGAGAAGACAGCATTTCTCATCTTATGTGGCTCGAGATACTTACTGAAAGTGGGTAGCTAATGACAAGAAAACAGCATGTTCCTTCTGAGTCCACAGTCACAGTCTTGACCCGTGTGACTTCAATGGGCACAGCAGCAATGCCACACAGCTGAGAACTCTCCACACTCAGGGGAAGCTTTTAAAACTAACCTATAACACAGAACATGTTTCTTGTGGAATATGGAAGTGTCCAGATAGGAACTGCATCTTCAGTTGAACCTTCTGCTATTAAAACACCAATGACTGGGGCGGAGTTGGAGTGTTGCAGGTCTAAGGCCTAATTAAAAATCATTTTGAACCATCACTAACTTTCTGTGGGGGTGTGGGGGGAGGATTTCAAGACAGGGCTTCTCTGTAGCTTTGGAGCCTATCCTGTAACTCACTCTGTAGAACAGGCTGGCCTCAAACTCATAGAGATCTGCCTGCCTCTACCTCCCAAATGCTGGGGTCAAAGCTGTGCGTCACCACCATGTCCATCATTAGCTTTATTAATCATTTGTTGCCTGCCTCTGTACCAGACCTAACAGCTTTGTGACCATTGGGAAAGTCATTTGGATTTTATAGACAGAACACTGGTTTTCAACCAACCAAAAAGCTGTCAGATATGGCCTGAGGCTGCAACATGTTTCCATTTTTACTTTAATTCATTGGCTTGATGTTTCTATGAACTTGTTTGTAGAGTGTCCTTATTTATGACTTTCTTTGTTCCATTACCATAAAACACCATCAAACTGTCAGAGCATTGGAGCATGGACTTTTAAACTCACATTTGTGTTCCTGGGCCATGGTCAGTCATATTTGGCCTCAGAATAAACTACCTCTTATCTTCTGAGCCAAGCAGCTACCATCTTTCCCAAGTACAGCTAGGCCTACTTGCCAAAGGCTATCACGGCTGGGCTTGTTGACTCTTGTACCTTCCCTCTTGGAAAGAGAATAGAAGAAGTGTCATAGGTATCCAGCTCCCTAACACCACCTACAGTCAGTCATATACAATTCTGCCCTAATTGCACATATGCCTCTGGAAAGACTGGAGTATATAGGTGGGGGAAAATGGAGGGAGAGAATCACACACACACACACACACACACACACACACACACACACACACACACACACACACACAGCCATGAGGGAGTTGTCATCCATGCTGGGTACAGATCTTCACAACTGTTCATAACCCCTCATTGGTTCCCCAAGGTGGACCTTTGTGGAACTGGACTTCAGTTTATCACTGGGACCATAGAAGGAGGGGTTGGATGTGGGATGCAAGGGAAGGGATTTTAGCAGTATTTCCTTTGAGGTGGGTGGGTTTTTTTTTTTTTTTCTTTTTGCGTCAGTACTTGGTACCTGGCCAAGGTAGTAGTGGGTTTTAGGCTATGACTCCAAACACTACTAACAGTGCTTCTCAAGGGAATTATTGAGACTGTTCCAATCCATGCCCTGGACTGGAGAGTTTGAAATTCCCTTAGGGAATTAGACTTTCACTATATGCCAAGGAAAAGAATGTCAGTGACTAAACAGGTTTGGAAAATGCCATATATCTCACCCTTCCCTGATACCTCTGTGCCTACTAGAATGTAGGATGCTTTTAAATGACTTAAAGAAGATGTTTCTGTTTAAGCAGGTGTGTGCAAGAGTTTCTTGATCCAAGACACCATTTTTTTCATACTGCAAACAACATATTTTGAGAAATTCTGGTTAAAATTTGCATAAATTTAAGACCCAGATGTCAATTGCAATAGACAGTATGTCAAGTTCATAGGCAACACAGCCAGAACTTCACAGGAAAGAAAATCCTAATACTGTGCACAGAATGTTGCAATGGCTTTGAACTGAGGGGGGGCACCCTGGGATGGGCTCATGGTCTTTGTATCCCTTGGGGTCTCTCCTAATTGTGGGAGGGAGTGGCATTATGAATCAGTATGAGCTTGGCCTCAATAAACAGGTGACCTGGGATTAGCAGTCAGAAGGCCTTGGCCTTTGTCACCTAGCTCTTGCTTCATTGATGAGTGTCCCACCCTCCCCAGTCCCAACCTCTACCACCCCTAGTCTTTGGTATCTACAAGGCCTGTCTCTCTGTGTGAGCTCAGCTGTCTGAAAATGAAGAGGAGGGTGTTGTTGAGGTGATGACATAATGTCTACACTGCCTATGTCACCCTGGAGAAGCAGCATTTGGTTCAGTGAGATATGCAGCTGCTGAGGGAGGCAGGATGACCACCTGACAGAGCTAGCAGGTAGATGCTCCTGTTACAAAGGCCCTTTGGTTTTAAACTGCACCAGCTCTGTTGAACTAGCTTGAGACAAGAAGATACCTTTGCAAGAAGACACTGAAACAAAAGACAAAATTTAAAGAATTGAAACACCCTCTCCAGGTTGGAAAACATGACAGCCTAAGGGGGTTTTAAGGCTCAATCAGTGTGTGCCTTAACTATAATTTTTGAGAAAGGGAATTTTCTAAGTCTAGTTTGGGATCAAATGCCTACTGTTGTCTATTCAACTGTAGCATATCCAATAGGTAGCATTCTCCTCTTTTCTATGAATACCCTGATTTATTCAGAAGGCTGGCAACAGCTCAACCTTAGGGAAAAAGGACCATTTTTATCATTGTTTATACTCTCTTGGTGGTTGGCCATGTGATCCAGTTCTAACTGGAATCTGGCTGGATATAACTCTAGATAACTTTCATTTTCCTTAGGTAAAGGGACAGATTCACATGGCATGGCTCTTTCTACCTTTGCTTTCTTTTTCTTCTTGGGATGCAGACATGATATCTGGTGGAGCAGTAGCTATCTGAGATCACAATGGGACAGACATGGAATATAAACTGTGTACTAGCACCAGCAAGGGAAGGCACTAAGAAACCCTGCCACCATGACATTGGACTGGGACATTTTTGGTTGTTTCTTATTTGAGAAAAATGACAATCTCTCCATTGAAATCACATCTTGATTATTGTTCTTACTTAGAAACCCAAAGCATCCGTAAGTGGAAGAGCTATGTAGTGCAAACATGGGTGCCAGGAGACAGCAACTATGATTCATAGAGATGCAGTCTCTATTAGGAGAGAGCAGCGTGGGCTCATGAAGAAATGAGACATCGCAAAGTTGGTGCTGAGGTTTCTGTCAGCCTTGAACCCTTCCTGCAGCTATGGAGTGAGCACAGAGAAACTCTTCATGCCTCAGCATTGATGTCCTAGATGGAATTCATGAATTAATTAAACCGAGTTTAGTTCATCCCTCCTTACCTAATAGGAGTTTTCCTAGTGCTCATGGTAGAGGGGTGAAGAAGCTGACTCTATTTAAGCTGTCATTCCAAAATAAAGCAGTAAACATGAAACGAAATGAATAGGCGTGTTCTGGGTGGGGAGGGACCAGGTTACATAAGGTAAACTAGAGTGTCATGCTGGTAAGCGAAGGGAGGCTGCAGACACCAAGATCTAAGAAAGTGGTATTTGAAATGAGATTTGAGTGGTTGGGGGGGGGGGAGCAACTGAGAAAGCCCGGAGGACAAGGTCACTCAGGATGTCAGGACAGAAGGACCAGTACAGATGCAATAAGACAGGGTGGGCTTCACCTGCTGGAGATGGACTGTTGAGTGGGCATATGCTGCGGGATCTTTGGAATGCCCTCAGTGATGCCATCTCCACTCCTTATCCCTCACAAAGTTCAGGTTGCCGACTCAACTCTGTGTAATGCAGTGTGGATTATGAATTTCCTATCATCTGTTGTCAGAGCCCGGAGGAGGGGATTGCTGGGGTTCATGTGAGTGGGTAGTGCCCTCCCAGACTAATTGCCTCCTGTCCATTCAAGCTATTGGGGATGGATTCATCACTCCCAGCCACAGCTCACCAGGGAACTAGTTTATCCCATGCACAGGCAGAGCTGGATTTACTTAGAGTAGGGTCAGTCTTGTGCCAGAGGGACTGGCAGAGGATTCAGGTGGCAGGCAGCTTCTTCCATGTCACGCTCCAGCCACTCCCTCAAGGGCCTACTATCACGTCACACATGTCTCCTGCTGGTGGCTACCCATGGAGAGACCTTTGCAGAAAAAACCATGGAGGCAGTGAGGGCCCCAGGCTATGGCATGCTGCCCAGGGTGGCTTACAGCCTGCCACAGCTGCTCATGCCTGGGCTGGCGTCATTTGCAAGTGATACTTATCAGAGAAGCAGTCACATGAGATCACAGGACCACAGTCTCCCTCAAAGGTCATCCTGTCATACACACCTCATTTGTCTGTCATTACCCAGAGCTAAGTGTTTCTAACAGGGTGCCTGCTAAGCTGGATCAGTACCAGCTATGGTGAAAAAAAAAACCCACTCCTCTTTTCTCTGATGCTAACTTGCTGGCAGTTGGAGCCATGGTTTCTCTAGGCAGTTAGTTACCTTTCCGGTGGAACTTGAGATGTATGGTCATCTACCTTAGGAGGATAAAGTTGCCAAGAAGTGCCCAAGCTACCTCTTCAGATACCTTGGATTCATATCTCCTAGACCTGGTGTAGTGAGAAACCCACATGTGTCTGTTTAAGGTGTATCAAGGATTTATTAAGATATAAAAAGGGGAAATACATGCAGAAATACAGGATATGGTAAATCCAGTAGCAGAGTCTTTGGAAAACTGTGGACCAATCACATGCTGCTTCATGCCACCTAACCCCCATCGTCACCCAAGAGAGTGTGAGCCCTTTGCACTTTCCTTTTAAGAGGTTACTTCAGCAGATACACACAAGAAACACCGTCTCTACCAGGCCAGATAGCTCAAGGTCAGGGGCAGAGGGAATACTCGAATACCCACTACACCTGCAAAACAAAAATACAACTTGCAAAAATCGGTGAGGCAACAACTATGACTCAGAGAGTCTCAGTCTCTATTAAGAGAGAGCAGCTTGGGCTCATGAAATAATGAGACATCCCAAAGTAGGTGCTGAGGGTTCTGGCAGCCTTGAACCCTCCCTGTTGTTATGGAGCACAGAGAAACTCTTCATACCTCAGCACTGATGTCCTAAGATTCCAGATACAGTATAAAACATGGTTGGTCACCTACCCAAGATGATGGTCATACTACAAAGGAAGGTTCTTCTGGTTCTATGCAGCACTTTCACAGATGAGTGGGTCACTGTGGTGTGATGACCTCTTCATGTTATGAGATGCTCGTGTGTCCACCGTGGGGTGGTTACCACACCTCTGCATCTCACACCTTTCCAAATGCTTGGTGTTCTTTTTCTTTTCATAGACAAGGGGAATGAGACCAGAATAATTAAATGTATGTAGCTGGCAGTAGCAACACAGGCCGCAGCTGAAGACTTCTGATGTTCACCTGGTATCATTTCTAAGTCCTGTATTCTCAGCCTCTGAGGGGGTGTGTAGTGGGTCGATGTCATAGCAGAAATTAACCAGGATTTATGTAGGGGGAAGTTCCTATGGTGCTGTGAGTTTCCCATAGTACTCATGAGGTAGGTATTTTGGGGGAAATAGGATTCCAAACACAGGCCATTGGCTCTTGGTTACACTCCTTTGTTGGCAGGGATGTGTGGAAGCACCCCACCAGGAAGTCTGCCAGCAGAAGCAGGGTCCATGAGGCTCCTTCTGGAACATTCCGTGGTATCTTCTCAGCAGCTCTTCATGTTCAAAACATTTTTATTATATGGTTGTGTGTAAATAGGTATGTAGTGTGCACGTGTGTATATGTGTCTTCGCATGTATGCATTTGCACATGTGTGTGGAGGCCAGAGGTTGATGCCATGTGTCCTCCTCCATCTCCCTCCATACCATGGCAAGGTCTCTTACTAACTTGGAGCTTGATGATTTAGTAGATCTAGCCAGCCAGCTTGCTTGGGGGAACCTTCTGTCTCCTTTGCCCTAATGCTGGGGTTATAGAAGGGCTGCCATGCCCCTCAATTTTTATGTGGGTCCTGAGCATGGATCTGAACTCCAGTCTTCACTGTAATCATCATTGTGCACCTGTAGAACCTACAAGGCCAAACTTTAAGAACCACATAGATGTGTAAATTCTGCTTCTGACACTAAGGCCGAGGCATGTGGCTGAACCCTTCCTGAGAAGGTGGTAAGGAATCAGGGGGTAACTGGGAAGTTCGAGTGCTAGGTAGAATTGAGTTGCTGTGCATGGCTGTTGATCCAGCAGCAGGAGTCCACGATCTGAGAGCTCTGCAGCTAGAAGGTCTATATTCATAGGTCATGGCAAGCGCAGCCTTTCTAGGGCAGGAAATATTCCAAAGATACAATTGAGGACAGGTTCTCTTAACCCTATGGACTGATCTGTTCTGGACCCTGAACCTCCAGGGTTTTCTTCATTTACTGCCAGCTTCACCCCTGCGACAGCCGACAGTCAGCTTGCCCACTTGAGAAGAAAAAGCTGACCTGCAGGTTAGCCTAAGTATTTGATCTGGAAAGGGAAGCAAAAGTCAGGCACTCTTATGTAACTTGGAGGGCATAAAAGAGCCAGTGCTAAAACCACTGCCCCGGCTTCTCTGAAGTATCATAAATTTCCCTGGACTGGTTTCCAAACATGGCCAAGGTGTCTGCCATCTGTTGTTTTGGGCTTAAGACAGACTAATTTGTGACTAAAGGCTATACCATGCTACTACTTGAAATTGCTTCTGTTATATAAGACAGTCTGAGGTTGCTTTCCAGTTTCTCAGCAATATTCTGACTTAAATTGTTTGCTTCCTCTGAGTTTATTGGTTTCCCCACACAAAGGTGTTTCTTCCTCTCTCATTCTCTTGCCTTTGCGCTCATATCATATCTTCCCCCCCCCTGTTGAGATCATCTCTCCACTGACCTTGCAGCAGCTTAACATGTTGTTATCGGTGTTGAGCAAAGTTGAAACACAGAGCCAAGTGAGAAACTGTGAAACAGTAGCTCAGCCTTGACAGAGCAAATGCACTCTGGGCTATTTCTGGCCAGAACAGATGGGCCCTTGATGGACAATGGGGAATAGTTTCTCTCAGGTAGAAATAACTTACTATGATCAGGACCCAAATGATGCAATTCCTTCACTCTTCAAGCTGATCTCACTGAGAGCCATGAAGAAAGAAGACTGTCTTGGAGTCGTAGATCCCACACCCAGCCATCTACCAATGGACCACAGGCCTCTACTTGTGCCTTAAGAAAATGTCTTACGGCTACATCAGCAACCAAAGTTAATACAATAACAAACTCCGTGTGTTGTCATCTAATTTGGCACAGCATGGGAGAGTGACAGGCTGGCACCAGAGGCGCTGAAGTCTCCTGAATCCCAATTATCTTGTTCCCACCCCAAGGCAAGCTCTACTTTCAGCTTGCATACTTTCTTGGGCATATGTGTCGTTCAGTGAGATGAACTATTGCTGTCATCTTACTAAATAAAACTCTATGAAAGCACACAGTACATGTGTTGAATTAAAGTGTTCTGACCAGGAGGGAGTCCTGCCAACCTGGAGCCCCCAAATAAACACACAGATACTATATTAGTTATAAAACTGTTGGCCTGTGTCTTGGGTTTCTTATTGGCTAGCCTTGCCTTAATTATTAACCAATTTCTATTAATCTATGTATTTCCACATGGTCTTGGCTTACTGGAGAAGGGTCTGGGCCTGCTACTCCTTTAGCAGGCTACATGGCGACTGTGTCTGCCTACATTTCCCAGAATTCTCCTCATCTCCTAGTCCTGCCTATACTTCCTGTCTGGTCAATCAGCCAATCAGTGTTTTATTCCTGAACTAATAAGAGAAACATATATACAGAAGGACAGCCTCCACCATACATGTTATTGCACAACTTGTTTTTAAAATTTCACACTAGATTTTTAGCAATTTAGTTTTTGGCTCATTCACTGAATACTATTTCCTGAACTATGTATTCATCCATTCTTCAGGTGATAGACATTTAGGTTATACCTCCATTTCCTCTGTCCCAAACAATGTTTCAGTATGTTTTTACAAAAGGCTCTTCAGGATGACAGGTTTCACAGAGTGTTTTCTCTGTACTCACAGGAAAAGGTACACTTTACATGGAAAACCAGCACACATATATGCAGTATCTATGTATGTATATGTATACAAGTGCAGAGAGGACACAGATTTCCCAGAATAAAATTTTATTTTCATTCAATTATAATTCAGTTTAGGATAATACAGTCTTCCCACTTCCCCCACAACTCCAAAACTTCTAAATACAATGTACTAAAGCAACCCCACTACCCAGGACATCACGTCCCCAGAGATCTTAGAAATGTGCAGAGACAAGAATTTGTTTTGCCTTTGGGAGTGCCCATGATGTGCAAACTTATGATCCTGTCCTTGTGAGTTCATGAATTATAATAAGTAAATGATATTGTATGTACTTAGGAGCATTCTATGTACCGTTGGAATGAAGCTTTCCCCCTCTTCAGTGTGCCTGCAGCTGAAACAGAAGACCTGTTTTAAGCTTTCTGGGTCAGTTTCTTAATGGTACCAAGACAGGCACATGAGCAAGCATGCGTATGTGTGTGTTTGTGCACCCATTTGTGCACAAGTGTGAGCACACACACACACACACACACACACACACACACACACACACATATATATATATACATACACACACACACATACACATGAGAGAGAGAGAAACAGAGAGACAGAGACAGAGATACTAGACTCAAGTATTTTACAGAAACTTTTCCCTGGAGCCCCAAGACACTGCTGACAGCTTCAGCTCCAGAGTGTGCACATCTGGGAAAAGCAGATGGACAGGGAGTGAACAAATGATGTTCTGGGTCGTTCATCTCTGTCCTTGCCTAAGGAATCTTATTTTAATATTTGATTGTTATCTTTCTTTTGGGTTTAATTAGCAAAAATAGATATATCCTGAAAATAATTCTTAAACTATGGATTTAGATAGCTTCAAAGTTTGTTTTTCAAGAATGAAAATAGCTTGTGAGTCTCTGGGACAGTTAGAATTCTATTCAGAATTGAAGAGCAAGCTTGCTTAGGATACAGCATTTCCTGTGTCAGGTCTAGGCAAAGCATGTTGGCTCCGCCACCTGACAGGTAACCTGTTCTTTGGGCTACTGCAGAAGATGACTTGTATAGGACACATTCAGAGGGGTGCAGGGCAACAAGTTGAGCACAGTCCTGAGCTGCTACTGACATATTTTCTATAACCATTTTGGCTTCATCTGCAAGAGTCTACTTTCAAAATCCATTTTGCATTGTGCTTGTTTATTCTGTGAATAAGGCGATAAAATATAAATTTTCCCGAAGCCCATTTCTTCCCAACAAACTGTTCTGCCTGCTTACAATGAAGCATATTTGCTCAGCAGGGTGCCCAGACAGTTAACGATTATATTCAACTATTTTATTCATATTGGTGAAAATTTTATTATTACTTTAATAAAGATATTCAGCTCCTCTGGGTTTATTTTGCATTCTCAAATACTGTAAGAGCATTAAAAAAATCCTAGGTAGTAACTTGGTAGTGAAGTGAATTAGAGATAGGCATGTGTTAATTAATTTGTACAGAATTCATAACTCTCTCTCCCATTACTCTGGTTTTCTTCCCCTCCCTGGGGCCTGGATTACAGCTTCCTCTCAGAGCCTGGTGCTTCCCTCTGATTGGACCAGCTTGTATTTCATCTTCCTCAATCACTGTTTTCATCACATTGATTCCATGCCCTGAAACCCTCTAGGGATCTTTATTTCCCACCACATCAAACCTAATGTGCAGCTGCCTATTTTCACGGCTTCTCGTAATCTGGTTTTTCCTTACATCTCCAGTTTTATTTCTTATGCCAGATGTGATTTTGGTTCCTGTGGTTTAGAGATAATGGAATTTTTGTACACACACATCCATCCAAATCTGCATCATTCTTCTTAGGCATAATTCATCCTATCACTTCAACATAAGCATATCCAGACACAGCACACTCCATATCAGGCCATGAGCGAGGCTATGTGGTGGTCATCTGGGGGTGGGGTAGAGGACAACCTTTTATACACCGCCCTTTGTCAGTGTGCAGGGAGGACCTGGCATAGAGAAGATGGCTTTTGGGAGCAGTTTGTAAAGCTCTACCATTTTGCTACATTTGGCAGAATTCAAGCCAACATGGCCAAGTAGGAAAATAGTAAATATAAAATCAGTTCCGAAGTCTATAAAGAGACACACCCACACGAGACAGGGCTGAAGGGCCACAAAGCACCAGAGAAGATGTCTGGGGAGTGGTAAATGAGGATCAGAAGATTAGGTGTTGGAGGAGGCATTTCTAATGTAATTAGGCTTCCTAATGTAATAAACACTATGGCCATAAGCAACTGTGGAGAAAAGAGTTTATTTTACCTTGCTGGCTACATTCATCATCAAGAGAAGTCAGGGCAGGAACTCAAGGCCCGAAGCTGGAAGCAGAAACTGAAGCAGAGGTCATGGAAGAACACTGCTTACTGGTTTGCTCCTCCCAGCTTTGAGAACTTGCTTCCTTACACAACCCAGGACCCTCTGCCCAAGGGTGGTGCCACCCACAGTGATCTGGACCCTCCATATCGATCGCCAACTGAGAAAATGTGCTGCAGGTTTGCCCATAGTCCAATCTTATGGAAGCATCTTCTCAATTAAGGCTCACTCTTCCCAGATATGTGTAGGTTTGTGTCAGGTTGACAGAAACCAAAAGGCACCTTTGCACCTAATTTATTTTCAATTTTTTTTTGGCTCTTTCTCTTCATAACTCTGTGATCTGGGAGAAGTTTCTCTACCCATAAAACAAAGACATCAATGACATGAAGAACACAGGGCTGTTTTGCCGTTAGATGACATAATGTATTTGTTTATAGTTGCTTCTAGTAACCTGTTATATTTCTATACTGTCAATTTTAATGTCTCCATTTTTGTTCCTAATTTTATTTGAGCTTTACTCCTTTTCTTCTTACTTAATCCAGCTAAGGGTTTATTATTTTTATTTATTTTTTTCAAAAACATCTTAGTGTTGTTGATCTTTTGTGAAGCTTTTGGTCTAGGTTTCATTGACTTCTGCCCTGCTCTTCATTATCCTGTTCCTCCTGGACTTTAGGGTGTTTTTCCTTTTTTTAGTTCCTTGTGGAACGATGGTTGGGTTCTAAGGTAGTAAACACTTACTATAAATTTCTCAGTACTGATTCTGCTTTTCATATGTTATATTTGCATTTTAATTTGTTTCAAGTTTCTCTATTTCCTCTTTGACCTATTTAGCAATCTAGCATTTAGTTTCCATGTATTCTTATGGTTTCTAAAGTCTTTATTTTATCAGAATTTTATTTTAATGCATTGTGACCAGGAAAGAAACTTGATGGATGTAAGCTTTTACTGATTGGTTGAAGTCAACATACTGAAGAGAAGACTGTACTTCCAGTGAACTATTCACAATCGTTAAGAAATGGACACAGCAGTTAGCTGTCATCTGATGGGTGGGAAAAGAGTGTGCATGTATTGCTCTTTAGCCATAGAAAGAACATACTCCTCTCATTTGCAAAGACATGAGGAGGACTGGAGGTCATTATGTTCCACAGAACAAATCGTGCACGGAAAGACAATATTGCATGAGCTTACCCTGTGAAATAAAAAATTATTGGGCTCACATAATTTGAGAATAAAGTAGTGGTCACAGAAGTCTAGGGAGAGTAAGGGACATGAGGGAATGAGGGAAGGCCATTCGGTGAGTATAACTTGACAACTAGGAGAAAGATCTAGTGTTTCATTGCACAGGCTGACAATAAAGATACTGCATCATGTATTTCAAAGTCATAGAAGAAAAGACTTTGCATGTCTTCACCACAAAGGATATTAAATGTTTGGGGAGCTAAAGACATGGACTCTGAGTTGAATGTCACACAACGAATACCCGTATTCAAACATAACATGGTATGCAACTAAACATGTATACTTTTAATGCCAAAACCATGCTTAAAGATGATTGTAACGGAGCTGCAAAGTTCCTGTAACCCAGGGATGATGAGCCCCTCTAACTTCTTAATGCAATGAATTAGTCATGTGTTTGTACTTGTACACACAAGCCTATCGTGCTCACAGTCATGGAAAATTACAATTCACATAATTGGGTATAGGAACAGCACTTGATAATAAATGACTAATTATTGGTTTATGCATTTCCTCTATTTTACATTTTTGTCATTATTTTAAAGTGTACTCATTCTACTTGTAAAAAGTTTACTGCAAATAGTATACTGTGGTATGCATGTCAGAGCCCCATAAATCAGGTATTTACTACATCTATTGACTATCATTTTCTCTTGTGCTTGGTTATGTCTTAGTCATAATTTCAGTAGGTACAACTACTATGCCATATGCACATACAACATTAATTTACATAGGTAGCAGACTATACATGCCACCCAGCTTTGTCTAGATACCCATTGTGATACTTCCACAATGAAACCCCTATGTACATGCTTCTCAGCATCGTTGTGCTGAGAACCCATTGCCTTGTCAAACAACTAGGGACAAGAAAAATTGTTCAAATATTTATGTTCATTCTAAGAACGATCAGGAGCTGAGGCACCACAGAGGTCCCACAGCAGTGACTCCATGATGAAGTATTCATACATGCTAAATACGCTGTGCTTAAAAACATTGTACTAAGTAAAACAAGCCAAGTACAAACAAAAAAGGCCCAGAAGAGGGAAATCTAGCATCTGGTAGTGTTATGATGCTAGGTTTCAAATGCTGACAAATGGCTGAGGTGCCTACTTAACTTACCAAAGTGGACCTGGCCACCAGGTTCTCCCAGCATCCCTCCTGGCTTGCATACCTTGCCCCCTACCCTAAACTTTCCAGCTCAGCAGGCTGGGTGTTCTTGGTTACCCCTGTCCCCTACTGTCTTTGGGCCTCCATGCTGCTGCTGCAATTGATCGGTCCCCGATACCCTTCCCCCACCCCATGGCTCAAGGTCATATATGCCCTGGGCTCTCCCAGATGTCCCTGATGGTCTCCGACAATGTTGCACTTTAATCTACAATAAACTTCCTCCTCCACCATACCTAGCAGCAGTCCTGTCCTTCCCTTTTACTTTTTTTTTATTAATTTGGTGCTGAAAGCAAGGGCCAATCATATCCTTTCCTATTTATTTATTCATTTAGTTTTTCAATTCACGTGGTAGACCGGTATTGCTTAGAGTTTGGTATTGGGAAAGAGACTGTGACGTGACTGCAGTTGAATATGAGGCTTCTGGCTTTGAGGCCAGGGAAATATTTTACAGTGAGATGTGTGATAGTCGCACACAGTAGACGTACTGAGTTGTATGTTTTACAAGGATAAAGTTTATGAGCTGTGAATTATGTTTCATTAAAACTACTGTTTTCAAAACTGTTGCAGGCAAACAGTCTGAATATGAGACAATCTGGTCTTTCCTGGTTTAACTCACTGTGGTACTTTTGAAAATTGCAGTTCTTTTATTTATTATGCCTGTTAGACTTTTTGATGTTTCTTCACAGTTAGTCTACACAGCCTAACTGTAGACTGTGTAGCCCAGTTTCCACAGGGCAATCTGGGGAGGGGGCGGGGATGGTCCTGTGTTCTTCTTCTTGCATCTTGTGCACAACTTTGTTCTTTTACCACTGGCTGAGATTGACTGAAGTATTATAGTAGCTATCAAGTATCATTCCTTAATGTCATTTTCTTTTTCCCTTTGAAGTCATTTTACTTTGTGAAAAGGCACTTTGAGACTCTATATCTCCACTTCTTCATGAAATATGTATTTGTTTGTATCAGAATGAATGCACACTTTCACAGTTCAAGCCATGCATCATGGTGTGTCTCTAACATTACCTCTTTTGGTCTTTAAATTATTTCTTTTATTTAATATTTAAATTTTAGATATTTATTATTGAGTGTATATATGTTCATATATGCTCTGTGTGTGTGTGTGTGTGTGTGTGTGTGTGTGTGTGTGTGTGTGTGTGTGTGTATTGGGGCACATGTTACAGGGAACATATGGAAGCCAGAAGGCAATTTTGTGTAGTCAGTTCTCTCTCTCCCTCTCCCTCTCTCTCTCCCTCTCTCTCTCTCTCTCCCTCTCTCCCTCTCTCTCTCTCTCTCCCTCTCTCTCTCTCTCTCTCTCTCTCTCTCTCTCTCTCTCTCTCTCTCTCTCTCTCCCTCTTCCTCTCCCTCTCTCTCTCTCTCTCTTTCTATCTCTCTCTCTCTCTTCCTCTCCCTCTCTCTCTCCATCTCTTCCTCTCCTTCTTTCTCTTGTTGGTACATGCTGCAATTGCCTTTATTTTTTTATGTTATGTACGTATGTATGTATGTATGTATGTATGTATGTATGTATGTATGTATGTATTTGGATACTATCTCCCTGTGTAGCCCTGGTATCCTGGAACTCTCTGTGTAGACCAGACTGGCTTTGAACTCACAGAGATCTCCCTGCCTCTGCCTCTGCCTCTGCCTCTGCCTATTGAGTTCTGAGATTAAAGGCGTGTGCCATCACACCCAGCTAGTTCTCCACCACCATCACCCCTGTCCCTCTCTCCTTCTCTCTCATGGGTGGGTTCGTGGGTTCCAGGGATTGAACTTGGGTCACTAGGAATATGTAGCAAGTGCTTTTAGCCAGTGAGCTTGGCCTTCAAGTTGTTTTTAAGCGCATTTGTCTTTTTCATATAGCTTTGAAATGCTAGAAATTTCTCAGATATCCATTTAATGGCATTCTCTTTAGGTTCCATGGGAAATACAAGGAATGCAAGACTTCCTCCTGACTTCTTCATCGTTTCCTAGGCATGGAAATTCTTTAGGAGTGGAGGATGTACTTTCAGTAATGGATATTAGTGCTGAGGCTCACAGTAAATATGCTTGCAGGGGTGAGGGCTGGTTCTGGCTAAAGCCACATGAGTGTTTATCATAACATGATGACTTTTCCTATAGCCAGGAAAAAAAAAAAGACTTCCAGTACTTCCTGGAGTTTCAAAAAAAAAATTTCAAAAAATTCAACCAAATCCTATTTGTTAATCAGCACTGGACAGAGGGGATTGTAAAAACAACTAGTGAAGAAGATACCTGGCCAGAGCTACTACTGTCTTTGATCTACTCCATGTGTAGACCCTAGGATTAGATACTCTATAGGATTTCTGGGAGCCCAAAAGAAAGTTAATTGGCAATATACATCAGCCTTGGGAAACATTTGTAATTTTGTTTTGTTTTGTTTTGAGACAGGGTTTCTCTGTAGCTTTGGAGCTTGTGCTGGAATTTGCTCTGTAGACTAGGCTGGGCTCGAACTCACAGAGATCTTCCTGTCTCTGCCTCTGGAGTGCTGGGATCAAAGGCGTGCACCACCACCACATGGCAACATTTGTAGTTTTAAGCAGAGGAGGAATTTGAAGAAGCTCCATGTGGACACCCGCCACTCTGTAAATTTTGATAATTGTCCGTGGCCTGAAACTAGGAACACAGTGTTTAAGTAATGTCCATAATTGACCTTCAGAGGACAGCTGTCCTATGCTATCGTTACCACACTTTCTTGTCTTCGGATTTAATGTGTGCACGTCATTTCTGGGTGGGTGGCTCACCTTGGAGGTGGGCATTCTGCAGCTCTCAAAGCTGCCTCTAGCAGCTGGGGAAGCCTGTGTCATCCACTGTTTGCATTTCACGCTTCGCAGTTTTCCCCATCTCATCTCACACCAACCATTCCAGTTCTGCTTAAGGGAGATATTTATCATCTCTATAGAGCCTCCAGAAAGATCAACATATGCCTGCGTGTGCACATGTACATACATGCTTCCACAGTGTATGTGTGCTTCTGTGTATATTTTTATTAATGGGGCTATGCCTGGGGAGAATCCTACTTCTAAAGCTGTAGAAATGAAGAGGAGAAAGAGGAAGGGGGAGTAAGAATCTTTGGTTTTGAGGCTCATATGTGTCCTTGCATCAGTAACTGGCTGTTGTGCAACTGTGCCTTGCAGTGAGTCACATGCTTCAAGTAGGCCATTGGCTCTGGAGACCCACAAGGAATGTATGTAACCTACTTTTGGGAAAGAAACACACACACGCACGCACGCACACACACACACACGCACGCACGCACGCACGCACGCACACACACGCACACACCATGAAAACAAAGAATAATAATGGCAAGTGCATTTCAAAGGCATGCTCATTCCTAAAACAGCTAAGCCATGCCCATTGCAGGGGTACACCTGACCCCGTGAACACAGTGAAGAAAAGCATTGCTCCTGCTAGCAATTGTGTAATATCTGGGTTTCTAGAAACAAAGCCTCTCATCAGTAGCATTTGCCAGTTTCTGTGGTATAAATATCGCCACTGTAGCCACTGGCAAGTCTTCTGTGTCCTGCACTCCCAGAAGACGTGAACATAGTCAGCAATTGCACGCTCCTGTGAATGGGCTCCTGCACACAGCCTACTCTTGGTGGCCAAGAGCTTAAGGCCAAATTGAATAGACATTACATTTAAAATATTAAAGGCATTTCAGCCTGTGATAAGGATGGTGAGAGGGAACGTTGGAAAGGTAGAATATAATGAAGTAGTATTAACTAGATGGCAAAACACTGTGCTTCCTAAATTTCAAAAGATTACCAGAGGAAGGGAAAGATCATTTCTAAGTTCTGGGGACTGAAAAGTGACAGGAAGAGGTACATACAATGAGCCTGAAGCTAAGTTACAAGTCATGACAAGAATGTGGATTTTCATGCTAAAAGTGAAGTTTTTCAATTTGTAAACTTAAGCTTTGGAGGACAATGATGGCATGGTGATTTTTAAAGATCACTCTGCAGGTATCCCATTGGGCTGAGCATCAGAAGGGTGGCTTTGAACGAACATAACATTTATCTTGCCTGTGGACTTGCAGCTTGGTGGAGGCATGGTGGGACATTTTGTGGAGCAGTAAATGCAGAGTGGGGTTTTCTTTGAGTCTCCCCTCCCACACACACACACACACCCATGTCTGGCAATGGGTGCTGGTTGTTGATTAGGGCCAGTTGTCATCTTCATAGTATGACAGCAGAACTGCAAAGGTGACTGTCCCCAGAGCCAGGTAGATGCTCTATTAACTATTAGGACCTAGCAGAAATCACCTGGCACCACCTTTCACCATTGCTATAGTCAAGGCAATTATGCTAATTATGCTCAGACTCAAGGAGAGAGAAGACAGGTCCCCCCTTGAAGGTGAGTAACCATTCTGCAAGAGTGTGTGGAATGAGAAATATTAACATGGCCAGCTTTTGAAAACACTCTGCTACAGGAGTCCATCTCCACAGACATCAAATCTGCACCGAAAATATGGGAAATTAGCCAGATATTCCTAGTTCCATAGCTGCATATGAGAGTTACATTTTTATCTTTAGAGACAGGATTTATGCATTATAAGAACTATAAAATTTTAAGTGGAAAAAGCAGAGGTTTTCAAGTTTAAATTTAGTTTTAACTACAGAGACATAAATATTGCACATATTTTTGAGATATCATGTGATATTTTGATAGATGTATATATTGTCATGTGATATTTTTATCAGGGTAAATGTATATAGCCCCTCATATATTTATCATGTCATGATGGTAAAAACATTCAACTCCTCTGGCCTTCTCAAATACTTAGTACTTCACGATCATTTATTGTTACCATATGGTAAAAAAAAAACTTTTATATTCATATTTCACTATATTCATGAGATTTTTGATATTGTCTTGTTGTCTTTCTAACGCCTGGCAATGCTGTGCTTTTAATTTTTGTTTTCCTGTGTGCCATGAAATTTATATTAATTTAAAGGGTAAATAGTTCTATTTCAAGGATCATAGGCATTTACCTTTGCCTGATGTAACTAACTCAGGAGCTGGTGAGTTTCCACTATTTGTTTTTTTGTTTCTAAACTTCATCCTCAAACACAAAAATGGGGCATGGAGGAAAATTCATGAAAATGGATGTTTTGCAGAGGAATTTAAATGACTATCTTCAATGCACATCAGGGTCTTTCTTACCTACCAGTCTTGTTTCATGCAAGGCTGTGACACATTTACTGTGCTGGTTGAGAGCCAAGTATGTTTATCGTGTTATTTATTAGATTTGAGTCAACTTTTTGGTTCACATTTCTGCTGTTCTTGGTTCCAACTGAAGCATACACACAGAACATCGTTAACCAGAGACTAATCACTGTGCATTTATTGACTACTGCAGAGCCATGCTTAGAGGATTGACAGGAAACATCCCATTAGCAGAGCCCACTGGATTTGAATCCATTTTTATTTTTGTGGTATGAATTGCTAGTCTAAGACAAGATATAAATTACATCTGCAAGGATCCCAGTTTTGTAAGACACTATCATCTTCCTTCCTCCCTCCCTCCCTCCCTCCCTCCCTCCCTCCCTCCCTCCCTCCCTCCCTCCCTCCCTCCCTCCCTCCCTCCCTCCCTCCCTTCTTTCTTTCTTTCTTTCTTTCTTTCTTTATTTTTTCTTTTGGTTTTTTGATACAGGGTTTCTCTGTATTGTTTTGGAACCTGTCCTGCATCATTACACATTTTTAATTCTTTGAACATACCCAAATTCTTACCCCATTTGAGAAGTTAAAAACATTATGTAAAAACATTATGTAAAAAAAAAAAAGCCTTGAAAACGAAGTTATTTTGTCATATACAACACTTACAACAAGTTTAGGATTTAAGACTAATAAACAAAGGGGCTGGGGTAGAGCTAAGTGATGGAGAACTTTCCCAGAATGCACCAGGCTCTGGGTTCAATCCCCAATGTTATAAAAACAACAAAACTTAAGTTCAAATGAAATTTGCAAAATCGAGACTTTCAGACTATTTTCTAAGATGGGGAAAAATGGCTTTTATTCATGATCATATGTTAAATTGTGTTTGGTGAATGCACACTTGTTCCTGCACACACGTGGAAGTGACGCATGTTATGATAAAGCGCTAGGGGGACCTTGGCAGATTCCAAGGCAGGCAAGGGTGACCAAGGCAGAGGGACAAACACATCACGCTGCTGATAGAGCTTAAGTGAGAGGTTTTCTAGAAATGGAAGGAGGGGGGGGAGATAAGAGGTAAAGAGACAGAGAGAGGACAGAGAAGAGGCAAGGCAGGGTAAGTCCTGTCTGCCCTAGAGAAACAGCTGGAAAGAGAAAGGAAAAGAGAGTGGGGGAAAGAGAGCAGAAAAGAAAATGTGAGTGGGCAGAGGTCTTTGTTTTAAAAAGGTCCTTTGCACCCGGGCTGACCAGGGTACTGCCTGAGTGCATTCTACCAGGTGACAGAGGCAGGCCAGCATAATGCCTGAATTCTTACAAGGAGGATGCTGGGTGTCCCGTTCTATCATTTGCCATCTTACTGCTTTCAGACAGGTCTGTCAGTGAACCTGGGGCGAGTCTTTTGACCAGTTAGTCCCAATGATTGGCCTGTCTGTGCCACCATAGAACTGGGGCTCTGGGCTGTACCAGCTTTTCCCGTGAGTGCTGGGGACTTGAATTCAGGTCCTCATGCTGTGCATTAGTCCTCTTATTCTTAAGTAGAAAATTTTAATCTACTTTTTAGTTTTTTAGATTATAATATAATTATATCATTTCCCCCTTCCCTTTCCTCCCTCGGTGTATATCCCTTATTCTCTTCCACATCCATATATGTGTGTGTGTGTGTGTGTGTGTGTGTGTGTGTGTGTGTGTGTGTTGTTTGTGTGCGTGTGTGTGCGCGCGCGTGCGTGTGTGCGCGCGCGCATATGTGTGTGTGTGTATATATATATATATATGAGCATATATATAGCATATATATTTAATTCCTAAATATAAAAATACATTCTGCTTATTCTGTATAATGTTACTTATATGCCTATAAATTTTAATAAAAATCTTCTCCCAAACATTTTTTTGTTTGGACTGAAAGCTACTATTAAGTCAATATTTTATATTCCAGGCATTTGTTAGGTTTGACATATGAAGCCATCCCTCTTCTCAGGTAACCATGGTGCTGAAACAGCAAAACTGGTATGTGGTTGAACTGTGTCTTCCCTGAATTTGACAGCGTAGATATAATCCAAGTGTACTTAAGAGTCATTCCTCACTATTCCCAGCACAGACTCTTCATTATAAAATGCATCAGTTAAGGGACTCATCTTGGCTGTTTGCCAGCTTGTCTCAGAGGTCTTGGATTATGAACTCTTGGGTCTCACATTCTGAAGATGCTGGTTCACAGGACAGGTATGGAGATGAGCAGTGTGTGATGTCCAAAGGCTCCTGCTCTCAGGCTGGCCTGAGAATCACTGATCTGTTGTGCTGTGAGGTTAGACAGTGGCCCTGATTCTGGCTTTGCCAGTTTGAAATGGTGTCACATTTAACTGTCCTTGTTACAGGCTAACAGTGATGTAGGCTTACAGTAAACCATTTTATATTCATTTGCTTTACATGGAAGCCACAGCCTGATAACAAACAATGAGAGGCAATCTAATTTAGAACTCTCATCATTATTTCTCCTTGCATTTTGTGTATCAACTATAATGTTTTGTATGCATAATGATAATGATAACCATTGCAATGATAATCTGGCTAGATTTTGTTTTCCAGATTCTTCAGGCACATCACACTAAATACAATAAATGAACGACTACCAGCAATGAGAGTAGTTAGAAGAAGTGAATAACCTATTCTCCATAAATGTGGATATTGCTATGTGACACTTGGAAACACAAGATTTTCACAGAAAGAGTAGATAAAGGGTATTTCCACATTGAGGAAACTGAGACACAAAGCAAGGTACAGACACTTGAAGTTGCATAGCACAGTTACGAGCCTGTGTCAATAGTTCAGTATGGCTTATGTAGCCTTTATGTGAGAGTCACCTATATGTTGGCTTCCACTGATGGGAACTTAGAATTCGGTTGGTTCTCTGTGCAGTCTTCAGGCATGGCCTTTTGAAGAAAGTGTGCTAAGCCTCCCTCTGGCTTTGGGGTGGCTTAGAACTGTGGGGATAAGAGGGTAGACCAGAGACCACTACCAGGTGTCTCTCCCTGGTCCACGTGACACAGACTTTTATGTCTTCCCTCTGGATGTCTCCCTCATTGTCCCTTAATTTGGTATACTGCTCAGTGACTCATGCCTTGTTGATCTGTGGACAAGGTTGTCATGCTGTTATTTGTCCTTTCAGTTCTGTTGACAAGCACTGTGGTTGGAGTGTGCTAGAAATCAGCTGGGTGGTGGAACCCAGTGTTTACTTCGCGGCTTCTACATCAGCACCAGTGTTGATGTTGATGGGTAGCTGATGAGTGGCTGGGTCCTCAGATTTTCTGCACTCAGGGATCTCTGTGTGAAAGCTAAGGGCCAGGCATCTCCAGAAGAAAAAGACCAAAAATAGAAAGTAGATGTGATACAAAGCCACAAACACACACGCTAGTTGGTCTAATGACACAATTGGCTAGATCCAAATATATTAAGGGAGTCAACAGATTTTAAAATGCATCCATGTCTTCAAAACTGTAAGTTATGTGAAGCTTCCTTTTCTTGTTGCCATTACATTTTGGCTATCTCCAGACATGTCATTTAGACAAAACATCATATAGGCTCTGCATCAACATCATTTGAACATATTAGTTTTCTCTGAAGATTTGATTTGCAGTTTGCATAGTTTTTTGATCCTAGTGGCTGTGATTTAACATTCTGAGATCAGGTCGCTCACATTCTAATCTGTGTAGACTTTCTGTCTGTTCTTCACCTGCACTTCCTGCTCCCACCCTTATGTCCAAAGGGCGGTTAAATCAATGCTCTTCTTGGCAATTTTCAAGTTGGGAAGATGTGGGAAATGCGGGTGGCTGTGGAGTATGGATTGCTCTCGGTGATTCTGAAAAACTAGAATGATAACATTGGTTAATAAAACATAAAGAATTCCTTTGAAATTTTCCAAACCATTGTCTTTTAATTTCTACTTGAGTGTGGCTATGTGTGCCTGACAGCTGGGGATGCGAGATGACTTTTCTATGGCATCTAAAGGAGCGTGAAAACCCTGTAAGGTGACTTACAGGCCACGTATCTCCAGCTTTATGGGTTTATTTTACATAGCTGAGAAGGTCAATTGGTTATCGGTGCTAGGGGGAACAATCTTCCTTTTGCAGACAGATTAGAGTTAACATGTAAGTATTGAGAGCAGGGGAGGCTGGAGAGGTTGCTTAACAGTTAAGAGCACTTGGTGTTCTTCCAGAGGACCAGAGTTCACATCCCAGCACCTACATCTGGAGGCTCACAACTGCCCATAATTCAGGATCCAATATCCTCTTCTGGATTCTCAGGACACACACACACACACACACACACACACACACACACACACACACACACAGAGAGAGAGAGAGAGAGAGACAGAGAGAGAGAGAGAGACAGAGAGAGAGAGACAGAGAGAGAGAGGAGAGAGAGAGACAGAGAGAGAGACAGAGAGACAGCAGAGAGACAGAGACAGACAGAGATAGAGAGACAGTGAGAGACAGAGAGACAGAGAGAGACAGAGAGAGACAGAGACAGAGAGAGACAGAGAGAGACAGAGAGAGACAGAGAGAGACAGAGAGAAACAGAGAGAGAGAGAGAGAGAGAGAGAGAGAGAGAGAGAGAGTGTTAATCTAGGGGCCTTTTTGAACTTTTTGAAGCTTGTTCAGTCCAGCTGAAGCTTTGGATATGGGGACTGGAGCTTCCAGCCTGGCGTTCTATTTGGTATCTCCTCGCCCTGAGGATTATGAAATGTTCTTTGAGACTTTCTGCCCATTATTTTTAGCCTCAAAATAGCATGATTTAAGCAATTTAAATTTGCTGGTTGCCACGGATTGGAAGTGGAGGAGAGACACAGGGGTCACACAGAGGGCACAGCAAGCCTCATTTGTGCCATCTATCTCTTCAGCTTTGGCATGGGTCAAGTTTCTTGACATCTTTGAGTGTGTTCACATATCTAAGTAACTCAAAAGATGGTTGTCATAATGACACGTGTGCATTGGAACATGCTAGCAGGAGCTTGGATGCCTGGCTGGCATCATTAAACCCAGGAGCTAGTTCCTGCTCTCTTAGACTGAGCTCAGGGGATACATGAGAATGAATTGTCAATAATAAAACCCTGGCTTGGAATGGTGCACAAGTCTTTTAGAGAAGTCGTATCAAAATGGAGACATGAGCAACAGTTATGAGTTGTCAGGCAGTTAGGAGAAATAAGGAATACCTTGACTGACATTCTTTCCTGTAAACTGAGACCCTGCATCCTTCTCTTCCTTGTTGGAGTACAGTAAGAAACAGACAATGAACTGGATACATGGGTTGGGGGAGGGGTCTCAGAGTTCCATGTAGGTCAGGTAAGATGAGCTGAAAAGTACCACCCTAGGGATTGAGGTTCCAAAGCATGTAAGATGCTGTCTCTGTATTCCTGAGCCGGCAAGGTCAGAAGCCTGCCTGTGGACCTTCTTCTTCTATTATAGCTCTTTCATCCATGGGATGGTACGTGTTTGCTTGTGTGTCTGAAACTCAAGACCATCCATGTAGAGAGTCAAGGTGCATCTTTCCTTTTCACTGTGGGATCCTCTGGACACAGCAGTTCTAGTGCCAGTGAGCTTTTATGACCCATCATTCTGCCACAGATGCAGTAGGTATCTGGCTGTGTCTTCTCTTCCTGTCCTTCTCTGTTTACACCTGCCAGACTTCCCAACTGCCAGCACATATATATATATATATATATATATATATATATATATATATATATCCTTTGTCTGAAGGCTTTGTGTGGCTGCTAAGTGCACTTCAGCTCCCAGAAGAGGGAAGCTGTAAATGCTGAGAACTGAGCCTCTCCCACATCCCCCACACCACCGCCAGCTGTTGTCAGTGGTGTCACATGACAGTGTGGATCACTATCCCATATGCCTGGTCTTTGGGAGAGAAAGGTATTGTGGACTGAGACTCCCTACTAGAGAGAGGATGGAGGCTCTCACCACTCAAGATTTCATAGACACTTAAAAGCTCAAGAAGCTAATGAAACCAGCCTGATGGTGGTGCTGCATGCTTTAATCTCAGCACTTGGGAGGCAGAGTCAGGCTCATCTCTGAGTTGAAGGCCAGTTTGGTCGACAGAACAAGTTCCAGAACAGCCTCAAAACAACAACAAACAAACAAGAAGAAGGCAATGGGGCTCAGGAATCTCAGAGAGTAACATGATTCACAACATCCCCCTCCTACATCATAAAAGCAGCAAAAGTTCTTAGGAAGGGGGCTCCCATCAGCCTCCAGTTGTTCTGGAGGCCCCAGGGATACAGCTTTCTTGACTTTTCACCAGGGGTTGTTGCTTTAGTGATGCAACTGACTACTTCTGGGTCACACATGCACCTTTAATTAACTCCAGTAAGCTCACTGGTTCACCAACCTAAACTTGAGTAGAATAATTTCTTGGTTCTGTTGTCAGTGATCTAGGATCATACAGCAACTCTGAGATAAGGCTCCCCAGGTCTCCTTGGTGGTATGAAAGCCCCTCTTAGTGACAACTTTGGTGATAATTTGTCATCATTTTCTCTCTTATCTTACTTCCTTACAATGATTCTTGGAATTCTCCCTCCCTCCCAAACAAACCACTCACCTGGAAGTTTTGTATCAGGTTCACTCAAACTAAAATATCCATTGAGCACCTCTTTCCCTGTCCAATGTATAGGCAATGTTGTTCCCGTTATAAAACCAAAAGTGCCAGTTGCTCTGGTTTCCTTGGTAGCTATGTTTGGTACACAATCTGTTCTGGGAAAATCCTAGCCTCTAAATTGGAAGAAGGGAGAAGTGCCCAGAGATATTTCTGTTGACAGACAGCGACAGACAACTTGAGTGGCAGCTGTGGTGAAACCTTAGCAAACAACCATGGGTATGATAGTGGCTTCCTGGAAAAGCTGCTCTGATTTGTTTTGAGGGCTATTCCTTTCCTACCCCCGAGACTGGCTCTTCAATCTCCCCGGTGTCTCTTCTAATAAATGTCTTTCCTTTAAAATATCAGTGTTAGTTTCTGTAGCTTGTAACTGAGAGTGCTGCTTGTGCCCATCAGGATCCAGCCAAGAAAATAACCCCTGAGATCTTTTGAACAGATGGAATTTAACACAGACAGTTGATTAAAGGGTGATAGAGAAATCTGAGAAGCCAAAGCAGAAGCAATGAGGTGACCAGAGAAGGGGGACAGCTAGAAGGAAGATCAGTAATAGAAGCAAGCCATAGAAGCCATTGTCTGGGAGGAGCTGTCTAGCCAGCCTGACCAGTTGGATTGGGAGCAGAGAAAAGAGTTAGAAATGGTCCTGCAAGCCTATAGGCACACGTAATAGTATCACAAATGCCTTTTGACTAAATGAGTGAGAAGAGTCACGGAGAAGACTGGGTCCCAAACCTTACAGAAACTCTTATAGGATCTCCTCCTGGAACCACAGCTCCAAAGCAATGGACTCTGCCGGAATCCTGACTGGGTTTCCAGCAGCTGGTCCTCTGAGTTATTCACTAAAGTCTAGACAGGAGCCCCAAGCACACATCCATGAGCTTTGGGTTTCTGTAACCTCTAATCCAGGGTATTCCCTGGGTAACACGGCTTCTTAAGTAAAGATAACAATGCTTGCCAATTTTAGGTAGGCAAGGTGAGAAGCAATGAATAAGATGTTTGGGTACTTGGCAAAACAGAAACGTGCTACATCAGGGTCTTAATTGACAAACTAGACTAAGTGCACATACTCTCACTTTGAATTTACAGACTCCATGGAATAGCTTACAGGCACAAATGAGATATAATGCCTGCGTTAGTGGCAGCCCTGCTTTACTGTGTAAAAGAAAACAAAGGTCTAGGTTTAGAGTTCATCAAAAGAAACAAGGTATAGATTTAAAAAAAAAAAAAAAACAGGCTTCTTTTCTGTTCCCGTTTGTCTATTTTATATAATTTTTAACTGGATAATCAATAATTACATTTAACGTATGTAACGTAATGTTCTAAAATACACTTACTTTGTAGAATGTCTCTACATTAATTAACACATTAACTACATGATACATTAATAATACATTAATACATTAATAATACATTAATTAACACATTAACTACATGAAACAGTTATCACTCTGGTAGGAACACAGCCTCCTCTCTCCTGTGCAAATATCTGAAGCGAGGCGTTACCTATAGCCACTGTGTTGGACTTACTTCTTCTATTTGAAGTTTTATACACTTTGGCCAACATGCCCTCAGCCCCTCCCACTCCCAACCCTTGTTAGTCACCATTGCACTATCTGTTCCTGTGAGTTTGACCTTTTAAAATTCCACTTGTGAGATCATGTGGTATTTGTTTTCAGTGTCTGGCTACTTCTGCTTAGCACAATGCCACTCATGTTAAAGCAACAGGAGTTCCTTCTGTTTTTAAGGCTGAATAGTATGCTGCTGCTGCTCTGTGTGTGTGTGTGTGTGTGTGTGTGTGTGTGTGTGTGTGTGTGTGTGTGTGTCTAGATATACATTCTACATTTTTTTTTAAATCTATTCATGAATGGACACTTAAGATGAGCAAACCTCTTGGCTATTGGGAACAGTATTGCAATGTATACAGAAGCGACAATACCAAAAATAGCATCATTTTAAGATTCAGGAAGATCTCATGTTAACATATCATCTCTGTTGTGCATTCATCTTGTATTTTACATAAATTGTCAACTGCTTTTCAGTATATTCTTTAAAATTGGTACCATACTATAATTCCTTGTTTAGAATCCTGAGAACTTGCTAGGATTCTATGGTCAAAGACTCTGGCATGATACTCAGCAAATTTATTCCCTTTCAATTGGCTTTCTTTCCCCCATGGGTCTAACTTGGGTGAGAACAGTGTGGATATAAACTGAAATGTATCTTTTCGGGGGGAGGCTATTGTGAATTTGGTCCTATAGAGAAATGTTTGAAGGGATTAAATCCAAAGCTCAGTGTCCTGCTTATTGATGGGAACATCAAAATGCATGCAATTTTATATATTTAAATATTTTATATTTATGACAGCTTACTCTAGATTTTAGATGGTTAAAAAGAGGCTCATTTGTCTTATATTGCTGCTTACAAGACTCCTACTTCCCACAGATGACATAAAATGTGTGTTGTCTGATATTTTATGGGATTTTGTTCTCCGATAGCTTTTGAGGTGTTTCTGTGACCCAAACAAGGCACCCCCTGGGCCTGGATACTGTTTCTCTTGGACACTGTAGGAAATACAGTCACCTCAAGGGCCTTCAATAAGGACCCACACCTTTGCTGTATGTCACCAGCAGCCTGACGTTGCTAAGTTACCCAGCAAAGCACAGGGCCTCTGGACCATCTGGTCTCCAGCTCAGCTGTGAAATCGGAGCACCTTTACTGAAATACAAACACATCTGTGCTCCAGGCAGGAAAATGCTTCATGACATGACGTCCTCCATGTTGGTGAGTATTAATTCAGCACAACTGTGGTCTAGCCAAGGATTGAGACTCCCTCTGGATGACGATTCACAGATGGAGATTAGAGCTAACATACCACACTCAGACACTGCTCACTGCTGGACTTGCCTGTACAGTGCCATGTGATGCTCAAGTAGAAATAGATCTGACATGAGCTGTAGCTTTACAAAGACAAGCTGCATTGTTTATCCATCCTTCCATCGAACTTTTTTAAATTTCTTTTGGCAGCTTTTCTCTTATCCATTTCATTTCCCCAAATAGTTTCTGTTTTAGAAGGTATAATTTCAACTCAAAATTTAGTCTTTTCATTTAGAAGTAAATGTGATATAATCCTATTGATCAGAGTGTTTTGAAGAAAAAAAATGATGTTTCCCAGTCTTTCTACTTAGGAGGCTGGTGGGGTGGTTGGGATGAGAGTGTGCCCCATCAGCTCAGGGATTTGCACACTTAGCCCCCAGCAGGTAGTGCTGTCTGGGGAGGTTGTGCAGCCTTTGGGGTGGTAGGTAGAGCCTCCAGGGAGGAAGTTTCTCATGGGGGGTGGCAGGCTTTGAGGATTTATAGCCTCGCTGGCTTTCAGTTTACCCTACATACTTCATGGTTGTAGTTACAGACATAATCTTCCTACTTCCTGTTGCTGCCACCATGTTTGATGTCTGTTGCTTCTTCCCAGGGCCCCACCCAAATGGAGTCTTTTCATTGAAAAAAGATTAATTTTTATTATTCTTAACTATGTGTAGGTGTTTGTGTCTGCATATGGGTATATTTGAGTTCAGGAGACCACCAAGGCCAGAGTTGTTGGATTCCCTGGTTCTGGGATTCCAGAAGGTTTGTGAGCTGCCTGGTGTGTGTAGAACTGGGCTGAGTCCTCTGGAAAAGCAGCCAAGTGTTCTTACTCACCAAGCCATCTCGCTGGTCCCATAATGTACTCTTATTCCTCTGGAGCCGTAAGCCAAATAAATAAACTCTTCCTTAAGTCCCCTCGCTTGTGCTGTTTTATCACAGCAGCAGAAAAGTAGCTAGTAATAGGAAGAAAATGGCTTTTAGGAGAGTAGGAGGCTACTCTAGAGGCCAGAGGAGTGGATGAAGGAGGGCAACTCCTCCCTCTGAAGCCCACATCAGAATCCCTACAAGAGCAATTAGTTCTTTTCTATCTTTATTATTAGTCATATTAAAAAAAAAAAAAACAAACAGCCATTGTTAACCAAATTTTATTATTTCAGGATAAATTCAGCATAGTTAGCTATTAATTTCAATAGTTAGCATTCCGCATTCCAGATGGAATATGCCTCTGCTGTTATGGCAGCTAAAGATGTCTCTTACACCCCTTTCTCTTTCATGCATCTTTCCAGTTTGTTTGTGTCCTAAATTTCAACATTTATATTGATTCTTTGGATTTATTTTATTTGGTGTGTGTGTGTGTGTGTGTGTGTGTGTGTGTGTGTGTGTGTGTGTACATGTGTGTGCGCACCTGCAGAGGCCAGAAGAGGGTGTCAAGTTCCTTAGAGCTGGAGTTATATACAGTTGTGAGTCCCTTGACAAGGGACTGTGAGCCACCTTTTGGAGGGACTCAGAACCGAACTCAAGTCCTTTATAAGAACAGCAGGCACTTTTAGTCTTGGAGCCCTGAAACCACACTTGATTCTCTTTAAAGGGGCTTGAGATTTTCTGCATCTTGAAATAGTCACACCAGAAAACTCTGTTGTACTTAGGAGGCTCTGTTGTACTCAGGAGAATTCTGAGTTTCAGGTTAGGCTGAGCTAACTTCATAGTGAAGTCCAGGCCAGTGGAAGCTGAGGCTCTACAGTGATATCTTGGTTGATTTTTTTAAAGGTTTGACTTGTCTATTGACTCAATTCAATCCTCTAGACTGCATGGGTATTCTTACTGTTAATCACTTCCATCCCAAACCTCCAATTAGAAGGGAAATGTGGCAGCTGTGGATGTGCTGTATCTTTGGTTTCTTTTCTTAGAAATCAAGTGTTTGGTTATCTGTTCTCATCCTAGTAGACCCCACAGTAGCATTTGACATCCTAGATTGTCTTTGGCTTCAGCAGCTCCCTGGATCTCATTCTGTCCCCTACTACCTTGGCTCCTCTGTGCCATTCTCCTTAGATAGATCCAGATCCTCACCTTGACTTCCAACATGAAAACAACTCAGGACCCTTTCTCTGAGCCTCTGTTCCTGTCTACCTGGCATTTTTTGCTCTGCCTTGTCCATAGAGTAATAGTGATGATTTCCAGATCTGTGCTTTCTCTTATGTTTTGTGTCCCCTCTCACACACTAGTCACTCTAGCTGTTCATTTGACATCTATCATCCCATGGATGCTCAGCAGATATCCAACAGTGTGTGGCCAGTACAAAAGTCTCTAGTGCCTCCCCTCTACCTTTATCCTCACATGCCTAACATGCCACTTTGAAAAATGGAACTAACACCCAGCAATGTTCTTGTTCAGGCAAAGAATCTTTCCCTTCACATAACACATGAACGCCATTTATCTATACTTATGGTTCTACTTCCCACAGATTCCTCAGTGTTCAGTTCTTTGCATTTCCTTGACTTCCTTAGCAAAGTTATCAATGGCATTTGTTTTTTATAAGCCAACATAATAGTTTTATATCTGATATCTTTGCTCCATCCCTCATATGTAGGAAACCTCCAAAAAGCATAAATTGTATTATATACTCAACATCCTATCACCTATTTCCATCTCTATAACTTCTAGAAACCTCCATGCTCTGCCTTTTGCCTACTGAAACATTGTTTGGTTCTCTATAATACAATTCCCTCCACGGCCTTTGACCAGACCTTCCTCTGATTGAAATAAGCATCTTTCATATCTTCCTAGAGGTCATATTCTCATTTAATCTGTAGCATCATCTCCTCAGAGTGTCCTTTCCTAGACTTACACAGATAATAATATACTTGGTAATTTTCTTTCCCATTTTCTTACTGTTATTCCACAGATGACCATTATCCCTGTCTGATGCATTTTTTTTTGTCTGTCTACCTCTCTTCCTGAGTGTAAACTGCATAAGAGCATCGACCTTGTCAGCTACATCATATAACTTGGCATCACTGTCTTGTACTAGAAAAGCACTCAGTGCCTGTCATTGAATAAATGGATTCATAGTTGGGTGAAAGGCACTTGAGAAGCTGTCTGTCAATGAGTTTGTTTCTACAAGTGACAAGGCCAGGAACTAAAAAGAAAAAAAGCTTGCCAAAGATCAAGTAGGTACTAGGCTAATTGGCCTGTTGTTTTAAATGTGTTCATTTCTATAATGCTCTTGACTCTATCCCACTGGACCTATTTTGAGTTTTACTTTTTGTTCTACTGGTAGTATCAGTTCACTTTGTCTTAGAGCCAGGGGATGATGTTCAGTCTCTCTGGCATTGTTGCACCTGAGGTTGCTGTGGGCAAAGCCAAGAGCATGGTCTATGGTGGCACATGTCAATCATGGTTCAGCCTTCCCTAGGCAGTTATACAAGTTGTAAGTACAAACTCTGAAAACTCAAATCTTTGCTATTATATCCTGTGACCCACTGACACTCAGAATTCTGTCAAAACAGATATTTAATTGTGTTTAGGCAGAGGGTAATATTAGAACTCTGTTTCATTGCTGCAGAAGCAGGCCAGTTTTTAGAGTATTTGTAGTTTGGAAACTGGCCTTTCCAACTGGCTCTAAGCTTCAACTTCGTCAACAATCCACTTTCTTATTAGTTATTTTAAAAAAAGAAAGTTTCAGGGAGATAAGAAGGGATGTATGGGAGACAGAGTGAACAGAATAACTTATACATTTGCAGAATTGTCAAATAGCCAAACTAGCCAATGGAAAATTAAAAAGTTAAAAATAATGTAACAACAAAAAGGAAATAGGAAAAGAAAGAAAGAAAGGAAGGAAGGAAGGAAGGAAGGAAGGGAGGGAGGGAGAAAGAAAGAGAAAGAAAGGAGGGAGGAAAGGAGAGATATATGGATGCAGGGACAGAGAGAGAGAGATGGAGGAAGGGAGGGGAGGAGGAAGGGAGGGAGGGAGGGAGGGAGGGAGGGAGGGAGGGAGGGAGGGAGGGAGGGAGGGAGGGAGAGAGGAAGAAAACCCAAAACTCAGAACTTTCTGCTTCTTACTTATCACATACCAATAGAGAAAACTCTGAAAGGAATGAGACAGGCCCATGGTTGGATTAGATGAGCTCATAAATATAGAAACACATTTGCTAATTTTAAAACACATCACAAACTCAGAGGGTTAAATGTAAAGAGCAGCTCACACAGCCAGCTGATAATGACTTGAATATACAGTCATCTGTGATGACTGATTCTTTTAAAGTCCCTGGTATATGCCAAAATTTGAGAGCAAGTGTCTTGTCATCCACTGAACTTTTATTTGAATGGTAATTTCAATTCATTATTTCAATAAAAGTATGTTCGGTGGAGCCAATATGAGCAGTATTTAAAAAATTGAAAGTACCTTTCTTCTTTAAGCCCCACAGGCTCAACTTCCAGAAAAGCAAGTCATGCAGGATGGTTTTAATTTAAAGTTATCAGCCATTAACACGTAGTGCTTTGTTATGGCTCAGATATGGTTGTAAAATGTGGTATATTAATTACGGTCAAAGCTCACAATCAATCTATGCCCCAAAGAGTACCACTTATCTTGTTTTCTACTTGAGAAAACCAAGAATCATAGGAAAGGGGTTATTTTTCCAGTGCCACAGTAACTTGAGTTCAGGCAGTTTGACTCCTAAGTTCATGTCACAACAAGGAAACTTGGTAGCTTCTCAACCAAGGGCTATATACAGTTCTGAATGATGTCAGCACTCTGGGTTATATGCCTCGCACTTGACCGGTTCCCAATTAATGTGACTTTATTTTATTTTATTTTCGTCTCTGCTTGTTTTTTAATTATTAAAGATGACTGATAAAAAAAAAAGTAAAATTACTAAATCCAGCTGTATTGGGCAGCCCTATGCCCTGTGTAAGTCTGCCTATGGGTAAATGTCTTGAAGTGTGTGGTTATTAGATATGTCACTGTACTGCCTTCCACAGTAAAGAACCATTTCTGCCTGAAGTCTGCGAGAACTCTGAGAGAAGCTCTGAGAGAACCTGTCATTGCCACATGCCTCCATTGTTTCCCTCTGCTCTATTTTCTTATGCACGGCTCCGCTGTTTGCCAAGGCATTTTTACCACATGTCAAGCACATCTGAGGAGATGCACTCACGTTTCTATGAGGTCTAACTCTGCTCAGAGGGGATGAGCTGGCACATGGTGACTCTTGGCATGTCCCGCCTAGCATCCTGAGGCCAAGAAAGAATTACCGTGAGGCTGGTTCACGTGGGCCTAGCCTGATCTACACTGACAGCTTTACTGGCTCTTAAACATTCATCCAGCCAGAACCTTTAAACCAATCCAAGGTTTCATTTACTTTTGCTCTGGGGAGAGAAGAGAAATGAGAGTTGTGCTGAGTGAACCTCCACAGGGAGATGGCCCCACCCCTTCCCTGAAGACTTCTTACCAAATGGAATTCATCCTTTCTTTCCAACTGTAGCTCTTTTCCCTATCAGTATTTCTCTGAAGCCATTAGTATGTGGAAAGTGCGTTGCTGGAAATTTCTGAGCTCATTCAACCAGTTCCTATTTAACTCTTTCAGGAATGATTTGCTTTGTAAAGGAAAGGGATTGAGTAAGACAGTGTCTTGGATTCCTTTCCAGTTGCTGGGACAAAATGCTCTGACAGAAAGCAACTTGAGGAAGGAAAAGTTTAGTTTTAGTTCACTGTTCTAGGTGAAGTTCCTGATGGCAGGGACGTCATGAGAGCAGGAGCTTGAAGCAGCCAGCCACACTTCATCTGTGGTCAGACACCAGCAATGTGTGTGTGTGCATGCTATTCAGTTTCCTTTCTCCACTTATATAGTCCGGAATCCCAGCGGGAATGGTGCCTCCTATGGTGGGTGGGACTTCCCATCTCAGCTAATGTGATGCATCTCCCAAGCGATTCTAGATCCTGCCAAGCTGACAACTAATACTAGCCACCGCATATATGATACCTGTATCTGGAAAACCCTGTAATCTTTACCAGCTTTCCTCAGAATGGAGGCTGGAGAAAATGGGTTCCACTTAAACAAGTGTGACTTTAGAGCAGTAAGGAAAGATATAAAGGGGATTTTAGAATTAATGTTACCCTTCATGTATTGATAAGAATGCTGAATATTAAACAAATGAAGGGACTTGCAGTTATTTACCTGAGAGTAAGTCATATCTCCAACTCCAGTTCGGGTTACAAAACTCAAGAGTCCTCCCTGTAACAGTGTGTGTTCTACAGGTCTAATGGCTTAACTATTGTGAGTTCCCAGGACCTTTTACACCATGTGTTGACATCCTGTGACTATGGACACCTGGAAATGCTGAATGAAATGGAGCAAAACTATTCTGCATATACATACAAACACACACATGTATGCATATGTGTGTTTGTATGTATATGTATGTATGTATATATATACATATATATTCGCATATATATAATTTTTTTTTTCTAGAAGCCTCTGTGGAATCCGTCATGGAACTGGGAAGGATGTGACCTGGCTTATCTCCAACAACCTCCTCCCTTGGTCTCGGAGTGGACAGGCAGCTGCTGTCAGAGCTTGGCCCTGCTCCCAACTCCATGCTGTAGAGTGCTTGCTTTCTGGCCTACGTTCCCCACTGCATATGCTTTGCCTTTCCGCTCTCATGCAGAGGCCCCTTGACTGCACCGGTCTGCTGTCAGCAGGTGGCCTACTGGCCCCAAAAGCTTTCTCCATGATTTACTGTGTGCATTTTCTGCACACTGAAACTTGGCATGCTCCCCACCACACACACTTACTTCCTCTACTCCACTCTTTCTTGCGTATTCCATGTTCCTGCAGTAAGCCTTCCAGATTCTTGTTGAGGCGTTTGGGCCAAAGCCAGGCTTTCCTCAAAGAATCCGTTAGTTTCCACTATAAGATGGAATGCCTCATCTGCTTATCCAAATAAAGCATCTTATATATAGTCTTACCAGCTTCAAGGGACTTCCATCCCTGACTCTTTGTAGTCCCTGAATGAACTGCTCATGGCATTGTATCACTCTAGAATCTTTTAGAGCTCTTGTCCTATTCAGAATAATGAATGCATTACATAGGTGCAGGCAGATTCCTTCAAGATAGGACATCAGCTTGCCTACCCAGTCCCCTTCCCTTTCTTCTCCACATGTATCCCCCTTCCTCTATTACTTTGACATGGAGCTCTTGGTCCCACTTGTAAAGGTAATTCATCTTTACCTTCCCAGATTCTATTACCTGTCCCCTCTCCACTCTCAAAAAGTAATTTGAATGTCACCCCCCCCTGCAGAGCCTCATCAGATTCTATTCCCTTTCCTATTTTGCCATATAGCCCAGAGAGTTCTTGCATACAACACTTAAGCATACTGAAAAGTAGCTGCCTTTCACTACAGCCTAGTGCCTTTGCAGGAAGATTAGGGGTCCCCACAGTGACTAGTTTCACAATTTCCAGTATATAGTCTCAAAACTATATGTTACAATTCTATTCGTGGGTATAAGACACACATTTTGGAAGCATGTACAAGAATGTTAATAATTGGGGCTGGAGAGGTGGCTCAGCGGTTAAGAGCACCTGGTGCTCTTCTAGGAGACCCAGGTTCAATTCCCAGCACCCACATCAGGCTGCTCACAACTGCTTCTAACTCCAACTCCATAGGATTTCACACCTTCTTCTGGCCTTCACAGTCACCCACATACCAGTTGCACCCCCCCACACACACAATACACAAATAAAAGCAATCTTAAAAATCTTTTTAAAATGTTCAACTTCATTTGCATTAGTTCCAAACTAGACATTATATATAATGGAATAGATAGAAAGTCATAACCTTTTAAATAAGTAACACCTACATGACAATGAGTGGAACTAAATGATTAAGTGAACTAATCCAGACATAAGAGAGTCAACAATATTTAACCAGCTCATACAAGCCAAAGGCGTGCAGAAGTCATTACCTATAATGTTAGAAACCATGGCAATGGTCCCTGATAAGGGGGCACCTATGACTCAAATAATGTTCTTTTTTAATCTATATGCAGGACCTTTTTTTATCCTATCAAAATCTAAATATTTGTATAAGTGAGTGTCAGTAACACTTTTGATTTGGGGTTCAGGTCTGAGTCAGCAATGAAGAGTGTGATCCAGATTCAAGTGACTAACCAGTGTGAGTGCTGTGCTTGTCCCATTCAAAACGCCATCACATGGCAGAAAAGAAAATTAAAACAAAACAAAACAACAAACAAAAGCCACTCCTCTTTGACAGAATGCAGCATTTGTTAAAAATAATAATAATAATAAGGTACTCCATATTGATAGCAGGTATTCTACGCATGGCTTGACATATCACCTTGAATTTCAGCAAGTTCAGAACAGATCTGGAATTTCACTCTGTCACTTTCATTCTTCAGCTTTGAAGGTGTCTGTCACCTTAACATGAGTTTGGGGGCATGCATACATCAATTGCATCTCCTGCAGACCTTGTCGGTGCACACTCTACCTCTACAGTTTAACTCACTCTACTTCTACAGTTTAAAACGAGTAGGGCTGGGATTTGTTACCCAAATACCATCCTTAAACCGATACATTGTTTTTCCTCCAGGTTGTTTGTTCGTTTTATGTTTTTGTTTTTTATGTAGCAATAGCAGACTCCAGGACATTTTCAAGGCAATATATTTCCTCTCTTTAGATGAGCAGGTGAATGTGAGTGTGGAGAGAGAACCTGGAAATCCTTGTCTTGGCAACAGCATCCCCATTGTGGCTGCAGCTTCCGGCAGCCACACCCTGGAGCCAGCCCAGCCCTCCATGCAGGGCTTCTCTTTCACATTCCCAATAAGGGCTGTTCAGTGCCAGCACAGATGGGAATTCTGACCCACCTTCTTACTTCATATTTCCTGCACGTTCTTTACTAAGGCCCTTACTGCCAAAAATAGAATCAGATTTTTGTTTTTTAAAATTTAGAAGTCAGTGTGTATAATTTGAAATTTCATGGTAGAGTAAACAGGGCGTATTCTGCTCCCCTTAACTTAACACACCCCTAGGGAATTTTCCTATGGGTGAGAAGGTAGATCAATTGTGCAGAAGAATGTTTGGCATTCTCTCAAAAAGCCATCACCAGAAGGTTTCAAGGGATGGTTGGAAGACCCATCCTGAATCAGGGAATGGATGCTGACCATGTAAGCCACTAGGAGGGGACAGGAGCCTTTGCCAAGACCCTTCTATTCTCCTTCATGAGTCCCCTGCTCTTGTGACTTCTCCTCCTGAAGAAATACTCCCAACCTTTTCTCTGAAATATCTTATTAGGCTTCCACCAGGACCATCTCTCATGTTCTTCTCTACCAGACTGAATTTTTTTCACCGTTCAAGGCCCAGCTCACATTTTGCATCCTCTAGGAGGACTTCCCCAGTGGCTTAACCTAGAAGTGCTTTTCCCACTGTCTAAAAACCTAAATCCCATGATTGCTGTACTTTCGGATGCTCTCCACATGTGAGACAATTTACAGCAATGGTATGCAATGAAATGACAGAGTAGCCACATGCCTGGTGGTTATGTGTTGGGTACTAGTCTCTTCCGATGTATGTAGTCGGGCTCTGTCCAATGAGACCATGAGGTCTCCCCAGCCAGATTAGAAGCTCCATTTACCATCCCCTTGATTTCCTGATTGACATTTTTCATAGTACAAGATTCAGAGCCTTGGTGGTTGGAAATTACTCAACCAATTCTTGTTCAATTAAGCATGTGTGTGCTTTAATGGAACCCGAGACCATGAGAAGATGATTTAAGAACTATTTATAAGAGTCATATACATCTTCTTTCCACTTCTGTCAACATACATAGTGGAGTGGGTGGGGTTGATGAAAACTGAAATAAAAACTACAAAGCCTTTGTTGCTATGTAGTGTATCCCAGGCCTTGTGGGAAGTGATACACATTCCTATCTTTAGCTCATGCTCTCTTTGTCTCAGTGATTTTTCCCTGTGAAAGGATCATAATTTTAGGAAGCCAAACAAAATCTTGGGTTCCTCATTACCTACAAACTGCATACCTTATAAATTCTTTTTTTGGGAGTGAGTTCCAAGTGTTTACAGTGAAAAGGGACATGTACTCAATTATGGCATCCATATCCTATCAGATGAAGACAATGGGTGATCCAGGTACAATATTGATAAATATTGTATCAAACACTTACATACTTGTTTGCATATGTGTGCACATGTGTGTGTTGGGGGGGGTGCTAGTTCATGTGGAGGTCAGAGTTCACCACAGGCTGTTTTCTTCTATCTTCTAGTTTGTTTTCAAGATAGACTCTTACTGAGCTTAAAGCTCACTGATTCAGCTAGATTGACAGACCAGTAAGCTACAGGGCTAATCCACCTGTCTCTAGTCCACAGTGCTATGGTGAGCAGTCATAGGCCAGTACACTCAACTTTTTATGCAAATACCGGGGATCCAAACTCAGGCCCTTGTGCCTGTGCAGTGGGCATTTTATGGTTGAGTCATACCTTCATCCTTATCAGCAAATAGTTTCCTGTTCTACTTTGCCTAGCCAATGTCAGAGGGCCGAGGAACAAAGGAACAGGTTCCTTTTCAGGAGGCAGCAACCTATTAAGGCCAGTGTGCAGGTAAGTTTGTTTGGATTTATTCAGATGTATCAACTGTGCAAATTCCAGAAAACTCTGTGAATTCTCTTTCCCATCATCATGGTGGATACTATCTACTCCAGGAAATTATCCTTCACTCTTTAACTACAACCTACCTAGGTGTTACTGAATACCACCTATGAGCATCTTATAAAACAAATATGCCCAGAAATAATAGCCTACTAAAGGAAATCTGGTTCTTTGCAAATTGAATTTCTAGTAGAGAAAATGAAATTCAAACTCCTTTGCATTGATTTATGATGCTTCTTACAACCCAGCTTCAACCTCCTTTTTCCAGACTGAATTTATCACCTTTCTTTTTGGCGTCTTCATGCTTCATTCAAACCAAACTATATGGGATTCTGTGGTGATGCTCAGGGTTTCCTCTCCCTAAGCCTGTATGAATGCTTCCAATAATTCCCTCTTCTCTCCTCATTATTCTTGAGCAACTCTGCATAGCAGCTGGTGAAGGATGTCTCTTTTCTTGTGACTCCTGTCCAATTCCATTTAATAATTTTCTTCATTATTAAAGCCCAAGGATACCTCATTATAATATGTTTTATTTTTTAGCTTCTCTGATTTCTTTGCCAAACTGTGTGCTCCTACAGGGTGGGATGTGTCTTAGGTAATGTGTCTTTGTGTACCAGTTTTGAGAACAAACTCTGACCTGAATTTATTTTACCATTTTTTAAAAATTGAGTGTTTCCTACACTAAAAAAGCAAATGGGAACAATTCTCACCCTGGGACTCTTAAGTAAAAACAAAAAAACAAAAACATGAGCTAATTGGGACCTAGGTTTGCTTGTATTAACCTCTGGGCCCACCCAATGCTGCATGGGTCCCTCAGTGTGGCTCAGAGTAAAGGGGGCTAGCAAATGGGCTACATCACAAACAGATCACTGGGAACTTTTTTATACTGTAGCATTTCTTAAATTTGAAATGTTCCAAAGGAGCACATACATGGGTGCTACCATTTATTCCAGATGTGTTCTCTTATGTGTGTGACATTTGTCATGCCAAAGAACTCTGTGAAAGTCCCTGGCATGCAGATGCTTCCTTTTTCTACCAACAGAATGTTTTAGGCCTTAAAGTAAACAGAAGAATCATCTCAGGGGCTTTGACAGTTGACCTAAAGGGATAGTCTGAGCCAGGGAAAAACACCAGCTACTCCTCTAAATGGCCAAGTTGGACTTAAGGAAAAAGACTACTGAATACATCTCATTGTTATAGAAAGATCTTATGTGGATGCAAGCAGCTGTAAACAAGTAAATATATGAATTTGTTTGAGAACTGGCAGAGCTTCTTATCCATTGTTAAAGTCTATAACCTCAGCATTCAGGAGGCAGAGACAGGCAGATCTCTGTGAATTTGAGGACAGCCTGCTCAACAGAGTGAGTTTCAGGACAGCCAAGGCTATTACACAGAGAAACCCTGTCTCAAACAATCCAAAACCACAACAAACAAACAAAAAACCAAAACCAAAACCAACCAACCAACCAACCAAACAAACAAACAAACAAAAACAAAAAGAAACAAATAAAAAAAAGAAAGAAAAAGAAAGAAAGAAAGAAAGAAAAGCAAGAACTTGCCCAGAAGATAAAATATTTATGCAAGAGGACCTGAGTTCAAATCCCCAGAACTCACCTGAATGTCGTGTGTGTGTGTGTGTGTGTGTGTGTGTGTGTGTGTGTGTGTGTGTGTGTGTCATCCTGCCTCTAATTCCAGTTTCAAAAGGCAGACACAGGAGCAAGCTGGTTAGCAAGACTAGACCTCAATGAGTTCTGGGCTTGGTATGAGATACCCTGCCACAAAGGATAAGGTGAAAGAGTGACTAGTAAAGTATATGAGATTTCATGGAGCATCAAAGTAAAGCTTTTTTATAATTATTTATTTCATTTTCTGTTTCTGTTCTGCCTACATGTGAACCATATTTATACCCAGTGCCCATAGAGGTTAGACGAGGGCCCCTGTAGCCAGACTTATAGATTGTTATAGGGTGCCATGTCAATTCTGGTATTCAAATTTTTCCTTTGCAAGAACTACAAATGCCATCAAGCAACCTCATTCCCAAATTAAGCCTTCTTTTCAATTTGACTCTCAAATTCAGGCAAATCAGCTTTTTGCTTACTGTAGCAAAGGCCCCTCTGAGTACTGTCAAAGAGGATTTGGGGTTTATACTTTGTGCTCTGGATTAATGTTTGCTTAGGCCTCTAACTCCATAGCCCTTGTTATTGTCATTTTTATCCCATCTTTCAAGATTTGATAAACTTTTGAATGCCTGCATCCTTTCCTTTTTGGTCATGGGTGAGTTTCCTAGTAATCTGAGATGTTGCAGCCTGTCTGGACTCACCAGGAACCCTGTTCCTTCTATAGTGTAGCATCACTCCAGGCAGTTCAGCATCCCAGTCTACAAGAATTGGCTATATTCTATAATTAAAAAGTAGTTTATATTTCAAAGTCAGAATAAAATACCATGAGATAATCAAGCATATATTGATTATCTTATTATCATGTATATCTTATTTACTGACAAAATAATACGTTCACTAAATAAATTCTCAATGGCTTCTGACATGCATGCAGTATAGTTGAAGCTCTTAAACCAATGCTTTTATTAAAATTCTTTTTCTCCTTTTTTGTTACCTCCTCCTCTCCTTTCTCATCATTTTCTCTTCCTTTTCTTCTCTTCATTTTTTTTCCCTTCCTCCTTCTTCTTCCTCCTCCCCCTTTCTTCATTCTATCCTTCTCTATAGATAGGCTCCTACTGTGTAGTTCAGACTTGTTTGGAATTACCTTTGTAACCAGACTGGTAACAAAGTTGGGACTTGTCTGCCTTGACCTCACACCACCATGCTCTGTTTATATTCTGCATCACCTTCCTTATATTGATTTTTAAAAAAGAATCATAATGTCTATTTCAGTAGTTCCCCACCATCTTTTTATTATACTTCCCATTTCTTTGCCAATACTCTATTGGGTAAATGAGCCTATGAGAAGGGACTCATGTAACATTACCACCACATGTGTCTACAGAAAATAATTTTGGACCATCTCTTTTTATAAATCTCTCTGTCCTGAAAATACTAGAATTGGCTTGGCATTCAAATTAAAAGATCAGAATTCCAAGCCTATATTTGTTACTTATTGCTTCTGTGTACTTTGAAAATTACTCTCTGAACCTTCTTTTCTGAAGATCTCAAATACAGGTAATAAAAATTCATACATGAATCATCCCAACACTCTCTGTTCATGTGTCCCTTGCCACGAATGCCCACATCTCTCCCATGATTTGTTGTGGCTTTTTCTTATTGCCAGAAAGACTCACCTGGTGGCCGGCTTCCCAAGCCTCAGTTCTCAGCTCAATTGGGACTTTCCTTGAGTCTGATAGGTTTTGTTTGTTTGTTTGTTTTGTTTTTCATCCTAACTAAAGTAACTTACTTTATGAGCTACACATAACACAATGATTATTTTTAGTGTGAATATAAAATGTTGTGTTTGTGTATAGAGCTTGAGCTAGACGTTTAAAGGGCAGTATGGATGCATGGCTTGGCATAAAATAAAATCATAATATTATTAGTTAAACAAATGCCTCAGTTTACTTCTTTGAACTTGAATATGTCAATGTAGAATATATAGAAAACAATGAACATATATTGCTGTGTGTACTATAGCTTATATGCAGCTATTTCAAAATTTTCAAAGTGTTCTTTATGTCAATCAGTTAATACTAAACCAAAATATTAGTCTCTCTATGAATTTCATGGATTTTAATATATAATAATGCTTCAAATGTTTATGCTTATCATTATCATATATTATCTCAATTATGTCAGATATATCAGCTTAAGTAAATGAATTGAGGGTACGATTTCAATTGTGATAAAAGCAGCACATATAAAGTGAAAAGCATCCTTTCTCTTTTCTATCAACCAAACTTTTAAGTCTCCTTGATAATTGAGTTAAGTGGAAAGAGCAGTATAGACCTCAGATACTTCCAAACTGTCAGTCACAGAAGTGCCTGTCAACTTTGAGCCCTGTCTTAACTGATCATGGGATATGCATGAGGATGAGCCACTTGAAATCATCACATGATGTGTACCTAATATCAGAAAAACTTGAGGCACAGAATCCAGCAGATTGGTACTCTACAGCCTTCTGAAGGAAGCAGACCTCTCAAAGCCATAGTAATCACTTACAGTCTATTTTCTTCTCAGCCATCTGGCACATCAAATCAAGAAGGCTCAGATTTTGAATTGCAAAGTGATGCCCCAAAACATGTTGCTGTAACACATAGAACTAGGGCAAGAGGGAATTAGTCAAGCAAGAAGATTGATGGAAGAAATGTGGCCAGATGTTTCTGTGCATAGAGTGAAGGAAACTTACATTAAAAGCCTTTTCCAGAAACAAAATCTTTTGTAACTACAATTCTTCCGTGAGATTGTAATGATAGTATGTTCTAGAGTCATTGCAGAGAACATATTGAGTAAGAATGTTGGTCTCTAAAACTTAGGAAATTGCCAAGATCAGTTGCAGGTTCATCTTTAAGTGATGCGCTGGCTCTTGCAGGTACAGGCTGACCTCTAGCTCTTTAACAGTTCTCCTAATCTACATCCTCCTAGGTTTCTTCTGTTGAAATATAAAAGGCAAGCTGTAACTGAAGAACCCAGCTAGTGGAACTGCTTGGACTTTAGTCACTTTTTACTTCACTGGGGTCAAGGTAAGAAAGATTTTAGTACCTTCAATATGCTTGGTTAAAGGATATGTATTAATCTATCTCATTGAGTTATTTCTGCCACACTCTATGATTATTTTTAAGTGACAAGGAAACTAAGACGGCCACCACTGGGGAGGTGTCAGTTGACAAATGTAGCAGAGGATGTATGCAAATCTTCTCAACCACACAGCAAGGCTCATGCACCTCCCATCATAATTTCTGCTTTTTGCTTGAGGTCTATTAAATGTTAACCTTCTTTTCTCATTGACATTAGGGCCAATTTGACTGACATAGAGAAAATGCTTCCTAGTCCAGATTCTAAATTCAGCTCCATGAAGAGTTTCAGGATTTATAGTACCACCTGCAAACATTTCTAACCAAGGTAGCCCCAGTAAGTCTACTCCCATCAGTGATGATGGCCAAGAACTAAAGTTGGTTTCTGTTGGAGATGGTACCCTGGAGCTTGCTGTGACAGGAACTCTTGCCAGTGGTAGATGCTCTCAGAAGTGGTAACTCTCACCAGGTATTGTCTCATCATCCCTCTCAATGAAATGTCTTCTCAGCAAAGCAAACTAGCTTGTTAGCTGTAGGCAGCTTTGTACCATAATTTTGGCTGCTCCTTCAGCCATGGTTTACATTCTCTAAGATTATGAAGTGTTCAGCCTCCTCTTCCTGTCTAATGAACATTATTCCCCCATAGAAATGGGAATGAATAAACACTTACTGTCTTCTGGAAGTACTCAAATTGAGATTTATAAGGATAAGGCAGAAATATCCCATAATCTGCTTTCTGAGGTATAGCCGCATCTAAACAAATTAATCTACAAGGAAATGTCAACATTTATTTCAGTAATTCTAAATAGTCATGAGGAGTGTGCTGGAAGAAAACTCTACAGAGTTCGGGTAATTATCACATTTTGGCACTCCCCAGCTAACACTTCATGGAGCAGAGATAAGTCTCTCTACTGATGCCTGGCTGAAGGGAAGACCCATGAGATATAGTGAATGGGGTACTACTTTTTATATTAGAGTTTTAACTGAAAAACTACAAGGCCCAGTTTCCCCCTGAATTCTACTGGACCGCTCATCTGCCATTAGGCTATGCTATCTCAGAATCATACCCTCATGCATCTATAGAATGTATCAGTACTGCTGGGATTGGTTTCTTGGAAACAGGTATCTTGTTGAGTCATCTGTATTTTCTAATACAGTGAATTTCTAGGCAGGGTTCCCTATAAATATTCCTTAGCTAATTAAATCAGATGCTGTGTTATCTATGGAAGAAAACCATCTTACTGTGCAAGTTTTGGAGACATAAGATATGATACAAAATAGATTTATTTTGTTAAGACCTGTCTAGTTCCTGAGTTTGAAGCACATTGACCCTTAAGATCATTCCAAAGTATGCACATCATAGAAAATGCATATAATCACTGACTCATCAGTTCCCTCACTCTATTTAATGCTCCACTGCAACTTGATACCCAAACCTTGGATTTATTTAAGAAGTCAAGTCACATTAGAGCCTCATCACACCACCCACCTTTCTAATTAATGAGTCACAGCATAAATGAAGCAAGTTTTCAGTTAATGAGTTACAAATAAATCTATCTGTAGATACTAATTACCACTAATATCCAAATTAGTTACACTCCAGGTTTGTTCTCTTTGAATTTACATTAATTTATCTCCTTTCCCCTAATCAGTTAAGTCTGATCTAAAGATAATTGCAGAGATGTGACTTCCAGGAGGGAGTGTGTAGAATGGGACTTTAACGGGTGACATCATTAAATGAAAACAACCGACTAATTATTTAACATTTCTGTACATGGCTGAAGGCCATACAAAAATGAAGAAATATTTATCCGAGGAAATCAACATGATCAAATTAGTGTGGACAAGGGCAGAGTATACAAGGAGGAAAGAAATGTTTCTTCAATAAATAGCACTAGGAAAACTGGATATCCACATGAAAAACGTGATGGCAATTGGAGCCTTATCTTCTATAAGAATAGCTCTAAATAGATGAAGGACAAACAGGGGAGATATAAATCCATAAAACCCTTAGGGTGAGGTAGGACTAAGCCCCTTCACATTGGACTTGGTGTCGGGTTTTATCTAGAACACTTGAGGTTCAGGCAACAGAAGCAAAAACAAAATTGGACTGTGTCAAACTACAAAGCTTCTGAAAAAGAAAGGAAATGTTAACAAAACGAAGAGGTAACCCATAGAATAGAAGTAGAACATTTGTTAGTCATTTATGTGATAAGAAATTAATATTCAAGATATATATATACATACATACATACATATATGGAGCTTCTACAGGTCAATAGCAAAAAAATATTAATTCATAAATAAGTAGAGGAGAACTAAAAGTCAAAGGGCTTATAGTTTCACTAACATGTAAAATTTAAACTAGCTGAAATCAAGATATAGGAATCAAAACAGCTGAGCCAGGTAGTGAGGGAGAAAAAGAAGAGCACCCAAAATATCGTTAACCATAATGCCTTTGCCAGGCCTGGTGGTGTATGCATTTAATCTTAGTACTCAGGAGCCAGAGGCAGGTAAACGGATCTCTGTGAGTTCAAGGCCAACCTGGTCTACAGTCAGTTCCAGGACAGGCAGGGCTACACAGAGAAACCTTGTCTTAGGAAAACATCAAAACAACTGTGTTGTGGGATATCTTGGTCATACTCTGACACTCCTGAGACTGTCAATAAAGTCTACCTTGAATCAAAGGGCAGAACTAGCTACTAGCTGACCAAAATTGGCCATAAAGGTTTTGGAGGACTGAAGACATATAGAGAGACACACAAAGTAGTAGGGAGGGTTTCAGAAAGATTCTAGTAGCCCTTTTTGGATCCAGGAAGGAAATAGAGAGGAAGTCACTGGTTACTTTTCTGCCATTTCTCTGATCAATCAGGTTTTTAACCTCAATATCTGACTTCCAGGTTTTTATTGGTAATAATTAAATAAATGCTTCATCTGGCATACAGTGAGGGGCACAAGATCACGAGGCAGCCATTTGCTACCCACTTCGCAATTTCCAGAGCTGCCACTGACAGTTTTCCCCGCCCTCCCTGTAGGTCCTCTGTGCAAGTCTGGTGTTTTTCTTTGCAGCCTCCCTACAGCAGCTTCCAGCTAGTGCTCATCCCTGGCACCAAACACCGCAGATGGGTGGTATCCAAACCATCAGGGGCCACGATACAGCAAGTAATAATGAGTGTTCAACAGGCTGGCCTATCACATGAGTGATTCTCTAATAGGGAACCCCACCTGGAAAGGCCATGGAGTCACTGGCTGTGGAAAGCAGTGGCTCCTGTCTGTAATTTCTCTCATGAGCCACTTCATTTCTTCCCTAAAAACTTCATTTCTTCCTTAAGAATAGCTTTGGGTGTTTCCCCACTACTGGTGTGTTTCTCTCATGAAAATATTCCGTCTACTGGGTATATTATCTATGGGTGGTCTAGAAGATGAATTTTTATTTAGCTATATAATTTTGATATATTGAATATAAACTGGGACATGCTTCATAACTGGATCTATTTGTCCCACGAGGACTGTGGATTCTTAACAGCCTGCCTTGCTCTTTTACTCAGACGACTGCACACATTTAGCTCACTTTCACCTCAGAGCAAGTTCAAGCTAGACTAAAAGGCCTTTTGTAAATAGATCATAAGTTTGAGGCATTACAGATGTGTACAAGGTCAGAATCACAGATGTCCAACCAATGTTACTAAGAAAAACATGCCAATTCGTCATTTGCCAATCTACTAACAGTGCATCCGTGTCTCAAAGCTGTCATTAGGCCCCGTGCCCCCCAGTCTGGCCAAGGTTTTGTTCCTAAGGCCCTGGGACCTTATGTTGCCATGGCAATGGCTAAGTTCCCTAATTGCTTATTGTAGGAATATGCTCTTGACCAATGAGAAGGTAACTCTTGTAATTCCCTTATCACAGGGCTCCTGTAGGAGAAGAGTTTTTAGAATAGAAGAAGAAGCTGGAGAAAGAAGCTAGAAAGAATTAGGAATAGGACAAGATTATTACAATGAAACACAGAACAACAAACTGATGTGATGTGGGAAAGTACACAGTAGAGAATTCATTTCGCCCTTGGATCTTTCTAATTCCCACACTTGCTCTAAGCTTTCTAGCTAAACCTGAGACATCTGAGGGGCTGGTACCCAAAAGACCTTGATGCCAAACACCACCTAAGCTAGCCACCCACCAGTGGCCAACTCTGTCATTCAGGTGGCCACAGGCCCTTGTTTCCTGCCACATCGGCTTCTTCCACATGCCCCCTGTGCCCACTTTTCATGGCCTTGCTCTGTCTCCCTGCGGATTGCAGGCTCCTCTGGACCTCTTCCTTGGACCACTGCCGTGCCAGGTTGGCTACCTTGATACCTGCTCCAGCTGTCCCTGCTGCTGCCATTGCCACACATTCTCAGCCCCCAGCTACACAAGAGCAGCTGCCGCTGCCCCCAGCAAGGCTCCGCCCCACCTGCATTCTCTTCCCAGCAATGCAGCACAATGACAGCTACCGTTACACTTAGCTGTCATAGTCAGTAGATGTGGCAAGTTATCCCAAAATTCTTAAAGATGGAATTGGTTGTTGTTGTTGTTTTTTTTAAAGACTTTTTACCCACATTAAGAATGGGGAAAAATATTATGATGCAGGGAGTTAGGTCTCTGTAGAGTCTCACAATGGATGGTTTGAAAATGGAAAAATTAAATGAAAGGATAAGTAGTTTAGCTGGGATTGATGTGATGTCAACTATAATCATTATCTGTTTGATAATTCATGTTTTATTTTTTTTAAAAAAAGAGGTTTGATAAGATACAACCTTTAGAAAGATCTATAATGAAACTGAGAAAAATATGCATACACAGATGAAGGAATTTAGAGCAGAACCTACTGCATTATTGCATTATGAAACTGAAGGGGAGTGGCCCAATATTATTAGAAAATGAACTTTAATTTATCCAGTTACCATTCAAGAATGATTACTAGATGACATGCAGCCCCAAGGCCATTTAGAAGTTATTATTAGATTTGAAGAGATTTAAGGAATCACTAGTTTCATATGATATGCATTCACCTTTTGTTAAGCAGATGTTAAAGTCATGGTCAAATTGGAACAGAATTATTCAACAAGACTGGAAAGATTTAGTTACAGCAGTATTGGAAGCTGGTCCTCAGTTATAATGGAAAACATTGTAGAGAGAAGAAACTAGGGTCATAAAACAACAAGGTAGGGAAAGAGGTATGGAAATTTCCCAAGATCAGCTTCTTGTTGAGAGCCAAATTTCTGATTTCCAAAGACAGCTTAGATTTGATGATTAAAACTTGGCTCTATGCTGTATAGAAGCTTTAAATGCTTAGGACAGTATTGAAGAATCAGGAAAAAGGGCGTGATGGGAGATGTGATTCTGTATATATGTTTCTCATACTGTTAATAAAGCCCTGTGGCCAATAGAAAACTAGATAGGTGGGGCTAGGAGACTAGGAGGAGGAAGAGGAAGTAGTAGGTGGAGGCAAGATGTAGCCCACGGAAGATGCAGCACGCCTGCCGCGCGGCTCCCCGATAAGACGACCACGTGGAAATACTTAGATAAGTAGAAATGGGTTAATAATTAAGACAGAGCTAGCCCATAAACAGTAATGGTAATTGGCTAACAGGATTGTATCAAATATAGAGTCTCCTGCGTGTTATTGGGGGCCAGGACGCCAGACCAGCGGCGGGCGGGCTGGCAGAAACTTACATGCTACAAGGGCGGAGTAATTTACTAAAAATATACAAGGCCCAAAAGAAGCCTGCCCCTGTTACAAGCACGTTTTCCCCCCCGCCACTGCTGCAGCCGCCGCCGGTCTGGTCCCACTGTCACGACAGCCCCAAATAACATGCTGAGACTCTATGTTTGATACAAGCTATTGGCCACTTATATCGTTGTTTATCTTTGTCTTAATGATTAACCCATTTCTACTATGCTAAGTATTTCCACGTGGCTCATCTTACCAGAGAGTGGAGGCCTGCATCTGTTCTCTCCAGGCTCTACATACTGACTCCTCCTTACTACTTCCTCTTTCTTCTTTGTCTCCTAGCCCCACTTATCTTGCTTTCCCATTGGCCACAGTGCTTTATTCACTAACCAGTATAAGAAACATATTTACAGAATGACATCTCCCATCATCTCCTCTTTTCTGTCTAAAATAAAAAGAAGGGTTTTAACCTTAACATAGAAAAATATACAACAGTTATCAATTAAGAATCACAGCTAACAATTTTAGTCCATTAACATTTTGTAAGACTTAAAGAAAATATCATCTATCTTTGTGAGTCTAAAGTGCTATATATAACTTATCTTCTATCATAGGTGACTCTCTAATCTGTACTAAATTATACATTACATTTTTAACTGAGCTATATAAACATAATACCTAAACTAGAGGAGAAATATACATATCACAAAATTGACCTTAAATTGTATCAATAAATGAAAATCCATTCCAAAACAAATCATTCATATCTATACCATAATTCCCTTTTTACCTTTAAAAAGATTGGTTGTGATCATTAACCATTTATAACCAAGCCCATTTAAATGAAAAAAAAAACACATTTATAAACAATATTTGGGAATTTGGGCATCATTCTTTCCAAACAACTTCCTGCTGATAGGGGGTGCTGTCATGGGGATCCTAAGAAGTCGCAGAAATCCTGGCTGTAGTGGTCTGCATGGCTGCATTGTCCCATTGATGTTGCTTCAGGGGGTCTTGTTTGATCAAACCACATTAGTCTGGAAGGAATCCACAGCTTTTCATTTTCTGTGGAAACAAATAGAAATCCTTTTCCCCAGTAACTTGTCCTTGAACTTAAATTTTGGAGTCAAAGCATTTTTAAAATATATAAATTGAATTAATCCAGCAGCATTTCTTTTTATCAGTTGCTGTTATTTCCTCAGCAGTCAAATAATTTAAAGATAACAGAACAGCATACAATATCCAAAGTTTCTCTGTGCTTTTCATCTTTACGTGGCTTTTTTATTATTCTATTTCTTCTATTTTTACATATTTTGAGACAAGGTTTCTCTGTGTAACTTTTATCTGCCCTGGAATTCCCTCTGTATACCAGGTTTACTTTGAAATCATAGAGATCTGCTTGCCGCTGTCTTCCAAGTGCTGGGATTAAAGGTGTGTGCCACCATACCCAGCCACATTCTGTCTTTTTAAAACCATTTTATTTCTTTTTTCTTTTTCTCCCAAGCCTATGTATATTTTAGAACACATTGTAAACCTTCATTGCCAGCTCTCGTACACACCAATGAATTGTTAGTAGAGCTCTGTAAAATCCGTGTGGTTTTTTGTCGCTTTTGCTGAGTCAGGAAACCTCCCTTAAAGGAGCCACGCAAATCTTTGTCTCTCACAAAACAGAGTCCAACCCAGAAAAATGCTGCTACCAAGAAGTCTTGCTTGTCTTTGTTTCTTATGTTTCTAAAAATTATTTTGTAAGCTTTTGTTAAGTTTTAAGTGAAAGTTCTCAGTCCACTTCTGACACCATTATGTTACGAGCACATTTTCCTCGCCGCTGCTGCGGCTGCTGCCGATCTGGTCCCTCCGTCATGCCAGCCCCAAATAACACGCTGAGACTCTGTATTTGATACAAGCTGTTGGCCACTTATATCTTTATTTATAGGCTAGCTTTGTCTTAATGATTAACCCCTTTCTACTATTCTAAGTATTTCCACGTGGCTCATCTTACCAGAGAGTGGAGGGCCGCATCTGCTCTCTCCAGGCTCTACATACTGACTCCTCCTAACTACTTCCTCTTTCCTCCTTGCCGCCCAGCCCTGCCTATTTTGCTTTCCCATTGGCCACAGTGCTTTATTCATTAACCAGTATGAGATACATATTTACAGAATGACATCTCCCATCACGCCCCCCCCTTTTCTTTTTTTTTTTTAACATAGATTGACTTCAGCTGTAATTAGAGTGATATCAGATTCAGAAGTGAAACTAATATTAATTGAATCTTTGGCTTTTGAAATTGCTGATTCAGAAAGCAAAAAGGGTAATTGGGCCCTTAGAGGCAATATCAGTGCCAATATATGAATAGATTAGATATACAGCTGATATTGAACCTCACATTTATGATGGATAGAAGAAGTGATTTCTAAAATTTTAAGAAAAGTCAAAAGTTCAGATTCTTAATTGTGGTAAGCAAAGATCATCTGAAAAGGAACTGTAGGCAAAGCATTTCTAGAAACAATTTTTTGTTTGTTTGTTTTCTAGAGATAATCCAAACAGAAGGCCCCAGACTTCTGAAATATGCTAATTGGGTCAAATGCTGGCATTGACCCAATGAATGCAGATCAACATGAGACAGAGAAGGTAACTTTTTCCCATCATGAAATACCTTAGGGAACTTCTCCAAGGCCCCATTGTCAAATTTGGTTCAATCATTCCCTGTCAGCATCAGAGAAACTCCTCCACAGAATAATTAAAAGACTTAATGCCTGTTGTTAAAAAAATCATACTGTTCTGAATGAAAGAACAGCTTCAGTAGGTAAAGCAAAATTTTCAGGAGAGACCATAAAATAAGTATTTTGGCAAATTTCTACAAATGATCAAAAGCAAAAGCTAATAATATAAATAAATGGCATTAAAATTAAGGGTTTGGTAGGCACAGGTGCAGATGTAACAACAATTTCACCAAAATCGTGGCCTCCGGATTGGTCTCTTCGGGAGGTAAATGTTCCGCTGCCAGGGATTGGAACTTCAACTAAGAAAAAACAAAGTGCAAGGTGGATTGAGTTTATAGAGATAGATAATAAAATTAAAAACATATGTTACTAACATAGCACTGAATTTATGGGGACATGATTTGATGTAGCAATGGAAAACACAGATTAACATTCCTCCAACCTCAAAAACAAACTATAGCCTAACATATTCTTCTAAGAAAAACATGAAAAATTATTATAAAGAACAGTCACCAACCATTCAGGTTGTACATAACCAGGGCATAACAGCTGCTGATCTTTGAAAGGCATCAATAACCCTAACCTTTAAAATGGTTAACTGACAAACCTGTCTGGATGAAACAATAAGCTTTAACATCAGAAAAATTACAGACATTAGAACAGCTGGCACTGAATCAGCTAAATGCTCAACATTTGAAGAATTGATCAGTCATTGGAATCCTCTTACATTTGTCATTAGAAAGAAATCTGTAAGTGGAGAATGTTAACAGATTTAAGAGCTATTAATAAGGTGATATAGCTAATGGGCTCTTCACAAACCTGGAATTCCCTTGAATTCTTTACTGCCTAAAGGATGGTCTACTAGAGTGATTGATTTAAAGATCGCTTTTTATCTATATCTTTACAAGAATAGGATAGAGAAAATGTTTCCTTCATAATGCCTACTTACCCTAATTTCCAGCCTGTTAAAAGGTATCATTTGAAAATTCTTCCACAAGGGATGTTATACAGTCTCATCTTGTATCAATATTTTGTACAATAGCTATTGGAAATAATCTGTAAGCAGTTACTTCAATCTATAATTTAGCATTATATGGATGATATATTAATAGTTTATTCAGACTCAGAAATCTTAGGGAAAAATGTTTGAAGGGGAAAAAAAAACATGCCTTGTTAGGGATTACAAATTGCTCCTGAAAAAATACAAACAGGAGATTCTGTTAATTACCTATGATATAAGATAGGCTTATAAAAATTCAACTACAGAAAGTACAAACAAGAAGGGATCAATTGTGAACAACTAATGAATTTCAAAAGTTGTTCAGAGATATTCACTGACTATAGCCCACAACTGGATCAACAACTCAAGGTTCAACCTTATATATGTTATATTGCTTTTGTGAATTTCTTTTCTGAATTTAGTAACAAGAAAAACTGTAACTATAACTATCTAGTCTTCAAACCATCAAATACTGGAGAAGGATATATTACCTGAGTAAACAGGAAGTGTAAAAAAAATCAAATAACAGAACTATAGAAATGACAGAGATGTCTGGCTTTCTGGACAATCACAAAGGTTTCCTCTGCAACATTGGGGCATCCATCTTCTGGTTGAGAGATATAAAAGCTTAAATTGTTTATCTAAGATAATGTTTGAAGTCTAAAATTAGACATTATGTTGGTCATGAAAGTTATGATAGAAACTTTGGGCTCACTAAGATACGGTAAATAATAGAGTATTTTCTTTGAAATTGCCAAATGCAAATGGACTGGACATTGTGAATGTAATTCTTACCTGATAATTGTTCTTATTGTATATAGTTTTACTGTGTTAGAGTTAAAACTTTTCCTTTTTATTTATACAAAAAGGGGAAAATGTTGTGGCATATTTTGACCGTACTTTGACACTCCCCAGACTGTCAATAAAACTTACCTTGAATCAGAGGGCAGTGTTAGTTACTAGCTGATCAAAATTAGCCATAGAGGTTTTGGAGGACTGAGTACATCTAGAGTGACAAAGGAAGTAGTAGGGAGAGTTTCAGAAAGATTGTTGGCCCCTTTTTGGATCCAGGAAGGAGAGAGGAGGCCACTGGTTGCTTCTCTGTCATTTCTCTCATCAATCAGTTCTTACTCCAATATCTGACTCCTGAGTTTTTATTAATAAAGAATAATTAGATAAATGCTTCATAGATATTATGAGGGACCAAGAAATGTAGAGGAGGGTGAGAAGAAATAGACTAATAGATGCAAATAACAGCCAGATAATTGATAGAAGTACAATGATTACAGTAAAAATATTGTATGATAGAATTCAGCAAAGCTTGACAAGAGGATTTCTAATGTACTCAACACACATAACAGATAAATACTGGAGATGGCAAATAGCATAAATATCTTGAATTGATAATGATCATGACACTTTACTCCTTAAAGTTATGTAATTGCTTTAAGTAAGAATGTTTCAAAATCAAAAGGAGCAAAGGAGTAGGATAGACTTTTTTTTCCAAATAAGATATACATACAAATGATGAATATATACATAAAAAGAAGTGTTCAAAATCACTAATCATGAGAGAAATGCAAATTAAGACAAAGTGACACATCACTTCACTGATTAAAATAGCCTCCACCACCACCAAAGAAGATGACACACCTACAAATTGAAGAGAGTGTGGAAAAAGGGATCCCTTCTATACCAGTGGTATGAATCCTAGCTCATAGAGCACCTATGCAAAACTACCCTGAGGTTCCTCAAGAAGAAGAAGAAAAAAGGGAAGTGCAAACTTGCCAAGGAAATACCTGCAATCATAATCACCACCACACAGTCACAGCAGCCGAGGACTCAGTGACAGTGTGTTGACCGTGTGTGTGCAACAAGTCACCAGTCTATCACAGAGAAACACATGCAGAAAACTAGGGAACATTGTGCCAAATGAAGAAGCCACAGCAAAGGCAAAACTGTACAAGGCTGTTCACGTGTGGAATTTGAGGAGGTGACACTGAAGTATAATAGTGGTTGCCAGAGCCGAAGGGTGAGGAAAATTGGACAGCACCCATCAAAGGGCACACAATGTTTCCAGTCAGTGTGAACAGGTTTTGGGGATCTAATTGAAAACAGGAGTGGTAATAGATATATTGATTAATGAGGTGATCATTGTGTGGTACATATATATATATCAAGCAAGCACATTCTATACTTTGAGTATACTAAGATCATCATTAAGACTTGCTGATAACAGTAAGTGATTATGACACTTCAAATTCAGCCCACTCTGCCTCACCTTTCAGGTCTCCTTCAGTATGCTGGGAGCTCTCCTCCAGAGGAAACTCTCCCACAAAGCACTTAAGTGCTATTGAATCTCTCTAAGATGAATAAATGACCAGCATTTTCCAACCACCTCTTCAGAGGCCAGTTTCCAGACCAGTGTGGACAAGATTTCAAGGACTTCTTTCTTCCACCAGCCCTACTGAGAGCTTTACTGTTTCAACTAGAAACAGAAAGTTAATAAAAAGGTCCAGTTATCCTTACCTCAGCTTTCTCATAGGGGGAATATTGCCTCCTGGGAAGGGAAGGCTATGCAGGCAGGTGCTATTGCCCTTGCCCACTGCCGGGCTCATAGAGGAAGAATGCTATGTAGGAAAGGCAGATATCATCCTGCTCTCAGATCTGGAGAGTGGCTCAGAGATTTGGCCTCAGCATGTAAGAACCCACCCACTGAGTTGATTTGGAATAGTGTGAAAAGGAGGTCTTCTCAGAGGACAGTGAATTTGGGGATTAACAGTTAAGAGAATGCTGCTAACTCAGTGGAAGCAATGAGCACCACCATCTCTGGATCGCCAGAGAAAACCAGGTGAAGACAGAACTGTGAAGATGAGCAGTTTCCCCTGCCTCTCAAAGCCTGGAGTTGTCAAGGAGCCTGAGTTCAACTGGGTCAGGCTGTGAAGCAATTCATGCACTGAGACATTATTTTATAAACTAATTAGCAGCAATTAATGGACCTTTACAGTTGGGTGTGACTCTGTCAGGGCCAGCAGTCCTACAGCAATCACAAAGGAATGTAGAGGCCCACTGAACCCAATCATGCCCAGTGATTGATATCATGCTTCGGGCTACAGTCCTTCAGGGATGCTCTCAGCTCACACCATGAACAGAAGATTCTGTTAAGACATTCCATCAAAGCTACTTCACAAACAGTAAATGTTAGGGAATAAGCGTAGAAAGAGAGAAATCAGTACTTGGAGTTGCTTTAGTATAAAAATATTCAGTCTTCAATGACAAAACTCTATGAAATGTTTTTAAAAATTGTTCTCATAACCCAGGATTAAGGTGAGTGGGGAAAATGGGTCTCAGAAACTGCCTATAAGAGGACCTGTCTTAACAGGCCGTTAACATCGCTACAAGAGTATGTCCAAAACTAATGAAAAATATGCTCATGGAAGGAAAGAAATAGGGGATCCGATAGAAAATGAAAATGAAAATGAAGAGAAATTGTAACTGATGAAATAAAAGTTCTAGAGTTGAAAGTATAGAAATTAGAGTTGAAAGTATAGAAATTAAAGTAAAAATCCAGACCTAGCTGAAGAGTTCATTTGAACTGCCCAGTGAATCTGTCTTAAGGGCAGAGTATTTAGTCTCTGTAATCTAAAGTAATGGAGGGAGCAATGGGGAAGAGTGAGCAGAGCCTTCAACATGGACCAGCCCCGAGAGCACTGACAAGTGTGTAGGGGACGCTGGAGGGGAAATGAGAAGAAGGAGTGAAAAACTAACAGTGGCCGAGAAGTCCTCCAACTGGATGAATGATGATTATGTGTACATTCAAGAAACTCAGCTTGGTCTAAGAAGAATGAAATCAAAGGTGACTTAAGTGACTTTTGATGACAAAGATAGGAAACCTAAAATGCTGTAAGAGGAAATAACACTGCATGCTCAAGGAAGCCCTCCAAATGTAACAGATGACTTCTCTCTGGAACACTGAGGCCACAGAATGGAATGATGTGTTTAGTGCTGACAGAAGAACAAAGTCTGTCTGTGGGATACCTTTCTTGTACAAATAAAGCTTGTCTGGGCGTCAGAGAATGGAGCTTGCCATCGGCTAACCATAGAGATCTGGAGGTTTGTACAGACAGCCAGGAAGTGATGTAGGTGGGCAAAAAGAAAAAAAAAAAAAAAACAGGAAAAAAAAAAAAACAGAAAAAAAAAAAAAGGTTATAAGCAGGGAGACACAGGACAGGAAATCACTCTCTTTGCTGAGACGCTTAGGAGGTAAGGTTGCTGTGGCTTGCTCCTTCTCTCTGATCTCTCAGCATTTCCCTCTATATCTAACTCTGGATTTTTATTATCTAAACCAATTAAGAACTTCCTTTACACCTGTCAACTAGAAATTTATACACACCAACAACCTTTCAAAATGAAAGGCACAATCACATTTCCGGACAAAGCAGAAGGAATGTGCTGTCATTAGAATTCTTTACAACAGATAGTAAAATAAGTTCTTCAGGATAAAAACATGAGTGATCAGAGAAAGTAATTTAAACCTTCATGAAAAATCAAAGAGCCCTGATAGTTAATTAAGCAATTACAAAGACAACACAGGTGCCAACCCCTCTCATTTGTCTTAACCTGCCTAAGAAGCAGTTGCTTGAAATGATATGTAAATAATTACATTGGGATCTCTAACATATATAAATGTGACTGATCTGAGCATCACAGCAGAAAGGTGGTGAGTATGAGTGAAACAAAGCTGTGTTGAAAACAACACCATCAGTGACCCCAAACTGTAGGACCAGATGAAAAGGATCAGAAAAGGTAAAGAAGTTAAGGAGCATCACAAACATGTAAGTACACAGTTGATAACATTTCCTCTATCAGAAGCTAGATGAGACACAAAACTCCATGAGTCATTCCAGCAGTGTACTGCATTACCACACAGGTAGCTGTGGTGTGTAGAGTACTATTAGCACCGAAGCGAAGCAATGGCCTTCCAAGCATTGTGATAAAGTTAGCACAGTCTAAAATGGAGCCTGAAAAGTTATGGTAAGGCCTAGAGGGACTGTTAAGCAAAGAATGCAAACACCAGGTAATGGTGTTAAGAAGGGTTCCATAAAGTGAGAGAAATGGTCATAGAATGGAACAGGCTTGAGACAGGTCGTTATGTGTTGTTCTGTGTCTCTTCCTGAATTCCCATGTTACAGTTCTGAGCTCCAGGTCCTCAAATATGATGTCTGGAGTCAGGATTTTTACAGAGGTATTTACTTTAAAATGAGGTCATCAAAGTCATGGTTGGCTGTAATCCACTATGTCAGGTGTCATTAAAGGAGTGTGACTTTGGACACAGACAGAAGAAAACTGACAGGAATAGGATCAGGGACACAACCGCTTTCAGGACAAGGACAGAGAGCTGAGTCAGTTTCTTCTCTTACAGCTTTTAGACCTTGCCAAACCTACTGGCATCTTGATCTTGAATATCTAATCTCCAAAACTGTGAGACAACAATTTTTATGGTTTCACTCACCCACCAATTTTATGGTAGCCTTAGCATATGAATACACATGGAAAACAGAAAAAACAAAATGCCAAGTGTACCTACAATTGTACCAACAATCACACACAGAGGAAGGATACTGAGCAATTCTACAAAAGACAAAGTATCAGCTCCAATAAAATGACCAAATTCAACAGTACATTGCCTGCAAAGGACACACTTTACATCCAAAGACATAAACAGGTTGAAAGTAAAAGGATGGGAAACTCTTTTCCTACAGAAAGCTGCAGCATTTATATCGGGCACAATAGACCCCTATACAAAAGTCTTCCTGAGGATGAAGAGAAAAATGTTATGATAAAGGGGGCATTCCACCAGGGAGCCATACACATTTAAATACCTGAATATAGGAGCCTAATCCCATGAACCAAAACTGAAATGAAAAAAAAAATTGAAAGAAAAATTTAAAAATGAAGACAGAGACTTAATAATGATTCTTGAAGACTTTAGTGCTCCAATGTCAACCCCATAAGGAGCAACAAGGCAGATGGTGCCTAATAAGAACTGAGCCCCACTTAGGTGAATTATACCCAACAGCTGTCTATGGACACTGCATCTGCCAACTGGAGAAGCAAGGACAAGTGGGATGTTGTCCAGCTAAACCATACACTGGCAAGACAGAAACAATCAATACATCAGAAAGGCTATAAAACCTATGCATTATAGTCCATCCACAGTGAAATGAGACATGAACTTAATAATAAATGCATTTAAGTGACTTAAACATATATGGTACACTTCTAAATACCCAACAGGTCAAATAATAATCAGCAAAATAAATCACTGTGAGATAAAAATATACATATAATATAGCAAGAGAGTCAGCTTAAGTGGTACAGAGAGGAGAAACTAAATTTATTATCTAAAATAAAAGAAATATTCTCAAATCAATGACTTAGCCTTCTGCTATAAGATGCTGGAAGCAGAGAACAGAAAACATACAATAAATAGAAAAAAAAATACTGGAGTAGAACAGACTAACAATATAAGAAATTAACAAACCAGCAAGTTATTTGAAAAAGTCAACTGTGGTGACATTTTGTTTGTAATCTAACAAACAAAGCTGCTTACTGACTTGCTCAGGGTGATTTATTATACAATGAAGGACACCTGCTCAGGGGTAGCAACGTGTTATGAGATATTTGTACATTGTGAGTATGTATTGCTGTGAATTGACTTCTGGGAAGAGAGAGAATACTGGGAAGAAGGCAAAGTCATCAGCCAGATTGAGAGGATGCAGGATGGGCAGTGCCGAGTAAAGGTCACTGAATCAAATAAAAGAACATAGATTAAAAGATATGGGTTAATTTAAGTTTTAAGAACTAGTTACGAACAAGCCTAAGCTAAGGCTGAACTTTCATAATTAATTAATTATAAGTCTCCATGTCATTTTGTGTGTGTGTGTGTGTGTGTATGTGAGAGAGAGAGAGAGAGAGAGAGAGAGAGAGAGAGAGAGAAAGCTGGTAACCCAAAGAATAATCCATCTACAGCAAAGCCCATAGTGAGCTGGATTCTCCCACATCAAAGTCAAGAAAATGCCCCCACAGACTTGCCTATAGGCCAACCTGTTGGAGGTATTTTCTGAATTGAAGTTCCCTCTTCCCAGATGACCCCAGCTTGTGTCAAGTTGACAAAAACTAACCAGCATAGAAAAATCAATGTTAAAAAAGTAAAAATATAAGTAATAGTAACTATAGCTACAGTAGTCATAGAAACCATGCATATAGAAAAGCCCAGGACCAGATGGCTTTACTGGTGAATTTTACCACATAGTTAAAGAGTTCAGTGATAGTTCTCAAGGTCTTCCAGAAAATAGGAGATGTGTGGGTGCTGTTCACCTCATCTTAGCTGTCATTCTAATGCTGCTACCAAATCAGATAAAAGCACTTCAAGAAAAGACAATTAGAAAACTATAAAGAACATCCTTAATAACTATATACACATACTCAACAAAATGTAACCAACAGAATCAAGTAACCTACAGTAAAGAATATATTCATGTCTAAGTTATAAAAAAAATTAGATACCATAACAAAGTGGGATTTATCTCAGGAATACATGATTAATCTGATGTGAGAACACCAGTTAATAAAATACACATGTAGTTCAAAGAAGATTTTTGACAAATATAATTTCAACAGCTGTTGGAAAAGCCCCTGCCAAAACCCTCCTAATGATCAGAAAGAAAAAGAACAACAAATTTAGAAAATGAAATTCTGAAACTCTATTTACAGTATCATCAAAGAGAATAACATAGGAATAACTTTCAAAAGATGACTATTAAACTTGTACTCTGGAAAGTATGAATCATTGCTGAAAGATATTAAAAGACCCAATTAAACTGAAGGCATTTGTGGCTACACTTGGGAAGATGTAATATTTAAAGATGATATGACAGTAAGTTAGACTCTAAAATCACCTGGGGGATGGGCATCTGGGCATCCTTTGATACGTAGGTCTTTGAGGACCTATCCAGTGTGGCTAGTACCATCTTCAGGATTGGATCCTGAACTCTGTATGAAGAGAGAAGCATTCACGCCCATCCCTGCTTTCTCCCTCCCCCATGATTTCTAGTTGTGAATGTGATGTTGAACAGCTGCTTCAAGCTCCTGTTGTCTGACTTCCCTGCCCTGATGGACTTTACTCTTGAATTGTAGGGCATCATAAATCCTTAACTCTTCATTTTATCATAGAAACAGGAAAAGAAACTATAGCAGATGGTAACGACTCTCAAATTGACCAACAGACTCAGCACAACCATTATCAAAAAAAAAAAATAAAAATAAAAAAAAGACTGGCTGTAGTTTTTAATAGAAAATGAAAACTTGATCCTACAACTCAAAGGAAGTGTAAGGGACTCAGAAGAGCCAAAATATCATTTAAAATGAACAACAACAAAAAACAATCACAGAACTATTGCTTTCTAGTTTTAAATTTTACTACAAGGCAGGTATGGTTGTGCCTGTCTGCATTTCCAGCAATTGAAATGCAGAGGCATGAAGATTCTTGCAGGTCTGTGGCCAGTGAAGTCCAAGCCAGTCTCAACTACAGAATGACGCCTGATCTTAATTAAAGCCAAGCAAAACCCCCACAGAACCCTTAGCAAAAAGCAGACTAGAAACTGGACAAAGTAAACTTGGAATCAAGATTTTACCCTACATTTGTGTTCAGTCGATTTCCAGCTAGAATGATAAGACAGTTTAATGAAGGAAATGTTTTTGTCAACAAATAGCAACACTATAATTATATAACAACATGGAGAAAATGGAATTGGAACCTGCCTCATATACACACAAAATTAATTCCACAAATAGATCAACAAATTAAATGCAAGAGCTGAAATTTGAGACAAAACAAAGAAATTACAGATATAAATCTTCATGACCTCGAATTCAATAATGGCTTCATAGGTATTACATTAAAACCTCAAGTTAAAAAAAGAAAGTGAAAAATGTGCAAATTGGATTTCAACAGAATCTAAAACCTTGTGATTTAGGAAACATCACTGAGAAAGTTGAGAGATAATTTACATTTAATGAACTAATAGCAAGCATCCCACGCCGCCCCCCCACACACCCCACTCCACAGACTCAGCCGTAGGTTCTTGGTCCTATTAATCATGCCAAGAATGAGATTCATTGAAACATATCACATGCATGTTTGAAATTCTCAGACAAATAGAGAAACAATAATTCACAGCTTACCTGTGGCTCAATGGAGGGAGTTCACCTAGTTCTAGGCCAGAGTTTGATCCAAGACACCACTGAAAAAGTGAAAAATAGGGGTAATCCCCAGAATAGCAAGTCTCTTTGTAAATCACACAAATACATTATTAACTTCATTTCTTACTAAATTTATTTAACTTCCATTTGATAGGAGATTTAAAAACAAAACAGAAACAAAAGCCTGAATAAGGATGGCTCATATGTTTGAATACTTGATCCACATGGATGCAACAGTTTGGGAAGTGGTAGGTGTGGCCTTGTTGGAGGAGGTGTGTCACTGGTGTGGGCTTTCAGGCTTCAAAAGTCTGTGTGGTTGCTTCCTGTTTGTGGATCAGCATGTGAGCTCTCAGGTGCGGCTCCAGAACCTGCCTACCTGCCTGCTACAGAGCTCCTCAAAGGGATGGTGATGGGATGGACTCTATCTGTCTGCAACTGTAAGCAACAATTCAACCCTTCCTTCTCTAAGTTGCCTTGGTCATGGTGCTTTATCACAGCAATAGAAAAGTAACCAAGACACCAAATCACTCACTAATAAAAAGTAATCCCATTAAAAGTGGACAAAGGCTGTTAACATATATGTTCTGAAGAAAATATATAGTATATCAAATGTCATTAGTTGTCAGGGAAGCATAAGTCAGAATCATACAGTGCAGCCTCATGTCAATTAGGAAGGTTGTCATTAAACATAATTCTTAAAGTGTTAGATCAGAACCCTCATATGAATGTCCATAGTAATATTATTCATACTGACCAAAATGTAAAGAGCCCAAATATCCATCAATTGATAGATGAATGAATAAAACATGGTATATCTGTGTAGAGGAATATTATTCAATCATAAACAAGAATGGAGTCTAATACATGCTATAACATTGATAAACCTTATATACATTTGTTCAATGAATGTAGAGAGGCAAAAGGACACATTATTTTTTGTTTGTTTGTTTTGGTTTTTTGTTTTTTTGAGATAGGGTTTCTCTGTAATCCTTTATGAAGCCTGTCCTGGAACTCGCTCTGTAGAACATGATGGCCACGAACTCTCAGAGATCCACCTTCCTCTGTCTCCTGAGTGCTGGAATTAAAGGCGTGCTCCACCAACACCTGGCAAAAGAACACATTGTATTAGTTCATTTATGTAACATTTCCAAACTAGGTAAACCTATAGAAATAGACAGAGTGGTTTCTTAAAGCTGAGAGACTTGGGGGAATGTGGAACTTGCCTGTATAAAGATTTCTTTGTTTGTAGAGGTTAGAAAATGATCTAAAATTAATTATAATGGTTGTGCCTCTCTCTGAACATGCTAAAACAATATTAACAACCTCTTCTCCTCCTTCTTCTTCTGGTTTTTCAAGACAGGTATACTCTGTGTATGATTCTTTTACTTTAGATATATTAGATGAACACACATGTATATCAGATATATGTGTGATATAACCTATCATATATATATAGTGTATGATACAAATTAAGTCTTGATATGATAGACATATCAAGTGATCGTCAGAAGATAGATGGAATGTGTTTATTTGTATAAAATATGTTCACTCCTGATTTGAGGTATTAAAGTATCAGAGAAGCAAGCTCACATTTTCTGATTACTCTAGGCTTTCGTGGAGAAGTATCTCATAGAGCAACAGACATTTTTAGCCTAAGGACATTAGAAGTGCTAACATCAGAATGACTTAAAGCTTGTCATCAATATCTCTGCTCTGGGTAACAGTGAGACTGGCTTAGAGCTGGCCACTGTGAGTGACCCCTGGACTTTAAAGGCAGAAGGGGTCCTGGGGAAGGGTGTTGTGGAATATCATTTTAAAGTGTGCTACATTTCTTCCTGCTGCTTTTGTTAAATCAGGCAAATGGAGCAAAAACATGTTCCATTTGCTTGATTAAATAAAATTAACCTGTGGTCAGGAGGTTGAGTTAGCAACCAGCTAACAGGCAGCGGTAGGGAGGAACCAGGTGTAGTGAGTGTTCTTGAGTGGGAGAGGGGCAGAGGTATCTTGGGTTTGGGGGAGACATGAGCAGGGAGAAAAGCCTAGCTACTTGCAAATCAGCCCCTCTGAGCTAGCAGAATTTCATCGCAACCTGTGAATCCTGAGTTCTATAGAGGGGTAGAGATCTAGATAAAGTTTCTCTCCGTGACTTTGAGAGAGCTGGTGCATGAGGGAGCGGAATTCCCACCGGCTGTGGTGGTGACAGCAGAGTGGGAGCTGCTGCTTGGGGATAGCAGTTGTGTAAGGGGAAGCCACTGAACTGGGTGAAAAATGACATTTGTCACCCAGTGTGGGGCTAGAGTAAAAGAAGAACGAACAACTACAGGAAATATTTGTCTTAGTATGTGCTTCCCCAGGGCAGGCGCCAGGGAAGGGCCTGGATAGTTTCCCTGAGTGGCCCTCCAGGATCACAATTGGGAGTTGGAGAAACTGAGGCAGGAAGAAGTCAGGAAACAGTGCAGTTAAGCAGGATTACTGAGCTGAGCAGTTGGGATTTTATTCAGCTGGGGATGCTCTGAGAAGACACGGGGTATTTCTCAGTGTTGTGCTGCAGGAGTACGGACCACACAGGCTAGTCCATACCACCTCCGCCCTGGCTGGGTGGGCCTCTAGGACACCGACTCCCCCATGATTAGGAAGAAACATGGCAGTGGAGGACAGGGCAGCTGCCAAGGAGCCCAGGTAGATTGTGAGGTCATGTGATTGGGAAGCATCTGCCACCAGCTCCACAGTTAAATAAGCAAAATGGGTTAGGGTATTACCAGTGTCCTGTCCAGTGACATTGTCCTGCCTGCCCCACCTAATCCCAAAGCAAATTTCCCTCTGTTAATCATTCTCCCCTGTGGTAGTTAATTTTAGGCATGAGCTTATCTAGATTAGGGGATAGAAGAAGCCTTGGCAGAGAGGCTGCTGGATGCTCTGTGAGTTTCCAAATAGCCTGAGAGCCTGCACCTGATCAATGAGTTTCCTGTCCCCTCCCCCCTCCTCCTCTCCTTTTCCTCCCTATCCCTTCCTCCTTCATCTCTCTGGGAACAGTCCTCTCCTCCTGCCCCTGAACACCAGAGGTCCACCTCAGGGCGGGATTCTAAGATACACCCGCATCCCCTATCTGCCTCCGTTAGGCCTTCAGCTTCTTCCTGAGTCTCCTCATTGGATTCATTGTCCGCACTGGCTTCTAGCTGTGGGATCTGGACTGAGCAATGCCCCTAGCTTCAAGGTTGTTGATCTATGAGCTCCAATCCCCTAGTGAGTCCTCTCGTCCATCTGTCTTCTTCCACAGCTTCCTGATGCCATAACAACTGTGTCCCTTTCTCCGTGTGTCTGTGTGTGTGTGTGTGTGTGTGTGTGTGTGTGTGTGTGTGTGTGTGTGTGTGTGTTTCTGTGAGTCTTGGATGTCTGGGAGAGAGGTTTAACTAGGATTTCTGGAGCAACCACACTCCTATCCAGATGCTCAGTATCCCTGTAAGTCTGTAGCACAGGCACAGAGGAGAGGGACACATTGCCTTGGTGCAGTGTCATCTTCCCAGACCTCCTCACCTGTTTTTGCCCCATGTTGCCTTCCATCTCCCGCTACAGGGAGCATAAAGGAGGGAATTAATCAGTTTTCTTCTAACACAGAACTTTAAGTGGTTTGATAACACTCCAGGTTATTTCTTGCTCATATCAGAGCTTTCCCTCACACGGGGGGGGGGGCTCAAAACCCATTCCCCAGGTAGTCAGAGGGCTCAGCAGCCATGGGGTGCGTAAGCAGCAGGAGCCAGCAGACAGGATCCTTGCTGCTCTGCTGGATTGATCCATGAGGGAGGAGGGAGCAGAAGCTGGGAGCAGCCTTCTGATGGCTGTGGGTATGATGGAGACAGCTTTATTCCAGACTATAGGAAATATATAGGATTTGAGAGCGTGAGAACAGACACTAATTTTCATGAAGTGACACAGTCCTATATCATAAGGCTTCCTAAGTGGCAGCAGGGTTCTATAGCAAAGCTCCTAGTACAAGTTTTAGTTATCATATGTGCCGAGTCTTAGTTACTGTATGTGCAGCAGGCTTCTAACAGGAAACCGTGCCAAGGGTCAAACTAAAGATAAATCAGGCATCCAGGCTTGGGGACAGCTTTCAGATAAGGTCAGTCCTCCAGGCCCAGAGACATTCTCCGGATAAAGGCAGGTAGAGAGCAGGAAGACTCACTAGGGAGGGGCCAGGAGTCCTCCATGTTGCCGAGTTTAAAGAAAGCTGCCAGGCTGTGATAGACTCCAACCTCTGACCAGCAGGTTTCTCAACACTGCTTCAAACCCCATCAGTAAGTATGTTCCTTAGCAAGAACATGATGCGACCATATCTGAATGTGCAGGTATGACTCTGCAAACCACACATGGGTAGCCTGTGAGACTGTATTGTCACACCAGAGTCTTGGATGTTGATCGGCTTTTCCAGCCTTTCCTTTATTTAGTTTCTTTCCCTCTGTATGTTGATAGCTGCTGGTCACAGGCATGGTTATGAGCATGCCCATTATGTGATGTGTCTATGAAAGGGAACAGCATCCCTCAATGCACAGAGAAAAGATAGTCTGCCATAAAGTAAGTCCACAGTCATTTTGCTGCTTTTGAGCAAAGGCAGCCTGAAGCACAGAAGCTCTGGGCATGAGGAACATCAGATGGCTTGGTGGCGTTAAAAATCAGGGAACGCAGAGTTGTTACCATGCCACTGGGGAGGACAGGGTAGACCAACAGCCCCTCTTCTACCCTCTTTGGTGTCCATCAGGAAATCACATGGCCTTGTCCTGTGAGCATTTAGACTTCATACTTCTCTCCATTCCCTCCATCGGTACCCAAGGCTAGCTCACCCACCTGGGTTGATGGGATTAACTGAAAATGTTTACCATTTCTATCCTTGGTCACACAAAAAATAGGATTAGAAACCCTCTCCACAATCAATGCCTTGGGTCTCTTCCGTTACTCCCTAAATGCTTTTCATAAAGTCCAACCTCCCAGAAGGCTACCCATAATCCTACATGCCACCAGCGTGGCTTCAGCTCCTCCCCTCAACTCTGACTTCCACTGTTGTGACTCTCTCTGGGCTCTGTGAGTGTGTCTTGCCCCTGAGCCTTTGCAAATGACACCCTCACTTTCAGAAACATCTGCCCCTTTCTCTCTTCCTTCCTCCCCTCCATGCCTTTCCTTCCAACAGTTTAACCTCCACCCAATGTAGCCACTGCTTCTTCTGGGGGAGGTTTCTCTGATAAGCTCAAGCTACACTGGCTTATTTTCTGCCCATCCTCAATACTCTGTTCATGCCCCTTGAAGTGGATATTGACTCTGATGGTTTCCTGAGCATTAGCCAGGAATCAGGTATTTTATTCTTGTTGCTGCTATTTTTTTTTCTAAGTGGATGGTGGCAATGGAAACCTATTTTGTCTAACAAAGAGAAGGCAGTATATAAAACAAGTAGCATGGTTGGTAACTACTGGTAAAAACTCAATCATATTCTCCCCTGTACATTTATTTGACTCAACTCCATAATGGCCATTGGACATTAGATTGCCTAGATGCAAGCCTGTGATTCCAACACTCTGGAGAATGAATGTCAGAAGGTTGATAGTTCGATATCAGCCAGGCTAAATGTGAGATCCTGCTCAGAATAAAGCAAAAACAACAATGACAACAAAACCACAAACTCTCCGTGCTTGGGTATTCTTTGAGTGTGATTAGTTGGTTGCTTGGCTGGTTATTAATCTCCTAGGAGACAAACCAATACATCTCAATCCCTCTCTGCCAGCTAGGACTTGAAAAGCCTTATTTGGTCACAAGGAATAAAGTGCACAGGGTTAAGGCACTGCCTGTGGAGTCATAAGTGTCTGGGTTGAGTTCCATCATAGGATTTACCAGCCATGTGACCTCGAGCAATAAATAATGCCCCCCAAGTCCTAGCAGAATGCCCACTGCACAGTAAGAGCCCAGCAGCTGGTAGCAATGGCGATTAATGTTATATTCTGTACAAAAGTAATATTCATTTGATTACTTCCCTGCTTTAATCTTGCTGTCAGAGGCTGATTAAGGCATCACCAGAGGCTTTGTACACCGTGTGCAGGAAAAGCAGTCAAGAATGACCAGCCCCACTAGGTTATGAAAGGAAAATGCTTTCCGCTGGACAAATGAGAAAACCCACACTGGGCAGGGTAGGGTGACCTGCTTCTGGTCACGTTGCCAGCCGAGGCAGAGCTGAAACTCAAAGCGGATCTTCTGACTCCAATGCTGGTTTCCTCCTTGACACTGCACACCCTCTGGGTGTTAGTGTTTCTGGGTCCCATGGGGCTATTTAAGATCAAATAGGACTTTGGAGACTAAAGATGCATCCTGGGACAGCCTGTCCTCTCTGTCCATTCATAGGTTGTAGGGATCTTTAACCGAGGCGCTCTGTTCATGATTCAGCACACTCATTTGCTACCCCCTTCCTTCGGATCAGCTCCCACATAGGCGAATGAATGTTCCTTTTCACTGAGTGGCCCCTCCTACAGGACTGGACCGGGAATGCCATCAGCACCTTGCGCTCCAAAAGTTAATAGAGGTTCTGTGTTCAGTAGGTGTTTATCATGAAAAATGAACATAACCCTGGAGTGGACATTACAGAGTTCTGGATCTCATTGTAAATTGCCCCAGCTCCATAAGAACTGAGAACCTGTCTCAATGCTTTCCTTTGCAGAGGTGGACATTGAGCTGGTCACATGACTTCTGAAGAGCCAGTTCACTGGCAGGGAAACAGAAGCTTAATGAACTCTAAACGCTTGGTCTCCATGGTGATGAGTGGGCCAGGCTGGATTTGGGTAAGGTGGTTGGAGAGGGTGAAATATTCAGGGTGTGAGTAATGTTCTACCAGCTCTCATCTGGCCGAGGAGCCCACAAAAAGCCATGGCCCCTTCGTGCTGGGACTTTGACAGGGTTGATCTTGTGCAGGTAACCCTGGCTGCTGTAACTTCATGAGTGCCATGGCTATATCATGTCAGGAAGATTGTTTCACAACCCCCTCTCCATCTTAGAACTCTGTAGATTATCTTTCTCTCAAGGCATTTAAGTAATTAAGTGTTATTATTTCAATATCTCTGGCCAGTGAATGTCTTTTCAACTTGCTAAGGAAATCTCAGTGGAACCAAGTTTTGTTGATAGTTCTTTGATATTTTGATATTTTCTAATCCCATAGGATCTAGTGTGCACAACTTTCCCAGGGCTTCAGAACTAGAATTTGTCCCAATCAGAAAGACATGGAACATATGGAACATCCTCTGTGCCCTACAGTAAAGGTCCATTTTCTCCCACTTCCTACTATATGGCAGGGCCTTGCTACAGGGCTGCAGAGTAGAAAGCCTTTTGGGAGACGATAGAAAGCTGAAAATAGATCTGAGGGGGTTCTAGGCATGCCGAGTTCAGTCTCATTTAAGGCAGGATTCAGTGTTTCTTCTCCAACCTCCATTGTCATCTTTGGTACCCAATGCCTGGAAGAGATTACACAAACAAATGAGGTAGATGAACTGAATTAAAGAATAGTGAGTATCTGATATGACAAGTAAATGAACATTCTTTGTAGGCTAGAGAATGGCTGCTGAGAAATCTTGATAACACCTGCACAAATTTGCATGTATTACAGGTCAGAGAAAAATGAAATGCCACAAAGCTGCATCTTCTTTATTCTTTTCAGGAAGTCTTGCAAAACAAAAACACTGTAAATTATTTTATTCTCTGAACATTTAAAATAATTTAAGGTGTTATTATTTTTACTTCTGGCCAGAGTTAAGTTTCTGATGAATTCCCTTCCACCCCCTGTGGTGTCTGGTCTTTCTTGTCTGCGTAACAACTGGACTTGCCATATCTAAGCTCATTAACACTCTGGTAGCAAGGAGGCCAACAGAAGCAAGAAAACAAACATAAAACAAAGAGGGCTCTAGAGACAGACAAGCCTATAGTTCTGATTCCTGGGACCATCTATCAGAGAGATTATGTACCAAGTACTAAGCCTCTGGGGTAGAGTGAGCTTGCCTGTGTGTATGATTATGAGTAATTTTGTAAGGAGAGTACCTTGAGTCCTGCTTATTCAAGTAAATACACAATCCATTATAGTTATTGTCACCATGTTATGTTATACATGACCTCATATAACATCATGTCATGTCATATCATTCAGACTTGATATATAAGATTACAGAGCAATTTACATATAGTAAGTAGTGTTGTACATAGACAGCCATGTAATGGTTGATTGTACATTATCTAATCTTTGCCTATGGGTGTTTTGACCAAAGTCACATGTTCCTCTGAGTCAGACCTGACCTTTAGTTTTTTTTCTCCTGTGCACACTGAAAGCACAGCCCAATGCTATACTTGTTCTTCCACCTAAGCCATGTTCAGCCTGCAGTAGTCGACCTCTTTCCCATTCAGGGGAGACCCTCTGACTTCCAAATCCTTCTGCGAATGAGCTTTCCCTGAAAGACTGTCCATCTCATCTATGGACCTGACTGTCTCCCTTCCTCCATAGCACTCCAAACTCTTACTTATATCAACATTCTGGGATGAACCTCTGTTTGAAATCATGGACGATTAGGGTATTACAGCTTAAGGATGGACCAGAGCTAGTGTGAAAGTATGTATTCCTCCTGGCACTGAGGTGGTCAAGGCCAGGGCAGCATCAGGGATTTCTAGCAATCTTATGGCACTTGCCTTACTCTGGGGAAAGAAGAAACATGGAACCATGGCAGAGAAAATATAGTATAGGGACATAATTCTGGGCTTAGTCCTGTAGCAAACACTGTTGATTGACACCTCTCCTTTCCACCCTTTCCTCTAGGAATCCCCAGAGCCACACACTCAAGAAAGCTGGAGCCCTTCTTCCTGCCTGATAGAATGGAACAAAATTGCCTTATGTCGCATATGAAAATCCCATCTCCCTTTTATGAGACTGATTCAGGAAAGGGGGTGATCCCATTTGACCAATATGATTGCAGGAGCAGTCGGAGGGTAGATTCTTAGAGGTCTTTGCCTCCTGTTAGCAAAAGTGATGTTAAATTCCTTCTCCCTGATGTAGATGTTGTTGCTTGAGAACAGGGTTCTTGGAGGTACAACACCATGTAACCAGACAAGCCAAAGGGCAGAGGTACAATAGGGGTGGTGAGAAGCCTTGAATTCAAAACAATATAGGAAAACCTGCTTCTGAACTTTTCATGGTTAGCCAATTAAACATGTCTATGGCTTTAACCACCGTGTCTTTTATGTTACTTGTCAACGGAGGCATTGCATGTAATGTACACAATTCAATTTGTGCTGTGATTTATTGTTGTTGCACCTATAGGTTCCATTAGGATGATTTCTGTATTCCTAGCATTGAATAATCTCAGCACTCAGTAAGACTTTCAGAAAGAAATGAGAGACTTGTTCAGAAATAAAAGCTTCTGAAGTTCAGTTGCTTCTGAACCCAGGATGTGGGTTCTACGACTTCTGATTGTATCACTACCAGGGTACCAGTTCAGTTCTGTCTATGACAAAAGATGACTGAAAATCACTACGTAATAAAAATATGCAGCAGCATCTGTCAGTAAATAAATAGTGACTGGTGTAATGATCCTTGAGAATGCCCAGAAGTTCTCACTATCCACATGGAGATCAGTGTTCCTGAATTAAATCAATCAAACAACCATGGAATATTTAAAGTGCTCTTGCACTCTAAACACACAGGAACATGTACTTAAACACAGACATTTCTTTAACATCTTCCATCTACCAGTCACTTCCCAATGCCATAGGTAAGAGAGATGGGCAACCATGAAACCTCTGTCCAGCAAAGACTCACATTTCCCAAACTGGATTAATAACCCATGCAAAGATATCTACATATCTTAGGCCTTGTCCTGTTAGCAGAGTGTGACACTGCCACTGCATTAACTAAGAAAATCAACATCCTTACCTATCCATTCTTTATGAAATGATATCTACAAAAATTGCCCCTACTCAGTCTTCCTTGCCCGAGTTAGTTTGGGTAGGCTACTTTCTGCTATTATTGCCGTTGGTCCCCAACATTTACACCACCAGCTCCAGAGGCGCCTGCTTCCCAGACTATGGGTTGACCCAGAACAGCTACCTCAGGGGGAAAGCAAGTTTGAAAACTGGTGGACTTAGGGGCACTTTGTTTTTTCTATGTAGGAGGACGTTAAGTAGAGCCATGCTTTGCTACAAATGAGGAAATACAAATCAAATACAAACTAGGCCTCATTCACCTTCTTTCTGTCTTTTGAAGGAGTCCAGAACTCCTAAACCCACCGCCATCGTTAACAAACCATCCTCAAGGCCACAACTCAGTTCCCATGGAATACAAGTGTTCAAAGACACACTTTGTACTCTTAGTTTGGCCTGCAGCCTGCCCAAAGCAAACATTGCTGAACCTGGTTTTGCTATGTTTCTTTCAGACAAGGTGAGCTTCCTTCTGTCTCCTATACCTCTTTTTTATGTACTTATACACTTGGAGTCTGCCTTCTGCTGGTGGTTCCAGCTGTATTTTTTTCTTCTTTGAGCAGCCTGGATGCCAGGGCCTAACTAGGTCAGCTTTCCACTTACAGATGTGAGATTCAACTGAAGGTCGGTGCCTACGTCTTGGTTTGTACACATAGAAGATGGAATCCTACCACCTTTCCTCTAGGCCTTCCCACCACAGACTTCCGGTTTAATCAGCTTGCATTACTGACCACTTCTGGGCTGACCCTATACTGTCACTGCACACATAGACTCGTGTTTGTGAACCCACAGCATGTCCTCATGGTACTTACGACTCAGTCTGCATCTTGGTCTATGCACTCTGTGACATTTATATGGCCTTGTTATCTTTTCTGTACATTTGTTGTGCTTCAATAAAGCACCTAAGATAGTTTGTTGGTTATGTTAAACCCATCAGGCTGGACAAGGGGTTCATTCTCTTTCTCATTCTCAAATCTTTTTCCTTCTCTATAGGTCAAAGTGTTACAGGGAACCCATAAGAGATGATCACTCAGCCACAATGTATGGCCAGTTCAAAGTCTCTATTCCTGCTGGCTGGGACTATGCTCAGGTATTTGGGACCTAAGTGTATCCCTGAGAATTTAGAGCAAGGGGCTTTTAAAGGTTAAAAATCACATCGTGATAGAGCTTGCTCTAAAGCTGCAGGTATGTGTATGGGTGTGGGTGGGGTGTGAATGTGTAAGTACCGAAGCAGTTTAACAGAAGCTAAGCTGTTAGCTGGGGCATCTTGACCTCAGGTTATTAGAATAGAGTTAGATGATTTTTCTATAGGATTCTAGTTAAACCTGACATGGTCTCAGCATGAATATAAGATGGAGAAACCTTTTCATTGTCTTGCCCTGTCACAAAATGAGTACCCATGTCTATGTACTTATTTTAGAAATAAAAACAGTGCAAGAATAAAATTAAAAGGCAGCCATGTCCACAGTACCCGGGCTGTCATGGTTGATATGCAGTACGTATCTGTTTTTACAATAAAAATGGAATAATTTGTTGGTGTTTTATAACCATTTCCAATACAGCCTTTTTGTAGTCTTAGCATGCAGTTTTTAAAGGTGTCCTTATATTTCATGGAATGGGAAAAGCACAATTATTTTCTCAGCCTCTATTGGGAAAGATATACATGGCTTCAGTATTTAGCAAAGCCACCGTGGAGAGCTTTGGTACTAAATCATTACGTCTCACAGGAGATCCGCTCAACTTAAATTTCCATTTTATACAGCACTCCTCCTGGCCTTGTTTGGATTTCCTGGTCTTTGAGGGAATTTGGAATTGCTTTATTATGCACTGTATTCTCTGGATAATGTACACTTCACTGCAACAAATCGTGATCCTTTTACACAGATAGCATGGAAGGTAGCAAGACTACGGTGGGCTGGGGTGGGTGGGCACAAGGAACCAGCCCTCATCCACAGACCTGCTGGGCACACTAACCCTCATCACAACTCTGTTGTGACTCAGTGTGGTTTGCTTCTGAGTGTTATCTGCTGTGTTTCTTTGGTGCTAATGACAGCAAATTGCTAATGGCTGTGAAAAGCTAATTGTTTTGCAAGGTGTTTCTCTCTGTCCTGATTGTCTAGGGAGCGCACAGTCACAGTTAAGCAGACTCATTAGCGCCTCTGACACAGTGCTCTTGGGGAATCCTCACAGGCTGGCAAATCATCCCACTTCCACTGACCTAGAGCCAGGAGGCTTGCACTCCAGCCAGTTGGCAAATCAAAGCAGAGCACAAGGGTTCCGGGTAGCAGAGCCCAGGAGAAAACAAAGGAAGCAGATGCAGGATGCTGCACTTCAGACTTCGGACGGACGGAGAGCCTGAGCAGCAGAGAGCCTCCTCTGAGCAGGCAAGGCTCCTAAAAGGATACCAGTCTTCTAGCTGGACCAAGCTAGCACCGTGTGCGGTGCTTGACGGCTATTTCTCTTCTGAGGAGAATAATGAGCCTCAAAGAGGGATTTCCCCTAAACTCTTGCACTCAGGGACTAGTGCCTAAATTTCTTGTTTGCTTGATTTGTTTCTGTTGTCAAGACAGCATCTCACTATGTAGCTCAGGCAGGAAGCTAAGTCACCATGTAGCTCAGGCTGGACCTGCTTCCTGAGGATGGGATGACTGGCATCTATCGTCATTCAAGGTCTAGAGAGTGGGCTCTAATTCACTGCTGAGTAACACCTCATGGGAGGAAACTCATGGGCTAGCCCGAGGGCTTGCCTCTGTGTGTGCGCGCGCACATATGCATGTGCGTGTGTGTCTGCACATGGACAGACATTGATTAGGGGAGAAAATATCAGAACATTAGCTTTAGTTCATTATAGACCAGGATTATCTCGTGAAAGTTAGGCTGGTTAAAAAGTGGAGAAGCAATAAAACAAGCCTATATTTGTTGCACTAGTTGATGAATATTCCTTTCTGCTATATTCCTGTCTGAAAGGCACAATGCCTCCCTTATTTCCACCGAAGTCCTGTATTCTAGACATCTGTGTAAAACCAGCAAGTACGAGGTTACCTGTCACTGCTCTGTCCTTTGACTAGAGTGCACAATGGGTTTCTTTAGCTTAAGTGAGGGGCATTAATGCTTGTATAGCCTGCACTACTAGGCCTGTTGCAGCAATATTTGCACGGGGCTCATTAGAATTATGCAGCTGGAGAGAAAGCATGTCAGACCTCCCCCTACCCCCACTTCTCTCAAACCCATCTCTCCACTTCCGCCTTTCTTTTTTCAGGCACTGCAGTCACTTACTGCTTCCTACTATCAATTTCACTCACAAAATTATGCTTCTAATTCTTACGACCTTTTGCAAAAGAGATAGAGTTGAAAGCAATAGAAATTAATGGAGAAGCTAAGCCTGGTGCCTGGGATTGCCTGGATCTGGTTAGCTAGAGTTCCATTTTACACAATCTTTGAGAAAACAAAGCAGAGGGGCTCATCCACTGGGAGGGCAAGCTGCTAGAGCAGGGTAAAGAAAACAACATTGAAAAGCAAAACACCATTTACAGTTATAGGACAGGTTGCCTCGGCAACCAGAGACTTGGGGATGGGGGCTGATGAAGAAGTGGTCTCACCTGCTATCTTCCCCATCCTTTTCTCCTGCCTCATTAACTTAACAGAGATAGCAGGTGCCTTTATTGGCTTGGCTATTAACAGTGCAAAGAAGTGGCATTAAAGTTAACGTTAAACTCTCAACCAACTCCATTGAGTTAATGATGAGATTTGGTGTGAGCAAACGAAGCAAGGACAGAAGAGTCTGAATTTCCGGGTCTTCGGGAAGTGGTGGGTGTTGAATGAGGTTGACAGATTATTCCAGGAAGATGCTCTGGTGTGATGAGGGAGCTTGATACAAATGATTGGCACCAGAAAAACACAGAAAGCCAAGGAGAATTCCAGATTATAAAAAACGCTGCCTTCTAAAGTTAGTCCTGCTTGAGTCTGTCAGATTTCAGGGTTAACATCTGCCAATCCTGTTAGTCACCATTCACAAATGGACAACATGGGTAACAGTGACACATCTTGCTTGAGTTTGAAGACAAGCCAATGGCACTCATAGTTTCCAGAAGACCCTCTCCCAGGACTCCCTACAGCAGGTGGATGTGGGAGACAGCCAGTGACTTAGCAGTTACCTACTACACCGCCCCCTTCCCTTACAGTTTCTGCAGCTAACAGTTGCAACCTCCTTAATAGTCTGCATTTCTCTCTTTTCCATTCTCTCTTGTTCTTTCCTAGTTGGAGATGCTACCTGTTCTCATTTGAATTACTTACTGCAGTAGACAAGAAAAGGTCCCTTTGTCCCTCGACTCATCACCCTCTCTGCTACAGCATGCTTAAAAACAAAACAACAAACCAAACAAACAGAAAAACAAGTCTGAGCATGTTGTTTGTAAAAAAAATATTTGTCTCTTCTCTAAAGCTTTGAGGCTGAAGTTCAAAGTCTTTCTTTAGCTTGGCAAAATGCAAATGTCAGTAGGCTTGGTATGAATCTTTTTCTAGAAGGGTATAAAAGACCCCCAGACCACAGGTGACTGCTGCTTTTACTATCTTGTGGCAGTAGAAGAGAGTGGGCCTTCTTGAACACAAACTATGTGGCTAGACGGAAGGATCAGGTCCCTAAGGCCAAAGCTTGGGTTAGAAGCTTCCATCTGGGTCAGGTTGTAAGATGAACTGAAGTTTTGTCCTCTGAAATTCATCGGTCCAAATTGTGATGCCTGGTGTGATGGAATTAGGAGGAGGGGCTCTTTAAGAAGTAAATAGTATTAGATCATGGTGAAGAGCCCTCGAGAGTAAAGGCTTTTATTAAAGGGGTCACAGGGAGCCTGCTGGCCTTTCTACATATGAGAGGATACTGAGAAGTAGGATGAGTGTCCACCCATGTAGACATCCATTCTTGAACCTTCAGTTTCTTGGAACTGTGAGAAATAAAGTTTGTGGTTCATAAGGCAGACAGTGTACTCTGTTCAACAGCCAGGCCTGAGCAAAGCTCCTAATACAATATTGGATTTCCAGTTAACCTTCAGTTTCAGAGAAACAATGACTAACTTTTGAGATTGTATTTTATGTAGCATTTATGGGTCTGAAGTCCAACTTTTACTAGGTATACTGTATCTTTTTATCTGCCAAAGATGATAACCTCATACAAGTATGGGGTGGAAGGTGAGGCTGAGGACAGTGACCAAGAGTATCAGGAGGAGAAATCTGAGCTCCAGCAAAGGGACTGCCAGTTAAATGTGACAGATGACAAAGGTCCACAGCTCCATCTAGAAAAATCTCCAGAATTAAAGAGAAATAAATGACAACAATGACAAAAATATAAAAGGGAGAAAGTGGGGCTAATACCTAACAGTAGGTAACAGATTTCAAAACATTTTGGATCATAGAACACAACATATAAACGGGAATGGATGGCATAGCAGGTAGGGGTAAGGGTGTTGACCACAGGAGACACCAATTAAGCAACAAAACTCTAGAAAGGCAGCCTTGGATGTGACACTTATAGGTAGGAGGGGTTCATAAAGGGTCCATAAGAGGAAGACAGAACACAGGGATCTACTGTGCTTCATGGTCCAGATTAAAGGTGGGTCTTCCCACCTCAAAGATCCATATTAGAAGTGGGTCATCCCACTTCAAAGGATTTAATGAAGAAAACAATCCCTCATAGATGTGCCCAGTCATTTGGGTTTTAGTCAATTTCTTATGTCATCAATTTGACAACAAACACACTAGGAAAAAAAATGAAAAAACAAAAAATATATATGAACGTATGGTACAGAAATAACATACCCAGTAAAATAAATGAGAGACAAAGTAAAACTTAAGAAGGCAAGGCTCATGTTCAAAGGGATGATAGGAGAAAGAACACAGTTTAAAAGAGAAGTCCAGATCAAATGGATAGAATAGAAGTCCCCACAGGAGAAGACAGAGAAAGCACAAATTCACTGAAGGGATGAATTCAGAATAAGTGCTTGTTGAGTATATAAGACTTAATAACATCAGGGTGGGGCATGGTGGCACAAGCCTTTACTCATAGCACTAGGGAAGCAGAAGCAGTCAGATCTCTGCGAGTTCGGTGCCAGCCTGGTCTACATAGTGAGTTCCAAGACAATGAGAGATGCACAGAGAGACCTTGTCTCAACACCCCCAGCCTCTCACTAAAGCAAAACAAAAACAAAACAAAACAAACAAACAAACAAACAAAAAACAGGTTCAGCAAAATGCATCAGAAAACAAGTAAAAAGCACTTGGTGCCAAGCCTCATGCCCTGAGTTCAATCCCCAGGACCCACAAGATGTAAAGAAAAAATACACTCCTGAAATTTGTCCTTTGAAATCCATGTGTGTACTATGCCCCCACTACACAATTAATAAATAAATATAATTTTAAAATGAAACAAAAGTAACAAAATACTACAGCCACACAAAGGTAGCAAAATGCCACTCAACTCTAAACTTCAAATAGTTAAGGTGGTGAATTAAGCAAGAAATATTTTACCACAGCTGATAGTGTAACAAAAGTAAAGTAGACTGTCATCCATACCAGAGACAAAGCCGGAAGCCTGAAGGCTCCTGGGGAAAGAGGAGGTCCCGGATCAAGAATTTGGCTCAGCTCCTGACTCAAGTCATGGGGAAACAGTTGGAAAATCCCTCTACAATTCTGAAGGAAAAATACTTCCAGCCAAGAACTTTATCTCATGGCAAACTATCAAGGACATCACCTGCAAGTGTAGAGTGAAGTCACCAGGAGGGCAGGGCTAGAGTGTTCCAGGAGGATATCCCGAGGCAATATAAGGCCAAACAAAGCTGGCTGTCTCAGCCTGGCTTTGCTACCACTGTTTCTACCCATGAGCTGCAAGCGCACTTACATCACACCCCTGTGGACTTTTAAGGTCTCAAGTGTTGGGAGTACAAAAGTCCTTGCTCTCACAGATAAGCACCAAGTATACCAGGAATGCTAACATGCAGGGTTGTCTCCTTAGTGGAAAAGATTTATAACCTGTTTTCTTCAAGAAGCCTGGGAATGGAGGTGGCTAATAGCCTAAGTGATCCTTGTATATCTGTATGGCCAGGGACTCTCCCAAGATTCCACAACCAGGACCGGAGGTGGCTAATTCTGGAGGTGACTTCTGTGCTATCCCATATGGCCAATACCACACCAGATCCTCCCCCCAGACCCTTAAAATAATACAGGTAGCCCATCTTTAGAACCCATCCTTATGGAAGAATTAACATGTACTCGGAGAAGAGTTCTGATCTGATTATTCCTTCTTGCCCACAGGGGATTTTGTTACACTAGGAAACCTTTCTCCAGATTGAACTGTACTTCAAGATGCCTAATAAAACAGCCTGGTGTCAGACTCTAGACGTTTGAACCAACACTGGCTACTGAGTAGCATTGAATCAGATTTCCTTCTTGCCTTTCATGGATTGTTACTCTGCTGATGGTGGCCTTTTCATAGACACCCATATTCAAGAGTCCCTACCTCATGACATCGCTGCTCACCAACTAATAGAAGTGTCTTTCATGCCTTCTACCCAGTTAATGGACTAAGGCGCATTACCATTTATGTCATCCCATTTCATCTGTCAACTCATCCCCTTTTCTTGGTGTCTGGTGGGGAATCCAAGTCTCAGGTCAGTTATCAGTTGGGCATATAAATGTAAAGTTCTTTAGGAACCAATAATGGTACTGAGAATGTAGCCATAGGAAGGGAAAGGCCGTCACATTGAGACTAGATGTATGTTTATCTGTTGGGGAGAAGGTGTCCATCCTTAATTTCTCCCAAGAAGCAGGATACATTCATTCATTCACTTCATTCATTCATTCGTTCAGTTGAAGCTTATTAGGTACTATTTCTACACTCTACTAGGAATTATGTGGAATATTAGATAATGCCTTCTGCCATCTAATTACATTAATTTTACTTTTTAAGAAAAAATGTGTGTAATAAATAATTATTAAAACAGCATTACACCAGGCAGTGGTGGCACATGTCTTTAATCCCAATGCTTGGGAAGCAGAGACAGGCAGATCTCTGTGAATTCAAGGCTAGTCTGGTCTACAGTTCCAGGACAGGCTCCAAAGCTGTAGAAAAATTCTGTCTGGAAAAACCAAAACAAACAAACAAACAAACAAACCAGCTTTATACATTGAGCACACAGTTTTAAAAAGTAAAATATATTGTTTTTAAATTAATTTTTAATTAAAAAGCTTTCTGACAATTTTAATCATATTTTTCCCCTTCTCTAGATTCTCTCAGACCCTCCCTTTCTCGCTATCCCACTCCAAAGTCATGACTTCTCCTCTCAAAGAAAAAAGAAGACATAAAACAAACTAAATAACAACAATAAAACAAGAAATAATAAAACAAATAATAATAATAAATAATACAAACAAATAAAAAACAAAGCAAAAAGCATACAAAAGACATGGAGTCCATTTTTGTTTGAAGCATAAGATGTCTAGTATGTGTATTGCCTTCCCCATTTTATGGTGACCCCATTTAAATTTCTTTTATGTGTGCATTTTAGGAAGCTTCTACAATAGTAGGTTTCCATAGGATTTTTCAGAAGGCCTTTAGTGTTAGTTGTCCCTTCTCATAGTCCCTCCTTTACCCTACTCTCCATACCACTCCCAATTTAATCTTCCTATCCAGTTTATGCTTTATCTCTTCACAGCATTATACTCTATTTCCCTTTGCTTGGAAGATCCCCTTCTAACCTCTGTGGTTGTTCAGACTGAAACATACATATCTGAAGCTTAGAAGCCAGTATCCACATACAAGAGAAAACATGCAATACATCTTCACTAGCCCCTGATATCACTAGCCCCTTAGCCATTCTAACTGGGATAAGGTAACATCTCAAAGAGTTTTAACTTTCATTTCCCTGATGGCTAAGGATATTGAGTATCTTTAAAAGTGTTCCTCAGTCATTTGTGTTTCATCATTTGAGAACTCTCAGTTTCTTCCTATACCCATTTTTTAAAATTGGGTTATTTGTTTTCTTGATGTTCAGGCCTTTTCTAGTTCTTTATATATTATAATTTCAGATACTAACCCTTCTATCAGATGTGGAATTGATAAATATCTTTTCCCATCCTGTAGCCTGCTGCTTTAACCCAATGATGGTGTCCTTTGTTGTATAGAAGCTTTTCAATTTCATGAGGCTAATTGCTGGCTGTTGTTGTTAGTGCCTATGCTGTCAGTATCCTGTTCAGAAAGTCCTTCTTTATGCCAAAGAATTCAAGACTATTCCCTTTGTTTTTTTTTTCAATCAGGCTTAGCGAAACTGGTCTTATGTTGAGGTCCTTGGCTGATTTGAAGTTTAGTTTTGTGGCAAGTGATCTATATGGATCTCTTTTCATTTGCCTGCATGCAGCTATCCAGTTGGACCAGCACCATTTGATGAAGATGTCATTCCTCCAGTGTGTATTTTAGGCTTCATCTTTAAAAGTCAGATGTATTTAGATACATGGAATTATGTGTGGGTTTTAAACTCTATTCCATTGATCAGTATATTTGTTTTTATGCCAATACCATGCTGTTTTTATAGTTCCATTATACAACTTGAAATCTGGAATAGTGAAATCTCCTGCAGTTCTTTTATTGCTCAAGAATATTTTAGTTATCCTGTGTGTGTGTGTGTGTGTGTGTGTGTGTGTGTGTGTGTGTGTGTGTGTGTGTGTATGTGTTTACATATGAAGTCTTATGAAGTTTCTTCAGTTTCTGTGCAGAATTGTGTTGGAATTTTGGTGGAGATTGAATGGCTTCTGCTTTAGGAAGGAAGGATGGCCATTTTCAATATATTGATGCTACAATCTGTGAGTGTGAGAGAGTTTTCAATCATCTGTTGTGTTCTTCAATTTCTTCAAATTTCTTAAACCTTTTATACAAGTCTTTCACTTGCCTACATAGAGTTAGGCCAAGAAAGTTTTGAGTCTATTTAAAAGCAATTATTCCCTGATTTCTTTCTCAATATGTTAGTCATTTCCAAATACTTCTGTCCTTACTTTATTATGTGTGGGGAAAGGGGCATGCATACATGGGATGGTACACATGTGGGAGTTAAAGAACAAATTGTGGATGTTATTTCTCTCCTTTAACTGTGTGGATCTCAGGGGTCAATCTTTGTTGGTCAGATACCTTTCCCAGCTGAGCCATCTCACCAGCGCTAACCCAAATACTTTCTGATTAGCCATATCACACACCAGATTATACATATGACTTCATATCATGGGCTATAGTCAAGTACAGCTGCACTAAAACTACTGTACACAAGTGTCTCCAAGCTCTGTGTAGGAAATGAACATGAAATGGGAGAATTTCTTGTAGGTGTGAGAGATGTCACACACCGGTTATTCAGTGTTAAAAGTGGAATTCCAGACAATGAGATCAGAAATAGGACTGGAGTAACCAGAGAAGGCTTCATGGAGGAGGCAGCATTTGAGTTGCCTTTTTAACACGTAAGGTTCAGGATAATAAAAATAACTGGAATCCCAGCCAGAGGGGAGAGCAAGCGCTGAGACTCAATAAGACTAGTTGGGGCCGAGCTAGTGTTAGGCCTGGCAGGTAATGGGGTTGAGTTGTATGGATTCAAATTGAAGTTGCTGAAGGCCCAGGAAGGCATACCAGAGAGCTGGATATTATAAAGGGAAGCTGTGAGTGAAGTCTTCCCCAAACTCCAGCTCCTCCCTAATTATATCCACTCAGAGCCAGCAGTTCCTTCTACCACATTCCAAAAGACCTTGTTCACACCTTTGATAGTTCCTGTCACAGAGATAGATGATGACCTATTTTGGGAATACTTTCTCTGTCATCCCAGGAGATATGAAGACCTGATGCTGTCATATCTATGTTATCTATCTATCTATCTATCTATCTATCTATCTATCTATCAACCTATCATCTATGTACCTATCAATCATGTATCATTTATCCATCTATCTCTATCATCTATCATCTATGTATCAATCATGTATCATTTATCTATCTATATCTACCTATCTATCTATCTACCTATCATCTATGTATCTATCAAACATGTATCATTTATCCATCTATCTCTATCTATCTATCATCTATGTATCAATCATGTTTCATTTATCTATATCTATCTATCTATCATCTATTTTTGCCCTTCAGGGTATGAGGCTTCCTGGGCCTCCAGCAGCTTCCATAATGCCTATGGAGAATTTTGCTCTCAATTACACATCTGTCACTTCCCAATCACTGTCAAGACTATCAAGTATTAGAAGCTACATGTCTGCTTTATGTTTACAAATCAGTCTCTTGTGCTTCACTAGGGTCTCTGATGACTCCTGAGAGGTGACAGGAGCCATGTAGAAGTGGGTCAGGTGACGGTGACCATCATGCTGGAAGGATGGAGCAAAGATTTCCCTGTCTCTTATTTCTCTAATTATCACTGGTGGAGTGTAGTCTACATTCAGCAGTATGATATGTCACAACATAGGGTTTTGTTTATTTGTTTGCTTGCTTTTTGTTTTCATTTTTTTTAATTCTTAGGGAATTATCTCATTGCCCAGGTTTTCCTATAGTTTACCCCCACAACTCCTAGAAGCGAGCCACAGCTTTGTGAGACCCATGCTGAAATGGCTGTCTAGTCTGGGCTTTGTTTCTTCTCTGCCCTACCCCAGAATCATCCTGCTTCATTCCCGGGGAATAAAGAAACAGCTGGCACACCAGTTTATCCTTTTATTCATTTTCTCTCACTGGGAGACAGCCTTCCACACATAATCTTTTTTTGAATGAACAGTACTCCGAGCTCACTTTTTCTCAGTAATTCACTGAGCAGTTAGAGAAATAAAGCTAAAAGAAATTCTTAGAAAAGCGCAAAGGGAAAGGTAACACAACATGGTTTCTGCCCTTGAGCTGCCCATGAAAGTCTGCGGGCACAGATGGGGAGATATGTCATGCTGTGTAAGGCTTCCTTGGCTGCCTTGCTTATGTTATTCCTAGGTACTTTCTCCCCATTGGCACTATCGTAAGTGGAATAGTTTTCCTAGTTTCTTTCTCTGCACGTTTGTTATTAGCATAATGTGAAAGCTAATGATTTTTGCACCTTAATGTTATACCTTGCGACTTCACTGAAAATGATGCAGGGCCATTTGATATTTTTAATAGTGACAATCTTAATTGTACAACTTATTAAATGTATGATGTATTATTAAATGTATGACTTATTAATAATTTCTAAACTATATCTAAAGCCAAAAATAGCAGAACTCACATCATGACCATTAGTACAACTAACGTAAAAGCAAACTGAGTGCAATGGTACATGCCTGTAATGCCAGCACTCAGAGGGCTGAGGATAGTCTGGATTATATAGCAAGACTCAGTTTGAAACAGACAAAACTAAGACCCAAAACCAAACTATTGAACCCAGGACCCTTAGACTATAATGAATGTGCTATGAAATTGAACCCTTGGGTCTGGAGATGGAACTCAATGGTAGAGAACTTGTCTAGCATGCACAGCACCCCAGGGTCAATAGCCAGGGCTACAAAAAAACAAGCAAGATAGCAGCATCAACAAAACCTTTCCTGACCTATTCATGTACTTCTCATAGGAATGCATGATCATATAGACACTAAAGAAAACAGTGACGCAGGTCCTCACAAAAGAAATGCATACTATAGAACACTGTCCAGGTTAAGGAGGAGAGGCCTGGCTGTAGCAAGCACAAGTCCTAAGATCATTTGCCAAGTGAAAGAAGTCAGGCAGAAAAGATAAACATTGTATGAGTCCATTTGTAAAATTCTAGCTTAAGTATATAGAGATAGAATATATCATAGAGGTTACTAAATTCATGGAGAATACTGAAGAGTTATTATTTAATAGAGAATTTGGTTTTGCAAGATGAAAGCATTCTAGAGATTGGTTGCATAGTAATGGGAATATACTTACTAATGAACACTAAAAAATAATTAGGCTGGAAAAGGTTGTATTGGGGGCATTTTATTAAAGTTAGTTTTTAAAGAATGTCTAGCAAAAATTATTTATGCATACAATTCTCAAAGAATCAATAAAAATATAAAAATATTGTATTTAAAAAGAAACAGAAAACTCCATACTCTAATCTCTCTTGTACTAAAAATTGCTACCCCATATGTTACCCCCAACTTTAGCTGCTTAAACAGTCAAGACTTACTGTGTCCATTTCAGTTCAGAGTGAATCTTGGAGCAGACTGTATCTCTCATCTAAGACATCTTATCTCAAGATTCACTTTGAGAAAATCTGCTTCCAATATTGTTGCTGCAGAATTCAGTTCCTTGAAGACTCTTAAACTTAGGGTCTTCCTTCCTTTCTTTTTCAGTTCCTTGCCACAGGCACCCCTCCATACTTCCCCTTCCCACATGGCTGCTGACTTATGCCAGAATGAGAGCGTAAAAGATCAGAAGTAGGCAGGAAGGTTTTTCTAGATTAATTTTGGAAATGGTTCACCACTTTTGCTCTATTCCATTTCTTAGGTCACTAGGTTCAATTCCGTTAGAGGGACAAAAAAAAAAAAAAAGAAAAGAAAAAATCACAGATTGGCAAGGATAACAGGCAATAGGAATTGCTGAATATCAGTAGAAGCTTCCAGAGTCATTTATATGTAAATGATAGCGTATCAAGAACGAATTGATTAAGAATTGAGAAGTATGAAGAGCAAAGCTTACAAATTTAACACCATAAAACACTGGCCCAACTACAATGCATTGTTTTCAAACATTCATGGACTATTCCCAAAGTTAACATCATCCTGGCCATGAAGCAAACTGTGATACATTTTAAGCATTTAAATAAGGTATTATCCTAAGGTAGTGCAAATAATATAAAAGCAACACAAAAGATTAACTGGATATCTGTCAACATTTTGCCACTAAACAAGGTTCTTCTAAATATTCAGCAGATCAAAGAAGAGTATAATCAATGATGTTAGAAAATATTTAACTGATTATAATTATAATTTAAGTAGGACACATTAAAACTGACAGAAAAAAATCTATTTTGACATAATTTCAATGAAAACTGTTTAAAACAACTAGAGATAGCATGCAGTAATGAATCTTAAGATATTTAATAGCAACATTGCTTAAGTCCAGTAAATAAGAAACAAACAAAATAGCATCTGCATATTGTCTTGGGATTAAGTATGATCCCAGGAGTCCAGAGCAAACAAAATTCCTGTAAGAAAAAAGTTGGCAGCTCTGGAGTGGAAGTGAGATGTCTTCCCCTCATAATACAACTGGCATTGAATTTGCACTTCAAATGCTGAGAATTTTCAAAACAAATAATTACACTAGAAAATATTCTTTAAGAAGAGAGGAAGAGCTGTTGGGACTACATCCAGTGGCGAAAGCAGGAGCTAAAGATAGAGACTGCCTTGAGGGCAGTTATAAAATCAGTGAGCTTCATGTTCAGTGTCCCCTTATTGATCTTCTGTCTAGACGATCTGTCCATTATCACAAGTGGGCTATTGAGGTGCCTTAGTGCTATTGCACTGTCAGCCTGTAACTCCCTTCAGATCATTTAGTGATGGCTTTTTGTATTTAGGTGCTCTGATATTGGGTGTGTGTGTTTTTATGACTGTTTCCTTGTTGAGTGTTCTTTATCATTATGTAATGGCCTCTTTTATTGCCTTTGATTTAAAGTTTATTTTATCCAATATGAGTGTAGCTGTTCTTGCTTTCTTTGGTTTTCCTTTGTATAGAGCATCACTTTCTACTCCACCCCTCACACATAATACATTTTGAGTTGATAAATGTGCCCTTACATTAATGAAGCGAGTCTTTTACGAGCAGCATAGTTTGACCTTACTCTCTTTCCTTACCTCTTTCATTGTGTTTTAGCACAAATTAATTCAGCTATGTCCGGGTGATCATTAGGAAGCTAGTATTAGCTGTCATTGCTTTGAATCTTGTTTACTGGTTGTTCTGTAGACCCCCTACCCCTTCCTCATGATGTCTTTGGCTTTACACTTTCACATCATAGTCATTGAAGAAAGTCAGGACAGGAACTCAAACAGGACAGGAACCTTGAGGCAGGGGCTGATCCAGAGGCCATGAAGAGGTGCTGCTTACTGCCTTCCTCACAGGCTTGCTCAGTCTGCTTTCTTATAGAACCCAGGACCACCAGCCCAGGGGCAGTACCACCCACAATGGACTAGGCCCTTCCACACCAACCACTAATTAAGGGAATGCCCCACAGGACTCCTTGCAGCCTGAGCTTATGTAGTCAATTTCTAGGTGGAGGGTTCTTCCTCTCTGACGACTCTAGCTTGTGTCAAGTTGACATAAAAGTAGCCAGTACACTTACATTAAATATCGCATATGTGATAGGCTACTTCAAACTGATAGCAATTTAACATTACAGGTATACAAAGCCCCATACCTTTATTCCTTCCCTTTCTCTATTTAAGTGATATATTTTATATATTGGAAAATTTTCTTTGTCTTAACAATTTATTGCTGTTTCAGTTGTTCTTAATAATTTGTCTTTTGTAGTTAAGAGGATTTGTTGTAGAGACAAACTGCTTTACATAACACATTTATGGCATTAGAATGTTCTGGATGTGTCTATATCATACTGTTGAGTTTTATGCATTCATATGTTTAATTTCCTATAAGAAAGGTCTCACGATGATTCATGGATGTTGTTTGTCTAGACAACTTTTTATTTTTTCTACATTTCTGAAGGACTCTGCTAAATAAAATATTAACTGGACATTTTTCTTAAAATATATTACTCTGTTCTCTCCTAGTTTATGGGTTCCAACAGAGAAATCCGTGGATGGTTGTTTTGAGACAACTGGGAATGTGAATTTTCTTTGTAAAAAAAAAAAGTCATTAAATTTCTATTTATTTGATGAGAAAGAGAGAGGAGAGACATAGACACACACACAAAGGAGACACAAACACACACACACACACACACACACACACACACACAGAGGTGGGGGGAGGGGGAGAGGGCAACTTGCCAGAGTCTGTCCTCTCCTCCTACCATGTGGGTTCCAGGTTTCAAACTCAGGTTCTAGGGTTGGGCAACAAGCACCCTCATCTGTTGAGTGATATCACTGGAAATGATGTATCTTGTCTCCTTTTGCTCCTGGAATTCTTTGTCTATGGGGTTTAATTATTTGCTTATAAGGTGTCTTTGATCCCCCCTCTTTGAAGTTGAGTTTGACTGGAACTCACACCCATCTGGAATTTTGGTGCCCTCTCTCAAATGTTTCCTTAAATATATTCTGGGCAATTTTGGGGGGTTTGGTTTTTTTTCTGTCTCTGTTCTTCCTGAATGGATTGTTTTGTGAAGTTGCCTGTCATAATGGTATTCAGTCACCCCTGTAAACATTACTTTATCCTTTTTTCCTTTATCACTGAAAGTTTTCAGAGCTGGGCAAGCTGAGTCATGACTATAATCCCAGCATGTGAGAAGATGAATCATGAATTAAGGCAGGAATTCAGCATGAATACAAGGCCAGCCTGGGCCACCTGAGTGAAAGGACCCGAGTAGACACAGGACACACCAAGACCAAGTTCTCAGCACAAAAGAGATGTATTTGTTCCAAAGAGACGAAGGACAGGGAATAAGAGACAAACATGGGAAAGAGGACAAGGGAGAAGGGAAAAGGAGCAAGGGAGGAGGTGGGGGGATATTTTCCCTGGAGGGACAAAGGACAGCCTATGAATAGAGGGAAGACAGACATGGACTATAGGCCGATGGCAGTTTATAAAAGGAAAAAGGGGGAAACCACAGTGCTAGGATGGGGTGTTTAATTGTGATTAGACAGGTTAATTCGGGTAGTCAATAGGGGGAATTTGATTGCTGGCCTTCAGTACTTGGATAGCTGGAACTTGGTGGTCAGAGTTAGGAGGCGGAAGTGAACAAGTAAGGGAATAGAGCTTGGTGGCTAACTTTAGGAATGTAATCTAACAATTTTAGCAAGGGGGAGAGGGATAAAAGGCAAAATGTGTCTGCACCATGGTTGCAATGCCCAGGCCTGCCAGAGCCCTTCAGTGAATTTCAACCTACCTTAGGCTATAGAGGAAAACCCTATTTCAGAGAGATTGGGGGGGGGCAATGTTCTTTCTAAGCTCCATTCTTCTGTTTGATCCACCCCGCTGTTGAAGCTTTCTGTTGACATTGTCAGTTTGATTACTATATTTTAAAAATATGTATAATTCTGTTTGGTTCTCTTATCTTGTATTTCATTTGTCAAACTTCTAAATTCATTGATGAAATTTTCCTGAAATTTTGTTAGTTTGATTTTAGTCACATTGATTCCGATGGGAATGCGTGCTACAGATCATAAATGACAGTCATCAGCCTGCCAGCAGAGACTCAGCTCTCTCCTGCTCTCCAGGCCCTGGGGATTGAACTCACACTTTTCGGCTTGGTAGCAAGTCTTTACCTGCTGAGCCATGCCACTGCCTCTGGTTTTATTTTTTTGTTTTTCCATATGAAGGAAATATTTATTAAATATTTTCTGATCATATAGCTTGTTTCACCCCCATTTCCAACTAACATTTTCATTAAAATATTAAAATAGCATGGTTCAAAGAAATTAATGTGAGCATCATGTATAATTTTTAACCTTTGAGCAAAAAAAAAAAAAAAAACAAGTGAAAATACACTAAACTTACTACCTTACTTAAATAATCATAGCAAAAAATGCTTTGTTTTCACCACTATAAGCATTAAGGTTTTATTTATTTATTTTTTTTCCATCCTTAAAATCTGGTGTTCTGAGGCTATAGAGAGGTCTTTATTAGAGCATGTGTTGCCCTGACATAGGACTCAGTTTTGATTCCCAGAATCCATGTGGTGGCTAACAACAGTCCTTAACTCCAGTTCCAAATAATCTGCCTTTACATACACAAAGAGACATTCATAGATATAAAATACAATAAATAAAGCTTAAGGAAAGAAAACTTAAATTTAATTAATTAGTTAAATAATTAAATCTCACGTTTTAGACTGACAATGCATCTTAGAACAGTCCCAATTCAGAGACCCCAAAGCCACCTGCATTTCAACAGTCATGAAGGGCGTTGGCTCACACCGTCCCACTGTTGGGTGTTTCTACCAGCAGATGCTCAACTGCTGCAATGCTTCAGACTCCAAGTCCCAAGGGTTAAATCAAGTCATCCCATGGCAAAAAAATAACTCCATATCTAACTGACGCTCACACTACAGAAATGACTGGCGTAAGCCTTCTCCGCAACCCCACACTGTACCAGTTGCTCTTACAGAGCTGAGTTCTCTAGGAAGTGAGTTCAAGAGTCCTGGGTGCCAGAGAGCTGGAGAAAGCCAGTTTGGACACCCAACTTGAAGGCTGGAGGGCATCAAAGACCAGTGGGCAAAGCACCAGAAGAAAGGGGCAGGAGTCTGATGCTGAGAGATGCACAGTGCACCCTCCCTCCATGCTTGACAATGCCTGTGCAAGCTGCACTGTGTTGGGAACCTGAAATTTATGAAGCAGAACTTGATGTGGATCCTGATAGGAGCTGCATGAATGATGCAGACAGCAGCAGATGTGTGACATGGGACTCTGAAGCCAAGACATTCCAGTGGCCTCATCCTTCCACTCCCACAGGAAGTGTGCAGCATTATGTGGCACAGTATCCTGGTGGCCCCAATGGCAAACACAGCAAGATTGTCATTGCTTGTTTGAATTACAAAGGCTCCCATTCATCCCATCTGTGCAGACTAATTCTGCAAATCAGGACAAGAGGGCATGGGAACTATATATTGCCAAGCAGGAAGAAATCCACCAAAGGCAAGATAGTCACATCTTTTGTTTTAATGTTCATTTTTTGAATAAAATACAAAATTTTATTTTGTATTTTTCACTTTTTTTGGCACCACACTTTTGTACTTGAATTGCTATTGTTTTAACAGGTATTTCACTGGAATGGGCTTTAAAGTGATCCTTTCTTTTCCTAAACATAATTCCAATATATTTCCAGTTCTTTTCCCTCTAACCCTGACTTCTCATTCTTGCTTTACTCACTCTTCCGCATTCCATAGTCCTCCTCATTTCACTATTTAAGATTTGACAACCTTAGCTTGGAAGCCTATACAGCGCAGTTTCCCTAACTAACTACCCTGGTGTCACAAACTGTCAGCCTTAAAGGTGACACAGACGATGCCCACAGGTGACTTCTCTGCAGTTATGCAGACCGCTGTCAAGCCACTATAGTTATGCAGTCAACCTCCTGTCTGAGAATAACACCAAGTGGAGGCAGCTCACCAGGAGGACTCACATAAAATAAAGCAAACAAAAAATGTGAAGAAAGGTGGCAACATAAAATACAACGGGTAGATAAATATAAAAGGGAACACACAAGAAAGCACAAGACAACAATTCACTAACATTTCAATATCAGAAATCTAAGATAATGAGGTAGCTGATATGCAGAACTTTTACCCTCTTAAAAAAATTAATGACCATAAAGAAGGTTTAAATAAGTAGATGAATGAAGTAAAAAAAAAAAGTTAATTTAGGACCTATATAAGAAAATTATCAAAGCAGATGATGGTAATATGCAGAGAAAAATTTAAAACATAGAATGAAAATTTAGCTCAGGATATTGAGAAGCTTAAGAAGAGCCAGACAGAATGAAAAAAAAAAAAAAATGACAGCATCATAAACAGACAAAACTAAACAGAAGAAGGAATTTTAGGTATGCTGGGCAGAGTTAAGGCAATAATACATCTAGTCACAAATAAGAAAAAATATTAATGAACATGACCCAAGCTTTCAAATACTCTGGGATAAGTTCAAGAAACCAAACCTAAGAAGTCCTGTTGGGGAAGATGTGGGGCAAAGTCTTGGATGATTATTCAGTGCAAAAGAGAAATTTCCCAACCCTAGAGTGTGTGTGTGTGTGTGTGTGTGTGTGTGTGTGTGTGTGTGTGTTGATTTTCTGGGGGAAGTACCAGGTGTAAAGAAAAGGAGAGGCAGTGAGGACCTCTGGGGTGGGTGTGGAGTGTTGCTTAGGAGACAAGGCTACACAGTGGATTATAAATGATACAACATGCCAAGAATTTCCACATAAATCAATTCATTGAGGGTCCTTAGAAGATTAACTTGGGAAGTGAAGTGATTAAGGTTGATTTTTTTGAAGTTAGATCCTCTAAATAGATCCCTATGAGGCTGTATCAGGGTATTTTAATAAACATAGCATCAAATTGACTTCTTGGGCTTGTATATATTAATGCGCACATGAATATAGAAAATTCTAGGGGCTCCTTTTCTCCCATTATTTTGTTTGCTTTCTTGCTTTGTTCACTGATTCATGAAATATTGTGACAGCCAAAGCTGGCCAAACAAAGCATAACACCTAGCATATCCCACTTTTAAGCTGACAAGACAATGTGCTCTATGGAAACTAACTAGATGTTTGAGTTTTTTTTTTTTTCCACCTTGTTCTTTTTGCACTCTTTGTCTTCATGTGGACTGAATTCTAAATTTCTAAAAGATCTGCACTCTATAGTTGTGAAATGGCTTTGTCCTCGTTATGAAGTTACTTTTATAGATTTTTTAATGAATGCTGCCAGAACCCATGGATTGATCCTGCTTCTGTGTTCTACGAAGGTTTACAGGAACAATTAATTAACAGCTAGAATCTCAGTGAGGAAGAAGTCACAAGACCTATTTATAAGGGCACCACATTTTAGTTTACCTCCTATTGGTGTTCATATTTCCCAATTTCCCGACATTCTGGTTTTCACAGAACCAAGACTTCAAGCAGCTAAATGTTGCCTAAAAGACAGCATCCCACCAGGGGACCTTGTGTGGACCAGAACAGGACTCACAGTATGGGTACAGGTACTGTGTACTCATGGCAAGAGTGTCCTCTGTGGTGGGACATGGGTGAGTGAAGAGAACTACACTCTGTCTCTGTGTCCAGCTTCCGGGTGGGGCCAGGCATGCTTGTTTGGCATTTCCATACTCACTCCATAGAGACTTAGTAAATATATTTAATATTCCATGGGTCTAGTCTCCTTTTCTTTGTGAGCATTTAGAATGGGATTGTGAGATTAGCTAATGTGGCCCTCTGTGCTTTTTTCCTTGTATGTTGTCCCTCACTTTTGGCCCCAAAGGACCCCATATCCAGCACAAGCATCTCTTGATTCAGAGAAGTCATTTCCTTATCCTCTCCCAGTTTGAATTTGGAGGTCATGTAATTGGAAGGGTGATTTCCACCAACATGTTAATGGTACTTTTCTATGCTGCTTCCTCCTAAAGACTAGATTTGGCTTGTCCTCATTCAGAGACATGAATCTACAAAGACTCTGGTAATTTTTCCCAGAGCCATTTACTTTTCACCCCTTCGTTTGGCGATACCTGCAGTGTGATGTTATTGTGGTGATGGGGGGGGGGTCACTGGAGGCTTCAGGTCTGGGCTGGGCAGCTGTGGATCGTGTGTTTTAGTGGCATGCAGTTGAGTGAGCAATGCAAGCTTACCAGTCTGGAGGCAGTAGGTGATCCGGGGCTTTAGTGTTGCAGCCCAGGCTCTAGGGAAAACCTGGGCTTCGTGAGTCTTCAATAAAATGTGCTAAGAGATAAAAACAAGTAGTGGAAAATGAAGGAACAAGAGACAGGCTGCCTTTCCTTTGCCTCCACCAGCACTGTGGAGAACGTGTCCACTTCAAGTGTGAAGTCTAATAGAATTCCTGTGAAGAGAAGCAGCTCTTTAACCTGCTGGTGCTGCCAAAAGAACAAAGGAAACCCAACAAAACCAAACTATGAAGTGGGATGTGGTAGTGTATGCCTACAGTCTGTGTCACAGTTAGCTTGAGTTGTCCACTCAGCATAGCCCAGAGACACTGGGGAGGAGGACCTCAGTGGAGGAAATGCCTAGATCAGATTGGCCTGTAGGTATTCTGTGAGGCATTTTATAGTTGCTGATTGATTTAGGAAGGCCCAGCCCTCTGTGTCTATTGCATCCCTAGGAGGGTCTGGCCTATGTAAGAAAGGAAGCTGAGCCAGGGAGAGGGAGTGAGCCAATAAGCAGCATTCCTCTGTGGTTCCTGCCTCTGTTCCTGCTTGAGTTCCTGCCCTGACTTCCCCCCATGGTGGGTAGCAACCTGGATGCATAAGCCTAACAGGCCAGTTTTCCTCCCAAGTTGCCTAAGGGTTTGATGCAGCAACAACAGCAAACTAGAGCAGCCTGTGAGGCCGAACGTGCAGAAGTGGTCAGGGTACAAAAGGAAAACACGGAAACTATCGGTACATAAACAATAACAAACGCCAAACCATACTACACCTAGAGATTGAGAGTAAAGTTCCAAGGTTTGGGTTATAAACTAAGTATGTTTAAAATGCCTGGATAATTCATTAAAATTGGCAATCTATTAAAGCAAAAGCATTCACAACTTTAATTTTAAAAAGCATCATATGAGAAAACAATGCTGTATGACAGAGCTTGGGTGGGGAGTTTTTTTTATTGGGGGAAAGTGAATTGGAAAAGGGGGAGGGGAGAAGGGAGACTGGCCTCTGAGGACAGGAGTGGCAGAAGAGAGGAGAGGGGAGGAAGGGGGAGGAGAGAAGAATAGGGGGAGGAGTGGAGAGGAGAGAAAAGTGGAGGGGAGGGGAGAGGAGAGGAGAAGCTGGGTGGAGGGGAGAAGTAGTGACAGAAACAGAGGAAAGGGGGTGGGCAGGGCCCTTTTAAAAAAGAACATAGTGAATGTGCACAGATGGTGCTCTTAGTGGCTGCAGCTGAGGGTGTATCCTGTCAGAACCCCAAGGACAGGCCAGTACAGATGCCTGAATATTAACAACAACAGGAGCAGTATCTTGTAAATCTAGAAAACCATTGAAATCACACATACGTTGTGAGTCAATAAAGCATGCATATGCATAGGAACAGCTTAACAAGGTATCAAAAAATCAACCACCAGTGCTTATCCTGAAGATGTAGTCATATGGGTAATTTTCATTTTCTTTCCCTTGTTTTATTTTCCCAATTTAAATTATGAAGGCTTATATCAACGAAAAATAATTAAAAAAATAAAGCACCAATCATGTAGTATAATATATACATTTTAAGTGTATTTTCCATTGCTAGAACAAACTATTAGAAGCCAAATGTTTTATAAAAAGAAAAGTATATTCACAGTCTTAGAGACTGGAATTCTAAGATCAGGTGGCACCCTCAGTTTGGTCCCTTGCAAAGGTTTCATGGTAGACAGGGTCTTGATGGAAGGAGTACCTCTGAGGGCCTGGACCTGCTGGGATAGTGAGCCAGAGAGTGGAAGGGGCCAGTCAGTCTGATCCTTTTGTAAAGACTGGCTCTTTCAGGAACTAACTAGTACCTATAACAACTGTTAACCCTCACTGAGGTCTGTGACCACACTGAACTAGCTTTGGTCACAGTTAGCACTAAAGTTTTCACCCCCTCCCAATTATACCATGCTTAGGACCAAGCTAATAGATATATGAACCCTTGGGGTAAACTACTATAGCACTCATTCTCCCCCTCCACTTTCTCTTTGTGTGTGTGTGTGTGTGTGTGTGTGTGTGTGTGTGTGTGTGTGTGTGTGTGTGTCTGTCTGTCTGTCTCTTTGTCAGTCTCATTCCCTCCCTCCCTGGTCCTTGTGTACAAAAGGCATAGCACGTTCAATGTTTATTTCTGCGGGTTGAAGCAGAGCTCTGGCTTTTAAATGTCAGTGAAAACAAACCGAGACTCCGTCTGTCCCCTCTAAGTTTGGTTTGCTTCACTTTGCTTTTATCTGATGAAAAGAAGCTAACAAAATGCATGCCAACAACAAAGTCAAAGAGGAGAAAAGAGAAGCCAGCCAGCATCCTCTTGGGTGGTAGGTGGAGCTGGGGATGGGAACATGGGAGTGAGATGGGAAATTTTGCCAAATGCTGATCCTGAGATAACAGTATTGAAAAACCAACCATTTTCCCTGCCATAAAACAAAAACAAAAGCCACCTGTAGAAGTAAATCAAGTCGAATTGCGGTTGTAAGGACTCTGCCAGAATTTGTCAATGGTATTCATCCTTTATGGAAGAACAGAGTTCCTTTCTAGTGAGCACTAGAATGTAAATAGCAGTAATGCACTCAAGACGGGGAGAATTTTAAATGTTAACTTTCTTTTGCTCTAATATGGCTCCTGCTTTTGAATTCTGTTTTTAGCTTGAGCTAATTCTTGTTCCACACCCAAAAGGAAGATCACGTTAGCCAGTGAGAGTGTGCAGGAGAGGGGACTAGAAGGAAGTGTGTCTGCATCCCCTATGGTTGCCTTTGGGACACAGAGCGAGCGAGTCATCATGTTTCTGCTTCCATTCTCTTGGCTTGTGCCAAACTTTCTTAAGTGGCTCTGGAAAACAATGCATCAAGGCATGATTTGACATTGTAAAAGATAAAACCGTATGCCTGTGGACAGTGTTTGTGAGAAACGTTCAGAAGGGAGTGTGCCGACCCAGGGCGGTGATGTCAGCCACAGATGGGCTGGGGGTGGAGAATGAAAGCTACTCTCTAGATGACAACAGCGATGACTTCAGGGCTTCCAATAAATTAGGAAAACAGGAGAATTTACAGACCTAGCCTGTCTTCTCTAGACTATGTGTCTCCCTCAACACAGGATTTTAGTGTGACATAAGAACTTCCAGGCCTGTAGTGCAACTGTCCCAACCTGGCCTTCCACTGAGGCCTATAACCCTTTAAACAAATTCAAATGCATTCCCCATTTTGGAAAAGCTTCCTGTACTTTGTGTGGATGTATATATGCAAGCAATTGTGGGGTGTGTGCCTGTGTGTGTGTGTGCATGGATGAGTGGATATAATGGATATATGTGCACACACATGCATGTGGAGGTCAGCAGACAATTTTCAAGGGTCAGTTTTCTCTTTCTACCACGTGGGTCCCAAGTATCAAACTGAGGTTGTCAGGCTTGGTAGCAAGTTTCTTTTCTAGATGAGCCATCTTGCAAGCCCTCAAATACATTTTCTGAATACCTAATTTTCCATAGAAATCTCCTCATATTTTCAGGTTAACTGAAGGGCAGAAGGCAGATACATTTGGAATCCTAACTTTATTTTCATCGGGCCTATCAGGATGACCTGTGAATATTAAAATGCAGGCGCTTTAGCTAAGCTATTGCTTTTGTCAGAGAAATCACTCAGTCCTTCTCATTTAATTTTGTCCCCTTGCAGCCAGATACAGAGCAGAATCCAAATACACAGAGCTCAATAGTTTTCCAATTTATAATCCTGCATTCCTATTTATTGGCTTTTTAGAAGGACAATTTTGACTTTTAAGCAAACAGGGATGTGTAGCTCATTGAGCTGTTTGGAGGAGAGCTGCAATGTACAGTTGTTCAGGTTGGGCATTAAATAGAGGTACACACAATCTCTGCAGTGTTGCATCTGCCCTTAGGGAATGCTAACTAATGGGGATAGAGGCTGAAACGAGGTTCCCAGCTGCAGAGAATGTCAGAGACAGAGACACAGAGAGACTTAGACCTTAAAACCTTTCCCACAATGAAATTATAATGAAATCATTTTGTTTCTCTTTTCTTCCTTTTGGGCAGGGTCTTTCTGTATATCCCAAGCTGGTCTTAACCTCTTAATCCTCCTGCTAGGATGCCCTAAGATTTGGATCCTAAGTTCCACCAGCTCAGCGCGTAATAAGGTCTTTATACTGTAGTCTTATCCAGTGTGGCCAGTGTCCTAATGACAGGTGAACATTTGAACACAAAGGGAAACACACCATGAAGACACAAGGAATCCCATATGCGGCCTCAGGGACGCCTGGTGGGAAGAGGCAGGAAAGATTCCCTCCTCACAGACACGGGAGGGAGCCTGGACCCCTGGCAATGTCTCCATTTGGACTTCCAGCTCCTGAACTATGAGACAATAAATTTCTGATGCCTCAGTTTCCAGTTCTCGCTACTTTGTTACGACAAGCTATCTCCAGCTTTCCAAGTCTCTCTAATTCCAGGCACCTTATCTCCTCTACTTTCTGTATCTGGCCTTTCTTACCCCCTTTAATTCTCTCCTCTGTTCTAGGCTCCATTGTCTAGTCAGTAAGTTAGAGCCAAGGAAACCCCAGAGAAGGTACACTCATGTTACTCATAGTGACTCAGAATTGCTTGTTTCAGGCTTTGCTCAATTAATGTGTCTACTCTGTTTCCATAGTTTTGACTCTGGGTAGTGATTGGGCAGTGCATGTTCAAAGCTGCACCTTGCAAGTGGCTCCCAAGTGAGAACTGGGTACCCAAATGTAGAGTGCTATTTGGGTCAAAGTAGACAAGATTCTGTAGTCAGAACCAATGATCTTCTATCGGCCATTATATGTGGCAACCGAGCATCTCCATGCTGTTTGTCTTACTATCTACCCAGCAAAAAGACATTTTTGTGATCATTCAGATTGATTTTTATATTAATAATAATTATGTATAAGATCAATTTGACATACAACCTGTCAAGATTACAGATGAAACAAAACACAGCAATGTAGAAAGCAGTACTTTCCAGGAAGTGCTGTGACCAGATTAGCATTGTGCATCTCAGAGGCCCAATTCCCAAGCCAGGACTCAGTTGTACTGCAGGGCCCTGACTTTCTTCAGGGAATAGGGGAGCTTCATTGGTAGGCCACTTTCTCTGAATACTGTGTGTGATGTTCTGACATCTTACGATGCATTTGGTCTTCATAATGAAGCTCATATATGCCTCAAATTCTCAAAGGCTTTACAAATGCATCAACTGTCTCAGGCCAGGCTCATCCTGCACACCCACACTATTGCACACACACACACACACACACACACACACACACACACACACACGCACACACACACCTCCTAGTTGTCATAGAGGAACTCTGCAGACGCCATCAACTGCTTCCCTTATGACAGTATGGTCACCCTACTTTCTCTAGGTAGTTATTAATGGGGAAACATGACAGTTCCCATCTCTATTGATGGTATATGAACTACTATTAAATGCAGTCCTGAGCTGCCTCATACTGTGAGATAAGATCTGTATGACCAAAATGGCAGCTTTGTTACATTTAACTTTATTAACTACATCTACATAGGACATCTTGTAGACCTAGGCTGCCCTGAATCTGCTGTCTTTTGAAGTAGGTGAATTGAGACAAGAGAAAGGTCTTCACTCCGGGTCTCCAAAGCTTGGTAGTTTTGCTGCGGAAATGAGGGCTCTTCCGTTTAGCTAGTTGCATCTGTGTGTTGGGAGGAGGGTTCTTACTGTGGCTGGATTACGGATCTAATGCAGTCCTCCCACACCCATCAGTGGACTCAGCTCACAGGGGAACTTAGAATAAATGTAAGTTCTCAAGCATGCCTAGAGAATCAAAACCTACTGATGTATCAAGACTCCCACAGGACCAATGCACACTCAAGTGTGAAGATCCTGATCCAGATAAAGGAAGGCCTGGAGCAGGTTTGAGAAGGGCGAGCTAATCAATTGTCTCTGAAGATGATGAGAGAAATCCAGAGCACCTGTAAGGCTATAACAAGATAGTGGCAGAAGGGTGAAAGAATGGGGTGACAGAGGTAGCAAGACAGCCTCAGGCCAGAGGTGACAAAGGGCATTGAGAGCAGGGCTTCTTCCTAGGTGGCTTAGTTTCTGTTGTTTTATTTTTCCTGTTTTGCAATTTTTAAAAACCTATGTACCTCAGACTAAACCATTACTTTACAAAATTCTATGGCTTACGATAGGCATGTGTGGCGGTGACTTAGTTTCAGGAGGAGAGGGATGGGTTTTAGATACATACCAAGGTGAAGCAAAGATGACCATGAACCAAAAACAAAGTAAAACTTAGTCATGATGGCCAGAACTCAAGAATACTCAGCACTAGACAGGGTCTCTAGGCCTTGGTAGTACTGCCCATTCAGGTTGGCTATCCCTTGGTGGGACTGTGCTATTAACTGTAGGAGGGTTGTACACTCTGAATCACTAACCATTGAATTCTGAAGAAGCTCTAGCCCAAGCTGTTGTCACCAAATATATCTACTATGACTGTCAAATAGAGGGGGCCAGCCCCTTTGAAAGGCATGGTTTAGAGTTCCCAGGATCTTCTTGAGAACATGCAATGGGTGGAGTAATTGGGGTGTGGTAAGTCTTTTTTGTTTGTTTGCTTTCGACTGAGTGATAAATGACCAGTTGATCTTAGCTGGCATCTGATGGCTTGTACAGTGGGAGATGGTTTCTCTTATAGAATATCATACAACTTGATGGGAATATTTAGAAGGTACATGACCGAGACAGCACTCTTGCCTTTTTATTTCTGCTGTAAAGTCTTTGGAAGGTCCTGATCTGCCATGTTCATGGAGGTGTGGTGTCTTCTATTTGTCAGAAACTGTGAAGGGTCTAAGGCTTTTGTGCTGAAACATGTAAGCTAACAAGCCAGCCTGCTCCAGCTCCACAGAAATCCACTGATGACATGCAGCATCAGGACCTGGGTTGCCTATTGGTACAGTCATGGTAGTAGCCATAGGAATAGCATTTTTCTGGAGATAATGTTCCAACCCTAGTTCCCACCAGATGTCACCATGAGGATGAGATGACGAATTCATATACAGCAGCTGTCAAGAAGCAAAAAAGCTCACTAAGTAGAAACTTCATTAAATTGTATGGACACGCCCTCTGCTCTAGGGAAAGAACTTCCTCTGCCATACATGGCTGTTCATCATGCAGACAGACAGCACTGTGAAATGTGAAAACATTCAGTGTCAGTGCCTCTGTCCACAGGATGTGTAGGACAGTGAGGCAGTTGGCCCAGCACTAGTCCAAGCTTTAGGGACCGGAGTCATGTAACACCCATGTGTAACCCGGTACCCAGGAGATTCTCAGTAATCATCTTTTGGATACGTTATCAAAATGCATTACAAAGTGCCCCAAGAAAGTTTTAAAGAGTCATGCTTTGCCCAAGTGGACACAAATAGACAGTTTTATTAGCTTCTAATTGTTATTATAACAAATTGCCACCCCATGAATTGTTTCAAGCAACACAAACTTACCTGAGTCCTGTAGGTCAGAAGTTTGTAATGTATTGGTTCTGCATTTCTGGTAGATTCTGGAGAGAACTACCATCTGTACCTCCTGTACCATCTGTTGCCTCCTGTACCATCTAAAGAACACCATCCTCTTTGGCTTGGGACCCATTGGTCCATCCTTAAAACCATCAGCATAGCATCTTTGAGCATCTCTGACTCTGACATTCCTACCTCTTTTCATCTATAAGGACTCTTGCATTCATATTGAGAACAAGGTATTCTCCTCCATTCAACATTCTGATTTCAATTATAGCTGCAAAGTCCATTTTATTATATAAGGTAACACTGACAGTGTTTGGGGGATTGAGATGTGGAGAGCCTGTGTGGCCATGACCTGTGCCTTCCACAGCCACCTTCCATAGACAGGCAGGCTTTATCTTCCAGTGAGATTCTCCTAGTTCTAAAGCACAATCATTCTGAGTTTGGCATAAGAAATGAACTTTTCCCTTCACACTCTTTCTTCCTCCTGTAATTTACATTTGGAGAGCCTGTAAAGTATATTTTTTACAAGTCCCCCATTTAGCATTCAAAGTATGCTGAGACCAGGTGCTCTCTGAGAAATACTAGGAGACACATGTAGGCGGCAAACTATGTTTACTCATGATTTCTCACATTATGTAGAGGAGATTATGTATATTTTCGAGTCTTCTATAAATTTCTGCCAAGTCATGAGAGCTTCCTTGAAGTCTTGGTGAGGGTAATTGCACATGACTATGATCAGCTCTTTTCTGTCAGAGAAAAAAAAAAGAAAGAAAAAAAGAAAATAGTGAGCTGAAAGCTCTAGTGAGGGCCTAACCCAAACACCTCAGCTAACTCTCAACACAAGCATGTTAGGTGTGAGTAGTGTGGCCAGTGTGAAGATGACATTATGTTGCCCAGTACTTTGCAAGTGGGCAAGGCACAAATCCCACCCAAGCTTCCTAACTGTGTAACACTGATGCTTAACACAGGCTAAATTTCTTTCTTGGCTCTCTTTTATTTTTGTGAAAAAGGGCATGCATACAGAAATACACAACATATAATGCAAACATATATAGCTGTTACCCAGAAGAAAGATCGGCAAATGTGACCCATAGGCTGAAAGCAGCCTGACACCCTTTCCCCTTCTAATCAGGTTTTTATTGGAATACAACTGCCAGTTGCTTCACATGTTATCTATATCTGCTTTCAGCAACAGTGGCAGTGTCGGGTAATTGTGATAGAAAGCAGATGGCCCTAAAAGGCTAAAATAGCTTCTATCTGTCCTTTCATAGAACCAGTTTGTTTACTGATGGGTAACAGTATATGTCAACTTGGCTATGCCACGTGGTGCCCAGATTAAACAGATTGTCCTTCTGTGTGTGTGTGTGTGTGTGTGTGTGTGTGTGTGTGTGTGTGTGTGTGTGTGTGTATGTGTGTAAGCCATTGAGGCCTAATGGAATGAAGAAGCAGAGCCAAAAGGAATTTGCATCCCTAGAGCTCAGGCTGTCTAATTAGGACTGAATCCACATCTTCAGCTTCCCTTTGCCTCAAGCTCCCAAAGGTCAGACCATGGGGTTGCCCTGCCACCACAGTCTAAAGTCAGGCCCTCCCCGTGCCCCTCTGCTCCTCAGGTGTATGCATGCCATGGGTTCTGTCTCTCTGGAGAGCCCTGACTCTCACTGCTGTCAATGAACACCCTGAAGGGCCTTCAGTCTGTCACCCTCTCTCAACCTGCTCTCTGCCCCATCGGTGACCACTCCTCTACCTTTTGTTGTTTCTAAACAAAATGGTTTTTCAAAATAGTCTTAGAACTGAAATATTGACAGGCAATAGAGTCGTCCAGTTTTGTGTTTTTTTTGTTTGGTTGGTTTTTATTATTATTATTATTATTATTATTATTTTGCCTTTACATGGAACTATCTTGATAATGGTTGAATTGTTTGTGAACCTGGTTATATGCACATGTGTGCCACATACATGAAGACCGATGAGTCTATGTGTAGAAGCCTACAGAATCACAGGACCTGTGTTACTTACTGCTTTGGTTTGTGGATCATCCTAGGTCACCTCCTAAATAGTTCAGAGCAGTTGGCACATCACAGACAGGCACTTTTGAGTGTGCAGAGATTTTGTTTGCCTGTTTGTTGAGGGTATCTAGAGGCAAAGTCATCTCAGGGTGGTGTAATGGCATCTCCATGACATAGATCTTGGGGACTTGTTGTGCTTGGCCCGCCAGACTCTCTGAAATGCTTGTTCACATTTTCTGCCCCTTTCCCTGTCAGGTCCTATACATCATTCCTCACTGACTTTCACTTGTTTGGTGCTTCCACATGACTCCTTCAGCTCACGTGACCCACCAGCTACTGCCTCACTCCCCTGGTCAGAGCTTCTGTTGTTCTCAGGGAAAATAATTTCTTGATTTTTAATGTCACTTTTACTATGCTTTGTTACATGGTGTGTTCTTGTGCCATTAGCTCTTCCCTGGAGACACTTCCCTGGGCCATTCTTCCATTCTTTCCCCCACAGAATTCCTTCATTTTAAGGCCATACAACTTTTTCTCTCATGGATTACTGACACACAGAGAATTTGTTTCTGTATAGTTATCATATAAAATACTAATCTTCATTTTAACAGATTTCTAGCCAGATAATTTACCATACTCAGCTACATAGTGAGTCCATGACATCCTTGGCTATACTAGGCTCTACCTCAAAAAAAAAAAAAAAAAAAAAAAAAGTGGTAAAGAAAGGCCATTTCCATGTACAAGCCTTTTGTACATGGAATGACGTTGTGCACACAGACAAGGTTTCCTAGTTACCTAATTCATCTCACTGGCATATTTATATAGCTGTATATTAGACTCATATTTTCTAGAGAGTAAATTGTGACAATTCTCAGAACAATTTTTCCCACCAGGGTGTATGTTGCTGTTACATAGTCTATATTTTAGAATTAACTGATTGCTAGAAGTTATTACATATATACCAGTTTTGGGAAGATTGGTAATTTATAATGCTTAGACTTTCAGTCTACAATCATAACTTATGGATGCATTTATGTGTCTATAACACATATCTTCAGTAAAGTTTAGTGTCTCACATATATTTGGTTAGATTTATGCCTAAGGGGTTCATATTTTCAAAATTTCCTCTGTTGAGTTCTGACATTTAGGCCCCAGTTGTACCCAGAAACTTGCTGGACTCCCCCACACAGATTTGAAAATCTTTCTGGGTGTTTTTATTTTACAAATAAATGTATTACCTGCTGACTATGGAAACTGTTTTCATCTGTTACCCTTTCTCCTGGCTTCTGGCACTGATTAGACCCTGGCTCCATGTTGACGAGGCAGTAAAGGTAAGTGGAAGGGCAGATTCGAACCTCTCTGATTTTAATCGGGAAGCACAAGATGTTTCACCACAAAGCCCGTATCTGCTGTTTCTCTTTTCTCTTTGGGGAATCATGTGTTTCTCTTTGTAAATCTGTTTTTTTGTTTTGTTTTGTTGGTTTTTCAAGACAGGGTTTCCCTGTGTCCTGGATGTCCTAGAACTTGCTTTGTAGACAATGCTATCCTTGAACTCATAGAACTCGGCCTGCCTCTGCCTCCAGAGTGCTGGGATTAAAGGTCTGCGCCACCATCACCCAGCTTGTGTCCCTGGTTTTCTATAAATAAATTACATCTGCCATATGCCTTTTCTTTATATAGTAACATGTTATTTGATTATTATATACCTGGGGAAAATCACAACAAATATCAAGTACACTTAAAGAAAGAAAAAATGTTAGGTGTATTGATATGGCCAGTTACATGAATTGGAATTCCAAACCAATCTTTGAACTACCTCTCATTCTCAGAGTAAAAGCCGTTGGTCCAGATGTGTTGCCTTCTTATATATTAGTAGACTGTTTGCTAACATTTTCTCTGGGATGTCCGTGCCTGTGAGGTAGATTGGCCTATAGTTTTCTTATTATCCTTATAAGTACATAGTTGTGCTTACTAAGTGTGAGTGGCATCTGCTAAAGATGCCGTGTTTATGCTGCACCGTCTCTACCTCCTCTCCATGTAAGGCAGGGAGTGTGCCTTAGTTCCCCTGGAAGTTCTTTTAGCCAATAGGAGTATGAATACAAAGCACTTCACATGTATTCTGGATAAGACAGGAATGGCAGCACCTTGTCCGTATTTTCCTGTGTAGGCTACTGTGTTTAGGCAGAGAAACTACGCGGTGGAGAGAGCATGCATGCGTCACCACACTTGAATATGGGGCTATTCATTCCTTTGTTGTTCTCTTCTAGAGAAGAATCTATGGAAAGCTGAAGTCGTCTTCCTTAGAGCTGAAGGAGAACTCACCCGCGTTTTCTGCAGGTTTATGACTTCTGAACACATTGTGTTAATGATTTTCAGGCTCTGTGGGCCTTTTCTCTTTGAATCAATTTCTTCTCATCCCATCCACATGAAGTTAGCAACTTATCCACCAATCACATTTTGAAATGTTCATGACACTTGCCAAATGTCCGTCATTTCCTTTATGACAGTCATCATGTGTCTGTTGCTTCTCAGCAGCTTTGCCTGAAATTTCTCAGCTTGATTAACTCTTCAACAAGCCAGCTTTCCTGGATCAGTGTGTTCCCTTTATTGGGTGTGTCCTTTCTACAACTACTTGCTGGTTTTGTTTTTATTTCCTTTTCCTTTCTTTGAGTTTATTCAGCTTTTATTGTGATGTCCCAGGCAAATGCTTACCTCATTTTTCAGATGTTGTTTCAAAAACAGTTATCAACAGTTATAAATCTCCAAATACTATGATGTCGTCCTTTGTATGGATACAAAGGAGTAATTTTCATTTTTCAGATCAATTTTTCTATTTTCTACTGTGATTTGTTCTCCGACTGATAGCTTATGTTACGGTAGCTTTCTTAATTTCTAAATCAATAAGGGTTTTCTAATTATGTTTTTCTATTGGTTTTTAGATTACTTGCAGTATGCCAGAGAACATAGTATCTATCATTTCTACCCTTTGAAATGTATTGAAGCTTGCTTTGTTGTTCAGGATTTTTTTTTTAAATGCCCTTGTATACTTAAAAAGAAAATAGATTTTTTTACTTATTGATTATAATATAGCCATATAAGTTCAGTCGAACAAATTATTGGTTAATCATTTTGTTTAAATATTCCACAACATAGCTGTGCTGGGTCATTTTATGTCAACTTGGCAAAGGCTAGAGTCACCTGAGAGGAGAGAAGCCCAATAGAGAAAATGCTTCCATTAGACTAGGGTGTAGGCAAGCCTGTAGAGCATTTCCTTAATTACTGATTGATGGGGGAGGGCCCAGCCCATTGTGGGTGGTGCCATCCCTGGACTTGTGGTCCTGGGTTCCCTAAGAAAACAGGTTGAGTAAACCATGATGAGCACGCTGGTAAGCAGCACTCCCCTGTGGCCTATGCATTAGTTCATGCCTTCAGGTTACTGCCTTGCTTGTGTTCCTGCTCTGACTCCCTTCAGTGATGAGCAGTGATGTGGAAGTGTAAGCCATAGACCCTTTCCTCCCAACTTGCTTTTGGCCATGGTGTTTCATCTTAGCGATAGTAATCCTACATCGAGCAATGGTTTTTTGGGTCTGTTTCTTGTAACAATTTTTAAGAGAAGTGTATTAATTCCTCTGATTATTCATTTTACATTTCTTTATAATTATGTCAGCTTTGATTTATATAGTTTATAGATGAGTTATTGGGTAAAGACATTTAAGGCTGTAAAATCACTGTGGTCTCTGAGGCTTTATGTTGATTACTCTGCATGGATCACTACACAACATATATACATTAGAATATCATGTGTGTAGTGAGTATGTTTTCTGCCAGCCCGCCTGGTCTCACCGCCGCACCAGCCCCAAATAATAATACACAGAGACGCTGTATTTGATATAAGGCTGTTGGCCAAGTACTAGTTTCTTACCGTCTAGATCTGCCTTAATGAATAACCCATTTCTACTATTCTAAGTATTTCCACATGGTCATCTTACTGGGGAGTGATGGGCTGTCATGCTGCTCTTTTCGGGCTCTCCATGCTGACACCTCCTTAACTCCTTCCTCTTTTCCTCCTCCTTGTCTCCTAGCCCTGCCTATCTTGCTTTCCTATTGGCCAACAGTGCTTTATTCATTAACCAGTATGAGAAATATATTTACAGACTAACATCTCCCATCACATGTGCCACTCTGTTCAAAAATATATGCCATTAATATGTACCCTTGAATATAAAAAGATGATATAAAGTAGCTTTCTGATAATGTGAGCCAATTATCCCTGTGAGGGACTATATCCACGGAGATACGTTTTGTCTTAAAATTTGTTTAATATTGAAGTAATTATAGTACTTATAAATCTTACATGTTTGATATTTTAGGTATGTATCTCATAAATGTCATATAATTAAATCACATTGTTACTTTTATTTTTATTTTCCATCCATTCTCCAGTCTTTACTCACTAACTAGATGGATTTTTTCATTTACATTAGCATAATTATAATGCTTGTTTTGTAATATTGCTCCCATCTGTCTCTCCCTTCCACCCTCCCTCCCTCCCTTTTTCTCCTTCTCTCTCCTTCCCTCCTTCCTTCCTGCATGTCATTGATTTTCAAGCTCATACCTTTCTTCTTTGGTTGATTTTTTTTCTCGTTCTGCATACATTTCCATTTGTAAGCTGTATGCTTTGTTTCTCCACTTTTCTGGTTACTGTCACTGTCACACGATAAATAACTTTATAGTCAGAGGCTATTCTGTCCTGTTATTTGGCTCTCAGAACAGCAGAAGAACTTAGAGCCCTGAAATTCCTCCTCCAGGTTTCTATGTCTACATCTTACTTCCCCTTTGTTTCTTTTAGGGCTCACTCAGTACTATTGTTTTATTTTTATTGTTTTCATACATTTAACCCTGTCCTGACAATTCCTTTGTTCTCCATATATTTACTCCCCACCTTGTATTTTGAACTCGCAAACTTGAATTATTTTCCTTCTGCCAGAAGTTTCTTAATTTCCATCAGCAGAGTCTTTGATTAGTGAGCATCAGCTGTGCAAAACTGTCCACATTGCCTTCCTTCATCATTTGGAGGTTTGTGCATGCTGTCAAGTGTTACTGGTTGGAGGTGTTTGCCTTCAGTTGGTGGCGATGGTACCCATAACCCTTCGGCTCTGCTGCTCCCTCGGGGAATATCTTGTCCACACAGCAGCTGCTCCTTACAAGGTGGTTTGCCTTTTCCTGCTGAAGTTGATGTAAGAGCTTCTCTTTGTCTTTTGCAGTTTCTCAGTGAGTTTTTCTCAACATGTAAACACAGATCATTTTACTAATGTTCTCTGATTTGGGGGCTTTTAGAACTGTGGGCTGGTATTATTCCCCACTGGAGGACTAAATACAAAGTCTAAGTATGACATCTAACCCTTTATCTTCCTCTTCTCTTTCTAGAGCTCTGAGGAAGTCTGTTGCATTTTCTTTTTTTCAACCTTCGTATTTCTGAGCATTCTTGTCCATAGTTCCCATTCCTTCTCTTGTCCATGCTACTTTCTAGATCACCGTTACAATCCCATTTCTTTCTCCATCATTTCCTTCTAATCAGCTCTATAGTAACTTCTTTTCTTACCTTGGCAGCAGCCAGGTAAGGGAAGAAGTAATGAATCCTATTTTAGGCTGGTGGATTCTGAGGGTGGGTGATATCTAGAGATGCTCTATCTGCAATGGTGGGAATGTGAGGTGGCCATGGCTCTTCACACCATGGTGGAAGACAGAAACCGGGACATCCAAACCTACAATCCCATCCCTGTGGTCCTGCAACTGCCAGCAAAACCCTATGTGTAAAATATTCAACAGCCCCTGTGACCACCCTCCAGGGACCAGGGGTTAAAACCTTGATATCTGATCATTCACCTTAACCATAGCAAGCTCCAAACCTACCCACTCAGCTTTTAATTTTCTTTACTATAGTTCATGAATAGAAGGTCTAATTGCTGTTTATGTTTTACATACATGGTGGGGTAAAATTCTGAAGTGTCTCTTATTTATACATTACAAACAGAACATTGCAATCAACACCTAATTTCATAGGGTTTCATTCATTTGTTCTCTTTCCTCCTTGTTACTCATGGAGTCTTACTTTAGAGGCTTGGTTACTTTTTACTGCATATTTTTTTGGTATTTTGAGACAGGGTTCCTCTGCGTAGCCCTGGCTGCCCTGGAACTATCTCTGTAGACCAGGCAGGCCTTGAACTCAGAGATCTGTCTGTCTTTGCCTCCTGAGTGCTGCAATTGTAGGAGTGTGCAACCACTGCCCAGCCAGAGTGCTATCTTCCACACCTGAGTAAAAAGCTAAGAGTAGCAGCACATACTTCTAATCCCAGCACTAGGCAGGCAGAGGCAGGAGCATTGCTGGGACTTACTGGCTCATCAGCACAGCTGAATCTGTGAGCCCTATGTTCAGTGAGAGACTCTCTCAAAACAAACAAACAAATAGGTATCAATTAGGGAGGATGCCTGACATTGATCTCTCACCTCTACAAGCACATGAACATAGATGCATGTATTAATACATGCATTGTATAAATAGATGCATTGTATTAATACACACGGGAACACACAGGGACATACATACAACAAATATACTTTCTTTTCTAAGACAGACATGACTCGGAGGTTTAATTATATTGGCTGCTTAGGAAAGCCTACCTCTGTTCTTTCTTAATACTGGGGTTACAAACATGTGTAGCAACGTTCATGTTTTTACATGAGTACTGGAGACTGTTCCTGATGGCAGAGTGAGTGTTCTTACACATCAAGCCATCTCCCAGCCTCTAAACTGTTCTTACCAAAAGTTTTGATACAAATAACTTAATTTCATGTTTCTAGATTTGTGTGTGTGTCTGTGTGTGATTTGTGTATGTGTGGTTTATGTGTGTTTATGTGTGTGTGTGATTTGTGTATACATGGTTTCTTTGTGTGTGTTGAGTGTGTGTGTGTGTGTGTGTGTGTGTGTGTGTGTGTGTGTGTGTGTGTGAGGGGTGGTCTCTGTGTGTGGGTATGTGTGAGTGTAAGTGTTCCATGTTTGATTGAATTGTTGATATGTTGCATCCTGAACTAGCTAAAGGGACATGATTTTTGGCCCCCTGATCAGGCTTGAAATCCTAAGGGCTACTTCTGCCTCCCAGATGCTATGTGCCACTGCTCTGTCCCTTTGTTGTAGTGGCACCCGCAGGGTATGCAAAGACCTCAAGTGGGAGCCCTGCAGATGACTCTTCAGTCCCTGGAGGAGACTGGTGAGATTGCACTCAGCCTGAGCCTCACCTCTGTCAATGTGACAGCTCTCATCCTTATGAAACTTAGAAGCGTAGGGGAGCACTTCAGCCGTGACTTCTAATTTAACTCACAGCATCCTAGCAAGCTGGGCAAGTCAGGGACAGTAACTGCTGTTTTCAGAAGCCAGAGCTGAGACCTGAGGGCTACAGCTTTATCCCATTATTTAGAGCCCTTCAGCCTCAGTGCTCAGTTTCTACAGAACACAAATGTAAATGTATTCTCAAAATGAAGACTCTGAAAGGTAAGCTGCTCGGTCAACATCCCAATTTTGCTGACTGGGCTGAGAATGATACTGTACTTTGTAGGGATTCCCAGTTTCTCTTCCCATTGTGAGGACTGGAATCTTAAGAACTGCGGCTTGTACTCTTTACCCTGGATCCCTTTCTTCCTCCCTTTCTGACCTTGTTACACTCACCCCTCACTATCTTGTTTTTCTTCCTTCCTCTCTTCATCTTATGTTTCCTCTGTCAACACCTACCCACTTGAGTTTTACTGAAACTAAGCCGAGGAATTTTAGAAGGGCAAGTGAGAAATCTAAACTCCTCTCACTGGAGTTGTGTTTCCAGGCTCAGATGTTGGAGCAAACAATAGAAACCTTTGTAACCTCAGTGCACCCCCAGCATGCTCTGGCTTCAGGATGCTTATCAGTAAATGACATTGTGTTGACAGTGCAAGCTGTCACTCACTCTGAGAATCTCCAGTCCCAAGGAAAGAACCTCTGCCTGTACCATGTCACCCAGGACATGATTTAGGCTTGCTCTCTGTCCCTTGGATCTGCTGTTCACCTCCCCTCTCTACCTCAGTGAGGTGTGCATCCCTCTAGAACTCCCCTCAACAGGAGATAACCCTCTAGTCGCTTCTATGATTCAATGGCGACTCATAAAGTAACAGTCAGAAATGGCTTTCCTTTCCAGCGAGAGTTCTGCTGTCGGGCTGTCTATGTCCAGACATGTAACTTAATGCAATAATATAGTTCTTGAGCAAATGTGCAAAGACAAGTGTGTCCCTAGGATGGACAAAATATTCAGGGTAGGGTGATGATCACAGTGATTCTTAGTGCCAGTCGATACCCTTTACTCAGCGTTATAGATACCTTCATGGTGTGTTCCATACAAAAGGCTCTGCCATTTCATGGAATGGCTTCTTAGATCCTTCACACCTACCATTGCCCAGGTCAATGAAAAGCTAGGTGCTATTTGTCAGGAGCTCTGTTTTAGGTGAATATGAAATATTCATACGAGGCTCCTTGTCCCCATGAGAACTGTGGTAAACGAGTGCCTTCTGCAGTCATATCTCCAGATAAACCCACCAGGGGCCTCATTAGATCATGCTGGCTCCCCACCGCCATTGCCCAGGCCAATAATCATGCTCAGTTTTAGAGGAATATGAAGTATTCCCAGAACACTCCTTGTCTCCTGTGAGAATTGTGGTAGACAAGCATCTATAGGAGTTACATCTCCAGTTAAGCCCACCAGGGGCCTTATTAGATAATGCTGGCTCCCACCAATATCTAGTCTCCCCTTCTTTTGAAATGGGAATTCATTTTACTTAGGATGGCAATACATTCTCTTTAAAAGTCCTATGTCCCAATCTCTCCAGTGGGTGGGTGTGGTCTTACTAAGTTCCAGCCAATTGGCTGAAAGTGAATGCAATTGGATGGAGCAAGGCCCAAGCCTTAAAGGAGAAACAGCAGGGTGGGCTTACTTCTCCTCCTCTATTCTTCTGCTTGCTTCTCAGAGTGAGCCCTAACTGATGAGATCCTACAAGTGTTTACCTTACAATAAATGAGCATAGGATTTAAGGTTAGTCACTCTGTAAGGAAGGCAGCACATAAAAAAAAAATCCAACCCCCAGTGATAGGGCCTTGCCAGGCTAGCTTTGGGCTTCTTTCCAGGAAGCAACTTTTATAACCTAGGAGAGGGGGGAAAAAGTCCTGTAGGTGCTCTCTCTTGCTGTTCTTGGTTCTCTGCTAATGAGCCACTCTCCCTAGACTTAAAGATTTGTGATTCTGAGCTAAAAGAAGCCAGAATCTTCCCAGCACTCCACCCCAGACTCCACAGGCTTCTCTTCTGTCCTGAACAATCTACTTAAGCTCCTTGTGCCTGCCAGATTTCCTCACTTAGGATAGTCTCCAGGACATCCTTAAGCAAATGTTATTTTGTTGTTGTTGTTATTTTTATTGTTATCAGCATACATGAAAGCATAAAGCTGTCCTGACACGGAGGTGGACTTAACTTCAGCTTTGCTGCATCTGCTGCTTCCTTCCAAAGTGTGTGCATCTGTCTCTGATTGCCTCACAGCTGAGATGGTGCCTCTGACCTACCTGCAGCTTCTGCTGCTTTTGTAGGGATGCGGGAGAAGTGGACACACACACATTTTTCCCCTGATTTCTGAACAAAGGGAATACATATATTCCACTAAATAGACATGCATACATACATGATGTATAATTTATCTAGTGCTTTGTTTTCAAGGTCTTAGCAGCAACACTGGGGGTGCCTGTCTTCACTCCAGATTAAAGCCCCCCAAAGTTTACAGCATATAGATATAGCCTCCGATCTTCGCTCTGCAGGAAAGAAAGAAGAGCCCTCCCCATGACATGGGGCTGGATGGAGCAGGTGTTACCAAGCCCTATAGATACATGTCACCACTTTGCAAACAAAACAGAGGAGGCCGGCTTTAACCCAAGTGTAGCAAAACCTCCAACGGAAATGAGTCCAGATGCCTTTATTGGCCTCCCTTGGACATGAAAATAAGACTGCCGAAATTGAAAATGACATGGGAAGAATGAGGTACCATTTGAAGAAGACACAAAACACCATGGAGGCCTGAATGCTCTCTGCCCCGCCGCCCCCATTGTGCAGCATCTGCTGTTGACCCGTTGTCATTTGCATCCTTTTGTGCTGGGCCACCTCAGAGATTTCTGAGACAGGACAGAAGTCCAGACCTGCTCTGAATAGGCCATTAGCTGAGTGTTTGTGTGTCTAGCTAGAGTGACTGCATGGGGCTTGCTGGCAGGAGGACAGTCACATGCTTGCATTGGCAATATAATGGATAGCTGGGGCAGGGGGTTGGGGCTGCCTTGAAGATCCCCAGGCAGGTGCAGGGGTAGAGGAGTCTGGCTTCTGTTCCTTTCCAGAAAAGACTTCTGATTTTCCTAAATATGCCTCTCTGGGCAAGGGCAGGAGAGGATGCAAATGAGTCAAAGGAGAAACAATTCACCCATGCATACGCAACCGTGGTGTGAATTTACCACTCTGAGCATCCTAAAGATCAAGGGCACATCAGCAGCCAGGAGGGCTGTACTGGCATGGTTCAGAGGGCAGGCTCCTTATGGACAGGCAGCCAGGATGTGTGTGCATCACTCACTACTCAGTTTTGCAAGTCCAAATGGTCTAGCTGCTCAGCTGGGGTCGGGGAGATAGAAAAATAAAATCTCCTCTGGAGTTTACAAACCCATGGAATCCCTCTGCTCTCAGGAGCCTGAGCATCCTGAAGAAGCTGCCCCAGGGCTCTGTTGGGTATTGAAGGTCACTGGCAGTGCAAGGCTTAACAAAAGGAGGGAGAAAAATATCCTCACAGCTACATTTTCCTGCCAGACTCGTATGCTTCTCTCAGCCTTATGCTCACTGTCTTCCTGATGCTTTAGGTAATTATCAAATCGCTCTCCCATCGGAACAGATGTTGTCTGAATGGTTTTGCAGGGCTAGTGGAGAGAGAGACTGATTAGGCAGCTCTCCATGAATAGGTACAGGGAACTTTTTCCTTCTCTGTGGTCACCGAAGCACAGTAGCTGTGACTCATTCATAGCGGAGTAAGGCAGACAGTTGCAACAGCTTTCAATGGGCAACTGCTGAGGGGGTGGGGGATGGGGAGGGCTACAAGCACAGCTTTGAACAAAGTACATTGACTTAAAGACAGTGTAGGTAAAACAAAGGGGGGCATGCCCCCCAAAGCATATTATAAGAAAAAAAAAGCATATTATAAGAAGAAATTTATCTTCTTAATGAAACAAGCACCCACCTTTATCCTGGACTGGGTGCTTCAACAGTGGGTGTAACTGAAGCTTTTCAAAACTTGAAAGCGTACCATGCCTTTGGTTTCTAAACCATTCTCTCTGCTGCTCTAGGAGTAACATTTAGGCTGAGCATCCTAGGCATGGCGCTATTGTAAACTGTTTATTCTACTCCCAGCCACATCAGTGACAATAGCACAGTCCATTCCAGAGCAGAATATTCAAATGCCATGGGTAATATGGTTTCTCTTACCCTCGACTTCTGAGCCCATCTGAGCCCGGAAATCCAGCTGCTTCCAGGGAAGGGATTAAGGCCTTGTCTTGGGATCTCATTAGGTGCTGCTCTAGTGGGTGACCGGGGCTTCTGCTGTATGTCATAGCATTTCCTCGTGGCTATCTTTCTACCAGGCAGAGCAATACCTGTGTTCTTCCTGCAATCCCAGGGTGTTAGGAGGATTAATGAGCTAATCCCATCATAAAACATTTTGACATCAAAAGTAGACTCTGCCCTGTGAAGGGGGCAAGCTGTACTTGGCCCTCAGTGAAACCATTACCCTGACACAAAACTCACTGTCCCCTCCCCTGTGGATGTGTAACCTTGGCAACCTTCACTCTGCATCCATCACACGGTATTGTCACTGTGTCGTCTGTGTGCCAGGAGACCCCGGAGGTCAGTGTCTAGTTCCTTTTTCTCTTCTGAGAGCTGATTGAGCTCTGGGTGCGGTACAAGCTCAGCAAATGTTTGTTGATGAAATAAAAAATTATTATTATTGTCATTATTATTATAATCATCATCATCATTATAAGAAAATATGCTTGCTCTATAATGTTTGGGACCAGAAATGTTTCAGATTTTGGAATTTTTCACATTTTGAAATAATTGCATAGACTTTACCAACCAGTCGAATGTCTCTAGTCTGAAAAGGTCCAAATTCAATCCGAGGCTGCTTGAATAATATCATGTTGGCTCTTAAAAGGTCTCAGCTCTTAGAGCACTTTGGGTGTCCTGACAAGGGATGCTTGATCTGGATCATAAAGTTTGGCCTCAACTCAGCACAGCTTACTTTTAGAATATCTGCCTCTGTTTAGTTTGACCAGAGAAGCACAGGAGGGTTGGGTATGGACCAAGAAAAATGGCCAGCTTCCCTTCCCCTAGTAACCAGCATCCCTCTGTCTGGCAGAAAAATAGTATTGATGAGACATTCCTCCTACAGTCATACTGTCTTTTGACCACTCATAGAATTAACACGTACAGCTTCCAGAATGTCCACGACTATTTGCTTTGGCCATACCTGAAGTGACACGTTTATAGAATACTGGAATGAGACAAAATGATGTAGTGTAGTTGCCATCCCCATGTCATCTTGCACAGTGTTTGACTGGTGACCTATCAGTCTAAACTGGACTGAGATTCTTGCTGGTTAGTTCATGTCTCTTCAAGGGATCGGTTCTCAACCTGTGGGTCACGACTCCATTGGGGTTGAATGACCCTTATACAGGGATCACATATTATATGCCCTGTATATCAGATACTTACAATTCACAACAGTAGTGAGATTACAGTTATGAAGTAGCAATGGTAATAATTTTATGGTTTGGGTCACCACAACATGAAGAACAGTATGAAAGCACTACAGCATTAGGAATGTTGAGAACCACTGCTTTAAGGGATTTAACGTTAAATGTTGTACTCAGGAGAAAGGATGCTACACTTCATCCCTGCTTACTGTCTCCACAGTATGATCTGTTGTATGATCTGTTGCATGATCTGTTGTACACTAATGCAGCCTACTGGGCCCTGTGGGTAGCTCAATTTACCATCCTAATCTGGATCAACTACCCTTTAAATGTCTTATCTGGCTAATGCCATGATAGGAAGTCTTCTGAACAGTTTCCATAGGTCTTACCTCCTGCTATCCACCTCTGCCCTTCTATGGGGGTTACATATAACTTCTTTCCAATATATAGAATACAGCAAAAAGGTCAGGACAGCAATTCCAAAAACAAACCATGAAAGACTATGGCTCTCTTGTTGGGTCTCTGGTGGTCTTGGCTTGCCCACAGTGAAGAACTTTGTTCCCTCAGGCTAATATTTAGCAAGAAAACCAGGTCTTCAATGCAGCAGCCCACAAGAAAGTAACTCTTGCCCACCCCCATTGCAAGCATATAAAAGACGACTCTTCTGCAAGAAGTCTTGAGCTGACTAAGCCAGTGCCTCAGTTACCCCCTTATGGGGAACCATAAGCTGGCATCTTCATGCTGTGTGATTGAACCATAAAGGAGAAAGCCTTGCCTAGACTCTAGCTCCCAAACCTGAGATAATAGCACTGTGATTTAAGCTGCTGAGCTTGTGGTCATCTTGCTAATTTGCTCCCTGGATGTAACTGATATGGTAGTGTCTCACATAGTGATTTTTCACTCAGTCAATGATTATGCATTCCCCAGGAGTCCAGGAAGACTCTGATGAATCAATAACATAGCTCCAATTGACACCACTGCCTAGTGATGTCACTGCATAGCACACATTTGGGATGAGGCTGGTGTAAACAGCCCTGCAGTACCAGTTAAACAAAAATATAGCATTGGGCCGGCAAGATGCCTCAGTAGGCAAAGGTGCTTGCTGTCAAGCTCTATGACGTGAGTTCAATCTCCAGTAACAATATGGTGACAGGAGAGAGCAGACTCACACAAGTTGTCCTCTGACCTCTACAAGTACAAGTACTCATGGCAGGAGAGCCATCCCACAGAACACATTCACAACGTAACAAAAACCAGCATAGCCTACACAACTACGTATAGCATTTATGAAGCAATCGTGACAATGAGGATTTTATATATTACAGCACTGCTCATTATATTTTGCTGCATTTTCCCTTTGCTTATAAACATGTGTGCTGTAAAACTAAATGGTGTAGTGCTACAGCGGCCTCAGTTTGTATGTATGCATCTCTTGACTGCATTGTGAGGCTGAGTGGCTGTCTTGCCCTATCTGGATTTGTGTAAGCACCTTCTCTGAAGTTCAAACAGAGATGAAATGGCCCTGTGATGAGGTTCTCCAAACGCGTTCCCATATCAACAACTCGTGTTCATGTAATGACAGAATTAGAAGTAGATTATGGACTTTTTGCCTTCTGTTCCTGGCTCAGCACACTGCTCTTAATGGTGGCTTTGAGCCCCATGCGATGCCCGTCAAAAGTCCATGCTATTGTACTCAGAGTGGAAAGGGCCCTCATCTGTTATCTGAACAAAACACTGCACAGGCATTAAGATGGATCCTGTTTGTCAAAGCTCAGAACAGGGCAGTTTTAACATGAACACACCCACTCCGTTGTTAGGTATAATACTCTTCCCATTTACAGAAACATTTTAAAGTTACCTTCATAGGAAATGTGTTCTTGCTCCCGCTGCTAATAGCAGTACCAGGGACTTAGGTTGGGGAAGCTGAAGGTAGAATCACTCAGATAACCAAGGTGTGTCTGGGCCCTTCATGGGCATCAGACAAGAATAGCAGGGACAGGGCCACATCCCACCTCTGAAGCCCTCACCATCCTACTTTCTCATCCTTGTGATTCTCCTTCCAGCCTTGGTCTGATAGAAGACCAGCCCTTCCTGCCACCTTCTGAGGTTGTGAATAATTCCCTCCCTTTGTGTGTATGACTTCTGCCAAAGGTGGCTTTGTCTTGCTCCCTCCCCAGGGCTATCTCTTTTCCTGAATGATATAACTGTAGCTTCTCCATCCTTTGTTCAAAGCTTGCCCCAAAATCCACCTGCTATAATTTCCCCTCATGTCTTGCACACTGGTACAAATACTGACTCTCCCCTGCACGGTGAAGCGTGTTGGGAAACACGGCAATAAAATTTCATCTGAGAAAGGGGAAACAGGAACATCCTTAGTCTTCAGTAAGTGCAGTGAAACCTGTTGGGAGGTTCACAAAGACACTGTCATTTGGAAGGGTGTTTGGCCATTGTATTTCTTTTTTAAGATAGAATCTTCTGATTGCAATGAGCCTATTATATGTTTTCAACATATACTTGATCAAGATTCTCTCTCTCTTGTTTCTCTCTGTTTCTGTTTCTCTATATATATCTCAGTTTCTGTCTTGTTCATCTCTCTGTATCTCTGCCTCTGTTGTTTTTGTTTTGTTTTGTTTTTCTCTTCCAACATTTTGCTAGCTGTGCTCCACCTAGGGGTGGAGAGAGATCATGTACCTGGGCCTGGGCATGGGCACTAGGTCTACCCTAGCCTCAGGGTGCTCGCAGGGCTCCTGTGCAAACTTTTGTCTGTTTTCAAGTCTATAGAAGCATAGGACAATCATGTTCCCTTCCCATCCCCTGAACTTCCAGCCTGTAGGGCTGACTGCATTTGGGAGACATTCCTTGGGTTGTTTTGTTTCACTACAAATACTACCCAAGGCAGAATCCATGAATTCTACGCTTGTCTTATTTTCCTAGAGGCACCTTCAAGAATGAGTTTGTTTTACTTGTGGTTTTCAACGCTTTATCTTCTGTGATTTCAAAGTTTGATTTCAGTTCTGTCTTCCTTTTTCCTAACTCCTTGATCTTTCACTTTTAGGAGGTTGAAAACGAAAGCACTCTGGGACGTAATCTCAATGTGCATTGTCAGCAAGAGGAACTCATATACACTGCAGCAGCAAGGTCCCAGCACTGCAGACCATGAGGCACAGTTTCACAGTAAGTGGGGAGCATTAAGTGAAATTTACACGTATGTATTTGGCTCGGTCTTCAAGAGTTAGAAAGTGGTTTTGTGTTGGTTTGGGTTGTTTGGTTTGGTTTTTTTCAAGACAGGATTTCTCTGTAGCTTTGAAGCCTGTCCTAGAACTCAGTCTGTAAATCAGGCTGGCCTTGGGCTCACAGAGATCCACCCGTTTCTGCCTCCTGAATGCTGGGATTAAAGATGTGCGCCACCACCACCCAGCTAGCAAGTGTTTTTTGTTTCATGCTTCTATCAAAACATGCTCGTTCCATTTGTTATTACTCAAAAGATGTCCTGTTACAGCAGGTTTCCCCGCCGGCTGCCGCTGGTTCTGCCGCCATTGTCCTGCAACCACGTGTGCCCCAAATAACACTCAGAGACTCTGTATTTGATACAATCCTGTTGGCCAATTACCATTACTGTTTATGGGCTAGCTCTGTCTTAATCATTAACCCATTTCTACTTATCTAAGTATTTCCACGTGGTCGTCTTATCGGGGAGCCGCGCGGCAGGCTTCCTGCTTCTTCCCGGGCTACATGTCGACTCTTACTCCTTCCTCTCTCCTCCTCCTGGTCTCCTAGCCCCGCCTATCTTGTTATCTCATTGGCCACAGTGCTTTATTAACCAGTATGAGAAACATATATACAGACTAACATCTCCCATCATCTCCTCTTTTCTGTCTAAAGTAAAAAAAAAGGGTTTAACCTTAACATAGCCAAATATACCATTCAACAGTTATCAAATAAGAATGACAGTTAACAATATTTAGTCCATTAACATTTTGTAAGACTTAAACAAAATATCATCTATCCTATCTTTGTGAGTCTAAAGTCCTATATGTAACTTATCTTTAATCCTAACTAAGGAATATTATAACCAAAACTATCTGTCTTCAACTCCTTCAAAGACCACAGAAGGATAATATATAAACTCTAGAAAAGACAGAGACAACTCATTGCCTGGTCAGTCACCTGAAGTTCTTCTGTAATGTTCCATCTTCAGCCCATAGGCCATAGTGTGTGTCCAGACTCTGCTTTGTTTATGGCTGTGTTTTGAACACTGCTTCAATTTAACTAGCTGCAATCAAAGAGCCCTTATGAGGCACAGCTCTGGCTCTGAGATTAGCACTATAGCAAGGTGGCTATTAAAATGGAACTACGTAAAACCTTTGACTCAGCATTCCCTTTCTTACAACTGCAGCTTTTGGAAATAAAAAGACAAATCATATAAAATGCACTGTTAAGAATGATTACTATAGATTTGTTTATGGTGTATGTGTGTGTGGGGGGGGACAAAAGGAAAAAGTGGATGTCAAGCATAAGAAAATAAATAAGCCAAAGAGCTATATGAAAACAATGGACTGTTGCACAGCCATTAAAATGATGAGCTAGATGCGTATGACGTAGCTGGAAAGAATTCCACAAAGTATTGTGCAGTGTAAAACAGAAAGTTTGGGTAAGTGTATACAGCAGGAGTCATGTTTACATGCTGAGGACAAATCCCCTTGTTTCACATTCTGTAACCACAAAAAGGTGTTAAATAATACTAGCAAACAAAATTCAAAATTAAAACAAAACCAAAATCTAAAATTACTTTTTAAGAAATTGCAGTCAAATATTGTTGACTAATGTCTATCATGAGATGAAATAATTCAGGCGTCACCCCCAAAACTAGTGGTATTCTTAGTGAGAAGAATACCTACATCTTCCAAATACAATCAGAAATGTGATTTGATATTGCACTACAAGTCCTAACCAAGATGTGGGAGAAAGAGAACAAAATCATAACTCTAAGGATAGAGGGAATGGGATCACTAATCATGGACACAATGACTGTAAACCAGGAAGCAGGAGAGCTAACTGCCAGGATTCTACAACTATAAACAGAGCTCAGAGTGTGCGCAAAGATGCAATGGCAATAGTAGCTTTCTACCCCAACCCCATTTTTATTTAAATTAGAAACAAGCTTGTTTTACATGTCAATCCCAGTTCCCTTTCCTCTTCCCCTCCCCCCACCACCACCCCCCTACTCCATCCTTTCTGCTCCCCAGGGAGGATAAGGCCTTCCACAGGGGTTCTTCAAAGTCTGTCATATCATTTGTAGCAGGGTCTAGGCCCTCTTCCATGTGTCTAGGCTGAGAGAGTATCCCTCTATGTAGAATGGGCTCCCAAATTCTATTTGTATACTAGGGATTAATACTGTTCCACTATCAGAGGCCCCATATATTTCCCAGGCCTCCTAATTGACATCCACATTCAGGGGGGTCTGGTTCGGTCCTATGCTGGTTTCCTAGCTCTCAGCTCAGTCTGGGGTTCACGAGCTCCCCTTTGTTCTTGTCAGCAGTTTCTGTGGGTTTCCCCAACATGGTCTTGACCCCTTTGCTCATCACTCCTCCCTCCCTGCAACTGGATTCCAGGAGTCAGGCTAAGTGTTTAGCTGTGGGTGTCTGCTTCTGCTTCCATCAGCTACTGGATGAGGGCTCTAGGATGACATATAAGGTAGTCATCAATCTCATTATCAGGGAAGGGCATTTAAGGTAGCCTCTCCACTATTGCTTAGATTGTTAGTTGGGGTCATCCTTGTAGATCTCAGGACATTTCCCTAGTGCCAGATTTCTTTTTAAACCTATAATGGCTCACTCTATTGAGGTATCTCTTTTCTTGCTCTCCTCTATTTTTCCCTGACTCAATCTTCCTGCTCACCCATGTCCTCCTCTCTCCTTCTCTTTCTACTAACTCCGTCTCCCCTCCCCCATGCTCCCAATTTGTTCAGGAGATCTTGTCTCTTTTCCCTTCTCTTAGGTTCCTCCTTGTTTCCTAGCTTCTCTAGCGGTATGGATTGTAGGCTGGTGATCCTTTGCTCTATATTTAAAATCCATGTATGAGTGAGAACATACCATGTTTATCTTTCTGTGACTGGATTGCCTCACTCAGGATGGTTTCTTCCAGTTCCATCCATTTGCCTGGGAATTTCAAGATTCCATTGTATTGTTTTTATGGTTTTTTGTTTGTTTGGTTGGTTTGGTTGTTTGGTTTGGTTGTTTGTTTGTTTGTTTGTTTCCCTCAATGAGTAGTACACCATTGTGTAAATGTACATTTTCTTTATCCAGTCTTCATTTGAGGGGCATCTAGGTTGCTTCCAGGTTCTAGCTATTATAAATAATGCTGCTATGAACATAGTTGAACAGATGTCCTTGAATGTGCATCTTTTGAATATATGCCTAATAGTGGAATTGCTGGAACTTGAGGTAGGCTGATTCCCATTAACAGTAGCTTTCATACCCATGTTCATATGTGTCGTCACCTAAGAGACAATCACATGACTGTAGCAACCACCACAGGCATTCATAAGAATATGTAGAAGCCACGGGGCTTTTAAAGAAATTAATGCAATACTCTAAAGAGCTAAAAAGATTTTTAAAATGGAGACACACACTATAGCAAAGGGGTAGAATTTCCATAGCTACTTTAAATGTAATCTTGATTAAAAAAGAAAAATGAAAACAACAGTTTATTTTATAAGAAACTGGACAATGTCAGTTGTAAGTTCCATAGATAAATAAACCAGATGACCAGGAAATACCTGAAAAAAAAAAAAAAAAATAGAACAGCAGTGGCCAAGAATGGTATCTAAAACAATTTTCTTGAAACTTTCATGATGAAAACATTATGCTAAGACTATATGAGCAGACTTATGATATGAAATAGAAAGTCCTTAAAAGTATGTCTGTCCAGAGATCTGAATTTGGTGTATGACTACGAAAATATCCCAGTCAGTGGTGAAACTATTCAGTATATAGAGAAACTGGAACCTTAACTACATAAATAGGTACATGAGCTAGTGTGAAGGGTAGGATTGTTTCTAAGTGATAATTACTTAAATATAGAAACTCAAACTATGAGATTTCTAGCTAAACACATTGGAGAATCCTCACCTTGGAGTGGTTGGGATTTCAATAACTGGTCATTTAAGTATCTCAGAAAATGGGACTGGTAAATTCAACTCTAAAAAAAAAAAATAAATAAAGCCCTCAGAAACTACAAGAGCTCTGCAGAGTAAGAGGGCAGAGGCAGATTTGTACCTGGGAGACTGGCAGAAATCAAGGCAAAAGGCCACCAACAGAGAAATAAGAGAAAGCTACAGAAAACAGAAGCCAAGACGAAGTCGGGGAGGGGGGGGCGGGGGGAGCAGGGGGGCGGGGGGGGGCGGGGGAGGGTTCCCCAGTGACACCAAACTTCTCAGGGTGAGTTCTTTCTGCTGGGAAGTCTGAGTGTGCGCTCCAGGCATAAGAGCCAGAGGGGTGGTCCCTGCTGCTCAGCTGGGAAAAGCAAGTGGAGCATAGCAGGCTGCAGTCACAGCTGGAGAGAGGGAACATGGTGGTGGGAAGTCAGAGCTGTGCAACATCCCGCTCCCCACCCTCACCCTTGCCCGGAAGAACAAGAGAGAAAGCACTGCTGTGTAGTTGGAACTCGGAACAGATCCTAGTCATACAGGCTGTGGAGAGAGAAGCTAAAGAGCGGTGAGGGGATCTGGGCCTGAAAGACCCGCAATACCCTACTCTAACCCAAACCCCCCAGGCTGCAATGAGCTATGTGGGTTGGCAGGAAGCTAGTTGCCCACCTTGATCCTGCATGCTGATGGACTCAGGAAAGGTAAACACTGTAGACAAGTCCTCTTCCCCACACAACTTCAGTGACAGGACACCTGGCAGAGACCAGCTGACCCCCAAAGCACCAGTCAGGCTTGTAATTTATAAGCAGGAGGAATAAGCCAGGGAATTCTGGCCCAGGGTGGGCATCAACCACAAAATTGCTGTCTCTGGAAGGCTACCTGACCTAACTTGTACCACACCCACTTCGGGAACTGACTTAAAAAACAAAACAAAACAAAACAAAACAAAACAAAACAAAACAAACAACACAAAGGGAGAAAGAGAAAGTATGTCTTCCTGACCAGGAAGAATACTGGGATCAGAGGTGGTTTATTTGTGTTGTTTGTTTTTATTTTTTTTTTTATTTTACTTCATCTTATTACTCAATTTTAACTTTTTAGTTTTTCAATTTAATTATTTACACTTTTGTGCTTTGATTATGCCATTGCTCCATTGCTGTGTTTTAGTTTGTCTGTGGCTAGAAATGGCTCTTAAGCTTGTCCTTTCTCTGCACTAATATTAAATATTTTATGTACACATTAGAATTCCTAAGCCATACACTTTCCTTCTTTTTCTTACTTTGCCTCTTCTTCCTCCATTCCTAAAGTCTACTCACTTCTTGACACCTTTAGCTCTATAAAAACTATAGACTATATTTCCCCTCACCCAAGGTACCCTGTAGTCATCACTGGAAATGCTGTCAAACCTGTCAGACCCTTATGTTTGTTCTTGCAGTTGGGTCCCAGATAATAAGTCTAAGTGAACCCAAGTCCCCAGGAGGACTCACATAAAATAAATGAAACAAAGTCAGTGGGAGGGAAGGGACAAAACTGGAGGACACATCTATCCATGCGCCTGTATAAAACACAACAAAGGAACACAAAAACCATGAGATAGAAACACACTATGAGACCTTTGCAAGCTCATCACTTCTCAGTGCTGGAAAACAAAGGCAATGGGACAGCTGAGATGTCAGAAAAGGATTTCAGCTTTTACCAAAGACCAATGACCACATAAAGGACTCAATTAAGAAGATAAAGAAAATGAGGACATGAATGCAGATGCCAGACAAGAACATTAAAAGTGAAGGGGAAAATGTCAAGAAAATTTAGGTTCTAAAAAGAATCAAACAGAAGTTCCAGAAATAAAATAACCTACCAATTACAATGCACAATTCAGAGCACCATGAACACACAAGATCAAGATGAAGAATGAGTTCCAGGAATGGCGAGGCAAGGTTAAGACAATTATGCATTCAGACATCTATATATTTAAAAAATTAGTGAACATTATGAAAACTTCCAAGAAATCTAGGACACGTTCAAGAAACTAAACTAAGAATTCACAGTGTAAAGGAAGATCAGACAAAGTAAAGATATTTAGGCAAGGTATTCAACAAGATTATGGCCAAGAATTTCCTAAGCCAGAGAAAGTAATGATATATTTCAAGCCCAGAAAGTTAATAAATAACTAGCAACCAAGACTGCATATCCAGAAAAGTTGTCTCCCACTCTTGGTAGAGAAATAAAACATTTCAAAGCAAACACATCAAGGCAATTCATAACAAGTCAACATTGCAGAAAATTCTTGAAGGTATACTATACACAAAAGAAAAAAAGATTCATCTACAAGAACATAGGAAATAATGTTTTGTGAGAGGAAGAGATGAATAGAAGACATCTGGAAAGGAACCCACCATGTACAACCACCATGTAAGGCATACCAACAGACCGCTAATACTACCAGGGGAAGGGGAATAGAACTATCAAGCCAACCAACCAGAGCAACAGCCAATGAAATTGCAGGAAATAGTAAGGTCCTCTCAATAATGACCTTAAATAGGAATGACCTCAACACACAAGTTTAAAGATGCAAATTAACTGACTAGATTAGAAATAAGATCTAACTATGTGCTGTCACCAAGAAACAGACCCAACTACCAAAACAACCATAGCAATGAGGACCAAAGAATAGAAATCAACTTCCCAAGCAAAAGAAAACCATAAACTGGCATAGAAATTCTCATATCTGCTCACGTGGACTTCAAACCAATACTAACCATGAAAAATAAAGAAGGCCACTCCATATTAATCCAGGGAACAACTCATCAAGAAAATATAAAAATTATAAATTTTTATGCACAATATCTTTGGGCTTCCAATTTCATGAAACAAACACTAAAATACACAGGGGCTTTTTAGATCCTAAAAAGCAGTAGTGAAAAGCCTCAGTATTCAACTTTAAATTGTAGTTAATTCCACACATAGTTAAATTGACAACCAAGAACAGTCAGTCAGCCATCATACATATGAGCTATCAAAATTAAATCCAAAAAAATCTAAACAACTTAACAGACCCATAAAAATTCATGAGATTAAAGCAGGAAAAGTTTCTCTACAAACCAATTTCTACAAACTTCTTTCTTTATTCCTTTCTTTCTCCCTTCCTTTCTTTCTTCCTTTCCTCCTTTTTTATTTTTTATTTTGAGTTTTTTTTTAATTTTTTTTTTTTTGATACAGGGCCTTACTGTAATCCTGACTTACCTGGAACTTACTATGTAGACCAGGCTAGCCTTGAACTCACAGAACTATGTCTGCATCTGCCGCTTGAGTACTAGGATTAAGTCACGCACTGTCATATCCAGCAAATTCTTATAGACTTAAAGGTATTATATCAAGACTTCTCAAACTTTCCCACAAAATAAAAAGAAAATAAATACTATTAAACTCATACTATGAAATCAGTATTACCATAATACCAAAAACCAGATGAAGTCATAATAATAATTTAAAATGCAAAACATTGAAAATCCTTGAGGAAAACAGAACAGCCGCTCAAAGATGTAGGTATAAGCAAAGACTCTCCGAACTGTACCTCAAATGAGATCACATGGGATTTAAAGGCAAAGGAAGCTCTCTGAAAAGTGAACCCATGACCTAAGAATGGGAGGACAGCTTCAGGTAAGAGGGTAATAACTAAGATATATGCAGAACTCTACCATTTAAACACCAAAATAATAAAACTGTCTACTCACAAATGGACTATTGAACTGACACATACTTCTTAGAAGATGAAGCACAAATGCCAATAAGTTTTTTTTTATTTAAATTAGAAACAAGCTTGTTTTACATGTCAACGCCAGTTCCCTCTCCCTCCCCTCATCTCCTGTCTCCCACCAAGCCCCAACCCATCCTCTTTCTCCTCCCAGGAAGGGTGAGGCCTTTTATGAGGGATCTTCAAAGTCTATCATATCATTTGAGGCAGGGCCTAGGCCTTCCCCTGTATTTCTAGGCTGAGAAAATATCCCTTTATGTGAAATTGGCTCCCAAAATCCATTCATACACTAGGGATAAATACTGTTCCACTATCAGGGGCCCCATAGATTGCCCAGGCCTCCTAACTGACATCCACTTTCAGGGTGTCTGGGTTAGTCCTATGCTGGTTTCCCAGCTATCAGTCTGGGGTTCATGAACTTCCCCTTGTTCAGGTCAGCTGTTTCTCTAGGTTTCTCCAGCCTGGTCTTGAACCCTATGCTCATCACTCCTCCCTCTCTGCAACTGGATTCCAGGAGTTAAGCTCAGTGTTTAGCTGTGGGTGTCTGCTTCTGCTTCCATCAGCTACTGGATGAAGGCTCTGGGATGGCATGCATATAAGGTAGTCATCAATCTCATTATAGGAAAAGGGTGTTTAAGGTAACCTCTCCACTATTATTTAGATTGTTAGTTGGTGTCATCCTTGTAGATTTTGGGACATTTCCCTAGTGCCAGATTTCTCTTTAAACCTATAATGGCTCCCTCTATTGAGGTATCTCTTTTCTTGTTCAGTATTTTTCCCTGACTCAATCTTCCTGCTCCCTCATGTCCTCCTCTCCCCTCCTTTTCTCCCCTTCTCTTCCTCCTAACTCCCTCTGCCCTTCCCCCATGCTCCCGATTTGTTCAGGAGATCTTGTCCCTTTTCCCTTTTCCATGAGACTATGTATGTCTCTATTAGGGTCCTCCTTGTTTCCTAGATTCACTGGCAGTGTAGATTGTAGGCTGGTGATTCTTTGCTCTATGTCTAAAACCCATATATGAGTGAGCACATACCATTTTGCCCCTTTGTGACTGGGTTATCTCACTCAGGATGATTTCTTCTAGTTCCATCCATTTGCCTGCAAATTTCAAGATTCCATTGGTTCCTCTCTCACACACACACACTGAGTAATACTCCATTGTGCAAATATACTGCATTTTCTTTATCCATTCTTCAATTGAGGAGCATCTAGGTTGTTTCCAGGTTCTGGCTATTGCAAATGATGATACTATGTCCTTGTTGTATGAATGTGCATCTTTTGGGTATATGCCTAAGAGTGGAGTTACTGGGTCTTATAGTAAACTGATTCCCATTTTCCTGAGGAACCGCCATACTGATTTCCAAAGTGGCTATACCAGTTTGCACTCCCTCCAGCAGTGGAGGAGTGTTTCCCCTTTCTCCACATCCTCTTTAGCATAAACTGTCTTTGATGTTTTTGATTTTAGTCATTTTGACAGGAGTAAAATAATATCTCAGAGTTGTTTTGATTTGTTGAGAAATTTCCTAAGAGTCTTTCAGCCATTTTGGATTCCTTTGTTGAGAATTCTCTATTTAGTTCTGCACGCCACTTTTTAATTGTATTATTTGGTGTTTTGGTGACTAACTTCTCGAGTTCTTTTGTATATTTTGGAAATCAGCCCTCTCACATTTGGCTTTGGTTAAGATCTTTTCCCATTCTGTGGGCTGCCATTTTTGTTTTATTGACTGTGTCTTCTGCCTTACAGAAGCTTCTCAGTTTCAGGAAGTCCCGTTTATTAACTGTCGATCTCAGTGTGCTACTGGAGTTATGCTCAGGAAGCAGTCTCCTGCACCAATTTGTTCAAGGGTCCCTTCCACTTTCTCTTGTTAGAGCTTCAGTGTGGCTGGATTTATGTTGAGGTCTTTAAATCATTTTGACTTGTGCATGGCAATAGATATAAATCTCTCTGTAGTCTTCTACATACCAGCATCCAGTTATGCCAACACCATTTGTTGAAGATGGTCTTTTTTTTCCATTGTATATTTTTAGCTGTTTTGTCAAAAAAATTAGGTGTTCATAGGTGTGTGGGATAATATCAGGGTTTTCCGTTTGATTCCATTGGTCTTTCTGTTTATTTTTGTGCCAATCCCAAGCTGTTTTCAGAACTATAGCTTTATAATTGAGCTTGAAGTCAGGGATGGTAATCCTCTGGAATTGGGTTTCCTGGGTCTTTTGTTTTTCCATATAAAGTTGAGTACTGTTCTTTTAAAGGTCTGTGTGGAATTGTGCTGGGATTTTGGTAGGGATTGCATTGAATTGGTAGGTGCTTTTGGCAAGATTGCCATATTTACTATATTGATCCTACCTATTCAAGAGCATGGGAGATCTCTCTATTTTCTGGCATTTTCTTTCATTTCATTCTTTAAAGAGTCAAAGTTCTTGCTATACAGGTGTTTCACTTCTTTGGTTAGCATTACCCCAACATATTTTATGTTGTTTGTAGCTTTTGTAAAGGGTGATGTTTCTCTCATTTATTCTCAGCCCATTAATTATGTGTGTCTGTGTGTGTGTGTGTGTGTGTGTGTGTGTGTGTGTGTGTGTGTGTGTGTGTGTACATATATGATACTGATTTATTTTTAGTTAAATTTGTGTTCTGCCACTTTGCTGAAGGTGTTTATCAACTGTAGGAGTTCCCGGTATAGTTTCATAGAGTATATATATATATAAACTATCATATCATCTGCAAATAGTAAAAGTTTGACTTTATTGTTTCCCATTTTAATCCCCTTGATTTCCTTTTGTTGTCTTATTGCTCTAGCTAGAACTTTAAGTACAATATTGAAGAGATATGGAGAGAGTGGACAACCTTGTCTTGTTCCTGATTTTAGAGGAATTGTGTTGAGTTTCTATCCATTTAGTTTGCTGTTGCCTGTTGGTTTGTTGTATACTGCTTTTATTATGTCTAGGTATGTTCCTGTTATCCCTGATATCTACAAGACCTTTATCTTGAAGGGGTGTTGGGTTTTGTCAAAGGCTTTTTCAGCATCTAGTGAGATGATCATGTGATTTTTCGTTTTCACTTTGTGGATTACATTGATGGATTTTCATATGTTGAACCATCTCTGCATCCCTGTGATGAAGCCTACTTAGTCATAGTGAATGAAATCTTTGATGTGTTCTTATATTCAATTTGCCAGTATTTTTACATCAATGTTCATGAGGGATATTGGTCTGTAGTTCTCTTTCTTAGTTGTGTCTTTGTGTGGCTTGGGTACCAAGGTAATTGTTCATAAAACAATTTTGCCGTGACACTTCTGCTTCTATTGTGTGGAACACTTTGAGGAGTATTGGTATTAGCTGTTCTTTGAATTTCTGGTAGAATTCTGCACTGAAACCATCTGTCCCTGTGCTTTTTGTGGTTGGGAGACGTCTGATGACTGCTTTTATTTCATTTGGGGTTATAGGTCTACTTAAATTGCTTATCTGTTCTTGATTTAATTTTGGTAAGTGATATCTGTCCAGAAAGTTGTACATTTCCTTTGAGTTTTCAAACTTTGTGGAGTACAGGTTTTCAAAGTATGACCTGAAGATTCTCTGGATTTCTTGGTGTCTGTTGTTTTGTCCCCTTTTCATTTCTGATCTTTTTAATTTGCATGTTCTCTCTCTGCCTTTTGGTTAGTTTGGATAAAGGTTTATCTATCTTGTTGATTTCTCCAAGAAGCAACTCTTTGTTACATTGATTCTTTGTATTGTTTTCCTAGTTTCCTCTTTATTGATTTCAGCCCTCAATTTGATTATTTCCTGGTGGCTACTCCTCAGGGGTGAGTTTGCTTCTTTTTTGTTCTAGAGCTTTAGTTGTGTTGTTAATTCTCTAATGTGACTATTCTCCAGTGTCTTCATGTGGGCACTTAGTGCTATGAACTTTCCTCTTAGTATTGCTTTCAAAGTGTCCCATAAGTTTGGCTATGTTGTGTCTTCATTTTTATTGAATTCTAGAAAGTCTTTTCTTCCTTTCTTCCTTCCTTTCTTTCTTTCCTTCTTCATTTATTTGTTTATTTACTTATTTATTTATTCCGTGACCCAGGAAAGATGCAATTGCACATTATTGAATTTCCATGAGTTTGTAGGGTTTCTGTAATTTATGTTGTTGAATTCTAACTTTAAAGCATGATGGTCTGATAAGATACAGGGGGTTATTCCAATTTTTTTGTACCTATTGAGGTTTACTATGTTGCTGAGAACATGGTCAATTTTAGAGAAGGTTCCACATGGTTCAGAAAAGAAGGTATATTCGTTTGTGTTTGGATAGAATGTTCTATAAATGTCTGTTTAACCCAATTGGGTCATAACTTCTATTCCTTTGTTTCTTTGTTAAGTTTCTGTCTGGTGGACATGTGTAGTGTTGAGAGTAGGGTGTTGAAATCTCCCACTGTTAAGTGTGAGAGATTTTATGTGCAATTAGAGTTTTAATGTTTTACTAATATGGGTGCCTTTATATTTGGGGCATAGATGTTCAGAATTGAGACTTTACCTTGAGACTTTATTTCTCCTGTAATGAATAAGAAATAACCTTCTTCATCTCTTTTGATTGATTGTAGTTTAAAGTCTAATTTGTTAGATATTAGGATGGCTACACCCACTTTTTCTTGGGTCCATTTGATTGGAAAATCTTTTCAAAACCCTTAACTCTGAGGTAACATCTGTCCTTGAAGTTGAGGTGTGTTTCTAGTATGCTGCAGGATGGATTCTTTTTATCCATTCCGCTAGCCAGTGTCTTTTTATAGGTGAGGAAAGATCATTCATATTGAGGGATGTTAATGACCACTGATTGTTAATTCTTGCTTGTTTTGGATTTGTTGGTATTGTATGTGGAGTTCCCTCCCCCTCTTTTTACTTTTGGTTGTTGGTAAAGTGAAATTATCTATTGCCTATGTTTCTGTGGGTGTAGTTAACTTCCTTAGGTTGAAGTTTTCCTTCCAGAACTTTCTGTAGGGCTGGGATAGTGGGTATGTATTGTTTAAATATGGTTTTGTCATGAAATATTTTGGTTTCTCCATCTATAGTGATTATAGTGGTTGACTGCTTTGCTGAGTATAGTAGTTTGGACTGGTATTCATGGTCTCTTAATGATGGTAGAATATCCATCCAGGGCCTTCTGGCTTTCAGAGTTTTCATGGAGAAGTCAGGTGTAATTCTGATAGGTTTGCCTTTATATGTTACTTGGCCTGTTTTCCTTTGATGCTCTTAATATTCTTTCTTTATTCTGTATGTTTCGTGTTTTGATTATTGTGTGGCAAGGGAGCTTTTTTTGTGGTCCACTCTATTTAGTGTTCTGTAAGCCTCTTGTACTTTCCTTCTTTTCTTCTATGATTTTGTTGAAAATGTTTTCATGTTTTCTAAACCTTTGTGGTGGGCTTCTTTTTTTTGTTTGTTTGTTTTTTGTTTTGTTTTGTTTTGTTTTGTTTTTCAAGACAGTGTTTCTCTGTGGCTTTGGAGCCTTTCCTGGAACTAGTTCTTGTAGACCATGCTGGTCTCGAACTCACAGAGATCTGCCTGCCTCTTCCTCCCAAGTGCTAGGATTAAAGATATGTGCCATCAACACCTGGTTTATAGTTTTAATAAGTATTCTTTTATAACCAATTCTTTCTTTAAACTTGGTGTTTGAAAAAGAAGTGTTTCACATCTTTGGCCATCTGGAAAGTGCAAGTTAAAACAACTTCAAGATTCCTTAAAGCCATAGTCAAAATGGCTGTTATCAAGAATATGAATGATACGAATGACAACAAATGGTGGCAAGATCATGGAGAAAGAGGGACTCTTGTCTGCTCTTGGTGAGTGTATAATCTTGTGCATCCATTATGAAAATCAGTATGGAAGTTTCCTAATGAACTAAAAGTGAAACAATCATATGACCCTGCCATACCACTCTTGGAAATGCACATGGAGGACTTTGTACTCTACCACAGAGACCCTGTGCATATCTGTGTTTACTGCTGCTTTATTCACTATAGCTAGGAAATGAATCAGCCTGGATGTCCATCAACATAGGACTGGATAGAGAGAGAGAGAAAGAGAGAGAGAGAGAGAGAGAGAGAGAGAGAGAGAGAGAGAGAGAGAGAGAGAGGAAGGAACGAAGGGAGGAAGGGAGGAGAGAGACAGGAGATCTGTGGGGACAGCATGATATATCAAAAGGGAAGAGACAAACTAGGAAGGGTTACTAGCAGGTCAAAGCACAACCATCTAGCTCTGATTCAGAAAAAGATGTGAACAAAGGGTACAAAGAGATTCTGTGCTGAAAACAGACTGTTTCTTCCACATATTAAAAGATACCCAACCCCTTTCATTGTTTTAAAAAGAGAAGTAATTCAAGCTACCTGTCCTTCGATGTGTTATTAGATTGGCGAAACTCCAAATGTTTGGTAAAATAAAACAAAGCCAACTGTATTTGGCAGAGACACAGAGAAACAAGGATTCACACACTTTGCCAATGAAAGGAAAAACTGGCACATGATCATGGAGGTCAAGGGCTGTATGTGCTAAGGGCGCTGTTTCTGGTTCAGCAAGACAGCTCACAGATGTGTTGGTAGCTGGAGGTAGAGTCATTGTCTGCATGAGGAGTTACTCCGCCCAGCATGTCTCAAAGAGCTCAAATTTGAAAACAAGTCAAAACTTTTATCTAGCAAGAACCATTCCATAAGTTCCAGATTTTGATCTTAAAAATTAATGAAATAAAATATGATACAGGTATTAAAATGAATTAAAGGATCTTTAGGCTCTGGTTGCAAAGATTTCTACCATATGGTCAAATGTGGGAAAGCAAGCTGGAGGGGGTTGTATATATGCTGGCATCCGTATAAAAAGGAAAAATAAATCCTCATATGTATAAAAGCCCTTCAGGGGGAGTCACAGTAGATTAATAACCATGGTTACCATTCAAAAGCCAACTTTGCTTTTTGAGGTATGGGAATATATTACCTATTCAAAAATTAAACAGATAAATACTTGTTTTGCAAAATTTTCTACCTTGATTTACTTCTTGCCCTCAGCATTTTTCATTTCTATCATAAGAAAAAGGTGATGTATATTTGGAGGGAAAAAGGAACACATTTGAGTTCAGGTTTTGAAGTTAGACTAAGTGCCTTTAGATTCTGTTTCTGCTCTGAGTAGCTGTATGCCCATGGGGAAGGCACTGAACCCCAGAAGCCTCACTTCTAAGGTGTAAAGTATCTGTACCTCATGGATTTTTGTGAGAATGCAAAGTGCTGGGCCCAGACTCAGACTTCAAGGGACATCCCTTATTACCTGCCCCTCCCAGGGTTCTAATGGAGAGGAACATACAAGACATGGTACCTAGAGCTACCCTTGCAGCCTGGTGCTCATGAATATTCACGTGCCCCTGCTTCTCCAGTCTCTGGATTGCCCACCTAATGAGAAGCCTCATTGATGGCCAGCGTTCTCTGACTTCTCAGCAAAGTCCCACAACCATCTTTCTTGACAGTGTGTCATCATAAAAGAAAGGAAACCTGGCCACTATAAATAGTGATAAATGACCCATTGTTCACCCACCTCACACTGCTGTGCTCTCGCCATTGTCAGCCTGCAGCTGCTGAGCTGGGGAGTAGTGGAGTTGTTATCATGGCTGAGTTCTCTTGTGGTCAGATCTTAGTGTGAAGTAACAGCTCTACCTAGAAATCTAAAACTTCTAAGTGGCTAGAATTTAGAAGGCATACGAAATGCATGTGTCTGTTTCCACTTCTTCTCTACTTACGTTAGTACTTGCATTGAATCTAGAAATAATCAGTCACTTGTCATTCGCCATTAATTAATGTAACCAATATTTACTAGGTGCTGCTTATGTTTGTCTCTGTGTCTGGCTTGAAGGAAGATGAATCAAAGTTATGAGGACTTTAAAATGGCACAAAGAGAAATCCACATGAAAATAAACATTAACTCCAGGCCCTTTCATTTAGAATAGTCCTATGTAAAAGGCTATTACAGTAATAATTTACATAATAAAATGGAGACAGGGAAAGCAAGCCTACTTGTAGAGAGTGGATTTCAAACATTTTTGAAATGTGCATTGCATTAATCATAAATAATGCAAGCTGTTGTTAATCACTCTTGTCTTCAGTATAGGATATCTGAGGATGTTTACTGTGCAGTACTTCATAAACATGGTTTAATTAACATTTGCAAATATAAATCTCCCTTTCAAGTAAGATAATCTATAATTGAAGTCTCATTAGAGCCTGGTGGAGGGGTTTGGGGGAGGTGTGGGGTACAATACATGCTGCCTGGTTCATCTCCCAGCCCTTCTCCATCAGTGCCATTCTTCTGTTTTGCAGGCAGTGCAACCAGGGCTCAGGCAGAGATGGGGCACACCCAGATCTTGCTCAGCTGTAAACAACCACATCCCAGGTCTACTTGCTACAGAGCACATGCTCCTTGCCCCTTTACCCTGGTGCCTCACTTCCCCCTTGTTTTTTGCAATAGCTGTTAGGAAGCTCATAGGCCAAGACTGGACACGATCATGGCTGTTGCACAGAACACCAGTGCCTGGTTGCTGTAGAGACTACTTTTTGCCACGGCTTCCTCATGTAGAGAGTTGGAAAATAGTTCAAGCTTGGAGTTGGAGGGATAGCTCTGTGATAAAGAACACTGACTGATCTTCCAGAGGACCTGGCATTGATTTCCAACACTCACATGGCAGCCTACAACATCTGTAAGGGATCTAATGCTCTCTTCTGGCCTCTATAGGCACCAGGCATGTATGTGATACACAAACAAAAAGGCAGACAAAACACCCATATACATAAATAGTAACAGTGACTTTTATAAAGAAATAAAGTTCTTCCAAGGAGGTTCTAGGGGTTGCAGGAGAGGGTTCTACTTGTCAGGGCTTTGTAAATGATCACTCCATCCATGGTATCTGAAAATAAAAAGAGGGTCATCATTTCAGTCCCCAGGCTCACCTGGCCTGGCCTTCAGGAATCTCTTTCCTTGATGGCCCCTTGGTTCTTCTGATAAGGTTGTTTCAAATGAAGTTTGGTTGGTAGCGTCTGCTTTAGATCCTCACTAGTTTTTCATGTAGCCACCAATTAAGTTGGAAATCCTACTATAGTAACTTGAAGGAGCTTCTAGATTGTCCATGCCAGTCTATGCATCATTCTTCTAGATTTTTGTGCCTTCTTCCATGATAGCTATAATGCTTCTAGCATGAAGGAGCTTCCAGTTGGTTTGGCAGGAAAACTAGGGGAAGAACTTGGTAGCACAGGGTCAGGGCACTGTAGAGCCTGTACTGTGTTGGGCCTTCTGACTCTGAGAAGTGAAGAGTAAACAGGTAGGTTGGAAGGGGAGGTCTTGGGGAATGATGGAGTCTCTCAGAGTTTTGTCTATTTCCTGAGACTATCTGTGAGCTTTGACTGAAGAATAAGTCACATGGGGAAACTTCAGCAGGCATATGCCACAGAACTCAATGGAAAGTTCCAGCCTTCCATCAGCAGACTAGAAATAGATGGGCATAGTGGGTGTGTTGCAATGGCTAGTCCTTGGGATTGCTGTATCTTTTCTCCCTAGACCCACTTCAAGGTCAATTACAGAGGCATTTCTGTGGTGCAATGAACATAGATAACCTTGAGATAAACTCATATCTCTGAATAGAAGGATGAACAGCCATTCTCATGAAATCACTGATACAGGAGGCTGAAAATAGTGGGATGCTTGCCAAAACATGTATGAGGTCCTGGGTTCAATTCCCAATACTACATAACAGCAATAAAACATTTAAAAGAAAAACCAAGACACCCACAAGGTAGAGCATGTTCCAAGGAAGACAGACAGACTAAAGAGAATTGTAGAGTGTGCTCTCTCTCTCCCTCACCCTGCCTCTCTCTTCCTGTATCAGAAGCCTGAAGACTTTTCCATAGAGCAATGGTGGTTAATTGTAGGGTTTGTGTGCCATAGTTTCTTCCATGGCTGCCCAGTTCTACCATTACAGCACCTAAGTAAACATGTCCCTTGCTCAAAGGGTGCGTGGCTGTGTTCCAGTGAGACTCCATCTCCCAAAACAGGCAGCAAGCTAAATTTGGACCACAGGTCCTAGCTTGCCGACTCTTGTTTTATGGGATAACACTTCATCTAAATCAAGAAGAGGCAATGGGCTCCAAAAAATTTCAGGATGATGGAGTTCATGATGAAAGCAGTGAAGCCTGTAATTATGAATCAATTTCCATCTCTCTTGCCATAAATAATGTGCATTGATCCAAGGCAGTGTTGCAAACCAATGTGCCAATGGATGAAGCATTCTGTGGGCCCAACACAGATGGCAGGGACACTGAGGATAAGGATGCCAGCCATCGCCCTCTGCAGAGTGAAAGGGACCCAGAACACAAAGGCCATTGCAGAGTATCTGGGTGATCTCCCAAGGGTGGTGTCATATTGCAGGCACAGTATTGGTCACAGATGTTGATTGCTTGGCTTGCAGCAATAGCTACACAATCCTTAGCAGGAGAGGAAGTGCGTAGAACTTTTGCAAAGCTTCCATTTTTGCTATATGGCTACTGTGCTGCTTGGTCTACAGTAGAAACACCAAGATGACCCATAAAAGCTGATGGCTATATACAACATATGGCATTCTTGCTGTTGATAGATTTCTTGGCAGTTGATACATCTTAAAAATTTATTTTAGCTGATATAGGTGCTAAGAATCAAACTCACATCCTGTAAAATCAATATGTATTCTTAACTGCAGAGCCATGCCTCTTCTCCCTGCATCTCCATTGATTTTTTTTTAATTTTTGATGGGCATTAATATAAAAGCCAGAGATGCATATCATCCGTGGTCCTTCTTAGAACTCTGTGACATAAATCTTCCTTCGTCATTGATTTCCAGTCTCGTTCTTTTCAATCCCTTCCTGCCCATTACTATAAATCTAAATGTCGTTACCTTCAAGCTGCCTTTCTCTCCATATGAAGTGATAAGAGATCTACTCTGGGCAGTTCTGTTCATGGGGAGGATTTCCCTTCACACTTTCCCTCAGGGTGATACCCAAGTGGCACTGTAATCATCAGCTTTCCGTGTTCCACCCGCACTGACATAGGTGTCTACAAGAAACCATCGACATGCTAGGAATAGTGTAGCACAAATCTAAAAGATCCAGAGACAGACATTGGGGTTCAAGCTTCAACCTGAAGATAAGAGAAGCAAAGCAGCCAAGCCACTAAGTAGATCTTACCTCTACCCAGCTGAAATGGCAATCCTGTTTCCACAAATCCTCAGAGGCAACGGGCTCTCAGATCCTGTCTCCTCCCTGTCTTGTTCCTTTTTCCACCCAGCCATATCACTCCTGCCTTGGCCTCCCTTATGCTGGGATTAAAGGCATGTGATCCCAAGTGCTGAGATCAGCTTTGTGTGAGCTGTTTCTTTTAGGACTGGATCAATTTCCTGTAGTCGTGTGGCCTTGAACTAACAGAGATCTAGCTATCTCCTAATCCGGAGTCCTGGGATTAAAGGTGTATACCATCACTGCCTAGTTCTATGGCTGTTGGGATTAAAGGTGTGTGCCACAACTACCTGATCTCTATAGCTTGAGGCTGGCTTTGCTTCCTGAATCCTCAGGAAAACTTTAATAAATCATAAATGATATGTCACTACAAAATAGTTTGACAAACTTTGAATGTCTCTGCTCAGAATCCTGTGTTAACTTTTAAGATACTCCATACTTTGTTTGTTCAAGCCACTGATAATCTTCAGGAACTGTAGCTCATAGAACCTGGGCCTACTGAAAAACTCTGATGTTTCTGCCACCTTTGAAGTCTTCTGAGTCAACCCATAAATGCATTGAAAAAAAAAAAAGAGTAATGTAGAATATGATCTCTGTAAAAGGGGGAACAAATGTGCTTCTTTCTTAATGAACATAAGCAGTATGAAAAATATTCAACTTTTACATTAGAATAAAAGCCCTGCTATGTTATTAACCATGGGAACTCTGAAAACTTCAAGCATAGAGTCTTTGTACTCCATTTCCAACCAAGGGCATTTGGTTTCATACAAGGGTGAGTAAAGAAATCTCCATCTCTGGTTCATCCAGTTTAGGTAACATAATGCCATCAATATATTGGACCGGTGTGATGTTCTATACAATGTGATGTTCTCTCAAGATGGTCAGAGTCTCTGAAGACCATGTTAAAACTTGGGTATAGACAGTAAGCATATACTGCTAGCCTCTTTCTGTAATGACATGCTGCCTTCCATTCCTCCTACTACTATATAAGAAGAGGAAGACATTTCCTAGATCCATAAGAGTAAACTATAGACCAAAGGCTATGTAGAAATGTCCCAGCAAATATACCATTTAGTTTACTAGTCCTAGTTGAGACAACTTAGTGGTAAAGTTTATAGCACTCTACTTCCCTGTGAACTGTATATCCTATTAGTCATTGCCATATACAATATTTCAAATCCATCATAACAGAATACAAAACAAGCTCGAGGCATGCTTGCCAGAGCATTGAATCTAAAGTCAGAGTGAGTCCCCTATGTCAACAAATTCTTCCCTAACTGATATATGTTCTGTGCACCCATCCCTCCATATTCTGGTACCTCCAGCATCTATTCATGTACCTCCTTTTCATTTTGGTCTTCTAAATAACTTCAACCAGGCACAGTCATTCCTTTAGCATGTAGACTATTATTTTACCAAAAGAAGAGTTTGAACTTTCTTCCTTGAGCTGAGCTAACCCTGACTCTATTTATTGGCCTGGAAGCAATGAGAAGTGGTGAGGAGGATACTGTCAGCAATAAACCCCATCTCTTAAGTCATTTGTTTCCCATACAATCATTATCATTATATGGTAACAGGGTAGGGTAGGCTTTTCTCTAGCAAATGAGCAAGTGGCAATCAATGTGAGTCATGTTAACATCTGTAGGTGGGCCTACCTAGACATGTCCACATTCCATGCTTCAAGACTTCACTCTTTCTATATCAAGGCTATCCACACTCTACATAAAACCACCACCCTTTTCAAAGGACTTTATAATAAGAGTCAAGCCCTAGACACTCATTTTGGTAAAACTTATACTAATAAACTATACCAGCTATTTGATCTCCAAACACCCTCTCTTCTGTGTGTAGTTTGTTTAGTCAGCCTCCAGTAAAAACTCAACTACTTGTGATCCTGCTGTATGCCCATGGTTATTACCAGCCATCATACTTCTCTTGCCTTCTGATAAATAAGCAAATCTTATGGAGGGTCTGTTTTCTTAAACTGCTTCAGAAACCAAGTATGCGAGCCCAACTTTCTCAGAAAGCAAAATCCACTTCAAGTTCAAGACAGTGAGAATACTTGAAAGCAGCACTAGTGCACAGAGATGAAAAGCTGTCAAAGGTGACCCAATGCCACCTGGACACTAGTTCTCAATGAGCTGTGATGAGATTTGGCCACTCAGAAGGCTCAGACCCTCGGTCTTGTTGGCCTCTTTCATACAACCTGGTCTTTGGGCCATTATAGAAAAAGAAACTGATGGTGACGACGACTCCAAATTGCTCCAAAAACCATCTTCTGGGCTGTCCTTGCTGGCCTTTTCAGGGTGTGCTTAGAAACTTTGCAATGTGTCCTTTGTCAGAATATGGAAGTGCCATAGAAATTACATGTTCTAGCTGACTGTCCAGGGTCAGTGGATCCTTAAAGCTCAAGAGAGGTGAGTTTGCTGTGAGAATAGTTTAGGTAGAGTAATGTAGCCAAATTACTGGATGACAGGTGAGACCAAAGAACCTGACAAGGTACAATCATATTATGTATCTAGAAGATGGTAAAAACAAATGGTGTGGCCTGAGAGATGGCTGGATCACAAGGGCTCAGACTTAATCAGTGGGTAGAGTCTTAGCTTCATGGGCTATTGAGGGTTCGTAGAAGCTTAAACGGAGAAAATAGGTTATTAGGAGTATGCTCTTGAAGGATTTGCTTTGTCCCTGGATCTTTTTTCTCTTGTTCATGGCCTTCTAGCTGCCAGAATGTGAGCATTGTTAATTGGTCATGCATTCCTGACCATGATAATCTGTCTTGCCACAGGTTCGTAGTGATAGGACCAAGTGACCCCGGACTGAAGCTATGAGCAAAACAGCCCTTTCTGCCTTCTATGTTGCTTCTCTCAAGTGATCTGTCATAGCACCAGAAAGCTAAACACACTAATTCCCACTCAAACTTCTAGGTTGAGCTGTGTTTCCCTGTTCTATGTTCCTTGTTCCAGGATGGGTGAGGTGACCCTATCTTACTCCATGTATTATGCTGCACAGACACCAACTGTTCTCATCTGTCTCCCAGATGTGCTGAATATGCCCCAAGGATGGGTGCTATTTTGTATTACTGTGTGCACACTCAGCAACCAGCACAGTGCTGCTGTGTAATAGAGACTCAAATGTGTGTTTGCTGAATGGAGTAAAATGAGCACAACAGGGCTGAAAAGAAAGCTACTTTTTTTTTTAAATAACACCCCATTGTGCCAGTTAATTGAAGCATTGTGCAATGTTTTACGCATTTTTCAATGCCAGTCTCTCCTCTCCTGCTGTTTATCAAATTGAAGTGGCATATTCAGGTGATAAGAAGAACTCCCCTTGGGCAGAACCTAAATATAAACATTCTAAAATACTCTTTTTGCTTACATCTGCTCCGCTAGTCAAGTGAACTTTGCACAAATCCTCAAGTTTTGCATACTTCCCCATTCTCCCAGAGTTCATCCATCAAGGAAGTAGGGCCTAGACGAGGGAAGTTATTCATTTCCCTTGCTCTTCATGGAGAGGTAAATCTGGTCATAAGGAAAAGTCATTGGAAATTTGATTGCTCAGTGGCCTCATCTATTTTGTGTGCTGTGTGGGTGAATCTCAGCAACACCTGTTTTGTCTTCCCTTGTGTCACTGGGTTAGAAGAAGACACTGTGCTTACAGATTTCTTCAAACCCAGTCTCACTGGATTGTGTTAGGAAAAACCGAGGCCACGTTGACTGAAGACTGAATTCCAGATAAGAAGAGCACCATGACATCATTGGCTAGACCCAAAGCAGCCGTGGTATCTGTCACATTTCCACACATTTCCCCAGTGAGGAGGGAAGCGTTGTCCCGCTACCCATGCATGGTTTATGGTCCAATAAGTAGCATAAGTACTACTTGGGACCTTGTTGCAATTTTGCTTCTGTGGTCCCTGTCCCACACTTACTGAACCAGAACTCAGATTTTAGCAAGATTCCTCCATGGTTATATGTACATCATAATTTGAGCAACGCTGATATGGGTCCCAAATGTCTTTATGGCTCAGTCCGGTATCTAGACATGTAGTTCTGCTGTCACCATTCCCATCTATCACTTTGCAAGCAGTAAACACTTTTTGAACCATGAAGCATAGAGCCACTATTATTCTTTGCTCTGGAGGCAATAGTCTACTGAAGGGGAAAGGAAATCAAAATGTCTCTAAGGATCTCAGGGTCAAGTCCTTCTGTGGACAGCTCTATTAGTAGTTATGGGTGGTGGATAGCCAGGTTGCTAAGATACACAGCCAGTTTATAGTGAAGTGATAACTCAAGATGCTACAAACCTCCCAGTCTCTTATGGTTTGAGCTATAGCTGGTATCTCATTCATAGCCTTCCACCTAGATAAAATAGTCAGAGATAGGAGACAGTATGTTTCTGGGCTGGTTGAAACTCCTCAGGGTACTGTCCTGTTCACAAATGCATGGACTCTGCTGCCCTTACCTCCCTTTGCCTTTGCTTCTTCCTGAAGTCTTATCTTCATGGCCTTTCCCTTCTTCCCTGCTTTTCACTACTCTCAGCATCTCTTTGGACCAATAATTGGAGATGCTGAGATGTTGCCTGCCTTACTCATCATTTTACTTTTGCTTGGTAGGTGATTTTGCCCCACATTGTTCTATTGAGTGTAAAAATTGGAGTATTCGCCAGTAAACCTAGGCAAAGGAAGCTTGACACTTGTTGGGAAAAAAAAGTTTATGTGAAACTCCCCTTCATCCTTGCGTCATGAAGATGAAACCTATCCTTATGTTTTAACAGTATATGAGCCAGCTTATTCTTTCCCACAGAAAACTATTAAAAGAAGAAAAAAAAAGTTTTCCAATTTTTTTAGGTCCCAAATTGAACAGAGTCCTCTGTTCAATATTTGAACTATGTTTTAAACACTTGCCTGCTCTCAGAGTGCTGGGCTGCATACCCAGGACCTCTATGTATACATGGAATCCTCTTTGAGATTAAAAGCAGATATAAAAAAAATGACTACCATAGACTATATATAATAGCTAATTTACCACATATACATCAGGATCTCTATTCTCTCTAAATACTGTATTAGGTTCTAAGACTAGAGACATAGAAAGATACAGTCTTTTCTAAGAGTCCATTATTATGCCATGTGGGAAGCCGGCAGCAGGTTGCATACAGAGAACTATGTGAAACAGGAGGAAGCTCAGCTAACTGAGTCAAAAAGAGCCAAGGATGGTGGGAAATGAGAAGGGCTGTTGAGATTTTATGGAGGTAGCCTGGAAGTTGAGTCAAGGAATGGTAAGCTCCAGTTAGTTCAGACGGTGACTGTAAGAGTCAGGTGCACACAAGCACTTCATGCAAACGAACACACAGGATGATGACATCATCCGGTCAGGATCATGACTTCAAACTTCAAATAGAAGTCCATAAGGGCCGGGCAACTGCTAAGTCACATACCTGCTTCATCAGAAGCTATGACTGGGATTTAGAATGTTCCCTGCTAATTGTGCTGACCTGAAGGGTAACTATGAGACTCAGTACAGTTGCTTTACCTGGAAATCCACAGTGTAGAGAACTCAAAAATGTGTATTAGCTTCATAAGACAAATTGTGAGGCACAAAGTCTATCTTTAGAGAAAAAAAAAGTCAAAGCCCCAAATGATGGGGAAACAGGCCCAGAAAAACATTAAATCCAGTGTCAGTGAAATAAAGTACATTCCATCTATTTATTTATTTGTATATTTATTTACTGTTTTCACAGTTTACTCAAAAGTTGAATATTAAAACTGGGCATTCTCCCCAGAGTGAAGCATCCCCACCACACTACTTCATTACTTCTCCATCCATGCTCACACACTCCTGTAGACACACAGGGGTCAGGACCCCAACTTTACCAAAGTAATACAGAGCTCAAAGCCACCCACGGGCCCGTCTATCTCCTTTGCACCAGGCTCTGAATGACAGACCAAGGAGCTAACACAGCCAGTTACCCAGAGTCAAGACTTCTCTAACATTCTGTTTTCTTCCCCTAAGACATAGAAACCAAAGCAGTTTTCTTCATCCCCTAAGACTCCAATATTATCATTATTTATTTTAAAAATTGAATTAATTTGCAACATGCATACATGGCCAAGAATGATTTAAAATAATTTCCCGGAGTATTTCATCTCCTAGAATTGGTTGTCACCCTGGGTCACTGGCTTAAAGACCTTCAGAAAGAGCTGGAATTCAATCCTATCAATAAGGTTATTTCTCATCTTTCACTAGATAGATAAGATTTTTTTAATCGTTAGCAAATTAATCACTTTCCAAGCCTGGCTTGGGTAGACAAAACGAATTTCTGAATTCCCTGAGCTCCTACCAATCTGGGGCTACTCTACCCTACTGGGAGTTCTATGAACTTTGAGTGGGAAAATCCACTAAAAACTGCTGTAAATAAAGTCTTCACCACATAGGAAAGATGAAGAAATTTGACCTTTCTAAGTCTACAGAGTTGTTAGAGGCCAGGAGAAATCCAGCGTCAAAGATACAGATGTGATGCTGCCATTTGTCTCTGGGAGAATCTTGAGTGACCCCAGAGCTAAGGTTGTGTTCGCTGGCTTTCACTGGAACCTCTGTTGGCAGCTGTGTTCTTGGAGTTTCCTCAGCTGGGGCCTGGTGAACACTAAGGGTCTGTCACAAGGAGACACCTGTCAGCAGATGGGTCAGCACTAGGAGACAGAAGAGGTGGGAACAAGTTGCCCAAAGGAAATCCCCTCGGCTCCGCTGTCCCTTGGGGGGAGGCGGGGGTGGGTGAGGCAAGACTGGGAAGCTTGCAGCATGGACTGGTGAGTGGTCATGGGGCGTTGAGAGGGAACAAATGGCAAGGGCATGAAAGTCAAGGAGAAAGGCCATCCATGAGTGTAAGAGGAAACTAAGGACAAACAGGACCATCCTCAAAGATGTCTGTCCTGAGAGCCTACCAGTACAGACCTACAGATGACACTGCCTAGGACAGTTGTCTCTCACTTCTACAACGCCTTCACCCTGCATCCCAGTCCTCTGGTTACCAGAAATGGTCCCAAAATTCTACCTTCACCCAGAAGCCATTTGGTAGCGGAAAGGGAGGAAATTACTCTATTTGATGTAGCACAAATATTAAGAACCCAGAGACAGATTTTGGGGTTCAGGATGGAGATCAGAAAAGCAAAGTAGGTAACCACTAGAGAGTTCTCACCTCTGCCAAGACTCAGACCAAAAGGGGGGGGGTGATCCTGGCCTCGGCGTGATTGCAGACTGCCCTGTTCTCCAACACGCCTCCCACTGTAGCCCCTATTTCATCCTGCTTTATATTCCTCTCCAGAGCTGGATCCCAAGTGCTGAGATCGCCTTCGTGTGAGCTCTGTTTCTCTTTTAGACAGATTCAATTTCAGGGTGGCCTTGAACTAACAGATCTGTCTGCCTCTGTCTCCCAAGTGCTGGGATTAAAGGTGTGTGCCACCACCATCTGACCTCTATGACTAACTAGTGTGGCTGCACTCTGATCTTCAGGCAAGCTTCACTTGTTAGATCATAAAATATCACCACTGTCTGAGAAATAAACTTAAATAAAACATAATTGTTTTCTTATGGGGATACTGGTAACTGTCAGGTTTTGACCACTCCCTATGCCAAGCCTTGGTATCTAACATAGCTTAGAAACATGGCGGGAAGAACAACGGTCAGATCAGTTAAACACAGAAAGAAGCTTTTACTTTTTTTATAACTTTGTTATTTGCTTGTTTTTGTCAGCATAGTGAAGTGTGTATTTAGTGAAAACCCTGTTCTATCGGTTGATTCATGACTCTTAGCCCTGAAGACAAACGGCTCTTAAAGTAGCCTGTTGTCATTTGTCAGAGATCACTAGAAGTCCTTTACTTTCCAGGTAAAGAGAGGATTCGGGAGTTTCAGTTCAGAGCTCAGACACTTGGAGACAGTTGCAGTGCATGACTTCGGGCTGGGGGCTGTCTGGGAAACCAGCTCATTAAGAAACATATTTGTGTTCACAGAGGAAGCTGTAGATGAAGAAGCTTTAGAACCCCCCTGGGAGCCCCAGTCGGCTCTAGAAGACACGTGAACCCCACCACAGGTATCCAGATGGCAGTACAACCAAGCCCAGACTGCTGCTGTTCTTAACCTGGAGGGGGCAGCCTTGAACACACTTCCTCTTTAAGCAGGTGAGCTCCAGCCAATGGTTTTCATTGTTATCATGCTGGGCAGAAAACGTTTGGAGCCCTGCCCTAATTTCCTGGTCCACAGAATCCTGAAAGAGCATAAGATGGGTAGTTGCTTTAAAGTGGTTATGCTTTAGGGTAAAACACTATGAAACTATAAAAGTACAAACTATAACATGGTGGTCAAAAAGAAATAGTCGCCGATTCAAGGGTATCTGGGGTGATGGAGATGAGTGTTAAATAGTGTTGAGGTTAGCCAGACCATAGGCAAGTGAGAGGTGAGGAAGGCACTTTTAGCAGAGGGAGGAGAGCAAGAAGGCTGTGGACATGAAACAGGAAGAGACACATCTGAGCTTGTCAGAGGGACATGGCGATAGCAGTGCTACAGGCACTGTGGTAGAAAGGCATGTCAGAAGCGTCACTGGCCAGCAGCAGGAAGGTACCGTATTAGGGATGCTCACCGCTATTGACTATTATATATTGCTATATGAAGTTCTAAGGTGAAGGCTATGCGTCTGTTGTTCTTCAGTACCCTGCTTTCATCTGTCTACTGGACTATGTCATGAGGACTAGGTTCACTGGTTCAGCCTCAAGCCTGTGTGTTGCCCTTCCTTCTCCAATAATGGTGTCCTAAGCTGTGGGTTAATTCCATCTCAGTCCCTGATGTTCTGGTTATGGATGAAACCTGAAACCTACACCTCAAAATTTCTTGAAGGAACGCAATTCACCCTGGGACCAAGTCTCTGCAGTGTGTACACCTTGCTGAATGTGCAGTGTGCATATCTAGCCAAGTGTGTGGTATACACCTTGCACCAAGTGTGCAATGAGCACACCTCGCCAAGTGTACACCTAGCCAAGTGTGCAGTGTGCAAGGCTCTGAGTCCAAGCTCCATTATTAGAAAAAAATTCCCAAAGTCAGAATTTAGTACACTGGGGGATGGAAAAAGGACTCAGCCACTAAGAGCTCCTCCTGCTGGCCTCAAGACCTCAGTTGGTTCCCTGATCCCTTATTAGACAGGTAGCCAAGTATGCAGTATGCACCTTATCAAGTGTGCAGTGTACACCTCACGGGATAAACATCTATCATGGCTGTTCCTTTCCAGCATTCAGGATGACCCTGCTCAAGCACCACCATTCTGCTCAAGCATATCTTTTTCAACATATATTCTTGGAGGATGCTATTCTGTTAGGCACTTTTCAGACTTGGAGCCAACAGTGCAGCCCCCGGGCCCACAAAGCTTACGCTATTATCAGAAACCAAATGGCGAATGGATCAAGAGTCAAACAAGGCGGCTGCAGGAGCTATGGAAAAAAGGAAGCTAGCAAAGTGATGGGGGAGGTGGGGACGTTTGATGATGGTCGTGGAAAACCTCGTAGGTCGGCCGGTCTGTGTCTAGAGTTGGGATGAAGTCAGAGGAAAGGCAGATCACACAGCTAGGGCCAGGATATAGGAGCTGGATGACATTCACTGTTGGAAGAATGTAGCAGTGTGGTGCAGTGAGCAGAAAGGTGAGACACAGAGTGAGTCAGGGAGCTGTGACAGCGACTGTGGAGCCTGAGCAGTTTGGGCTCCACAAGCACTGTGTATGTGTGTGGGGGGGAACACATGAATTCATATTTATTCACATTTAAATAGACCTTTAGTGATGTCAGTAGCATGTTAAAGTTCCCCTGGAATCCAGACAAACCTTTCGGTAGAAGCAAGAAAGGAAATAACCCAGACTTTGGGGCAGGTTGGCTTTTGTGACAGTCCTCAACTCTGTCTAGTGAAAGTGATACAGGCAATGGCATGAGCAGCATGTGGAACTGAAGACGCTGTGCCCTTTGAACTGTGCTTGCAAAAACAACCCAGGGGCCATGGATTGCAAAGTGCCAGATTTGACAATGGGGTATGGGAAGGAAGGGTCTGACAATCAAGTATGAGGAGGCTAGTGTGTCACAAGCAGTGGTGACTGCTCTATGTTCCGTGTGGGAGTCTGGAGAGATCCAAGACCCTAGGCTCTGAAAAGGAGGGGAAAGCAGGGAAGAGAAGGACACGAGGGACAAGTCACTCAGCTCTGCTTTTCTAGGCTAGTCCAGGGACTTCATTCATGTGTCTGTGTCCAGGCTGGTAGCCATGGCGAACACAGGCTCTGGTACACAGGACTGTGGTTTTTGTGGGATCCGACACTTAAAAATTGGAGGGACCTCTTCAAAAATGAATATGGATTACAAGTAAAAAGCTAGGAGCTAGACTTTAGAAGAAGAAAGTATCACAAATGGTGGGCCACGCGGGCCCAGAGCACACATGTGATTAGCTCCCAGGTAAAACCACCTAGGTTTGTATATGTCCCATCTCAGAGGACCAACATGAGCCTCCTGGTTTTCCGTCAGACTGTATCCAGGAAAGCCTCCCAGGGTGACATCTGGCACTTGCCTGGTATTTAGAAACACACAGACTCCTGAAACAGGAGGGGGACATCTGCTCCCGGGTAAATCTGGCTGGCTGCTGTGTCTCTACCAGAGTGTAGGTGCTGCCCCTCCTCCAACCTGCTGGCCTTGGCAAAGTTACATGATCCTGTCGCCACAGCACTGGCTCCTGAGGCTGACAGCTGTCCTGTGTCCTCACAGAACAGATGACAGATGTGTGCTGGTGCTTTAGGGGATGAAATGGAAGGAGCTTTATGGACTTTGTTTATTCTATTTTATACGGACAGTTTCCCATGTGAGACCCAGCCCTTTCTTATTCTTTTCTATTTTGTTTGGGGGGGGCTTTGGTTTTGAGATTATAATTTAACTACTATGTTTCTTTCTTTCCTTTGCTCCCTCCAGAGCCTCCCACATTCCCCTCCCATTCTCCTTTCAAACTCATGACCTCTCTTTTTGTTTTTATATGCATATGTGCATTTGTATATAGGTAGATAGATTCTGAGGTGCTTTTTTGGGAAAATCCGGTGGTAAACCCCTGTGGTAAGGACTAAGGTTCCCAGAAATGTGTGGGTTTAGTAGGATTAGAAGAAAGGGTTCGTTCTCCAGGGTGGCATAGGAGAGAGGAACGGGTGTGCATGGAAGCAGCAGATGGAAAAGGCCATCTCCCCCTTTGAGCTCGACCTCGCCCTATTCCTACCAAATTTACCAGCTCTGTCCAGGACAGGAGAGAAGGAGAAAGTGAGGGAAGGAAAAAATAGGGGGGGGGTGAGGAAGGATAGAGAAAACGGGAAGGAAGGGACAGGGAGGACTTGGTGCTGGGTGAATGTGGGTTTCTTTGAAAACAGAAACAGGTGAACTCTTTGGTAAGAAAGCGGAGGAATATTCCACATTCTTACCAAAGAGGTGGTGAGTGTTGAAGGAAGCCCAGCAAGGGCAAGGATGGAAGCTGCTTCATCGCCAGGGAATTGGGGGTGACTCGGTTGTCACAAGCCGAGGTCAGTTTCTAATGTGACCACATCTGTGAAACAGAAAGAATGGCTGTTCCTGCCTTCTCTGAGGGCAGCAGGTAGCATGAGGCCATCAGAGTCCCTCCAGGTAGAGCAGCAGCTAGCAGCCCCAGAATAGTGATGAGAGCAAGTAGAATGTTCTTATTTGAACAATCTGCCCCCAAGATATGTGATGGTTTTGCAAGGAGCTGTTTTCCGGGAAAGCAGTTTCTTGCTGTGGATAGAAATGTCTGTGACCTCCCCGGAGACCCCAGGAGTGAGAGGCTGAGGGATACTGGGGCCGAGACTGGTTGGCGATCTAAGACGTCCACCTGCTGTAAAATCCCTGAGGTCACAAACTTTGTTAGGTTCATTCTCATAACTCTCTTTATCCTCAGTCACCCTTTGTTTCTCTTTGCCAGTGTCTGCGCTAGCCCCTGGCACAGGCAATATCCACTGTGTGATTATATGTGTAATGAATAAAGAGGGCAGGGATAAAAAACTCACACAGAGGTCCCTAGCAGCCCGTGCCATCCTTCATTTCTGATCAGCGCCAGCTTCCTTTCTGGGCCTTCGGTCTCCGTCTATCTGCCATGAGAGAATTAATGGTACCATCATCAGATCACTCATGCTGACATTTAGAATTATAGGATGGCAGGGCTGGGAGGGACCTGAGAGACAGAACCCAGTGCCTGTGATGAAAGCAAACCTGAGGCAGATTCCAGTAAACCCTCATTTATCTGAAATCCGAGGAAGCAGGAAATGCAAATGGCTAAAGTCCTTTAGCTAGCCTCTGCCTCTTTTTTCTTTATCTCTAAGTGAACCTTGTGCATACGAAGGCTTGCACGGTATGTCGAGCCTTTGGCCGACACTATTCACTGAACCACCATGTTAACGTTTAAGTAGACATTGATCTTTTCCATTTCTCAAAGGTCAAGTAACTGGCTTTGAACCATTCAGCTAGCAAGCACAGTAGGGTTCAAAACAGTCTACTGAGTCAAGGTTTAATGTGATATTTACCTCCTTGTAGGAAGCTGGCTGTACGAGTGGTATTTTTCACCTATTAGGAAGCTGGCTATACAATGTGGTATTTTTCACTTCACAGGAAGCTTGCTGTCCTGTGTACTTCAAAGAGGCAGGCAGATAGCAAGTGTTTCCTTGGCAAGAAACCATCTATTGCTTCACCAACCCCAGAGCGGTATGTGCAGGTTCTAGACTGAGGTCCCCCCCAGGCCTGCTGTCCTCATCTGCTGAGTTGTGATGGCTTCTCTTGGGTGAGAAAATAGACCATTTCCTGTGGCTGCGCTGTTTACTTACCATATGGGTCCTGTTCTGGAAGTCTTTGAGTACCAGAAGCCAGATATCTGAAACTAGTAACAGAGTCAAGTCCCAAGACACTGGACACATTTACAGGACTAAGGTTTTAGAATACAATCCTATCAGGCTGAAGGCCTTCTCAGCTAAGGCAGGGCTGCTTGCTGGGTACTCCTAAGGGTTCTGTACCTCTGTTCTGGCCGCTAGCTGCTGCTTAGCTTTCCTTGGCTTGTGCCACCCCTCCCCCCATCATGATTTCCGCTTCTGTCCTCATACCACTCCCGACTCTGCTCTGCCCCTGCCTTCTGTTCTACGGGCTGTACTAATTGCATTAGACACTCTAGGCAGTGCAGAATGACTTCTCCATCTCAGGGCTGAATTTAGTCACCTCTGCAAAGGACATTGTTTATATCACCCTGAATACACCAAGGGCCAGGCCTAGACTGTGAACATATTTGGTGTTAGTCCCACCAGGTCAGAATAAGACCACTACCACATTTTTTAAAGCCAAATTGGAAGCAAGCTTTATCCAATACTGACCAGGAACATGGACCCTGGCTAGGTCCATCCCTGGGATTCCCAGAGAATGACCAGAATTACATTAGACAGGGGCTTATAAAGGCAAACTCCAAAAGGCTAAGTACTTCCTGGTTTTGTCCAATCAGGAGCAAGCAAACATCCTGACTTACTTCCCAGTCTATGCCCCCGACATCCTGGACAGTTGGGATAACCAAACTTGTTTACTGAAGAGAAATCACATGGCTTATCACCTTACATGACCCCCCCTCCACCAAGCACTGCAGGATGTTATCTGTTCTTGGGCAAATGGGGCTTACAGGTTAGAGACATTTTTGTTTCATAGACTTCTTAAGCACAGTAATTAAAACTTAAAACATAACTTTAGCCCTCACATTTGGAGGCTGTGTTTAGCAGATCATGGAGGAGAATTGTGTTCCTCTAGTAGTTTTAAGTATAAATATAAATGTGTCCATTTAAATATAGCTCCTCTAGTATTTCTAAATATAAATTTCATGTACAAACACCTCAGCATAAAGAATGCTAGATTCAGAATAATGGGGAAAAATTACCTAATATGTCTTTGGGGCACAGAGTGACCTCATGAGTATCCTTTTTTAATTTTGGAGGCCAAAGTAGAGAGGGAGGAAGTTAGATTGCTATCCACAGGCAGAGATGAAATTTTTCAGTCCTAGCCTTAGAGGACCAAATACCTTTTCTGGAAGGAATTTTAAATGCCAATATATTGGCAATGGGTGATGTTTGGATTGGGAAGTTGCTTCTAACCTGAGATTCAACTCTAACTCATCCAGAGGGCCGAAGGGGTACCCAGAAACCTCAGCTGTAGACCTCCTGGACCTGCAGAAGGAGACTGGGGCTGACACCGAAGCCACAAGCTCAGTGCGCAGGAATACAAGTGTTGGAGATCAGGGTCATGTCTATTTGCTGTGTCCACCTTCCATTCTACTCTCAAGGGCTCGCAGCTCGGTTCTTTCAGCAGAGAAGCCAAGCTGAAGCCCTGCCTCTCTGGAATCTTGGAGTCACTGAAATATACAAAAGCCTCTACTAGCTTGGGCAGCTCTAGGGAGCTTTGTAGCCCTAGGGAGCCCTGTGGCCTGAGCTGGCGGTTAGTTACTGGGGAAAAGAACAAAAGCTTGTATGAGGACCCCAGTGGGTCCATCAATGGGATGAAGAGCTTTGAAGGTAAGCTGAGGCTCTGCAGATTGGGAGCTGTAGAAAAACCAGAGTAGATTTGAGGCAGAATCATATTTGAAAATAGTACTGGGAGTCTTAATTGTCTCTCTTCTTTTTTCTCTAGTATCCTGTAACTTCATAACAAGCTCAGGCTTCAGAGTCATTGTCATGGTGAATTTGTGTGAGTGCAGCAAAGAGAAAAAAGGCTTTCATTTTCTAAAGCCTAGCCCTGAGACTACCTAAGGCATAAACAACAGGCTAGAGGTACAGCCTGGTGCATTAGAAGAGGCCTCCATTCTACACTAGAAGAAAATCCCTGGATTGGGGATACACTAGTGGCCATGATAGGTTGAGATGCAGGGAAGGACAAGACTGAGTGTGTGCTATGGATTTGTGGAGGAGACACACAGGTGTGTTCTCTGTTGACCTGTTACTTACCTGGGAGACAGTAGTGGTAATCCCACAGATGGGAGGAGAAAGACCACTAATCCAAATCATCATGGCCAAATTAATTAAAGCAAGCAACAAATTAAAACAAGTTTTGTTTTGTTTTGGTTTGTTTAGGGTTTTTTTTGTTGTTGTTGTTGTTTTTATTCATGTACATGGACTGCCTTCCTCTAAGGTGAGATTCAAGAGGTTAACATTGGATGTGGGGAAGATAAGGTTTTTATAGCTCAGTGGTAGGGAGTTTCCCAATGGGGGATTTGACAGGCAAATAGGTAAGGTGAACAGAAGCAAAACAGGTGGCGGTAACAATAGGTGGTGGTAATAGCCTTTTGAAACAAAGGGAGGGTTGTAAGGTGGTGATAAGAACCTCCTGAAATAAAAGCATGGTTTCAAGGTGGCCGTAACAACTTTTTGAAATTAAAGACATGGTTGCCATTTCATGGAACAGGCAATGCATAACCATTTGTAGTTAAGGTTACAGGTGGGGCATGGCCCAAACTTTGAGAAATGGAGATTTAATCATGAACAAGAATGAGCCTTGTTTGTCTTTATAAGGTGGCTTTCAAACCTAAGATGGAAGAGGGACGGTGTGTCAGTAGTATCTTCAGTTAAATTTAGAAAACCTGAGTACCAAAAGGTTTACTAGTCTTGTGTCCCCAGGAAAAAGGCCAGGGTCTAGCAAGAGTCTCTGTGTGAAATGTTGACTAATTGAGTCTCCCTGTGGTCAACCTGGTGTGGGATCCACAGAACTACTACCCGCTCTACAGAGGCCCTTATTAGCAAGCCAGTGATTGCATCATGGGCAGGGAGAGTTCCAATAGAATGTGGTGTGTTAGGATGCTGATCTGATGAGATGACCATGTGAACGCCTTCCTTTCCCACTTTTACAGTTGGAAGACCCTCCCCCAAATGACAAATTACCACAGAGAAAGGAAGATTCCCAAAATAGTCTATGATTCAGCCTATGTTATTTTGGCATAAAGAGAACTTGAAATAGAAAGGAAATTGTTCACTTGCACAAAATTAAAAACAGCCCCATCTTGTTCACTTTGAGTCAGGGAACCATTGTTTGCTTTTTGAGTATCCTGCAGATGTGCTGCAGGTGGCCAAAAGCTCCTGACATATGTAATATGACACCTACATATATAATGTGACATAATAAATATGTAATGTGAATTTTACATGTCTATTATATATGTTACACTTATTATATGTAATAAGATGCCATTTTGTTGAACACTTAAATCCTACATGGGGAAATGAATTATTCATCTAAAATATTATTTTATCTGACCATCAGCATTTTTGTATTGCTACTACAAATGGAAACATCCTCGCTGAGAGTCTGAAAAGGTCACAGAACTAAGACTGTATTTTTGCATTGTATTGCCCAGAACTGAAAGGGGTGGGTCAGAATATGACATGCTAATTTTTTATTACTGAAGATTTGGACACCCCTGGGATGCATAAGTCAATAGCCATCTATGCTATGTATCTTCAAAAACTGGACATAAGTGAAAGATGTTGAGAAAAATGATAGATTTAGGGTCGGGGAGATGACTGGTTAGGAGTGTGTGCTGCTCTTGCAGAAGACCTGAGATTGGCTTGTAGCACCCACTTTATGTGGCTCACAACTACCTATAACCCTACCTTCAGGGGATTTAACACCTTCTTCTAGCATCCTTGGGTACCATTATACATGTGAACATGTATGCATGTACACACATGGGCACACACACACACACACACTCATTAAAAACTATAAAAAGAAAAAACCACAGACTGCTTTTGAATGTTTAGGTAAACTTTTGAACACACTCTAAGTATGGGGACAGAGTACTGCTGGGTTCTCTGGCAGGTAGGGCTGTGGAAGAGCCCATCCTGCAGATCTCTTCCTGGGGATGAGTGGGATGGAGAGTGTCAGTAACCCTGACCCCTCTCTGGAGGAAATCACACTGAGCCAGGAGATTTGTCAAAGCTGGATCTTGTTTTATTGCATCAGGGAGGTGCTTATATAGTATAGAGGGAGGGAGTGGGGAACATAGAATGGGGTGAGGTGTATGGGGCAATGATATTTCACCACAGTAGCTAGGTAGAGGCGGTCTCAGGTCAGGCTTTGTTGAGTTACTCCTATGTGAACGTTATAGGCCAAAGACAGGTCACTAAACTTTAGCCAGGCTCAGAAAGTTCCTCTAGGCCACATGTCCTGGCTTTTTAGGTTCAACAAAGTACATGACCTCAAGTTCCCACCCCACCCCCACCCCCACCCCCATCCCCAGCTTCAGTTAGTAATAGTCTGCAATGCTGAAATATGGGATTTTGAGATAAAAAGCATGTCAGTTTAAAATTGAAGAGATGGAGTTATGGGGTATTGAGGAGTACATAGTAGCATTCTGTTGTCACATCCATGATCATTTGGGTTCTCTGAAGAGAATAAAAGTGTATACTAGTCAATATTCAACACTCAATAGTTAGTAAATTGTATAGTTCACCTATGATGGGTAAATAGGTATTTACCCAATCCAATTCACTGATTCCTTTGTCAAGAAGTTCAAGCTTGAATTTACTTATGTGTAGGGCTGTTATGATGGAGACTGAAGTGGTGAGTCAGGTTGAGGTGAAGGGGTCTTCCCTCCAGTCACAAGTGCATGGGGTCAAGTCTTCTCTGACTACTCTCTCTCTCTCTCTCTCTCTCTCTCTCTCTCTCTCTCTCTCTCTCTCTCTCTCTCTCTCTCTCTCTCATCTGTTCATGGGGCTGTATTGCTCACAAGCACTGGTCTTTGGCTTCTATTAATCTCCAGAGCCCCAGACATGTTGCATAACAGTGACTTAGGTGCTTAAGGCTGCTGAATGAGAATAAAGTAGCTAGGACTGGAGAGATGGCTCAGTCATGAAAGGCTAGGCTCACAACCGCCTCCAGTGACACACTTCTTCCAACAAAGGCACACCTACTCTAGCAAGGCCACACCTCCTTATGAGCTTATGGGGCCATTTGTTTTCAAGCCATCGCAGCTAGCTTCTTCCTGTGTTCCACTTCAGACACTTGCTATGGTTCTTGGAGGGAGAAACTGCATGACTTTGTGGACATTAAGTTTTTAGGTCATGCACTTTTAGGTCAGCCTTTAACTCTTGGTATGAGATCTCAGAAGCTCTCTTTCCTTTTAGTAGGCTAACTAGGAAACTTCTAGACATTTCCTGCTCTGTCAGCACAGACCTTGGAGTTGAGGATGATCCAGAGCATAAAAAAGGAAGTAAAATTCCATCCTATTAACTACTGAAACACTTTCCCTGTAACATACGAGACTCCATGTTGCTGAGTAGCATATACCATCTGTCTTAGAGTAAGCATTAAAGCCCCTAAGTGTGCCGTGCCTTTTCTCCTGACAGGTTTTAATTTCCTTTGTGGTTGATCATGTAACATTACACTGATGTCAGTGGCAAGCTTTTACACAGCTGTGAATAGTTCTATACATGGCATTTCTATACACATTTGACTATCTCTCTTCAAGAGCCAATTGGAGTCAGTAGCATTTTAGCATTTTACATATTTTTTAAACTCATTCCTCAGTTTCTCATCAACAGTTAGGAGGGGAGATGGTCCTAAGTACTTTTGGTAACTCAGATGGAATCTAAGAATCATTAGGTGCTGGCCTACAAAACAATCCTGCAATCTGAATTGTACTCTGAGATTTTAATGATGGTTTCAATATTCAAATCCTTAGCCTTTGTCTTAGGGTTTCTGTTGCTGTGAAACCATTACCATGGGAACTTTTATAAAGAAAAAATATTTAATGGGTGGTTTTCATTTTTAGATATTTAGTCCATTATCATCATGCTGAAACATGGTGGTGTACAGACAGACATGGTTCTGGAGACAGAGATGAGAGTCCTACATCTTGACTTGCAGGCAACAGGAAGTCACTGGGAGTAGCTTGAGTGTAAGGGACCTCAAAACCCACAGTGACCTACTTCTTCCAACAAGGCCACACCTACTCCATGAATGCCACACCTCTTAATAGTATCACTCCCTTTGGGAGCCAATTTTCTTTCAAACCGGCACAATCTTGTATTTCATAAATATTCTAAGGGAACAAATGTCATGAATTAGAGAAAAGTAATTAGTGAAATGACATAGACCTGAGGTCAAGTTCCAGCGTGCTATTGGTCAGTTGTGAGATTAGAAGAAGCAGCTTAATTCTTCTGTCCTTACTCCAGTTGCTGTAGAAAAGTAGGATAGCAAGACACTGCTGTTGAAGTACTGTCCATAGACTGCTTAGTACACGGGAGGGTGTGTGGTACAGTTGATAGGTGTTCAGTAAATGATGGGGGTTGTTTTTATGATTACTACTACTTGGGAAATTGGTGAAATGCAAGCACCTCTAAGGTAGAAAAGTCATTGTAAAAAGAAACAGTACCAGCATTTGTTTGACTCTCAAACGACTTGTGGGGGCATGATTGAAAGGTGTAATGGCAACATCTGAGCAGGCAGCACAGCAACACAATTTTCTACAATGAAATTCCCTGTTTCAGCCAGAGGGCGGGAAGCAGAATGGAGCTATAGCAGTTACTACTATTGCATCTAGAACAACACACAATTTTTAAGCACACAGGTGGAGACAGGCTGGTAGAGAGATGGTGGCATGCAGAATTTGGAAACAGGCAGGACTTGGTTTGAGTTCTAGCCTTTCCTCTTCCCAGGTGTACAATATAGAGGAAAAGATTCTCTTGGCACTCATATCATTCATCTGCTAGAAGCTACTGGCATTCCATAGGGGAGTATATCATCCAGTTGAACTGATTGGGCTCTTACAGTAAGAACAGCCTACCTGGAGTAGGAATCTGATGTTCACTTGTCCTTTTCATAAGCTCCTATGACTGTCTCAGTGAAATGGGTGATAAAATTGAGGCATGGAGAGGTAAGGGCCCACATTTGGCCAGCAGCAGAGCTAGGTTTTGAATCTGGAAAGTTTCCAAAGGCAAAACCTTTAGCCACTGTAATTACTGTACAACTTATCATGCTAGGGTAAGTGTTCTGAACACAGGTCTTCTAAAGTACCTTGCTTCTCTCTCCCACGTGGAAATCCCATTGTCTCTCTGCCATAGCTGCTGCACATCCATCAGGGTTTCCTCAAAGTCATTGCTCTTCAGAAGCCCTCTCCTGTCTCCTCAGCCCCTAACAGGCACCTAGACACTGCCTTGGCTCAAAAGCATTGACCCCTCCCTTGGTCCCACAAGGAACAGCAGGGCCTCCCAGGCAGGATAGCCCACCCCAGAGATGAGTGAGGATAGTTATCTGTGATGGATCATCTAGTAAGAAGCAGCATGACAGATGACAGCAATTAACAGCTAACTTCTTTTTTTCTTTCCTTTTTTTTAAATTTAAATTAGAAACAAGCTTTTTTTTTTATATGTCAATCCCAGTTCCCTCTCCCTCCCCTCCTCCCCTGTCCCCCTCCACCCCGCTATCCCATTTTATCAGACCACCTACCTTGCAGGACAGGAGCACAGAGAATGACAGGCAGGCCCAATCCTTGACTAAGAATGCTTAATTATATGGACTTCTTGCCCCTGCTCCAATCTTTTCTCCATTTAAAAGCTCCTATCAGTACCCTAAAGACAAAGACAAGAACTTGGGGACATTTCATCCCTCTATCTATTTCTCTTCCTAACGCACATTGATTAAATCGCCTTTCTCTTTATCATTCTTTGTCTCTTTAATTGGTATCCTAGGCTAGATGGCAGTGCTAGCCTGTTGAGACTACAGAATGGAGCCTGGGCTTTTGTCCTAAACCTTGGGTTGCTAGCCCACTCAGTTCCCTTCTTTGGAAACCCTATGGCACTAACAAATGCCTCAAATGTCTACTACTCAGATCTATTGATATTCAAGGAAGATTAAGGTCTTTGAGTCAATACCATTGTAAATATTCAACAGGGAACACACAAATTTGCCATTAATAATGAATGCCACCCATCAATCTGTGGGAGGAAAGGCTCACTCCAAGAAAGCAGTATGTTCAGTTGACAGGGCATGTGATAGAAAGTTTGGTAGTGTCGGGAACCAGTGGGTGTTTCTGTTGTTTTAGGAACCACTGGCCTGGACTTCATGGAAGCTGATAAGTTACTTTTGACACTTTCAAAGTTCCAAAGGCGCCACAGGAGGTGCTGGCTCTCTAACACAGCAGTCCCTCATGGTTCTCCTGAGAATCAGATCTCTGTCATAACATCTCACACTAGTTGTTAATGACTAAATCTGTGCAATGAGAATCGTTAGTGACCTCCATGGGGTTCTTACATCCAGAATTAGAGAATAACATACCTAAAGACCATATTTCCAGATCCTCTCAAATGTGGGAGGCTAGATTAAGCCACAGAATAGTTGATTTTCAAGTAGTGTGTGTGTGTGTGTGTGTGTGTGTGTGAGAGAGAGAGAGAGAGAGAGAGAGAGAGAGAGAGAGAGAGAGAGAGAGAGAGAGAGAGAGAGAGAGAGAGAGAGAGACATGGCTGGTGGCTGTAATAAAATAGCATATTTTGTTGTTGTTGTTGTTGCTGGGTTTTTTTTAGATGTGGAAGGGGAATAGGGAAGGGTGAGGTTAAACAACAAAAATGATTCCTCACAGCTGGTGTTCCAAGATCAAGGTGCTGGCTGACATCTTAGGAAAGGCCTTGTCTCACCTTGCAGGCCAGCTGTCTTCTCACTGTGTCTTCACATGGGATCTGCACCCCTACAGATGTATGTATGCTAACAGCTTCCTGCTTTTTCTGGATTCCAGGCTCCTCATCATTTCCGGCCTGTTACCTTAAACCAGGATTTCTCAGTGTCATCACCAGACATTTGGTTGCTCAAGGTACTGTAGGTTGTTTAACAGGGTTCCTGGGCTTTGTTCACTGTGTGCCATATGTCACCAAGATACACAGCACAGGGCATGTAGTTACCAATCATAATGATATGTAAAGCCTAGCTTTCACTTTAACAATGAAAATGTTATTTCCTAATCACTAAGTACATATACATTATGAAGACTTGAGTGACAGAGAGCATGCAAGTGTTTCTTGAATATACGGTCTATATTTTGCTGCACTTTTCAGGTGTAACTTTTAATATTAGTTTAATACTGTTTCATATAATTTATATAATAGAGCCATGTGATGCTGCAGTGTTTTAAGTGGCCCAAAAGATTACAGTGTCATGCAATTCAGTATAGTTCTAATGTTGCTCAAGAAATTTAAAAACAGGTGTTCAAGTGTTAAATGTCATTTTTATTTTTCCCCTGTTTTGTTTTGCTTTGCTTTGGTTTAGGGTCTCACTCTAAGGGGAAGACTGACCTAGATTCATCATGCAGGCCAAGTTGCCTTTGGACTTACGGTGTTTCTCTTGTCTCAGCCTTCTGAGTATTAGGATCAGAGTCATGTATCACTGTTCCTTGCCTAAACATCTTTTTAAATCACAACTTAATGACACTATTACTGTTTTCTTAACCAAGAACGTTCTTTGGGAATAATATCCTTCCAATGCCTGTTTCACTTTTTTAAAGATTAACAAACTATCCTTTTGCTTTATTTAGATTCTCCTTGTTATAAATCTTTACCTTTTATTGACATTTACAAACTATGATGAGGTCAACACCCATCAAACATTTGCACAGTTTGACAGGCCGAGGTTTTAAGCAGGGTTGGAGTGAGGCAATCAGAGGGCCTACTCATTTTAAGACCCAACGGACCTACCAGTCTTACTGTCCAGCCAAAATGGCTGAGGATACCAGTTCCCTCAAACCCCAACAGCACTACATATTGTAGGGCGTTTTAAGTTGGAAGAAGATAGCTCATTGTGCTTTTAATTTGCATTTACATAATCATCAGTGAAGTTGAACACCTTTTCCTATGTTTATTTAATTTTGCTTTTCTTCTGCAGATTGCTTATTAGTTTACAAGCCCATTTCTCTGCAGAGGTGTTTGTCTTTCTCATACCAATTTGTAGGAGCTCTTTGTAGATTGTAGATGCATAGCCTTGATTTACTGTACATATTGCATATATTCTGTTAGTCACCTATCTTCTAACTTTACAGTAGCTTCATCATTCCAATGCTATATTTTTTTTAGGGGATGACATCTGTCAACTATGTCCTTAATGGTTAAATGGTTACTTAGCATGGCTTCCAGAATGCTAGAGCACTTGGTCAAAGATACTCAAGTCTGCGTCTGAATACTCTTGAACTGGGCATGTTGGGTGCATTGGAAAAGTAAAGTGCTTTTCCTCTACTCTCACTGTACAATAACCAGCACAGATGTCTTTGATGACTTCAAAGAGTGTAGACATCTCTCCATGCAACATCCATTCTGTAACGGACACCCACTGGGTGTCCTCTAATCCAATTCACTGCTGCTACTCTCTGCCTTCATATCATCAATCCAACAGGCCAAGGACTCAGTCTCTAAGACCCTGCCTGCTTACTCTAGATGCCAATTCCAAACCCCAGGTTTTTTATCTGCACAGATACACCAGCTCCAAACAGAGATTCTCACAAACCCTTCATCAGGTTTCATTAATGTACTAGCCTGTCTCACAGAAGTCAAGGGAACACATTTATATGAGATACTGGGAAATCTAGGGCTGTAGTCCAGTTGTTAGAGTGCACACACAGTGCTCTGACGGGTTCAGTTCCCAGCCCTTCATAAATCATATATGCCGGCACATGTTGGAAATCCTAGCACTTGGGAGGTAGAACCAAAGGGGGTTCAAAATCATCCTCTGAATGTCAAGGACAGCCTGGGCTATCTACATGACATCCTGTCTTGAAGCAGAAATGAAAACAAAATCCTGAAAGTGCAGATAAAGACATTAATAGGGAGAAGTGTTCAGGGAGGGGCTTGGAACATCTATGGCCTCCAGGGACCTCAACATTATCAGGTATGTAGAAGCCCTTTAGGTTTTAATGGATGCTTTATTGTATAGATATGGGTGATCACATCTCCTATCCCTAGAGGCTGGGGAGTAGGGCTGAAAATACTCTTTAATTTTGTTTAGGTCTTTTGGGGACTCATCCAAAAGCTACCCAGGGGCTCTCAGCCATCAGAAAATCCATTAGCATATAGAAAGATGCCATCATTTTGGAGATTTCAAAGATTTCTGGGGTTGCATGCTAGAAAACAAGACAAATACCAAATATATGTGTTTCATAATATCACATCTGTGTTTTATTTTTCTCCTTTCATATTAATGGGCTATTCTTTTGCTCAAGAAAGCAAAATCCTATGCGTCAAATAAAACCGAAATCCAGAATATTTGTATTTGTTCACTCCAGCTGAAAACAAGAAAGAATGGAGGCTTCTTGTCTCAAATCAGACAGCTGAGTCAGCACACAGCACACATGGAGTCTTCCCTGACTATGAAAGTTTCAACAAGGAAAGATGAATAGACCATGTGAGTGAAGTATGTGCAACAGGTCTGTTTCTTTAAAAGCAAGCTTTTTATACTGCGTGTCCTGCGGTGACCCTCCCAATGGACAGCCATTTAGAAGCTGTCAGTCTATAAGTGAAACATTATCACTTCTTTTTCCACTGCTGGATACTTTCAAGAGTGAGGTTTATATTGCTAATATTAAAGAATAGTCATACAAATACAGGAAAAACAAAAACCAAAGAAACCTCTTAGGCTCAGGTGGGGAAGTCCAAGAGAAATGGAAACTCATGCATGGGGGATTGGGTGAGTGTGGGGAGTCTGACACGTGATCAGGTAGCGGGACCTTGAGATCCAAACAGACAACACAGAGGCCACCCCAGGATGAAGGGGCCCTAAAATTGTATAGAGTCAGATTTTTAACCTTAAAATGTCTGAGCATCATATTTAAAGCAAGCAAGGTATTCTCGATTGAGGACATGAGTGACGAGTGACAGGTACACACCCTTTCCAAGCACACACATGCATAGTACCCAGTAGCTTCCATGGACACACTTGACATAGAACCTGAGGTGTTGAGTGTTGTTAGGATGTCATGATCTCCTGTCACACACAGTGCTGTATTGGGAAACAGACAGTAATGGCCAGGGACAAACCTTGCATAAGGTACTGCCTGAGACAGAACTAGTGGTGTAGTTTCCAGACATCTGACTTCAGCCTTCAGTGGCATTTACACATCAATAGGCATAAATAAACCATCTTCAGACTGAAGTCCAGGAATATAGCTCTCCTCTCAGGCACTTGCTCCCTAGACAGAGATGGGAAAAGTTCTCAAATATCTGGTCTAGTGTCTTCTGATAGCTTCCTCGGTTTTCTTGTGGGTTGTCCATCTCCCAGAGGATGCTCCGAGGGTTCCTTTGCCCCTGTACTGAGCTGACTATGGGGAGCTCTGAAACTGAGCTTAGCAGTGGGCCATCTTCCAGTTCAGGAGAGTGGTGCTCCCAAGTTAGCTGTCCTGGCTTTACGGCACAGGATCTCTGTGGAGACTAGGCAGTTAATTGGTGTCCATTCTATATTCTGGGGTGCCATCCCATGCCACACACCATCCTGAATCGTTTCCTCCTTTATCTGACGAACTGTGTTGGCAATAAGGACTGGGCCGCAGAGGTTGGGCTCCACTAGCATGTGGCGGAGCTGGAGCTTGACCAGGGATATATCCAGGAGTGACTGCCGCTGCAGGTATAGGAAGGAATGATGTAAAAACCCTCTACTCCTTCCTCCTGATGACATATTTCCTCTTCAGCCCTCTAGCAAACATTGTGTCTTGTGCTGCAAGGCAGGCCCACCACCTTGCTGGGAGCAGAGGCCATTCAGCACTCACAAATGGTCGCCCAACATTATCATTTTTTATTATTCTTGTAAATCATGGAGTTATCATGCCAATAATAGATAACTCTTCAATGTTCACTCAGGTGATAAATGGCAAATCAGGACTGAAACCCCAGGTATTCTTGTACCAACTCAGCTCTTTTATGACCTGTAATGTGTTTATAGAGTCAAGGGGGGTGATCATGTGTGGTATGTACATCATGCATGATGCGTGCACAAATGGGTGTGTGTGTGCACATGTGTGTGTGCACGTGTGTGTGTGCATGTCCATGCATGTGCACACACTTCTTTGTCTCTATATCTGAGTCTCTCTGTGTCTGTGTGTGTTACCGTGTGTTTGTGTACACCCATGTGTATGTTTGTATGTTTCTGTTTCTCTGTATGTATGTTTTCTTCTGTGCATGAGTATTCACATGTTCTTGCGTTAGGGGCTTCTGTATTTTTCTGTAAGTATATACAAATGAATCTGTCTGTGAACCTAGAAAGAGAAAAAGAGGAGACATCAGTGGGACAAAGTGTGCAGTGATTGTGAAGGGAAGTGACAAGGTACATATATTTGTCTAAAACAATTTTGATTTTATGTAAAGAATGATCACATTTTTTTTAATTTTAGCTAACACATTTAGGAAATGAACCTCCTAGTTCAAAGCTTGACCACCATTCTTTGATTTCCTTGTATATGTCTCCCAATATTCCTCAAGCATTCCAGATAAAATGTGTTCTCAGTAGAGCAAGGCTGAAAATTTAGAAATGGAAACTGATTTATATTTATAAATACAGGCAAATCTGAAGGAGCCAATTAACTAGAAAGCTATTGATGTGGTTTTCTGTTGTGTGGGGGCATAGCCAAGGTTATTCATTCCATTTGCTTTAAGGGAATTGGGGTATACAAGACTATATTGCTAATATGTATTTGACATGGTCAGTTTGGGTGCCATGAATCCACTTGGTTATAGGGGAAATACAGTATTTCTGATGTTAGTAATGGGGGAAAAGTATAGGCTTGCTGGTCACTCATCTGCAGAAAAAGAGGTCATGTCAAGGGATCACCCAGAGGGCCAGCAAAGCCCAACCATGTCTGCATGTGAGGTCATCCCAAGAAGCTTAGCCATCTATAGAGGATGAGGATGGGTGTGCAAGATGGAGCCAGGGAGGAAGAACAGAGCATTCACTTCCCATGTGCCATCTCAAGGCCTTGCCTTGTGTCATGGTTCCTTCCCTTCAGGACAGACTGATTCTAAAACCTTTGTCCGCACTCAGGTAATGTCCCATCTTAGACTCCCTAATTTTTATAGTGGATCTGGTCCCTCTCTTTGGAACTTTGAGATCTCTCTGTCCATGCTGTTGTAACCACAGTTAATCCTCTAGTATGAGTTTCAGACGAGTCGCAGTAGTCCTAGGATGGTCCACAACTTGATAACAACAGTCAGCTGTCATTCAGCCCATTCTGTCTCCCAGGGGCTGTCTGAGGTTTTACAATATGAGCACATTTAGTGCTTCCTAGAACGAAGAAAGACATTGTCATCCCCCACTTACAGGTGAAATAAAAAAGTACAGAATACTATAACTAGGTTATCAAGCTTATGCCTGTTGCTCGAGATCTCTCGGCTGATGAGTGACAGAGTTGGCATAGATTTTATGCTGTCTGGCTTCCAGCACATGCTCCCACTAATAAATGTAATATCTAAGTCAGGCTCAGAAACATCAATTAAGTGAAAGGACAATTGGCTTATTTCATGCTGACAATGATCTCTCAAGATGACACAGCTTTATGAGAAGACATCCATGGCTAGGCAGAGGGCAGTCTACCTTCCAACCTAGGTAATACTTTGAAGTCTTAATTTCCAGAAATCCATTCAGGAGACTAACTGACTTGGGTCAGTCCCAAGAGCAGGGCAAAGAATGAATCTCCATTGAATGAACATTTGGGCAAATGAGCATAGGAACAGGCTAATGACACCAGAGTGGAAAGGACCCAGCCAGGCTAAGGGCTGTTTCCTATCTTCACCTTTTAGGAGACTGCACTTCTCATATCCTTTCCCTCTCTTCCTCTCATAGAATATTAAATCCTGGCTGTGCATGTGTCGAGGAGATTTTTCCTTAAGAGCTGCTTGACAGAGAAGATAATGGTGCTAGAAAAAGCAATGCAGTTGGGCTCAAGTTCTAGTTCACCACCCAGCGCTGTTGTGAGAACTAAAGAGGTTAATTCACAGACAGCCCTTAAGATGATTTGTAGCATACGCTAGTACTCAGATAGTGCTGTTGTTATTTTATACATATGGACAACACTCGGATAGTGCAATAAATGAGGATCCAAGGCCCCAGCGCTCCAGACCCATCTCTTTCACTTAAGCATATGACTTTCTGCTTTTAAGTTAGGGGGTGTACTATTCAAGATTCAGATAGCTGAGAAGATGGACAGATTGGGTAGGGCATGGGTTGATGGATGGAGAGATACTTGATTGACCAATTGAAAAATATTACAAGGAACTGAGTCATACCACTGTAGGGTGTGAAAAGTCCCGTAGCCTAGCAGGGTAGGCTGGCTGAGGGGAGACACAGGACAGAGTTGATATAGCAGTTTGGACCTGAAAACAGTTTGCCAACAGAAGAGACTGCTAACTGTTAACTGATTAAATGAGGCCCACCACATGATGAGGTAGCCTCTGTCTTACTCAAAGTCTACTTATCTAAATGTTAATATAGTTCTAAAAAGACCCTCATAAAAACATCTAGAATAATGTTTAACCAAATATCTGGGTGTCCTCATGTAGATATGATATGGTTATATCTTCAATGAACTATTATAGAGAGGAACTTAGTGTTAAAAATATTTATAGAGAGGGGGAGACAAGATCATTGGGACTTGCTGGCTACCAACAATGACAAACCCTGTCTCAAAGGAACAATGTGGAAAGGAAGAAGAACAGGATATTAGATGTCATCCTTTGCCCTCCACATAAGTGCCCGGGCATGCACCTGCACATGTGTGCTCATTTCCACATATGTATTACATTCACACACATACAAAAAAGCATTTGTAGTGTAAATAATGTCTTATAGTAATGTACTTCATTTTTGTTAGTGTAATTGGGAACATTAGATTCTCCTCTCACTGTTAAGAATCCCCATCCCCTAGATAACCAATCGTGCATGTACATGACAAGGTCTCATGAGGTAGCTATCCCAGGCTGGTCTTGAACTTGGCAATTCCTTTTGCCTGCGTCTCCCACCTGCTGGGAATACAAATGAGTAACACCAAATCCAAGGACAAATATTTCAAAAAATTCAAAGTAACGATCGATATTGAAATATGACAAGGTCTTCTCTGACAGAAATTTGGCGAAATACTTTTTTTAAGTGTATCTTTTGAAGTATCGGTTCTATTTTCCTCCCTTTCCATCCTGAAGAATAACTTTGTGTGTAAGCAAAAAGGCAAGTGCCAGGCTGCTCATTATAGCATTGCAAGGAAATGAAAACCTGGAAACAGCCAAACCATTACTGACAGAGAAAGACAAACAATGAACAAAACATTGAAGAGACCTGACAGCTGTCAAACTTAATGCCCCATCTACAAAAATAATCTGCTTAGCATTCTATGACATATAGATAAGTCAACAATGATAAAAATGTCACTTACTGAACATCTCAATTTCCAAATACACATTAGACTATAAATACAAAGAAAGGGAGAAATTAAATGAAATTTGTCACCCTGATAATAAATGTTGCCCCCAGAGCAGAGTGGTTCTCAACCTTCTGATGCTGCAACCCTTTAATACAGTTCTTCATGTGTGGTGATCCCCAACCATACAATTATTTTTATTGCTACTTCATAACTGTAGTTTTTCTACTTTTATTAACTATAATGTAAATACAGGATTATCTAGAATGCAACCCCTGAGAAGGGAACGTGACCCACAGGTTGAGAATCACTGTTCTGGAGGGAGGGACCAGAATTTGTCTAAAACATTTGAATCTTGTTTTACAATAAAGAAATGCTGATAAGTTGCCACTTAAGGTTGAAAGTTACAAATTTATAAACTGTTCTTTATTATCAAATATTAGAGACTGGTCATGAGTCCTACAGGCATTAAAGGCTCATTATTACAGAGGTTATACAGAATTTTTAATTGAAATTTATATTGAAAGGTTAAATACTAGATATGTGCAATGTTAGTTTAATCTACAACATGGAACAATCTCCTGACAGAAAGTAAGTAACTGTATTTTATGTGAAGTCAGATCCTGGCAATTTGATAAGAATTTTCTCCTAGTTTGGATACTATAAATAGACACAAGGCCTAATTTTAACTCCCAGGATAGGACTTTGAAACGCAATGATATATTACTCTTTTCTAAAACGTTAGCTGTGTTACAAAGCAATCCCGAATGTAGTAGGTACCGTCCCTCAGAATTGCACAATATTAACCAAGGGAAAGAGAAGGCAATAACACCATGATCTAATAAACACAGTCGCTGTGAAAGAGCTGGAAAACAAGTGGAAATATTTCTCTATAATTTCATTAAAGAAATGAAAGGGTCCACTAGGCAACCAAAGACTAGAAATTATTTCTTGATGCTTTTATTACACTGATCAATAACACATGTGGCTTTTATAAAATAGACCCTTGCTTCAGAGAGAAAATATAGCAGACATGATAATAAAATGACTTTACATCTGTTTTGATTCTTACATATGTGTTTCAGTTACCTTTGTCTGGGTAGGGGAAAAGGAGAGAAGAACTCCCAGCAGCTATCCTCACCATTGAGGGCAGCTCTCTTAAACCAGCAGCTAGACACTTGGGCCAGGATGTAATTTCCTTGGTGTTTTTATGGCATCGATGTGTGTCTCTCCCTTCCCCCCTCCCCTTCCTCTACCTCATCCAGTTCTCCCAGTCTGGAATCCCTTTTATAACTGCCCTTTTAATATATTATCATCCCTATCCTTAAACCTGCTGGCTTTGGGTTCTGCCACCACTGAGTGTGGCAAGGTTTAAATCCATGCATGGTTTAACGTCTGCTGTTGTGACCTTCAAATTCATAAGGGGTTTCTTTTCAAATATGTGATGTGTGATGTCCAGTGGGGCAAGAGAGCACACATTTGAGCATCCTTCATCCCTTGTCCATCTTGTTCACAAGTAGCACTCAAAACACATCATGAGTATTCAGTTCTGAGCCTGCGATGTATGGGTATTCAAGGGAAGTGAACACAGTCTGTGGCAGGCAGAGTAAAAGGCAAAATAAGACAGCCCTGCTTTGCTCTAATCACAACTTGCTTCTGTCTACCAAGAAGACAATGGTGTCCTACCAAACACAGTGAAGGTCCTTTGGGGCCCATATTACTGTCCTGTATCAGCTAACTACCTAAATTGAAATGGTAACCAAACTGGCCACCATGGTTCCTTTTCCTTTAGTCTTTCTGTAGAAACAAGCCAAAGGCAGACAGTGTTTGCAGAATGTGCACATATGAAGACAGAATGCAAGAGACGCCTGTCTGCTGCTCCAATAAGAATGAAATGCACACATATATAGGACTCCAAAATATGAAATGTGGAATGCCAGTGATGCTCTTGTGTATGGCAAAATTAATACAAATAGTGGAAATTTTGAAATTTTTTTCTTTGCTTAAAGCAGTATCAAACAGCAAACCAAAACACTAGGACAGGCTAAGAGGCTAAGAAAGGAAGGCAACGCTTTGTCTTTTAGTCCCACAAATGAGATATGTTTTCAGTCTTTTCAAACTGTGGGCCCCACATGTCTAGTCTACTTTGTACCAGACTTTGCAAATTATGTAGCTAGCTGTTTCTCAAGTGCCTCACTAAAGGTGTCTCTGATTCCTGCCATGGCTTCTTTAAAAGCAGCTGCTCTTTACTTTTCCCTTCTAATTATTTTTAAACTCATGTTTTGTACTTTGCTTTCTTCATGATCTTTGAACTTACAGTTTCTTCCTTCCCTTCCTTTCTTCCCTCCGTCCCTCCCTCCCTCCCTCCCTCCCTCCCTCCCTCCCTCCCTCCCTCCCTCCCTCCTTCCTTCCTTCCTTCCTTCCTTCCTTCCTTTTGAGACAGGATTTCTCTGTGTAGCTTTGTAGATCAGGCTGGCTTCGAACTCACAGAGCTCTACCTGCCTCTGCCTCCTGAGTGCTAGGATTAAAGGTGTGCGCCACCATGGCCCAGCTTGTGCCACCACCACCCAGCTGGAATTATAGTTTCTATATGACTGACTGTAGCTACTGCTGGCATAGTGTGATCCCTCCCAGATGTCAGCTGCCTGGAGTGATGATGGGAGAGCCATATCACAGTGCAGTGATTCACTACATGTGCTCTGAGGACTGGGAGCATCCCTATCACAATGGTTCTGATTGAAAACACAAATCTGCGGGACCCACCCTAGGCCTCCGGGAGTGGAAATCAGCAGTATTTGGCCAGTCCTTCAAGGGGCTCCGATGCATGTCACAGTGATGCATGGGGACATGAGCTCTTGAAGCAGCTACCCCACACTTGAATCCTGGGTGGGCCACTTACCATCTGTCTCCCTGACACTGAGAAAACTTTTAACCTCTAGCGATGGGCTGAGACTCTGAAACAAAGGAAAGAGACTTATTATAAACAAAGAAGGACACTTGTCATTACCTACAAATGCCCTCTGAGAAAGCTGATCTTTCATTTGCCCGCTGCTTTCTGTTACTGGTAAGGGCTAGGAGACATGGTGTCTGAATGTTTTAGAAGGGTTCGCATAGAGTTGGCTGTAAGGAGTGAGGCAGGGTCAGAGGTCAGCTCTTAGTCATCCCTGAGTAATGTGGTTCCAAGGTGCTGAATGGGTGAGGAAAGAGTCCCATGGAGAAGCTTCTCAATTCTCATTCCAGTTTGAAGTGCAGCTCTGAAGAAAACAAATGAACAGTGAAGCCTTTGGGGTCAGCCTCCATTGGGGGGGGGGGCTGACACGTCTATCTCACTGTAACACGGGAGAAAACAGAATATTATTTTAGGTACAGTTGATTCACTGCCCTCTTTTGATGAGCTCTGAGTAACTCATTTGGCATGCAGTTTAATCAAATGGTAGAAACCAGGCTATAAGGGGAAAGACAAGAAGGGATTTTGTGGCTTTATACTCTTTATTATTTTTAATTTTATTATTTGATTTATAATGCCAAAGCAAAATGCTAGTTTTAGTAATTTGAAATTTCCATAGCATAAAATGGGAATGCTAACATGTATACTGCCATTCTACATTAGTCAAGCAAAATATAAAGCTAATGACCTGCATGTTACACTAAAAACTATGCTTTACAATAAGAAAGCAATTACTGAAAGTGTGACCATGGGACACATATCGTTATCTCAAAACTACTTATTAATAGGAAGATGAAGAAGACACAATTTATTATTCAAAGATAAAATGAAAGACGATCAAAACTCTGGAAAGTGGCACAATGAATATTAAAGAAAGATTCAGTTGACCCAGACCAACAGACTCTGAGAGCAGTGTCACAGCTCATGTCCACTTTGCTACAAAATTTCTCAGCTGTTGATAAATCACGGGCACTGGAGAGGAAGGATGGAGGATGAAGAAGTATAAACTGATGCAAAGCCTTTTCCCCCAACTTATCTTGAAGTGATTTGTTTTTGTGACTTATTAACGCTGAGGGGTAGTGCTGGAGAAACCTCCTTGTGGTGATTTGCTTTCTGCACCTGAGACACCAGCTATAGATTAGCTTCAGAGCCAGCATCGCCAGCTTACATTCCCTGCAGCTTCCTCGTATGTGGATGAGGTGTCTAAGGCACAGTTGGAAGCATCGGTTTCCCTTCTGGCATGTTTATATTCTGCTTTGAGAAAGTCTTTGAGAGAAAGTAAGAAATATTCTTTGCTCTAGGAGCTTGGCCTTATCGATTGTCATTTTCATTCTCCTCTGGAGGGCTGTAGAGGTGTGGAAGAATGCTTTCTAAATGAGTATAGTTTTATTGGATTTGAAATTTTAATGTCATGAATAACTCTGGGTATATCACAAGTCGTAAAAGATTCAGAACTCAGAATTTTTTTTCAGTGTTGATCCCATAGAAAATCCATGTATTTTTGTACTTAAAAAGAAAATAGTGAAATTATTTCTGTAAATAATATAAGCATCATAGTGTTGTGCACTTACTAGTACCAAGCACATGCAATTGGTATCTTTTTTATAAAGTTCCTATCCATTTCATGTCAGTTCATGAAGATGTGAGCTCAACACAAGGCATAAAGAGAACATGCTTGTCTTCCAAGTGCACAGAACCCTCCAGCTATATAGACACAGAACCCTCCTGCTATGTAGACACAGAACCCTCCTGCTATGTAGACACAGAACCCTCCTGCTATGTAGACACAGAACCCTCCAGCTATATAGACACGGAACCCTCCTGCTATGTAGACATGGAACCCTCCTGCTATGTAAACACAGAACCCTCCTGCTATGTAGACACAGAACCCTCCTGCTATGTAGACACAGAACCCTCCTGCTATGTAGACACAGAACCCTCCTGCTATGTAGACACAGAACCCTCCTGCTATGTAGACACAGAACCCTCCTGCTATGTAGACACAGAACCCTCCTGCTATGTAGACACAGAACCCTCCTGCTATGTAGACACAGAACCCTCCTGCTATGTAGACACAGAACCCTCCTGCTATGTAGACACAGAACCCTCCTGCTATGTAGACACAGAACCCTCCTGCTATGTAGACACAGAACCTTCCTGCTATGTAGGCCTAGAACCTTCCTTCTATGTAGACCCAGAACCTTCCTGCTATGTAGGCCCAGAACCCTCCTGCTATGTAGACTCAGAACCTTCCTGCTATGTAGACACAGAACTCTTCTCCTATGTGGACACAAGGAGAATTGATAGGAGTGGGAAAACCCACCCTTTCAGTATTCAAAACCAAGAAAATATCAAAGTTCCTGTCTGCTTTAGACTCATGGTCAGGGCTGAAATTCTCATGGCCACCCAGCCAGTTTTGGAGGCTGAGAAGCCTGCACATGTCAGCACAGCTAAAGCCAGTCTGGGACCCCCATGCTCACAGCATGGACCTGAGCAGCTCATCTCTGCACAGTTCAGATAATACATACACGAAGCTTGAAGGCCAGCTGGATCTACTCAGAGACTGAGGAGATGGGGACAGGGCTTTGTAAGGTGTTCTGCACAAAGGTGGTCCCCCACATGGCCTGCATCTTGACCTGTAAGCAAATGTTAAGTTTTGCAAGAAGAAAATAATTCAGTCTCTTCATTTCATCTTCCTGCTCAGAACTTGTAAGCACCAAGGACTGAGCGTGGTAGCTTAAGACTCAGTTTCTGGTGGATTCTGGCCAATGGGAGGGTAGGCCTAGCATGTCTCCTTGTTGAGAGCCCTGCCATTCTGCAGAATCTCTGATGGCCCCGGAGGCTAGAGGTTTCGCATTGTTCAGCAGATCAAATAAAAAACAGATGGGAGAGAAAGTTCAGGACTAAGGGACCTGGTAATTCTCCATGACATGTTTTCTTCTGAGAGGCTAGAGCCCGTCCATGGCAGTTCACCTCCCTGCAGCTGTAGCATGCTTTCTGACTTTATGCCTCCATAAATGTCTCTTCCTACGTTGAACTGATAATGACTTATACATATAAAACCATAGTATGAAATGCAATTTTTAAAAAAGGACCCATATGCAATTTAATTCAATAAACATTTAGGTGTCTTTTTTATGTCAGGTCTTGTATTAAAACCTGGGATATAAAGATGAATTTAAAAAAAAAAAACAACAACAACCTCAAATATAAAAGGAGCACATTCTTGCATTGCAGAGGAAGAAATATTTTCATAGTAATTCCTGGGGAAGAGGAATGGCGGAAGTTTAGATTGAAAAGGGGGTCAGACACTGGATTAGGCTCCTTCCTCAAGAACATGACCCAAGCTGAATCCTGCAGGATAATCAGGACCTTATCAGATGTGACCTTGGAGAAGCCACTTGGACAAAAGAATTAATAATGACAAAGGTTCAAGGCAAAGAAACCCCTGGCCGTGTTGAGAAAACAATAGGTAACAATGAGGGTTCCCATGTACTTTGAGCAGACAATGAATGACCAAGTGTCTTAGAGTTTCTACTGCTGTGAAGAGACACCATAACCATGGTAACTCTTATAAAGGAAAGGCATTTAATTAGGGTGTTTCACATTTTCAGAGGTGTAGTCCATTACACCTCTGTATTCACAGCATACAAAAGGACATTTCCTGCTTCAAGAAGGAAAAAAAGTCAACAACAGAGATACAAGATGGCAGCAGTTGCCAGCACCTGTGGATCCATGGGCCACTCCATTGAGCCTAAGAGACCTACAGAGGCTTTCAGGGAGACTTGAAGGTGGAGGATGAGCCTGAAAATTGAGAAATATCAAAAAAAAAAAAAAAAAAAAAAAAAGCAGGTCTTAAGGGAAGATGCTTTTAAAAAGTAGTTTCATGGCATTAGAAAAAATACAAAAAGATGTCAGAATAGAGCAGCATATAAGGCAGAAAAAAACAGAACTAGAGACAGGCAGCAGTGACAGGTATGAAAACCCAGCTGCAGGGGACAAAAGGCAGGCAGATTTCTGTTAGCTCAAGGCTAGCCTGGTCTACAGAGTGAGTTCTAGGACATCTAGAGCAGTTACAGAGAGATGCCCTGCCTCAAAAGAACAACACAGAGAGAGAGAGAGAGAGAGAGAGAGAGAAGGAAGGAGGGAAGGAGGGAAAATGGGAGGGAGGGAGGGAGGGAGGGAGGGAGGGAGGGAGGGAGGGAGGGAGGGAGGGAAGGAGGGAAAATGAGAGGGAGGGAGGGAGGGAGGGAGGGAGGGAAGGAGGGAAAATGAGAGGGAGGGAGGGAGGGAGGGAGGGAGGGAGGGAGGGAGGGAGGGAGGGAGGGAGGGAGGGAGGCCTGAGATGAAGAACAGTTCATTTTCTGGATTAAGTCTCCTTTGAAGACTTCTGTGGTCTGCTCTGTAGACAGAGACTGTTTTGATGTCTGTGGTCCATGCTGCAATGGACAAGGAAGCTTCTTTTGCAGTGATATTGATGACTGCAGACTCATAACCAAGGGTGAGAGATATTGATGGATTCTGTGACAACCTTCTTCCCTACCTACTAAAAAAATTAAAAAAAAAAAAAAAAAAAAAAAAAGGAGGAAGGAAAGGAGGGAGTGAGGGAAGAAGAGAAGGAAGGAAGTCACTGAAGAGAGCCCTTAAACACTGTGATAAAGGTGCTGAAGTGTAGGTCTTCACAGTTAATGGCTTCCGGTGGGGGTGAGGAAGGACTCGGTTTTCTCTAAGGGACTGGCCACCAGGAGCTTGACTTTGCTTCAGTGAGTATAAGGGCAACACAAATTGCTTTTTTGTTGTTGTTTTGTTTTGTTTCTATTGGAGGTAGGTGGACCTGGGAAGAATAGACATCGAGTGTGTTCAAGGTGCATAGTATGAAATTCCCAAACAATCAATTCAAATACTACATTTGGGGGGAGGTAATTCCCCACTGTGGGGATAGGTGAGAGTCAACAAAAATAAAAAAGAGGGGGGGCACAAAAAGAGCTTTTTGGTTAGGGATGGGACATTGTGTAGGTTCGCTTCCCAGTCTCCATGCTGGGGAAACTTTAAACTCCTGTTGAACATGTAAATCCATTAATTTGAACGCTAAGTTCACTAATTCGAACACCTAATTTGAGCACACGAATCTGCGAAGATTTCCCAGTCGTTTCAGTGGAGACAGCAGACAGAAGATGTGGCATTTCTCAACCATTGTGGCCTTCGTTCAGTAGGCCAGACCTGTTACAGTGTTTGCAACAGTGTAAGTCAGCAGCCATGTGCCATGTGCTCCCCGCCTTGCTACAAATATCTGAGGGGCAGTGTGTGTGTGGGGGGGCACGTTACAGTGGTGCACCAAGCAAATGATTTCCCCAGAGGAAGGTGAGGGAGAGCTCTCCTCGGGATGAATGGCTGTGCACAGAGCCCAAGAGGTAGAGTAAACAAAACAGCATTCTAGAAAAATAAGCAGAACAAGGGAGCTTTTAAAGGTGGCACTTTCTTATCTCTTCCCTTAGATGAAAAACAACCAAAGTCATGTTCCCTCCTGAGCAGCTGCTGATAGGAGCTAATTTCTCTCTGTGTCAGCTCTCACCAACACCGTAACTGAGTATCTGCCATAAAGACTTGGAAGGAAGACGCATTTATTTCCTAGGTTTCAGTCTATCAGGACAGGGGTACAGAGCAGAGCTGGGCTGCTCCTACCTACCATGTGTAAAAAAGGGACACAGAAGGTCCTGAACAATGACCAACCTCAGTCATCTCATTCCTCCAGGTAGGCTCTACCCCATGTCATGTCACAAATGGCAGATGTCAGTCCAGAGTTGTGGAATATGAGGTGGTAACAAAAACAAAAATTAAGAAATTAAGATACTTAGCAAATGTACACATCTAAGGAGAGGCAAGATTTGAATGAGGGTTCTCTTAATCTTCTCTAACTTCTGTTATTCCAACCATCTTCTTACCTATTAAAACTTGACATAAGAGTTCATTCTTATCCTAAAATAGTGGTGTCTAAATCAACTACTCTATTCTCTGTAGGCTTTGAGATTCTCTAGGAAACTAAAGCCAAGGCCTGTGAGGGTCTATGTCTGTACTTGCCCCTTAGTCCCTTGCTTTTCTTCCCTAGCCTTCTTCATCGTCCCTTTCCCCAAGAGATGAAATGTTATTAATTTTAGTAATATATGCATAACATTAAATTAACACTGAATATTAAGTTACTTTAGTAATTAACACATATTAGCCAAATTGTAGGGGGCATCTGAGTCAGATTGCTGTCTAGAGGAACATAGGACCACGTGGTTGTAGTCTATCTGAGTCACTGGTCTCAGATGGAAACTTGACCTTCCCTGGGACATTGATACTGTCTGAGAGGTGCTTAGGATTATCCAACCTTGAAAGGCTGATGAATCGTATCCTGCAGGTCAGAGAAGTACTAATCTTCCCACAAAACATGAATTGCTCCCCTTGCAAAGGATTATCCAGCCCCAAGTATCAATAGTGCTGCATGGAGAGGCCCTAGGCTCATCAACACATCTATCATTTCTCTGTAATCAATCAGGGACCATTAGAGGGATGAATAACTTATATTTTTATCTTCTGGTAGTATACCGCTGGTCCCAAGCCCTGTTTCATAGTTTTCCAAACGATGTGACTGGTCCCAAAGGCTGGAGGGAGCCGATCTCCACCAGACCCCAGGGGCCCCTGGCAGGGAAGCCCAGCAGGCTGAGTGAGTGAGCTAGCGGGATGCTGGCTACATGGTGCCTGTGTCTTGGGATGTTGAGGCCTATAGGACCATAGTGGAAGGTGCAGGGGCCAGCACTCCGGAGCAGAACACAGGGGTCCTTCCCTGCCCTACTGGTGAATGCCTGAGCCATTCTTTCCTACAGCAGAACCATGCCCTACGTAAGACTGTGGTGACCACAGCAAGTCAATGTCCCAATAGACAAATGGGATTTTATGCTAACTCATTATCCTTTGTTCTTACAAAAGCAACTTACTCTTCCCCCTTTCTTCCTGGGGTGATTTGAATGCATGGATGCTTCCTCAACATGGATGAGTGGTGTGCTTGCTACTTCAGGGGATACAGAAAAATCCATCGTGAGTTCTGGGTGTTAAATTCAATGGGGGAAAAATCATTTATAAGGATCTAGTGGCAAAAGAAGCTATGGCACATTCTAAAATGGGGCCACCAGCCAAAGTGACAGCAAAGTGACAGTGGAGGAGAGATACACCTAAAGGATTTTGTTTTAAGCAGGGCTTTGAGGGAGTATCATCTGGATTGGAGGGATGCTTCTAGGTGCCCCTGTAAGCCATTGCTTCTTGGGCCTGCACAGAAGACATCACATACCTGCTGCTCTGATTCCCTTGACATTTTAAAACTTAGCATGTGTGTGTTCATGTGTGAATGTAGGCACACATGTGCCAGGAGACACATGTGGAGGTCAGAGGACAAGCTCAGTGTGAGTGCTAACCTTCCCCCTGTTTGAGGCAGTCTCTTTTCCTCAGATGCATATGTTAGGCCAGCTGGCCCACAAACTTCCAGGGTTTCTGCTTCTGCCTCGGGCACTGGGATGTGTTTCCATGCCTGGTTTTGTATGAGTTCTAAGGATTCAGACTTGGCTCCTCAGGCTTGCACAGCAAGTGCTTTTACCCATTGAGACATCTCCATCCATTTTTGATCTTTTAAAATAAATATTAGGCATAGACCAAAGCATACACAATTCATAAACATACAGCTCAATGAGCCATCACAAAATGAAATGGAGCCTCCCTTCCATCACCCTTTCAGGCACGCCACACATCACCACATTAGTCTTTCTTGAGTCAGGATCTCATAAAAATGAAATTTTATAGTTTTTCCAACTGATATCTTATCTCTTTTGCTCAAAATTTTCTTTATGAGAATCATCTATTTTTCCAATGTAACTGTAGTTACTTCATTTTCATGGATATATAGAATTCCATGCTATGAATACACCACAATTTACTTATGCCTAAGTTATAATGCATGGGTAGTTTTAAGTTTTGGGCAACTGCAAATGTCTTTCTGTATTTTTGTAGGAACTATTGCTGACTGCCTTTCTCTAACAGTATTTCCCTTAGAATTAAATTTCTGAATGTGATCCAGTTCCATGAAACACATGAAGACTTAGTGTATGAGAATGTCCTTGTGTGTTTTTAGCAGGTAATGACATCATTTTCCTGTGACTGAGAAGTGGATAATGTCCTGCCTAGCTTATTGTCAACTTGACACAAGTTAGGGTTATCTGAGAAGAGGGTACCTCAATTGAGAATATGCTTCTATTAAATTGGCCTGTTATGGACAGTTTTCCTGCCAGCCTGGTCCCACAGTCACGTCAGCCCCAAATAACACACAGAGATGATATATTAGATATAAATCTGTTGGCCTGTTACTAGCTCTGTCTTAAATGTTAACCCACTTTTATTAATCTAAGTGTGTCCAAGTGGTTATATCTTACCAGAAAGAGGGTCTGAACCTTTTTCTCAAGTCCCTACATCTTGACTTTCCTCCTCCATCTCCCAGAATCCTCCTTGTCTCCTAGTTCCACCTATCTTGTCTTTCTATTCGCCAACAGTGCTTTATTTATTAACCAATAAGAGAAACATATTTACAGACTCTCCCATCATGTAGGCAAGCTTGTGGGGGCATTTTCTTAATTAATGATAGATGTGGGGAGGTGGAGTGTGTTGCGAGTGTGTGCCATCCCTAGGCAGGTGGTCCTGAGTTGCATAAGGAAGCAGGCTACACAAGAAATAAAGAGCAAGCCATTAAGCAGAAATCCTCCATGGCCTCTGCATCTGTACAGATGCAGCTTCCTGCTCTGAGTTCCTGCCATGACTTCACTCAGTGATGGAATGTGACCCCTGATGCTTATAAGCTGAAACGTTGTGGAATAATCCTCTGTATACAGTGAGCATGCGTTGATCTCATCATTAATAAAAAGCTGATTGGCCAATTACTAGGCAGGATTTTCAGGGCAGAGAGACTGCTAGGAAGAAAAAGGGTGGGGTCTGGGGAGTCGCAGGAGATGCAAGATAAATGTGCCATGTTGAAAGAAGGTGCAGCCACATGGCAGAGGGTAGTTAAGAAATACAGATTAATTTAAAATGTACAGATTAACTAATAACAAGCCTGAATATTTGTAATTAATATTTAAGTTCCTCGTGATTATTTGGGAGCGACTACCAGGAAACAGAAAACCCCTTAATCCTGCACTGAAATAAACTCCCCAAGTTGCTTTTGGCCAAGATGTCCTTCATAACAGAAACCTGAGACAGGTGAGATATTCCCAAGCTAAGTGGTAATGAAACAGGACACCTGAGTGAGTGATGATGGCATGCTATGATAGACAGGTTTACAAGATAGACAGTGATGTAGACAGAAAAGACATCTTCCCAGAATCACCACATACACTTCCTGGAGATACAGATGTGAGTTCAGACAGCAGTGACTCCATGCTTCCATCTGAGCCACTGGCCTCAGCCAAACTCGGGCTGTGTGCTCTGGCAAGGTTTTCTAAGTTAACTCAGGTTCATAGCTGATTTATATGGATTTTGTCAAATTGCTAATACCATTATTCTGCTCCCATCCATTTCATCAACAGTAGTTTAAACTCGGCCATCTTGAATCACTCACAAACAGTCCCAGAGGTTTATTTGGTCTTATATTTCTTAACACAATTTATAGCATCCAAATACTGAGTTAAATTTTGGGCTGACATCTATTCAGCCTACTGTAATACACCCTTGGCTTTTCTCTCACCATTCCTGTCATCTGCCTTGGCAGTAAAAGTGCTTCTGCCTCTTTTTCATATGATCCAAAAAGGAAAAAAAAGAAGAAGAAGAAAAAGAAAGAAAAGAAACCCAGCAGTATTTCCAGGCTTCTACTCCAGCACTGCCTACAGGCTCATCTACATGACCTATTTAAACCTCCCTCCTATGAGCATAGCAGAATGCCATTAGAAGTCAATCTATTGTTACATTCTTTAGTAAAATAATAGTATGTGGTTTTACCTTATGTCCCCCTGGACTTTATAGTCTCAGGTTCTTGGTCACTCAAGCAGTGCCGGGTATGGGTTCCTTCATGTAGAGTGAGTCCTAACTCAGATTAGTTAATGCTTGGTTACTCCCAGAAGCCCTGCACCACCATTACATTAGCATATCTTGCAGGCAGGACACCATTGTAGATCAAAAGTTTTGTGGCTGGGTTGGTGCTGTCCTTTCTCTGTTGCCAGTGAGCAGAGTAACTTCTGGTACTATGAACACTAGCCCATAAGGATAAAGGCTCTATGTGGATATCAGCCAAATTCTCCATTTTCAATAAGTTGTATAGGTGTTGTCTTCAGCAATAAGGCCTTGCTGTCAGTTTGTGGAGAGCAATCAATAGTAACCTTTGAAATAACCTGGATTTTTCAAGGGTGTCCATTTCAAGGGGCCCCTGTGGCCAACAACTTCATTGATGTAACCCATTCCCAGAAGCCTTCATTTAGTGATGAGGAATGCCCAGTTGGAGCTCTGCCTCCCCTGTTATTTTACAGCTCCACTTAGATCACCTTCATATATGTATATATTATAGGAAACTTCTGCTGTATTAGGTTTCAATACCACCCTTCAAATGGCCCTTCATTTTAGCTATATCTCTGTATATTCCCTCTTCTGTTGTCTGTTTCTTCTCCTACTCGCTGCCTGATCCTCCTGTTCCAGCCTCCTTTACTCCTAACCCATCCATTTATAACTATCTATTCTAGTTTCTTTTCCTAGAGAGATGTATCTGGTCCCCTCAGTCCCTCATGCTATAACTAATCTCTGTGGTTCTATAGGTTGTAGTTTCTTTATCATTGACTTGACAGATAACATCTACATATAAGCAAATACATATCATCTTTGTCTCTCTGGGTCTGGGTTATCTTACTTGGGTTTTTACTTTTGTTGTTGTTTTTTTTTTTTATCCATTTACCTGCAATAGACATTGTGCTATACTCAGATCAGTGTCTTGCTCAGCCATCATCAGAGAAGTTTCTTCCTGCAGCAGATGGGAACAACTATAGACTCATAGCCAGACAATATGCAGAGAGTGAGAGACTTTGGAATATTCATCTCTGTGGAAGAGGAGGCAGGAAACATGTAGAGCCATAGGGTATGGAGAACACCAGGAAACAAGGCCTCTAAACAACAGAACATATGCACTTAATGAACTCACAGAGAATGAGGCAGCATACACAGGGCCTGCATCAGGTGGCATCCTAGAATGAAAAGAAGTAGACACATGCCCCCATCCCTAACCCAGATGCTGTCTTCAATTGATAACAATTTACAAACGAAAATTTAGTTTCCTCCAATAGAGTCTCGCTGGGAAAAGAAACTCCTCTTAAGGGTAGACCGCATGCCCAGCAGCAGATGGCTAACAGCAAATGAACTCATTAGCATCTTTGGAGGCTCCTTGTCTCATATCATGTCAGGGCTTTCCTTTTCTTTTTTTATTTTTTTAATTCCCTCTCTCTCTCTCTCTAACACTACAGGGCCTTTGTGTATATATTATGGCTTCCAGTTTTGTGTTTTTATGGGATTCTTGAGTGTGCAAATCAGTGGGTCTCTGCATCTTCATCTGTTTCTTGTATCCTTTCTTGGGCTCTTTTCCTTCTATTTTCTTTATATTGTCCTATTCCAATGTGTTTGTTTTTGCTTTCTGTTATTATATTTTGTTATGATCCCATACAAGCCTGTTTGTTTTCTAATGAGAGACAGAAAGGGGTAGATTCATATGGGATGGGAGGTGGAGAGAATGAGAAAGAGTAGAGAGAGGGGAAACTGTAATCAGGATATATTATATAAAAAGAATTTATTTTCATATATATATGTGTATATATATATATATAAAATAAAAGAAACATCCATTCTATAAAACTTTGCCATATATTTTTATCTAAGGATATACCCCAAATTTGATCTCTTCAACCTTCCAAATGCATGGATTACTCACATGAAAGGATATCCATCTTCCCAAAGCCAACATCAAGTTTCTTGAACCTCTGAGCATGCATGCTTTGTGAGAGAAACAGCTGGAATGCCATGAAAGAAATCCCATCTGTGGGGCTCCTGCCTCAAAGCCCCAGTTACCAGGAATAAGAGACAACTGCTCTGTCCCAAGCCCTTGGGAACTCTGAGAGGCTGGGGTAGGATCTGTTTCTTAACAAAGGCATCTGGGATCTATAGAAACTCCCAACAAAGGAAATTTATCAACTATATAAGGTCAAGGAAAGTCCCAGATGTGCCCTCTGGGTATTTTGGCATTAGTTACTTCCCCTGTCACAAACCCTCATATTGTGCTAAACTCCAAAAGAACAAGAGCCCAGTTTCTAAATGCTAACAAACCTGTGTTTGCACTGAGATTACCACCTATTGGGTGTTCACACAGGGAACTTACTTTCCCTTCCCACTCTGCTTGCCTGGAAAATTGTAGAGGCCATCGCATGGCTCAGTAAATGTGACTGTTGCTCAGCAGCTGGCTGATAGTTGGGGAGAACCAGGGAGCAGCATGGAGCTGGGCACTTAGCACAACCAGCAGGAAGTTGGAGGCCTGTAGGAGCCTCAGGCTGATTGAGCAGAGTCCACCTGTGCCTGGTTGAAGATTGAGGCATCATTTTCAAAGACTGGCTGCTTTTCCTTCAAGCCATTGTAGCTCTAACTATTCAATTTCCTGAAATCCTTCCTGTTACCCACCTAAATTCTGTTCTTCCTTCCAGAGAGTGAGAACGGAGAAGGGAAAGTAAAAAGAGAAGAGAAGCTAAGCACAGCCAGCTGCCTGTCGCCATGAGAAAGTGATGTCACATTCAGCAATCTCCCCTCCCTCCCTCTTCTTGTACTATGCTCCATAGTACATTCATGTGTCATTATGTCATTGTGTGGGTGTCTCAAGAGCAGAATTCCTGTTGCACCGAGTATCACTGAGCATTAGTAGCAAGTCAATGGACACAAAGACAAACACCCAATAAATCAAATGTAAGGTCAAGAGGTGGGAAGGCAGTTGAGAGACAAAAGCCTTGCAACCAGGCCATGGCGGTGCACATCTTTAATCCTAGCATCTGGGAGGCAGAGGGGGGTGATCTCTGTGAGTTCCAGACTAGCCTGATCTTCAGTGTGAGTTCTAGGGGAGTCAGGACTATGGAGAGAGACCCTGCCTCCAAAATAAATAAATGTGAATAAATAAATAGATTTCACGTATTTTTCCATGGAAAAGATGGAACAGAGAGAGACAGAATAGATGATCAGTCTTGTTTGTATTTGGGATGGTGAGTGGGTATCACAGTGTCCCAGCTCAGTCTACCCTCTCTCCTCTTAATCCAACTTCTGTGTCAGCATGATAAATAATCCAAAGAGCAGCTCAATGCCTCCCTTGCACTCCGCCTCCTCACTGAACCTGCAAGCCTGCATGGTTGAAAGGGCCCAAGGCCCCTGGAGAGAACAACTCTCTTCCTAGAAACTTCTATGTAGCCTTTGTTCTCCTGGTAGCCCAAGTTGAATTTCCAGTTTGGAAGTGAATTGCGCAGCGATGAGATTCAATATATTCTTGCTAGAACTGGATAAGTGTGCCTTCAGAAGTGCACAGCTGCCACTGAGGCCTTAGACCACAGTTCAGCAGCAGAGAATAATAGGGACAAAAAGCCAAATTGTATTAAGGTACTGTGAGCCCGAACTCAGATAACTGTCACCAAAGCCAGGCAAGTTAATGTCACTATCTGCAACAGCTGGGATTCTACAAATGCCACTAAGCCTCTCCGCAGGGGCACTGTGTCTCCAAAGCCCTGTTGGTTTTACATGATGGCCTGTGACTTGGCACCATTTCAGCGTGTGACTGTTTCCATTCAAAAGTTTCTCATCTGGCTGCTGCCCAGGCAGTCATACCCTGGTGTGCTGATGGTGTCCCTACAAGCAGATCAGGTCACCAAGAACCTGATACCTGCCTGTGGGCTACATGGGGGACTAGCCAAGCACAGCAAAAAGGACACACAACATGGTAGCAAAGAAATAAATATGTGGCATGCTGTTGGTATAGGCAGGACAGAGCCCATTTGGATATAATCCATGCCTTGGAAACAGAGTATGAGATCCAAGCGGCAGCAGAGGCACAGATGTAGTCATTTCTGTCCCAGGACAGTGAATTTGCAGTTTGGATCCTCCTGCATACTTCACACTCAGGTTGTTCATCCCATGAATGGTAACATCTTTTCTGGGACAACACAAACTTCCCAATGTTTCCTCAGGCTCGAAAGATCCAATCTATCTAATCACATGCTCGTACCAAGGGGATGGGTAACGAGGAAAGTCAGGGACGCTGTCTTTATCCTGTCTTCTACTGCAGAGTTTAATTAAAATGTTTTGGAGAAAGGAGAAGAATATATGGTAGCGGATTTTAATTTTCTTCCTTGAATAAAAACGATCTATTATTCTGCCCCCACACAAACAGGAACCTGATTTAGGTCTCACATTTTTCAGAGGCAATTTCATGTGCTTTTGACAGTTCCAATATACACTAAGCAGTTAGTCTCTTCTCGTTGGGAAGGGGAAGGGCGGGGTTCCTCCCCATGCCGGTGGGAAGCCAGGAGGATGGTGCCTCCAACAATGCTTTGTTTGTTGAAAATGTCCCACTGGCATTTGCTACATTGAAGTAAAACAAAAGAACAAATATATCCATGGAGGAAAGAAGGCAGAGAGCAGGTAGAACCAAGTTTAGCTATTCCCATGATCCTCAAGTATGTTTCAGGCCAGCATGAGGTCAGCTGAACTTGACCACTCAATGGAGAGGGTTCTCATCTTTCCCCACAAACCACTGCTATGGATGGAAGTTTCTGTCCCGCCTGGTCCCACAGCATTTTTGTCCCAAATAAACACGCAGAGATTTATATTAATCATAAACTCTTTGGCTGATGGCTCACACTTCTTATTAGCTAGCTTCCTCTTAATTATTAACCCATTTCTATTATTATATGTATCTCCAAATGGTCTTGGCTTACTGGTGATGCCCAGCCCTCTTGCTTCCTCAGCAGCTACATGGTGTTTGCTTGCAACTCATTACCTGCATTCCTCTTCCCAGAATTCTCCTAGTCTGGTAGCCCCGCCTATACTTCCTGCCTGGCTACATCCTGCCTGTCCATTGGCCAAATAGCTTTATTTGTCAACCAATAAGAGAAACATATATTCACAGCATGCAGAAGGCCATCCCTCCTCACTGGTGGTTTCATAAGGCAACAAGTTCAGCTTACTAGCTTGTGTGGTCCTGAGCAAGTTATATCCCCTCACTAAACCTCACTTACCGCCTCTGTGGTATGGCAAGAACAATTGGGTCTCTCTCTCTAGTGTTGTAAGTCCAGCTGATTCTAGGTGAAGTTTTGAAACTTCCATCTTCATCCTTGTCACCAACAGTGTCTGGGCCAGCTTGCCATCAGCTTACAAAGGTTGGTTGTCTGCTTTCTTCCCTATTCTAAGTTTAGTGGCTTCATACCATACAGGGAGGTTCAAAATGACCCCCTGAGAGTATTTATACCATGGAGATTGGTGAATGATATAAAATAGAGCATTGTACGTGCTTTGTCTTATTTATTTATACTGAAGAATGAGCTATCAAACTTTTGTAAGAATTAAATAAGATAATATTGAAGTGTCTTAGAGTATTGTGCATATAGTAAGTACTTGAGAATTATGAATTGTTGCCATAATTAAATTATTATCATATTTTATAGGATCTAGGACTCTTTATTTGCACATTTTTGCCTCTATTAAAGCAGGATGTATTTATAACTAATAGCATCTTCCAGTTATAATTGGCAGCATTTTTCTCAGTGATTCCCAAAAATAGTCACTCAACAATCAATGGAACTGAAGTCATCACTCACCACCATCACTGTCTTCATCACCATCGTTATTGTAGTAGGCCCTTTATAACTGCCCATTCTATTACTCTTAAAATAGAAGGAAAAACACACTGAAGCCCTGACTCTAAGGATACGTTGAAGAGGGTAAAGCCTCCCTGTCTTTATCCCTGTCTGCAATTGGTCATTCTCGACACCTCCCAATTTCCCTAGCCAAGCCCTTGGGAAGAGCCTAGAGTCTCTCCTGTGATGATGAGGCCCATTAGGCTGCAGTGACAGCCTAATGGCTCTCTAGGTATAAGAACTAAAGACTCCTTGGAAGGGGCACCCACAGCAGGCAGAGGCTCTTCCTGACACTGCCAGTTGCTGCTTGCAAAGCTGCTGTCTGTTTTGTTTGAGACAGGGCTCCTCTGTGTAGCCCTAGCTGTCCTAGAACTCACTCTGTACACCAGGCTGGCCTCATATTCAGAGGCCCACCTGCTTCTGCCCCTAAAGTGCTGGCAGCTGGCATTAAGGTCGTGCACCATCACTACCAGGTCCAAAGCTGCTATCTTTACAAGCCCCTCCTGCCTGGGGATCCTATTGTCTATGGATGAAATGGGGTGGGGACAGGTAGCTCAAATCACATTTGTTGAATAAGACAGTGAGTGACTAAATAAATGCAAATAGTAAATATATGGTAAATATGACAATTTTAATATAAGAAATGACCAAGTGTCATCCAGGATTAATAAATGGCACTCAGGTGCCTGACTAATGGAATTAGAAATTGCTTTTAAAGGCTCTTTTAAAAGATAATTTGCTGGTGTCCTCTAAAATTTAGTATGTGCCTACTATAATGTATAATGCATCATAGAAGCATTCACACTCAGGCACAAATGAGCCAGCATAAGGATCTCTGTGGCTATGTCGTCTCTAGTGGCAAAGCGCTGTAAGCAACCTGAATTTCTACAAATCAAGGCAGATGTTACACACGCCACTACCCACAGCCGTTCTGCATGCAGCAGCCAGGCGAAATGAAGCCAATCTGTATAAATAGACATGAAAAGAAATATCGATGCGAGCAAAAGAATTTACTGAATGCCACATTATATGATGATGTTTACATGCTCAAAATAGAAAACAAAAACATTCTTGTGGATCTCCATATAGGGTCCTGAGTGTGTAAGAAGGGTAAAACTGGTGATGGTTAGGAGTAGGAAGAAGACACGGGCAGGGCAGACTTCAGCTTTATTTCCATGGTTAGATTTTAAGGTTTATAATCACAACAGCTGTGTAGTAGTTGCGTGATTAAGATTTCCAGAAGACCAAATGGGCAGCACAGCTAATGGATGCTGAGGCTGAAGCATGAATTCCTGTGGCACCTCTCTGAGAGCATTCCTCTGCTGGCGAGGGGCAGGGTGCCGCTCTAGGTGACTGCCAAATGCTCACCGTTTCAGGAACTTCTGAGCCAAGAGTCAAGAAGAGAGGGGAGGAGCCCCACACTGCTGTTCTGTTGGCACCTGCCTCCAGGCCAGCATGCAGATATGGTGGACTGGCTGGATCCCAACGGCCAGAGCATCACCCTCTTCTTCCATTCTTGTGGTACCCAGTGAAGCAGAAGGGGAAGGAAGTGAGAAAGTTGGAGGGGGAGGGAGACCAGAGTCAGAGGTGACAGACAAACTACCTGGATATTGTACTATGAGCTAGGCCTTGGGGTAGCTGAGAGGACCTGGTAGTTTCTCCCCTCCTCTTCCTTCCCCTCTTGTCTGAACAGTGCCATCCCTGTGGGCACCAATAGAGTATAGAGTCAGATGGTGTCACCTGGAGTTGTCTTGGTCACCCTTTACCAGGAACTATGTGATAATATGGGTCCTGAAAATATTCATAGTACATGCAGAATATATTTTTCCTTCATTAGAAATCAAATACATGTCCTATCCTCTTTGAGGCTTCCAAGTCTCATTTATTTCCCAAGATTTTCAAAGAATGGGCCTATAATCCTGAGACCTTGTCTCAAAAACTTCACTCTGTCCTGATTGACCTTTATCTGTCTGCCAACCCCTCTGTCCATGCAGTCACATCTACTTAGCACGAATGACAACTACTCATCTACTACACAGCACCTTGTAGTTTCAAAGAAGACTTTGCAGAAATAATGAGTCGGAACTGGCAAATGTTTGGGAACGTGAATGAAGAGGGGGCTAGAGTGGGGGGATGGCGTACAGATAAGCTGCCCAGGCTAAAGGGAAAGCAAAGGCTGCGACAAAGTTTACCAACTGGACTCACAGTGTGGAAAGCAAGCCTCTATTTATAGAGCACAACCTGTGCTGGAATCCCACAGGATGGGATTCTGCAGAGCACAGGAAAGTCATTAGGAAGACCGTTAGGCTTGTTAATGAAATACCAATAAAGGTGATGGCAGCAAGAACATCGTCAATGATTCACAATGGCGCAGGGAAGCCTGATGTGGGGAGGGCTTTGAACTCCCCTAGCACAGGCGGCTGAACAGTCTGATGTGCTCAGGGGGCGACCCCCATAGAGCCAGGAACCAAGTTCCCCAAACTGGGCCGTTTGAAGCCTCTACCTCCTTAGCCAGCCTGCAATATTTTAATTAAAAATTCACTTCCAATGGCTCTCTCATGCGCAATAAAAAGCAACTGCAGACTCTAACTTGCTTTCAAACATCTTGCCACTCTTAGTCAGGCCCCACATGAAGGCTCAGGGATCAATCACATCCCCTGTCAGGGCATCAGTGAGCCTGGGACTTCCGGGGGAGAGAGAGGGGGAGGAACCTGCTATGGGCTTCAAGTGCTCTCACAACTGGTGAAAACAAGGCCTGGTGGGTACTTGGCAGGTAGCCAGGCAGGTGCACCACACTGCTGGAGGGCCCCAGCCAGTCCTCATTCATCAATGTTATTGCAGTTAAGACATTTGATGTTGACACTCAAAAAAAAAAAAAAACCTTCCACTCATTTTACCAGCTACCAACTGGCCACACAACAAGAGCTCATTAAGCAATGACTGCTTCCCTAGGGTTAGACCCAAGGATGTCATGCACGAGTCCCCTGGTTATGAAAGAGTGGAAGGGACGGCATAAAGTGGTGAACAGGAAAAGACCTTGCAGCCCACTCTGTGGTTTTTCGCCATGTCTTTAGTTTCTCTACCTCAATTTCCCCTTCTGTGATCATGAGGTACATTTTGTGTTCTACTTCACTGGGGAGTTTAATATTCAAGGAGAGTAGGTTAAAAGCAATAAACATAAAACATGTGTTAAAGCCCAAAGGAATAGGCATTGGGACAAGATAAAAACAAAACTCAATGTCAGCCATTGCTTCTCAAGTGAGAGCTGGCAGGGAACAAGAGGAGCCCAGGGGACCAGTGCATCCTTGGAATGAGGACGGAGCAAACTAACTTTACCCAGTCTCCAAGGCAATGCAAGTGCGTTTGGGTTCCTTTCATTGTACACCCTTAAGTCTTCGGGGTTAGAACTCGTATTTTAAAGTATTGAAGGTATAGAGATCACATGTTGCAGGAAAATAAGAAAAATAAACCTGAACAAAGATGTGTTGTATTTGGGAAGGAAATTGCACCTGTAAGAAGCACTCTTTCCAGAATAAGTTAATTGCAAGGACTCCAGGCCTTCATCCCTTAACCCCAAAGTTACCTGGCTTCAGATGCAAATAAGGTCACGTCTACACTGAGAGAAAAAAAAATCACAGTGACTCTTGATTCCATAGGTACTCAAACTAATTGTTATATTCCTTGCCGTAGCTATTGCTGGAAGGGTATGAGGGACACCTCTGTGTGCCCATGGCAATGGGAACTGAGGTTGTCCCACTCCATCCCTGATTGCCTACTCACCCACCTACCATGGTTAGTGAAGGCCCTGATTCTGCTACTGATCTAGGACACATGTGGGGTCTCCCATGAGCCTTAAGCTCTTGGTCTTTAGGGGTGAACTGTGGGCACTCTGCAGAAGACAGGTAAATGAGGCCCAACTCTGGGGGAAGGGCAGGCAAGCTGTGTGACTTTGGCCCAGCTGCGACCCCACGTGTGGTCATGATTCACACAGAGTCTCCCTGCGAGTAGTTCTGTCTCCTCTGACCCTGGCTAGCAATCCCACAGCAGCATTTAGCTGCCTTGACAGGTGTCACCTCCAAGTTCTGAATTCCCATCCCCAGGACATCACCAAACAGGGGGAGAGAGGGAGGGTACCTCCTCAGCAGGGATTGACCAGAGCTCTATCAGTTCCAGGCACTACCGACTGAACCAGGGTTACTGAGGTCCTTTGCCCACCTTGCTGATCTAGAATCCTAAAACGGCATGTTTGGTAACCTCTAAAGAAAGTACAATTGAAAACCCTACCCTGGTTTTGTGTCAGGTATTGGTGAGTGAAAAGGCTTAGCTGTGAGCTATATCCAATATTCTTGGTTCCTCATAACTCCTCTCCATGTGACTTGATTAAGGGTAACAATTCCCCCTCAAAAATGACCGAAGATATGGCTGCACAAAGTTAGATAGGCAGAAAACAGTTTGCTACAAGTAAATTAAGTTTGTGAATATTGATTGCAGGCTGATACAAGATGGTAAGTGTCACTGACAAATCTTTCAAAGCACAGGGTTTATGCTGAGGCTTTCCAAAGAACAATATTAACCTTCATTTCTGTTCAAAAGCTCACAACTGTCTGTAACTCCAGTTCCAGCGGACCTAAGACCCATGGCAAAACACTAATGCACATAAAATAAAACTTGGAGAAAAAGCAGCTTTTCCCACTTGGGGAAATTGATCATGGGTAACTTAAGTTTAATTTATTGATTCACTATATAGTCCTGAATTTCTACTCTGTGTACCAAAGACTATTCTAGAAGTCTTGCGTAACACTGAGTCAGCTAACCAGGATTTGACTTCCTTGATTTTCCTCTTATGATTGGAACACAGACAAAACTCAAAGAGGCCTGTCATAAAATGTCAGGTCGTGACAAGTGTTATGAGGCTGAACAACGCAAAGGACAGTGAGGTGATGGACACACTTTAGATGTGCTGAGATAGCCGCTCTGCAGAGTTGATCTCAGAGGTCACCCGTGATTAATATAGGACTCACAGTCCAGGAGAGGGAACAGCAGTGCATAGGTCCTGAAACTGGGAAGTGATTGATATACAGGAGGAGTCAGGAGCCAGATCATGTGCAGGTCTGTAGACCATGGTGAGGATTTAGATTCTGCTAGAGTACCTTCTATGACTACAGATATTTTTGACACCCAAGCTCCAAGATAATCTGACATTGATGATGTCTTCCATGCTGAACAACTCAGACATTGGGAGCTAACTTTGGGACCTTAAGTATTTCTTCTCCCAGCTTTAGGGTACATTGGCAAAACTCTCTGACTTAAAGGCATCGCTAGGCTTACATGCCCCAGTCAGCAGCAGCCAGTGTCTGGTCAGTGGGGGTTAGAAAGTCCCCACCCTCTTCTTTTCACTCGCCTGGATTAAAACTAAGGATGGGAGCTCCAGGTAGGAAGGGCTGACCCTGCCTCTACGTTTACTGTGTTGAAGCCCAACAGTGAGGTGTGGTATGCCATACCATACAGGGTTTGATCATGGGAATACAGGCATCATGACACTGGTGAACCCTGACTTCATCTCTCCTAAAGACAAGTTTTAAACAAGAAAGTACATCACACAAGCCCTGCAGCTGTAGATGGGGACTGAAGGGTGACACTGAAGCTATTGTAAGCAATTGACTTGAGTTCCCCGACTCTGGTAGATTCCCCAGTTAAGTCCCTTACTTTGTGTTATTAAGCTGGTCACTCAGAAGTGAATGCTGATAATCATGATGGGATGGTGGCGTGTACTGATGGGATGGTGGCTTGTACTGATGGGATGGTGGCGTGTACTGATGGGATGGTGGCTTGTACTGATGGGATGGTGGCATGTACTAATGGGACAGTGGCGTGTACTATTGAGATGGTGGCGTGTACTGTGGGATGGTGACGTGTACTGATGGGATGGTGGTGTGCGCTGATGGGATGGTGGTGTGTACTGTGAGATGATGGCATGTGCTAATGGGATGGTGGCGTGTACTGTGGGACAGTGGCGTGCACTGATGGGATGGTGGTGTGTACTGTGGGATGATGGCGTGTACTGTGGGATAGTGGTGTGTACTGTGGGATGGTGGTGTGTACTGTGGGATGATGGTGTGTACTCATGGGATGGTGGTGTGTACTGTGGGATGGTGGCATGTACTGTGGAACAGTGGCGTGTGCTGATGGGATGGTGGCGTGTACTGTGGGATGGTGGTGTGTACTGTGGGATGATGGCGTGTACTCTGAGGAGTCAGAACCCCTCTTTCCTCTTTTGGGGCTTTTTAGTAGGTCTCACAGGTCAGTTTGTTCAATCAAGGTAATGGAAAGTCTGTTACCAACATGACTATAAATTAGACAGATATCCAAAAGCAACCCTTAAAAGTTGCTGCCAGAAGGACCACCCACTTTTCCTACCACAGAAGAATGTGAAGTGTTCAACTAGACAAAATGTTATAAAACTCCTGTGTCACCTGAATGGACATTGAGTGTGCTCTCTCAAGCAGCTTGGGTCATATTTATGATCTGTGAAGCCTTTGATATTAGAGAGGGCAGAGCTGCAGGCCAAAAGCATAAACCACTGTTCCACCGAACAATTCATTGCCCAGTATAGTTGGTAACCATTAGCAAAATGCACCGAGGCCCTGAACCATACCGATCTGATCTGCTTATTGCCTGCCATGTGTCAATTGCTCCCTCTCTCTCCATATCACCGTGGGTAGTAGCGTGCCTAACAAAAGCTTGCATTCTTGCATGTGGAAGCTGGAGTGCAATGAAAAGTTGAAGGTCTATTGTTGGGACTTCTGAGAAATCTTAACCAGGCATTATGCAGAAAGCAGAGAGAGCACCTCACTGCTCTGTCCTCTGTGTTTCTAGGCCCATATGAATCTCTCTTAAGGGCTCTATTAGCTTCACTTGGGTGGCATTTGGGACACCTATGATATACTCACCCAGGAGTTTCTGGTCTAGTTAGTTAAGGTTGCCATCCAAGAATCTGCATATCTGAGGTCACAGGATAGTCTTAGTGGCCACTTTGTGAACAAAATCTGACCTTCAGAATAGAGTCCAAACCCCAAATATGGAAAGCATAACCAGAAGCAATCTGGCCTCTTTAAGCTGTCCTTTCTGCCCAGATTTCATTTTCCTGAGGAAAATAAGCACACTTGTCTTGTTATACCAGTGCTCTGGGTTTTCTACCACACATAACTGAACTTAATTGCATGTGATAAAAAAAGAAAGAAAGAAAAGAGGCCTTAGGCCATATCTAGTAATTCATTCCTCCAACTTTTTTAAAGAAAAATTTCAAGTTTAATATTTTTCTCCAAGTTAACATAAAATTGGAATATGACTTTAGCAATGAAAACCTTGAATTCTTACATTAAATTGGCAACGTGGCTTCAGTCAATCGATGAGTTGGTACTTATCCTAATTATTTCTCAAGAAATTGTGCATCCAGATCCCAGGGTACAGAGGTGTCATAACAAGTGATTTCTCAAGCACTAAATGTATTGTGTCTAGTATGGAAGTTGGAAAGTGCCCCAAGGCCTGTGCCCTTGACAGACAGTATGAGGATTTTCCTCTCCAATGGAAGCTTGGAAGATCAACAGATTTTGCCCTAATTCAATAGCAAGCCTACCTGATTAGGAAAGTAATGCAGTATTCAAAAACTCTATGCTGAAAGTTGCTTTTGGATAAGTATATAATTTCCAAGGGGTCTTTGTCACAACTTAGACTTTTATGTGCTTGCTTTTTAAACTAAGAGATTAAGAAAAAACTCTTGATTATTAGTCTCAAGAAGGCAGATGGCAGAAGTTGGATGCTGCCATAGTCTTTAAATGATGCTACGGATGAATGAATTCACTGGGTCCAGTCGTCCTCTAAGCAGCTGCCTAGGGGTTTGTAGGGATGCAGCCTACCTGCCTTGCCTATCTCCATCCTCATGGTAGGTGCTCTCAGCCAAATGACTGTTTAGATAATTAATGCATTCTACATATGGGTGAAGGGCCAGAAACTGTGTGAGATATTGGTGTATCATATCTACAGGGGAAATCTTGATCTGAAGATGAGACCAGGCCCCAGGTACCATTTAAAGACAAAGTGTCTGAGAGGACAAAAACAAAACTCATGAATCTCAGTCTTAAAGTCCTAACCCTAAAACTGGTCAGCAAATAGGCTATAAAAAAGCACTTGGCTGATCTCCTACTTTATAGCCCCTTTCCCCACTTTTAATCTAACCCAGAGAAAGTAAATCACAGCTCCTCCAACTTGCTAAGATGCTATAAGCTGGCTCTGGGTCTCTGTTGAGACTCCCCAAAAGAAAAGATTGCACTCTGGCTTCCGAGCTCTCCCACTGGCCTTCCTCCTGACTGAAAGGAAGTCTAAATGGAAATGAAGGGAGCAGAGGGTCAAAGAGCATGGTAGATGGTGTGGATGCCCAGAGAGAACCAGAGTTAACCCTGTCTGGAAGGAAAATGCTGGCGAGCTAAGGAAGGGCTCAAGCTAGAATTTGGTGGCGGTTTTGTTTATTGACGTGAGTATTATAAGCACCTGACCATTCCATATGCATGATAAACTTTGAGCCTCCAAGCCACGTGAGTCAAAGTTTCCTTCCACCCCTAACTTACTCCCCACCCCCTACCCCCGAGCCTATAGGACCTGCTATCTTTCCTCGGCTTATATATAACGCAAAATTGAATGCCAGGAGGATGACATGTCTGTAGGGAATAAATTCAAAGGAGCTGGCAGAAGGCCCAGGAGATGGCTAGGCTCAGTCCTGCAATGGAGCCTTGGATGTGGTACAGGATCCATTAGAGTCCCTAGGCTCAAGCAAAGGGGCAAACACATGCCTATTTCTCTTGCTAAATGAGGGGAACATAGCAACGCTTCAGTACCAAGTCGCTTCTGAACGCTCAAGCAGTTGCCTTCCAGAGACCTGGGAAGGTCCACCGGCTTCCTTTTCAAATACTGTGATTCTCTTTTGAATGCCTACCCACATCATTCCCTATTCTGGGCTGTTAGTTAACTAAGCCCCTTCCTTGCTCCATTCCACCTTCTGTCGTAGCTGCCCTTTTGCTCTTGAGAATATCCCCAGCTCCCTCAGAGTAACCCCTTCTTTAATGACCTGCTTCCTTTTTCTCGGTAAGCATGGGATGCAATTGAAAGAGAGCCAGAGTCCTTAATTTGAAAGCTGGGGGCGGTAAAAAGCCTACCTAGGACAGCCAAGAAAAGGATCTAGGTAAATTCCTTCCTCTTCCCCTCCCTTTGGTGTGTGTAGCCATGATTTGGCTTGCACTGAGGCCTCAGAGCATGCCTCCCTTTAAATGAATCCAGCAGCCCCATACACTCCAAGCACAGCAAATATTAAGTAACAAGAAAGCAATTAGGTCTCAGGGAGGAACTCCATGGGTGTTTATTCCTGGCATTCATTACTGGCATCTGAAGGCCCGGGTTGAGGAATGACAATCAACAGTTCTTTGTCCATTATGATTTTTGTGACACAGCTGGATTTTTTTTTTCTGTTTGCTTAAATTACAGGCAAAACCTCCCAAGTGCACAATTGAGATGGTCATCCAGGTGTTCACATTCAAATTTTGCTCAGTAAGATTCTGGAATTATAAAACCTTTTTAGTCTGACACTGCCTGACCTCTGGTGACAGACCCACCTTGTCCCCTAGAAGCTGGAATCTGAGGGGCCAAGGTCAAGAACCCAGGTCATAACCAGCCATCTCCGAAGGATCAATGATGCTGCCTAGATAATAACCACAGCCTCTTTCTGGTCAATTAATGTGTTCCCAATGGTCCATGAGCACCGATAATTCTAAATATTGATGGCTTAAGAGAATAAATCAGAGGCACTTCCTGCAAGCCTGACGTTAGAAGGAGGCAGCTTCTGATCATACAAAGCACATCATTTCATTTTATTTCCCCCTGAAAGAGCTTGGACCAAACATCTCTAATGCAAATGACTTTGGGCTCCCTCACCTGCAGAGCTGATTGTCTTTTTTCCTGATGGCCCCCTTTCCTTGATTAAAATCCTGCAGCTTCAGTTAATACATTAAGTCAGGGCTAGAATCCCTGAAAACAAACCAAATTAAAACTGCAATTCATTATCTAAGAGACGCTTTCTGTCACTCTTTGCTGCAAAGAACCAGGGCCAAAGGGGAGAAAGGGGGAAGAACAATAGGACAGTCGACAGAAGAGCGAGCTGAAGGAGAGCAGGCGATGGCAAGGGTGGTGAGTACATTTGCAACAGGCAGATGTCAAACTTCATGTTAATTAAACACCCTTTCATCCTGAGTTTCTTTATTACACTTCTATAGAGATTCATTTATATTTTTTCCACCCTCAGTCATGCATTGTGACTAATCTGTGAACATCAGAAATGATATTGCTTGAGGTGATTCAAAAAAGGTTTCTAAAAATGTTGACCAATGTTAAACCGGGCTATGGTGTTCATGGACCTCCAGCGACATAGTCTCCCCGGCCATCGCTCACTGTTCTCACCAAGGCTGCTGGGACACATTAAATCCAAACCCTGCACGCTTTAACCCGCAGAGCAGAGAAGAGCTTGAATTGATGGTCTCGGGTGGCACTTGATGCTTTTTCTAGATGTATAGAAAAACGTAGGTGGTAGTTAGCAAATGAGTTAATTTCCTTGCTTTAAAGATGCTTAATTACCAAACACCAGGCAATTGGAATGAGTAGGCGGCTTCTACAAGAAAGGCAAAAGCTCAAAAAGCATGTAGTTTCTAGCCCTACAGATAATACAAACAGAAGATAAGACAACTTTTTCTAATTTGATGTCTCCCCAACTGTGTGTGTGTGTGTGTGTGTGTGTGTGTGTGTGTGTGTGTGTGTGTGTGTGTGTGTGTGTGTTTAAGTATGCAGGTGCATCGAGACAAGAGGTCACTTAGAAGTGTCATTCTCAAGTGCTGTCCTGACTTTTCGAACAGAATTTCTCATGGGCCTGGACCTTACCAAGTAAGTGAGGCTAACTGGCCAGTGAGCCCCAGGAGTCCACTTGTCTCTGCTCTCTGGGCATTGGGTTTACAGGTGCACCCCACCACCCCGTCCCTTTGCACACGAGAACATGGGAGGCAGGTTGGACTATATCTGTAGCTCCTCCTCTTAGTTCTACTTTGCTCCCCTCTGCTGCCCACCTGACTTTCCCAGGATACCCCATTCTCATACTTCCTATCAGTGGCCAGACCATCCCAGTCTTTACCCCCATCTCACTCCTCCCTTACACTATGCATTTGCTTCTTCTATGTGGGTCTTGGTTTTGTGGGTTGGTTTCGTTGGTTGGTTGGTTGGTTGGTTGGTTGGTTGGTTGGTTGGTTGGTTGGTTGGTTGGTTTGGTTTTTAAAGCTTAGCCTTTAGCTCTCACATCAAAGTTACTCTCAGCAATGTACTTTATAAAATTTCTTCTAGAGCTTGGTCTCTGGCCTCTTCTCTCCCCTCCTTCCCTGCTTTAGCTCTGTATTAACTAGCAAAGATCCTTCTTCTGCCATTTGGTTCTGACCTTCCAAAGACTTCTCCAGCACATACTTTTCTCGAATACTAAAATTCCCCTGGCCTTTGTCTAGGGATCTTTCGTCCCTAGAGAACCCGGAGGCTGCCAGGACTGTGGCTTTGCATGCAGGCTGGCACTCACTCACTAGAATCTGTCGTCCTGCCTCACTAGATGTATGGGGGCAGGAGTGATATCTAGCTTGTCCAAATAAAGCCTGTCTTGTCTGAAGATCAGAGAATAGAGATTGCCACTGGCTAACCATAGATGTCGGGAGGACAGTACAGACAGACAGGAAGTGAAGTAACTGGGCAGGAACAGGATATAAGCAGGGAGAAACAGGAACTCACTGTCTTATCTGCTGAGATGCTGGGGAAGTAAGTTGTGGTTGTGGTTTGTTCCTTATTCTCTCTGATCTCTCAGCATTTTTCTCTAGGTCTGACTCTCGGTTTTTACTAGTTAGACCAATTAAGAATTTGCTTTACATGGGAGAGAGGATATGTGGTATTTCTTGTTTGCTTCTGCCTCTGAGTCTGTATAAGAACAGAGAATCATATAGAAGTGTAGCTACCACCCTCCTTGGGAGTCAGAGAGTCCTACAGTTCTAGCTCTGCCTACTTGCTGGTTGTATGGCCTGGAGATAATTATTCAATGCCTTTGAACTTCACCTACTTCTTTAAGGTTAGGGAAAAAAATGTACTCAGGATTAGTTTAGGAGTCAAATGAGATCACAACATATGAGTTGACCCCCATATGTGGAATAGGTGTAGAAGAGTAGTGTAGATTATCTAGCTATCTATACTACCTAGTAGGATGCTCAGATGGGAGAATGGACACAAGTTCGTCTCTGGTATGACACTGTCACAATACAGGAGCAATTCTTTCCAGGTTGGATAACAAGAGGCCTTTATAGCTGGGCTTGGTGGTGTACTCCTTTACTCCCAGCACTTGGGAGACAGAGACAGATGGATCTCTATGAGTTTGAGGCCAGCCTGGTATACATAGCAAGTTCCAAGACAGCCAGAGCTATATAGAGATGTCCTGTCTCAAAGACAAAAACAAATAACAACAACAAAAGCATGAGGCATGTATAGCTAGGCCCAAGGTCTGCCCCCAAGCATAAGGACCTCTGAAAACCCAGAGAAAACCAAATAGATTGCACGGCGGTAGGTAGGATACGTGGCCACGTTGAATGTATTTACATTGTCTTCCACATGAGTTGAGCTACCCCGCTGTGGATAAAATGGACGTCATTAAATCTTGCTTTTTAGGAGGAATAAAAGATCTTTCTCTTTTGGTTAAAGACCAACAAAATGGGCTGTGTTGACTTTTCGCATGGTGAACACTTCCCCTCTCTGCACCACATGCTAAACCAATCCCCGACTCTAATCACTGGGACCTCTTATCAAGAGCTGTGTAGCTGGCATCCCTCCCCATATACTCCTTCAGTATTAATACGACATGAGGAAGAACAGGGGAGGACCATACAGTCATTTCTGGAGAAGAACGAAACATAAAAAAAGGACTTTACAAAAATGGCCCAGGTACTTGGGGGAGTGTGGTAGTCCAGGGCTGCTTTCCTAACTGGTATTTTACAGGAAAGGATTTATTGCACCACAATGAGCTTCTATTTATTTCTAGCAAGCATTTTAGCATTGCATTATTATTCATTCAGCAATTCAGATGGGAATTTAGAGGTGACAGCTTGCCAATTTTTCATCCCCACAAACATTCTGGATGTGAATGTCTTAATCTGAAATCACTGCATTAATTACAAGGGGGTGGGAGGGTGGGAAAAGTTAACATGTTTTTAACGATGCTCACATCTTTGAAGAACTGTGCTAAATGGACAGCTCTGACAGTGCAGATAGGATGCTTGACTCGGCCTACTTGGTGGGGGGGGGGTGGCGCGCGGAGGAGGCACAGATTCATAGAGGCAACTACACACTACTTCTGCTAGTTCTGAGGATCTTCTACCTTTGGGGAAATACTTGCACCTGTATGACAAAGATGTCACTTTCTTCATTTAATGTTCTCTTTGAAGGAAACAAAGAAATCATTACTGCAATGAACATCCTGTGCCTAAACAACCAGGTATGAGGTAGCTAGTCGTGCCTAGTACTTTAACCTACAATACTGAGTTATCTATAGCTCTGAGGAGCACTTTCTCCTATTTTGATTCCTTCGAAGAGAAAAAAATCCTGCACTTGGTACACAGCTGAATACCCATCACCAAAAATAGTGCCTCACTACAGCAAGATGAATGGTTACTAGATAAATGAAGGAGGGAGGGAAGGCCAGATGCTGAAGTGACTAAAGAATGGTGAGACACATTCCCTGATATCAGTTTTAATCTAGTTGTAAAGCAAACTATATGAAACAGAGCCTTCAAAGCAATGCAGGGCACCTGACACCCTTCAGTCTTCCCTGGAGTGTACTGTGTATGGGTGACGGCTGCTGGTGTCTGTGCAGGAAGTGAGCACCTGTTATTCTCTTGACATCCAACCTCAAACACTAACTGTTAAAAATAAACTTACCCTCCCTTGCACATGTTTTCACAGACTAACTTTGCATACCCCGCCTCCTCTCTTTCTGCCCCTCTTGTCTGGGTCTCATTGCTGAGGTCCAAGGCTTTCCTGGTTGTCATTGGTACCATTTGGCTTGTATCCTTCCTTCTCATTTCCATTAAATATCCATAGATAGGCTAGATACACATGCTTCCCTAGAAGAAATATCTTCATTCATATATCTCAAATAGTGTTGGAAAACCCTGTGACTATTAATGGAAATTTAGTAAAATAATATAGTTATAAGGATTTGGGGAATATAGAGGAAAGTCACACCCATAATTTTTCCCCAAGCCTCCTGTGTACTCATATGTATCTAAGCACCCCAGAAATAAACCTAGTTTGCAATAGAGACATCTTCCAAATTTATTTGAACATATTGCCTTTCTATCTAAAATGTATACTAGTGTCTGTCAATAGGATGTAGTTCAGAAAATACTGGTTCTGTAAGCTTTGCAGGGAGAGGGACATGCAGAGGTTGTTAACTTGAGCAAGGCTCAAGACTGACATTCAATTACTACAAATTGATCTGGAATCAACATAATTAAGTTCATGAAGTCAGACTTTAGGGAATCAAAAGAGAGAAGAAGATCAAGGTTTCATGGAAGAGGTGGAATGGGGTTGTGTTTCAAATAAAAATATTTAGAAAGAAGAAAAATATGAAATTTCAAGGGTAGGCAAAACTCAAAGACAGGGAGATGCAGGACTATGTTGCCTTTAAGTTTTAATTTACTTAGCTTCCTGAAAATTTAGTTAGATTTTGATTAGTGCATCCTAACCCCCAGCCTCATTCTCTTCCATTGATCTAGTGTGTGGGATCACTAAGGCAGGATTCAATACAGGAGGAGTTTGTTAAGGGAATGCCTGTGTGGTAGGAAATGAAATGAACCAGAGGGAAACCTTCAGACCACTGTAAAAGTCTAAGCCCAGGAGATGGGGAAAGGGAGGAGAGAGACATCCTAAGCTGCCAGGAAGCTGGAGGAAGGGTAGGTAAAAGAAGCAAAAGTCCTCAGCAATGGCCATCAGTGGAGCTGTCATCTCCCAGGTCTAGCTCTGCCCAAATATTCCTACTGCATGGGCAGCACATGCCTGACACAACCTGGGCACAAACCTGGTAGCCTGGGGACAAATGTAGGTAGGGGGTTGGTTCTCAGCTGCAGGAAGTTTACACTGCCTATTGCAGACATTTAGCAAAACCCTTTCTTACCACCATACTCAAGAAACATAAGAGGAGAAGGTGGTAGTGTAGGAGGAGGGAAAAGATAAAGTAAGCTCGTAAAGTTACTCTCCATCAGACCTAACCCAAAGGTCTACACCTGAAATCAGGAGAAAAGGCAACATAGCTGGTGCATATCATACAAAACATAGCTTCTTGCTCATTCTGATCATCTCCTCACGCAAATACCTTGACCTTCCCCAAGGGAACCTTCAATCACTGTGGGATCTCAAGCTTATATAATTGGCATAGGGCAGACTATCATTATATATATATATATATACACACACACACACACACACACACACACATACACACACACACACACACACACACACACACACACACACAGTGCAAATAAAAAACCACTGGGGTTCCTTCTGTGGGGCCTTAGAGGAGACCCCAGCATGTAAGGGGCCAGCTTCAGCACCATTTGCTTCATGACAAGCTCACTCCTTCGCATCTGCAAAATATGACCAAGAGACAGGGAGTACATTGCATGAGCGCATTCAGAAATAATCCACTGCTGATTGATTCATGAAAATGTACGATGGCCCGCAAGTGTTTAATTATCTGAACTGTGTGTGCTTACCACAGTAAAGGAACAGCTGATGAGAGATGGAGAGAGCAAGCCGCTGGGGATAATGCATAGAGAATGACCCCAGTATGGATCCCTACACACTCTCTTCCAGCAGGGCTGACTAAGCTGCTGACAGCCAGCCAGGAAGAAACCCACCCCAGAGCTCACTCCAGTCATAGTCCTTGGAGGGGATCATATGTAGCCTTGGTTATTCAACTCTCTCTGCCTCCTTAGAGACCAAGGGCAGGGGAGCCAGGGAAATCTGCATTCCAAGAAGAATGTCCTTTAAGATGAGCAACAAAACAGTACAGAAGTTGGAAGGCGTTTGACTCCTGAGGACTGTGGCTAATATTCCTGGTTCCCCGTGGTTTCTGAGGGCTGTGGTTAACATTCCTGGTTCTTTGTGAGTAATCCAGAGATGGCAAGAGGTTTCCATACTACCCAACTAATGTGACAAAAAAGTAAGGAAGGAATAAAGGAGGAATGACAGAAGGAGACAAGAATAAGAAGGCTGGAAAGGAAGGGTAGAGGGAGCAGAAGACATGCGAGACGACAGCTGTTAGGACCAGTGGGGCAAGAGCTGTAGGTGTTTCTGACCTCCTGAGATGCCCTCGGATATAGAACATGGCGTAGAATTTGGTGAAGCTAGCTAGGAGAAGTTGTGACACTAAATGTACCCTGTGTTGAGCTCTGACAATCCAGAAGGTCTCTCTCTCTCTCTCTCTCTCTCTCTCTCTCTCTCTCTCTCTCTCTCTCTCTCTCTCTCTCTCTCTCGTCTCTCTCTCTCTCTCTCTGTCTCTCTCTCTCTCTCCCCCCTCTCTCTCTCTGTGTGAATGTGTGTGTGTCTGTCCTGTCTGTCCATCCGTCCATCTGTCTCTGTCTCTGTGTTATGTGTGTCTGTCTGGCTAGCTGGGGATAGGGGCTGTCAGCTTGGATTGTCACCTTGAGTAGATTGAGAAGCACCTAGGAAGCCAGAGCAGATTGGATTATGAAATCTCTGACCTAAGCCTGGCATTGGTGGCACACTCCTTTAATCCCAGCACTTGGGAGGCAGAGTCAGGTGGATCTCTGTGAATTCAAGGCCAGCCTAGTCAACAGTGCGAGTTCCAGGATATCCTCCAATACAGAGAAACCCTGTCTCAAAAAAAGGAAGAAAGAAAGAAAGGAAGAAAGAAAGAAAGAAAGAAAGAAAGAAAGAAAGAAAGAAAGAAGAAACCTGACCTAATGAAAGATTTAGTCCTTTGATAGACTCCTAACATGATAATATTTATTGAGAGGTGGTAAAAAGTAGAAAGTAGGGCCTAGTTGAAAGAAGTAGGTCCCTGGGGGTGTGTCCTTGGGGACTGTACCTTGAAACCTTCCTGCTTTCTCTGTTTCCTTCCCAGGGTGATGTAAACAGCTCCAACCTGTGCAGGGGCACCCATGATGCTCTCTGTCCAAGTCCACGGGGCCAAGCAGTCTCAGACTGAGAGCCCTCTGACACTGGGACCCAAAATAAGTGGTTTCTTATTCTCTCTAGCACTCCAGTCATAACTCACAAAAAAAAAAAAAAAAAAAAAAATGGATGCACTGTGGCTCTTGCTTTGTTTCCAAGGCATCTAGAAACTCTCTTATAGGTGTGTTTCTAATGTGCTGTGACATTCCCAATTCAACAAAGAAAGAAACCCAACTGTCTGGCGTTCCAATCCAGGCATAGCCTTCCTTATTCATCCCTTACGCTCTGCCTCATCTTGTGGAGATATCATCTTTCTCTCTAATATTTTATTGGTCTGACCTCTCCCATGTTCCCACTTCAGTCTACTTAGACACATCGTTCCCAACAATTAGACCTTCAGCTTCCTAGTTAAACACAATATATTATCATTGTCTCTATATTACTGGACTCCAAAGGTTTGTTGTTTTATCGGTAGCAGTTATTCTATTGGATGGCAAATAGCGACATCCTGCTAAACTATTTCTCAGGAAAATATGAAAAGGATATATCTGTATATACAAAAATATGCCTCCACTTAAATTTCTGTGAGTTTTGCTTAATGGTCTTCTTCTCTTCAAAACCCAACTTAGAGTTTGTATTTTTTTTTTTTTTCAGAAGCATACTAAAATGCCACCTCACCACCCCACCCATACTCACACTCCTGACAATGCTATACTATTTGGAATGTTTCCAGGTAGTTCTTTGCTTTATGTGAGGTTTTATGCAGACTTGAAGGTCCAAGATGTGGTCCTAGCTTCTACACTTCCCATCCCTCCTTAGGCATGTACTAATTTTTAGCAATGTTTCAGAGGCTGAGAAGTTAGGCAAAGGGTGGGAGGGAAGGTGGGGAGCGGAGCTGGCTGAGCATTGGTAGTCTCCTTTAACTAGGAAAGGCAAACTAGGCTTGCCAACCTCCTGTGTATCTGCCAGTGGATCCAGGACGCCTGCTTAGAGTGCTGAAACCATAGACAGGAACAAGTGCAAGTCCAATGCTTAGAGGTTCTGTCTCCCTTCGGATATTTAACTGAAAGGCTTCAAAGCCAAAATGATACCACATGGGAATCACAGTAGAGGGTTTAGCAGTCATTCATTCCCAGGGAGATAAAAGCGATATTAAACATAGTGAGATCCAATAGGAGCCCTGAACCTTCAAATCAGAAGTAAACAGTTTTTGTCCCTGGTTGGCTTGGGGGGAGGGGAGGCATTTCTTCTCTGGGCGTCTGGGAGACATAGGGTGAATTCTGCCAGTAGGTGATGTAAAGAGCCTTTCCCCATTCATGTGTATCCCTAGCACACACCAAACTTACTGAGAATATGAAAAAAAGGCAGCATTTTTAGTCAGTCTGACAAGACTCTCAAGAGCAACTTTGTAAGGAAAGGCTTGTTTGCCTCGCAGTTTCAGAGGCGTTAGTCCATGATTAACCACATCCACTGTGGCAGAGTATCACAATGGTGAGAACACGTGATGGAGTTCGCCTCGCAGCAGCCATGTAGTACCAATTCCTGAATTCTTTCCTGAATTCTAACTAGTCTTAGGAACAAAAACCCAGAGTCAGACAGGGGTTCGTGCTGAAAGATCACAGAAGCAGAGCAGGCAGCCACTAGTTCTCACCTCTACTGAATCCTCAGCCAGAGGGGGCGATGCTGAATTAGAGACAGGAATGAGGCTGGGCGGAGAGAGGAATATAAGGCCAGAGGAGACGGGAACTCAGAGCATTTGTCTGAGGATTAGGTAGTGGTAAGAGGTCTTTCTAGTGGCTGGCTGGCTCCTTTATTTCTCTGACTTTTCAGCATTTACCCTGATATCTGACTCTGGGTTTTTATTATTAAGGCCTGTTAGAATTCACACTACACAGGCAGGAAGTAGAGAGGGGGAAATGCCTTCACTAACAAGCTTCCTTGTTTACCTCTTCTTTCCCCCTGGGCCCCATCTTATTGAGGGGTGCTAACCACCTTCAGGGTCAGTCTCCTCATGTAATCCTGTCTAGAAATGCCCTCACACACACACCCAGATGTGTGCGTGATTAATTTTCCTGGAAATTCTCAACCAGTCCAGTGGATAGGCAAATTAACTGTCCCAAAGGAGAAGACAAACCATAGAAATCCTACTGGAAAACCACATGCTGAAATCCTCCAGCATTGCCTCACCCTGTTTCAGAAAGTAGATAATGGGGCTGGAGGGGCTGCTCTTCCAGGAGATGAGTGGGTGTCATTCCTAGCACCCATGTGATAACTCATAACTACTCTTAACTCCTGTCCCCAGGGATCTGATGCTCTGTTCTAGCCTGCTCAGATAACAGACACTTACATGGTGCACAGACATATGTACAGGCCAAACACCTATATACTTACAATAAGCATACTATATAATATTTGTTTTGCTATTTGTTGTAGGGGGCCTTTTTGTGGTGGTGGTGGTTGTTTTGGTTTGGGTTTTTAGAGACAGGGTTTCTCTGTGTAACCCTGTAACCCTGGCTGTCCCGGGATTCACTTTGTCATCCAGGTTGTCCTCTAACTCAAAGATCTGCCTGCCTCTGTTTCCCAAGTGCTGGGTTTAAAGGCATGAGCCACCAGTGCTCAGCTATCAGTAAGTACACTTAGCATTTAGCATGGCAAATGTTAGTTGACTGGAAATTAAATCATTCCTGAACATGGGAAATAAAACAAGCCAAAATAAACATGGAAGAGTGGTTCAATGTACTCTTGAGTGGTACACCAGAGAGAGGCAAGAGAATGGGAAAGAAGTAATACTGAGAGGGGAAATACCTGACCATCCGCCAACACTTGTGAGACTATCAAGGTACAAATTGCATACGCACTCTAAGGACAAGTGCACTAAATGCAAGGGAAGCCACACTTAAATATGCAGAGTGATAAAACACTTAAATATGCAGAGTAATAAAATGCCAAACACTTAGCCACAAAGCCAAATTAAATAAACAAACAAAATTACCTTCAAATGAACGAGGATTCAGTATTACTTCCTAATGCAACTATGGGAAGTTAAACGACAAAACTGAGAGACCAAAATTAAAGTTAAGGAAACCCCCCACACACACACTTAAAATAAAGGACGGTCCGACCTGGAAAGCTAACCCAGACCACTATCAGTTACCTGGAATTTGCTAACCACCGGCAACTTCCCTCACAGAGCCCTAGGATAGCAGGATACCAAGAATTCACACTGCCCCTGCTGCCAGTGATAGCTGCAACTCCTGTTTGCCCAGACAAGATTAATTAGCACACCCCAGGCCCTAAGGTCCCGCTGATCAAAACAGTAAGACCACCCAGCCTCCAGGAGAAAACCCATGACTGGTCACATACTCAGTGGACAGGGAGTCACGTCCCACCTTAAGCTTGTGGTTTTTTTCCTTTAAAAGTACCTGCACTCAGAAAATGTTGCTTCTCTAGCCTGTGTGCTGAAGGAGCCCGTTTGTGCAAACGTATCCCATTCATTAAAACCTCTTGCATGTTGCATCAACTGGACTAGACATTGAGTTCTTGGGGGTACCGACCAAAATGGGGAGACTCCTCATTCTGAGGGGCTTACAAAACTATGACATCTTAAAAGGCCAGACAGAGAAGACCTGCTGTCTTTGAGTCCTTGAAGCCGTTAACCTTCCAAGATGGGAACAAATGAAGCAGTTTCCACTCAGACAAAACCAGAGTTTCGTCCCTCCAAGGGTTATACTTATGAAAAGAGGCACAGAGTCCTCAGAAAGATTTTTTTTTTAAGTGAGCCCCAAAGATTTGCATAAATGTATCCTGAAATGAAAAGTATTATTAAAGATATAGATGATTTTACATAGTCGTAAAACGGTAATGATGGTATGGTTTTCAAAATATACAGAATCAAAATGTGTGAGAAAAGCAACCAAAATGGGCAGTGCCCAGTTTACTGAAAAATGGATCCATGTGCCCTGCCCACCTGTTTATTAGCACCAGTGTGCCGCTCAGAGGTGGACACATGGTACAATGCTGCTGAGAGTTAAATGCTAGCAGAACCTTCCTGGCACTGAAGAGGGAGAGAGATCATCAGAAAGAGATGGCTGTGGCTCTGAAAGTGCAGTGACTTAAAAAACAGGCTCTGCCCTTGGCCCACTTGGGGACTGGTGACAGTTTGACTACTTTCCATTTAGCATACCTAAGCATAGAACCTTACAAAGCATTTCTAGAGTCAAAGCCCTGAGAAATGTTTTGCCTGCTAACCACCTGGGACTCATCTCTTCCTGAAGCTCCCTGCCCCCCTTCCTTCCCTAGGAGCCTTTTCCAAGTGGCAAAACATTGCAGGGCATGGAGTGGCCTCTGAGGCCTAGGTTTAGGACAGGCTTATTTATATTGGCTCAAAGCCCTCTTCCTCCAACTGTTGAGGCTTTGTTCTGGAAGAAAGCAAGGTAGATGGAGGGCACAGTGTAGCAGTCTGTGTCTGTGGAGCTGTCAAAGTTCATTGTCCAAGCACTTCTTTCAAAGGTCCTAACACGACAAACTGCCTCTGCCTCATGGATGATTTTGTTTTTCAAAGGAAGGGCCCAGGGGGCTACAGGCAGTTCCTAAAGGAGAGGGGGGTCTACAGGGTCCCTAAAGGAGAGGGGGGTCTACAGGGCCCCTAAAGGAGAGGGGGGTCTACAGGGCCCCTAAAGGAGAGGGGGGTCTACAGGGTCCCTAAAGGAGAGGGGGGTCTACAGGGTCCCTAAAGGAGAGGGGGGGTCTACAGGGTCCCTAAAGGAGAGGGGGGAGTCTACAGGGTTCCTAAAGGAGAGGGGGGAGTCTACAGGGTTCCTAAAGGGGAGGGAGGAGTCTACAAGGTTCTTAAAGGGGAGGAGGGCTCAGATGATGACTTCAGATTTCCTCCCGGTCCCCTCCCCTCTCCTCACAAAACCTAAAGAGCTGACATGGAATATACACTATGGGACAGACAGATGTACAGTGAATTTATGATAAGGGATAATTTAGCATCTCTCTTAGTTTCCCAGACCCTTCACAATCAAGCTGGTTTTGTTTTGTTTTGTGTTTTTTAACTCAAGGGCAAACTGATCAAACAGGTTACAAAGCTCTCCCACAGAGTCAAGCAGCTGATGTGGCTGAAAGGTGGGACTCAGAGAAAAAAGAACCCAGGTCTCAGTCAGGGTCATAGAGCATATCATTTCCCTCCCTGGAATGCCACTGTTCCTATCAATGAGTGGGGGCAATTGCAAGGCCCAACCAGCGTACTTTATGTGCTCTGAGGGGGAGACCTAATAAAGCCTATACAGAGCTTTTGGAATAGAGGATTCTTGAAAACAATTTGTTTTTATGGGGCTGTGATAGATGAATAATGCATGAAAAAGAACACAGAGAACTGAAGGGCTGTACACAGGGCCATTTCCAGCCCAACCTCTTCATTTTTCAGATGAGAAAACAGAGTGAAATGAAAAAAAAAAAAAAGAGATTTTCCCAATGCAATGAAATCAGAACAGGAGCAAGAAAAAAGAGGGAGAAAACATCCCTCAGATCTGCTCCACATGCTCCATGGAGATCCTCTGCAGCCTGTGATAAGGATGACCAGAGTCTATCCAGTGAGGACCATTTCTTTTGCTTTGATGTCCACAGACAGTCCTGAGCTGGGGTGGAGGATTCACAGGAGATGAAAGAGAGATGCTAACAGTCATAGGCATCCCATGTTTTCTTCCTGGCATCATATCAAGAATTTTTAAAACATGGGGACGACTTATCTGATGGATATGATGCTCATAGAGTGAGGTGTCCTGTGCACCTCTTTGAGACAATACCTGAGGCTGCCATGGTCCACTTACAAACTGCTCAGAAGTCAAGAGGAAAACGTGGCTCTCCACCAGCTCTAGCATCTGGAGCACCCGGAAAGAAGGGGCAGGCTGAGGATGCTTGATGTGTGAACTCATATCTTTGGTCCTGATGACAGGTGTTTGCATACAAGTTACATAGGTTCTCCTCAAGGATAGCTTTCTTGTTGGGCTCACCCCCACCCCCACCCCCTGCCACCCACACGGAGTCACAGATAAGTTCCTGATAACTGGGTTGGAGCTTCTGGGACAGTTCAAGGGTCCACACATAAAAGACAGTCCTGCTATGCATTTGGCATAAAGCACGCGGAACTTGGAACTTGAGCTCTTGATCAGTAACTATTAAAATAACAAGTTTCCCCTCATTTCTTCAGAGCTGTGAGGCCTCAGGAGTCTTTGAAGATGAAGTGGGCATTTGATCCTGAAACCACTACCACCACCCCAGCAGGACTCACGGCTTGTCAGCATGTCTGCTTTTCACCCCTTCAAAGGTGACAAATCAAAGAGCCTCAGGCCTCAGTGGCTCCCAGGAGGCTACTGGGTAAACCCAGCCGCATTTTGGCACTAAGTCAATGCCATTATTTGGACCTGGGTGTTCCCCGGATCACATTAATCCTTAATCAGTGTTTTTTCTCTGATGTCACAAACTCTAGAGCCTGCCCCAGATCTTGAGACTCATTGATTTCATGTCACCAGGGCCGAAATAGAGCACCTTCAGTTCAAACAAAACAAAACAAAAACCTGCCACTGACTCAAATAAGAAACTGCCTGTCCCCAAGGTGCCAAGTCACCAAGCAAGGGAGCCCTCCTCCAAATACAGCATGGTTCCTTTGTTCCAAGCCAGTCAGCTCCTCTTTAACTGTTCTGTCATCCCTGATTCAGCCCTCTCTTTCAGGCAGGGTGACTCAGAGGGAAAGTGCTATGCAAAGTCTTGCTCTACTTAATTGATAAAATACAGCCAAGCCAAAGAAGGGCTGTGAAGAGTCCAAGGATGTGCCACAGGGATTGCTAAGCAACACGCCCAGGGGCGGTGGGTAGGGACAGCTGAGAAGGGACATCAGTGGGCCAGCTGGGCTGGCCTTCAGCCACTGGGAACATAAACCTCAGAAGAGGACAAAAAGGTCCCGCCAGAGGTCCACAAATGCCACCCAGGAACACAAGGCAGAAGCAGGCCACACACATTTGCAGTGTGCAAAGAGCCATGTGGCCCATTTTGTCATCTCTTAAGCATCCCTGATTATATATGTCACTGCGAAGGGTTGTGGCAGGGAAAGATATCGTGCATGGAAAAGCAATGCTTCCTTCATTCGTCAAGCTGGAACTTCAGCCAGAAGTTCCAGCACAGAACCCGACCCTCGACTTGAATAATAAAGGCCATGGAAACATGTGCAAAGTGTGTAGATACATATGTCTGCATGTATAGAAATTCACATTTGTGTACAAACATAGATTTCCCCTGTGCACACTGACTGAACACATGTAGACACTTTGTGGCTGGGCTAGTAACCGATGTTATACTTTAAATTTTTTTTTAAGTTTAAACATCGGCAGCAAATACAATTTGCTTCGACAACTGAAAGTTTGCATATAGGGCAGAGATTTGAGACAGATTTGATGGTCCATGTCTCTAATTTCAGGACTAACTTTAGAGGCGGGTTTAGGAGGATTGCCATGAGTCCAAAGCCAGCCTGGGCTTACATACAAGAAGCTATGTATTTAAAGGCTGAGTTAGAGAAAAGGGATCTTTGACTCTCACTCCCTGGAGTTTGGACGCCCTTTATCTGAACTCAAGAAAGTTGCTTGCAGTGTACATAATCAAGGGGCCTGAACCCTAGGAAAAACTGCTGAGGTGATGGTGCTCCCACATGCCGGGTAATTGGGGGAGCATCCCATTCAGTCTACTTGCTGACCTGGTTCCTGGGAATCTCTTAAGAGACTTTTAGTCCCTGGGTAGTTTACATTTCATATTATAAGCAAGTGTTTACCAGGATCATTATGGCCTAGAGACATGGGAGATTGGAGGTGGGGGAAAAGGTTGATCATTATCTAAGACTTGCTGCAAAGTGTCATGTTAGCAGTATCTCCAAGGTCCCTGAGACAATTGTACCCATGTTCTCTTCCCTCTTTGGCTCATGTCTGTGCTTGATGCAATCAGTACTCTGTGAGCTGAGGCTGTCACCTGCAATAGTATTCCAAAGGAGGGAGCAGTCTTAAAAGTAACTGGTAAAGTTGCTACCTCCCTGCCCTTCGTTATACTTGGGCTCTAGGTCCTGATAAAGCTATGCTATGCTGATAATAACATAGCTATTAGTATATATATGTATATATATATATATGATAATATATATAGCTGTATATATATATAATACTATATATATATAATATGTATTAGTAATATAGTAATAGCAGCTATGCAAACTATTACTCTTGGGATCCTAGTAAACATCCTTAATCCACACAGGAGTGAGGGTATATATGGGCAGGAACAAAAAGTCTTGTTCCTTAATGTGTTCTCTAATTGTCCTTGTCCTTTCTTCTTTCATACCCCAAATATCTCTAATCCAAAATGTCTCTGTTTCCTTTATCCAAAAGCCAGGCATGTCCATGGAATGAATGGTTATAAATAGTTTGGCTGTAGGAGGACATCCAGATCTATGTAGCGGAAGTCCCTCAATCTGGCCAAAATGACCACTGTGAATATGTGGGTTCCCCGCAAAAGAAGCCAACCGGTTTGAATTGCTCAAAGCGGCCTGGAGAGAAAGTGCCAAAAGCTGTGCCTGCCATTTGTTTCCCCGGGTATCTTGTAGACTTTGGAGTCCACAGAGCCCAAGCTTCTTCTTCTTTTTTTTTTTTTTTTTTTTTTTTCTGTAGAGCACTTGTTTTTGAACCATCTGGTAGATTACACACTACACAGTTGTCCATGTTACAATTACACTATGATATGAGCATTGCTTTAGAAGAACAGTAAAATAAGTAAGTAAAACATTGTGCAGTGCTTGGGTAAAAGAGCAATTATCAACACCACCCACCACACACACACACACACACACACACACACACACACACACACACACACACACACACACACCCCTGCTCCCCACATGAGTGTCAGTCGGTTGGGGTGTAGCTCAGAGGCAGAGCATTTGCCCCGTGTTATATGTGGAGCCTGATGTTCAATCCCAGCACCAAAATTGAGAGAAAAATGCTGGAAAAGAAGGAAATCGAAGTTTAAACCTCGGGAAACTATTTAAACTTTAGCTGATCCAACTCGTCCCACTTTGTAGCTAAGGAAAGCAAGACTCAGACAGGTCAATAAATTCTCAGGGTTCAGAGCAGGCAGAACCAGGGTGGTATCTCCTGTCTCTGGTTCTACTTGCTGATCTGCTATATGTCTCTTATGTCTCCCTCACTAAAGATCCCAGGAGAGAGGGAGGATGGAGAATGTAAATACTGATAACTGATGAAGTGAATGATACAGCAGCTTATGCTGCTCAACCAAGAGGAAGGTTCTTTCTGGGGATCATCACACATCCACAGATAGGCACTTTCCAGGTTGTCAGAAAGTGAGGACCATCTTGCTGATGAGTGAACATTTTCCAGTCTGGTGCGTTCTCATCAGAAGCAGCCAATGGTATCGCACATTCTTTGTTGTTCCCCATAACCCAGCTTTCGAAGCCTTAATGAGAAACAATGGTTGGTGATGATGGGCCCCTTTGATTAGCAGACATGGTAAGGAACAAGATGTTAACAGATCAAAAGGAAATTGATTTGGCAGGATGCTGTTGGGGCGTTGGGGCAATCTTTCTGTTGTCTGTGGATCCCTAAAATCTTACCCAAGAAACACCAAAGGACTAGGTGCCCGCTACTAGACAATGTGCTTTTATTTATTTATTTATTTATTTATTTATTTATTTATTTATTTATTTATTTTGCTCCAAAGTGAACAGGGTGTGTGGTGGTCAGGATTAAAAGCAGTCTGTAGTCATAATTATGACTAGAAGGTACTCATTTAACCTCTCTGACTTTCCTTTTGGCTTTTTTTTTTCCTTTTTCAATTTACAAAATGACAGAATTGAATTAGATGACCTCTAAGACCCCTTTCTTGCTCAGAAATTTCAAAACCATAAACACTAAAGCACCCTGCCCCACATTAAGATTAAACTCATAGCTCTACCTCAATAGCAATCATCCACAATCAGGTGGGGGAAGAAAGGACCGCCTGTCATCTGAGTTGTATGAACTCGGAATACCTAGAATCTTAGAAGCCCCTTCCTCAAAAAGCCTTATTCTGGAAACATAAACCCCCTTATTCCTAACTCGCTGGGCAACTAGCTACCAGTATGCAGGCTGGAATCAACTAGAAGAATGTTAGTTTGTTCATGAGTTGTTATGTATTGAGCACAGCTCAATCCAGGGAATCTAGGAGATACGTAAAGTGAGATCATGTTGGCATCCCCTTGGGAAAATGAAAAATAAATCATTTTGTTGTTTATTTTTAATCAGGGGCTTTTATAACTATTATAACCATTTATGGTAGGTAATGAAGTCAGTTAGTCAATCTGGATATGTTTTCTTAGGAGTGGTTTGAGTTACCTGCTCCACTTTTATTTTTGATTGGCAGTTATACATAGTTATGGGGATACTATAATATTTCTGTGTGTATATTGTGTAATGATCCAATCGGGGCAGTCTATCTGTCCCCTTAAACATCTTGTTCTTGTGGTGAGAACAATGCAAATTCTTTCTTCTAACTTTTTTGGCTTGTCACTATGTGACCTTGGCACTGTCCCCCCTACCTTCCCCACCTTCCCAGCCATATACTCCATGTAGAAATAAGATGATACTACCTTTGTGTTCCTTTGCCTGGCTTATTTTGCTTAAAGGGAGTCTTCTGGACTGGTCTGTGTTGTCATAACACCACACTCCTCTAGGTCAACAATACCCCCACTTAAAGTCCCTCTTTTCTAAACACCTAAGTGCTTTCCAATTTTTTGATAGGCTCAGATGGATACAAGAACCTTAGTATGACAAGGTGATAAGAAATGACCTCTTTTGTCCAGCAGTGATTACACACACCTTTAATCCCAGCAATGGGGAGGCAGAGGCAGGTAGATCTCTGTGAATCTGAGGTCAGCCTGGTCTATAGAGCAAGTTACAGGACAGCCAGGGTTACACAGAAACCCTGTCTCAAAGAAACAAAAAGGAAGAAAGGGAGGAAGGGAGGGAGGAAGAAAGAAAGGAAGGTCCTCTTATAATAAGAAAAGCCTAGTGCCAAAGGGTTGCAATCTCCCTTCAACCTGGAAAAGATTTCCTGTCTTTAATGAGAGACAATGCAGTGGCTTTCCAATGGATTCCAGAGCAGCCTATCTGGATCAGAAAGCTGGCCCGAGTGATCCCATGTGTGTTTCTTAATCTCTTGTGTCTTGTGTCCTGGTGCAGCAAATGAAGTTAATTATACCCCTTTATAGAATTGAGAACATTAAATGATTTAATATGGCACATGTAAAGTGCTTTAGCAAGCAGCCAGTGGATGCAAAGTGGTACAGAATTGCTAGCCTGCTCTTATTATTTGTGTAAGGACTCTCCAGGCTGAAGCACAAAAGGCTGATGCCTCCCTGGGTCCCAGACATCAATAATCATCCCCATATTCGAATGATGGATTTTTGCTGCCATTTCTTCTTTAAGGATCACAGCTTTAGAAGTAAGAGGAAGCATGGCCTGATTGACAGGGATGCTGCAAAGAGAAATAATATTCCAGGGGCCAGTGATGGTTACCATGGTTTCCAACTGGCAGAAACTCCAAGGTCAATTTCTGAAAATATTTCACTGCTGATAGGAGCAGGGTGATTTCTCCACCTTTCTCATCTCTGGCCCTCCCGGGAGCAGATTGTTACAATGCTAACCCTTGTTTGCAGCCAGCAGAGAAAAATGAAAATAAGAACGAACCAGAGAACACAACCATCTAGCTGACCGCTGACCAGAGAGGCAAATATGACTGATTTCCCGAGGGGGGCAAGAAGAGCGATGCAGCACTTAAGTAATGAAAATGCGATCATCTGGAAGGGAACAAAACATTTTAATATGGGACCTGAGTCTGCATTGACAAAGAGCACCAGGGACACATTTACACGACTTGAAATCTCAGCTGTGCTCTCGGTGATTCATTTTTACCTCCCTGAAACGCAAGTCCCATTGGGAGCAATCAGAGGACCCAGAGCTTCGGGAGACCCGCAGCCACAGCCCAACGACAGTACAGCCAGCCTTCGAGCCCCCATTGGTCTCAACGACCCAGCCTTCGGAATTAAAGTCCTCCGACATCCTGAATGTAGTATTGATAAAACAGTTGAGTGACTCAAGCAGTTTCCCGAAAGCCTTTCCTACAGGGTAAGGGCATTGCCCTCAGAAGCCCCTTCAGGGATATGACCTTGAGTTCAGCAAGCCTGCGCCACCCCATTAGCCAGGCCCAAAGTCAGTGTTTTCATCCCAGGCAGGCTGGGCAGTCGTTTTGTAGAACCAGAAGATAAAGAGTGTCTTGGCCACTGTGGCTTGGATATATGTCCTCTCCCAAATTACATGCCAGAATTCTAATCCACCACAGTAGTAGGCTAAAAGCATCTAAAGGGTGGGGATGGGAGGAATGGGAAGGGTGGTCTGGGTCAACTGTGAGGGAATTGGGATCAGAGGCTTCATGACAGTGGGACCCCATGGCAACCTTAGTGGCTTTACAAGTAGGGGAAGAGAGACTTGGACAGCTCCCAGACATGCCGTCCTCCCCAGTGCCGAGCCAATGCCTCCTCTCTGCTCTGACACTTCTCCTTTAGGACCATGTCTCAAAAAAAGCTTATCTTTATACCAACTTGTGTCTCACCACCAGAAAGTGAACTAAGACATCTGTTGAGTAAAGTACCACCCTCTTACCCCCCCCCCAGCCAAATGGAAACAAAAGATGTCCGCAAATGTTAAGTTAGTAACAATGCACCACTACAAAGTAGGCAAGTACATGCTTTTGGAAACAAGTGACTTCTGCAGGAGGTCAACTTTAATTCAATGACTCTACCCAAAATGTTTGTGTCTGGGGAGGCTGAGGAAGGAATGGCAGGCACCGGGGATAGGCGCATGGGTAATGAATTGACTGCATGTTTAAAAAGATAAGGGTGCAGGTTTTTAATCCCAGAAGGCAGAGTGATCTACAAAGTGAGTTCCAGGACAGCCAAGGCTATACAGAGAAACCATGTCTCGGGGGGGGGGGGGAATTCCTGTTCAAGCAGCTTTTGCAAAGGTCCTGTGGCAGGAGGAAGCAAATATGTGGTCACCATGTAAGAAGTTTATAAAAATGTCTGGGTGGTGGGAGTGAGTCTTACAAAGGCACAAGGAGTGGGTATGGCTAGATAATGCCAAGCCTTGTGAGTACATATGATGAGTGTCGTCTCTAACTCAGGATGGAGTGGCCACTGGCGCTTCAGGGAGGAGAATAATTTATTACACTGTTCATTTACACACTTTCATATCACTTGAAAATAAGTATGCCTTCATTTGGGAGGGACACCAATTCTTTTCTCTGTTATTTTGATCATAGGACACAATTTTAAAAGAGAATTCTCTATGTAGATACCACAGTCATTATGTCTTCGAATTTACTAACCATTTTATTCTTTTTTCTCTTTGGAAGGCCTTCTTGATCCAAATCAAGGTGTTCTTGGGGCATGTTTCTGTTTGGGTTTTTTGTTTGTTTGGTTGGTTGGTTGGTTTGATTTGGTTTGATTTGGATTTTGGTTGTGGGGGTCAAAGCAGGGGCCTTTGAATGTGCTAAATTAGTTTTCTAGCATTTGAAAATAATCTTTTCCTATGAAAGCCTAGAGAACCCAAACACATGTACTTTTCTACTTAGCTTTTTCACGTTTGTAAGTAGGCACAATCCTATCTGCATGTGTGTGGAAGCCAGAGGTTATCAAACTGCTCCCTCCCTCTATTGCTCTTCACTGTATGAGTGGGGCAGTTTCTCTGGGAACCTTAATTCAGCTAGTCCAGCCAGCTAACCTTGCTCCAGAGATCCCAAGACTTTGCCTCCCAAGTGCTGGGATTATAGTCAGCGCCACAAGCACCCAATTTTTAAGTGGCCATTGGAGAGCTCCATTCCTCATGTTTACGTGGCAACCATTTATCTTCTGAATCCTCACCCTCGCTCTTGGTTTTCTACCTTTACAACAAAGGCTATGTTCTCTAGTGAAGCTAAAGCTTACACAGCCATACTAGAAACTAGATTGAAAGTAGATTTCATGGTTGGCTTTGAGGCACTTTCTTTAATGACCTCAAACCCATTGCTGCTGAAACATGTTTCTCTTGCTCTGGCACCTGGGGTAGGCTTGAGGATTCCTTTGGCCAATGGGGTTATTTTGAAATGCATTTATGTGCCTTCTTGGCATTGGTTTGAACAGACCTATAGTTAGTCCCTGCTGTCACTCTCTTGGAATCCCAAGTGAATGTGGACCTGATCTGCTGGGAAGCCAGTGTGGAAGACAGGGTACCCCGGGACACCAGACAACAGCTAGCAACAAGCAGTTTGTGAGGCCACCTTAGGTCACCTGGTTCCTGTCAAACTACAACAGGATGCAGACATAAGACACAGGCTAAGGCAAGAAGAACCACAAACTTGAGCCCTGGAGAACCATGAACAAATTTGGCAGGCTATTTTGAAGCACTAACTTTTGGAGTACTTACCAATAGGTAACTTTGCTATCAGCAAATTCATTCATAGTTTGATGTTTGATTTATCTGTGAAATCAAGAAAATGACATTTTCATAAAAAAAAATATGCCTATAAGCAGTACTGAATGGGCTCAGCAAGCACTATTCATTAATACAATGTATACATGTAACAATAATAATTTAAAACAAGAAGATGAGGGATAGGGAGGTGGGGTAGACCTGAGAAGAGCTAGGGGAGGAATAGGGCAGGGGTGAATATAAAAATACATTGGATGAAATTCTGGAAGAATCATGTTTAATTAAAAAAAAAAGTCTATGAAGTACTTGCTTACCAAACTCTAATTATTCTCATCTGAAATATCTACTTTTATTTTTCACTATCAGACTTTTCTATGAAAATATCTGCAATGGCAAGTTTGGTAGTGTGGGCTGGCTTGCAATCCCAGCACTCTGGAGTCTGGGACATGCAGGGGCACTGTGAGTTCCAAGACCAGCCTAGGCCACAGAGAAAGATGCCATTTCTAAGAAAGAAAACTTTCTTTCTTAGAAAGTGACTTCCTTCTATCTTGAATGGTAGATAACATTTTTAATGACTAGAGACTTCTAAACCAGCTTTAACACACAGTGGCATCCCTATAGTTTGGCAAAAACTGACATGTGCACAGCCCCAGAGCCAAAGGTACACAGTTCAAAGAGGACCAAAGTCAAGGTTCAGCCTCTTTATGGTCTGAACATTTCTAGTTCTTAAGGAGACACATTGGACCTCTGTCTAAATCATTATCCTGAGGGGAGGACTCCTCCCAGCCAGGCTCTCTGAATTCACTCAGGAAGCCTGAGGAGGTGTGACACAGTTGTAAAGGGGAGTGAGTAATTCAAACAGAAGAGTCCCAGCAAAGGTGCAAATGTGAGTAACTGAAATGTGAAGTGTGAAGCCAGAGAGAAGCTCTTTATAAAGGTTCTCATTGTACTTTTAATAAACAAACCAAGACTTCCCGCCCACCCTGTCCACCCCATCCTATCCCAGCCCAGCCCAGCCCTCCCACCCCATCCTATCCCACCCCACCCACCCCAACCCATCCTATCCCAGCCCACCCACCCCATCCTATCCCAGCCCACCCCACCCCATCCTATTCCAGCCCAGCCCAGCCCACCCACCCCACCCCACCTCACTCCACCCCATCCCACCTCACCTCACCCCAACCCACCTCAGCCTGGAAGAAATCTCAGTACAAAGAGAACTGAGTCCCTTTGAGAGGTGACAGGAGACTTTCAAAGATGGCAGTCATGAAGCTGCCCCAGGTCTGCTTTCTGATGCTGCTTGTCCCCTGTCTTTGCTCTGTCCCTTGTGAGGAAGGAACATGAGCTTAGTGTTTTGAGCACGCCATCCAAAATTCAAGCCAGAATGTGCTGTCTCTTGGCACTCACACATATATGCAGTGTAATAACCAAATGTTACCAAAAGCTTCTGAATCCACATAAGAGGTAACTATAATGCTGAGCACATTTCTGTATTTTAGTGTGTTAAACTGGCGGGCACCGTACTGTGAGTATAATGTCTTGGCTGGTCGTGGTTTTTATTGGCTAGGATGTAGTAAGCTTTGGCTATGCTTGAGCAAACCTTTCTTCGTTGTGTATCTTTCTAGATTTAAAGAATAGCGGTTTGGGGCTGGAAGAGTGAAAAGGAAGACTATGAGGCCTGTCTGGGTTTTGTGGTTTTAAGCTAAAGTTCTCACTTTTCTCTCCCTATTGCTGCCTAGCATAGGGATGAAAATATCGCTGCAAAATGGAGAGGAAAGAGGAGAGCAGACAAAGGCAGAGTGTCTCAGGAAAGTTACTATGGACCAGAAAAAGGAGGGAAATACCTTGTTCATTTCTTTCTCCTCTCCTTACCAAATACATCAGAAGATTGATGCGTGTACCCGGGAGCCTCCTTGCAGAGAGAGGAACTGATTCCCTAGGTGCCAGGAAGAATGAGTGTGCTGTTTGCCAAAAATGATACTTGTCAAATGGAAGTCACGCTAAGCTCAAAATTAGAAGTAATTTTAGGGAGACATCTTAGGAAGCTGAAATCCACTCATCTCAGCATTAAGTAAACACCTTTTATGTACCAAACATTCAGCTAAGTGCTCTGCAGAAATGTGCAAAGTAGAGCAGATAGTCACCCCCCTTAACATTTAGCATTTAATTAAATCACATCCTTGACTGAGCGGATGAAAGAAAGATAATTGGTGGATCTTGCTTTTCCAGTAGCTCATGTTTTGCAGTTGGGGGGTGGAGGGAGTGAGGGACAAAAGGTATGTGCTTCAGATATTTAAGACATATTGGAAGGCAGGAAGCATAAGTGCCAGGGTGGTTGGCACAGAGTCGAGCCAATCATACAGGTAGGGCTGCAGTGCATCCACTGAGGAAGAAAGACTTGACCCAGGAATCTGTTCATGGATCAGTTTCTGAGGAAGCATGTCTCTCATGAACCTGCAAAGAAACTCAGGCAGTTACAGCAATGATGGAAGATCAGTTAAGTGATTCTGGAAATATGTAAAGTATCTGTGGTAGCTTGAATGTAATTGGCCCCATAATCTCATAGGAGTGGTACCATTAGGAGGTGTGGGTTTGTCAGAGTGGGTATGGCCTTGTTAGAGGAAGAGAGGCACTGTGAGGGTGGGCCTTGAGGTCTCCTTTCATCAGGTTACCACCGGGTGTCTTGGTCAACTTCCTGTTGCCTGTAAGATGTAAGACTCTCCGCTCCAGCACCATGTCTGCCCGCAGGCAGCCATGCTGATAATGGACTGAGCCTCTGAAACTGTAAGCAAGCCACCCCAATTAGATATTTTCTTTATGAGTTATTGTGGTCATGGTGTCTCTTCACAGCAATATTAAAACTTAGAAGGCAGGCGTGGTGGCTCATGACTGTAATCCCAACACTCAGAAAGTGGAGGCAGGAGGATCTGAAGTTTAAGATTGTCCTCAGCAGTATAGTAAGTCCAAGGCCAGCTTAGGACACGTTAGATGCTGTCTGAATTAAACATAAAAATCTTTGAACAGGGTTACCATATGACCCAAAGATTCTGTTCCTAAATCTTCAAACCTCCTACTGCATCTCTGTGCCTAGATTAAAAACTTGTCCATAAACACTCACAGAGGTATTACTCATAGTAGCCCAAAATAGAATCGAGTCAAGTTTCTTTAAGCTGATGAATGGATAAACAAATAGTCATATTTGTATGATGGAGTTGTAGCTGACAATAACAAAAAAAGAAAGGCTCTGATTGCAGTATGGCTCTATGGTAGAGCTTAGGGCTGTCATGTACAAAACTGTAGATTTGATCTTCACAGAAAAAAATAAGGTACCAACAACTCATAAGTAGACTGAACCTTGGAAATATTATGCCCAGTGGAAAAAGACCTACCATGTGAGTCTACCATATAAACACAGAACTAGCCAATCTTCAAACATAAAGCAGATCAGTGTTCTCTTGGGACTGAGGGGGGGAAGGGAATAGGATGTGGCTTCTTAGATACAGACAGAATATTGTGGGAGCAGTGGGAAATTGTTCTGAGTTACCTAGTCAGGATGGCTGCCCAACATGGAACAGGTGAATTTTATAACACATGACTGTATCCTAACAAAGATGTCGTCATTAGCAATAGCAAAAAGGACAAGTCAAAATATGAATGCTCCCAAATTTCCTAAAAAATATCTAGGTCCTACCAGTGAAATTACCTGCAAATGTTAACTTCTTGACAATCTAGAGATTCAACATCCAAGGCAAAGATGTTGGTGAGGTCAATTTCTCCCAAGGTGAGCAGATAGCCTCCTCCTGGCTGCATCCTTCTGTGGCCTTTTCTCTGTGTTATTTTTCATATCTCTTCCTGTTTTAAGGACTCGGGTTTTATCAGATAATCCCTCAGGCTTATGAACTTGTTTCAATTTAGTTTCTGCTTTAAGCACTCTATTTCCCTGTACAGTCACATCTGGGATCTGGTGGAGGGGACGGATGGATACAATTCTGCCCTTCTTACATGGGGTGAATTCCCATTTTCCTTTCCAATGGCTCAAAGTTAGTTACTATTTTTAATTGTTGGTGCATTTAAGCTATCTCAGTTCCATGCTGGACAAACCCCTCCAGGAAAACCCTTCTGTCCCCAGGAGAAAAAGCCTGTTTTGAGTATTTCCTTGCACTTGGGCACACTTAAGACACTCCAGGTTCTAATTGTTATATATCACATTTGGATCTCCACAGATTCAATCAACTCTGAGTCTAAGATATTCAGAAAAAGTGGAATGTGTACTGAACACCATACACTTTTTTTTTCTTGTCACTAAACAATGCAGTGTAATAGCTATTTACATTGGCAAGAACATTTACATTTTGTTAGATCAGCTGTTCTTAACATGTGGGTTGCAACCACTTTGGGGATCACATATAAGATGCCCTCCATGTCAGGTATCTTGCATGTCAGATATTTATGACATGATTATAACATTAGCAAGATTACAGTTATATGAAGTAGCAATGAAATAATTTTTATGGTTGGAGGTCACCACTACAAGAGGAACTGTATGTATTAATGGGTCTCAGCATTAGGAAGGTTGAGAACCACTGTCCTGAAGTACATGAATGCTTTTAAATACATAGGAGGATATGCATAGGTTAAATGCAGATAGCATGCCACTTTTTAAGTATTTGTTTATGTGGGCATTGGGAGGTAATCGTGTATGTGGCACAGTGTATATGAAGAAGTTAATTCTCTTTTTAGTATGTGACTTTCAAGGATTAGATTTAGCTCATCAGGTTGGATAGCAAGGATCATCTTTACCTTGTTGGCCTCCATGCCATGTATGGATCTTGAAATCCAGTGGGCCCTGGAACCAATCTATTTAGGATACGTAGGGATGACTCTCTCACACATATGTGCATGCATTCGTGGTGTCAGAGATAGAGGGAGTGAGGGAGAGAGCACACATACAACTTTCCATTATTGTGGCAAATATCTGAACAAATTACTATTGTCAGGAAACCTGGGGTTTGCTTTTTGGTTCGTTGTCTTATTAATAAAAGAATTTAAAATGGACTCATAATGAAGCTTGAGAACAATTTTACTAGTGTTTAAGAGAAAAACAACAGTACAGGCAGGCAGACAGTCTCACCAACTGTCAGGAGAAGGGAGATGGAGGAGAGAAGACAGATAGCAGCTATTCCATTTTTCACCAGCCACATGGTGGAGAAGCAGTTTCATGGCAGAAGGGGAAAGAATTAGATTAGCTCACAAATTTCAATCCATGGTTATTTGGAGCTGCTCACTGCATGGTAGTAGAGAAGGGAAAGAGAAGAAGGAAGAAGGAGGAAGAGAAGGAAGGAGAAAGGACGGGAGAAATGGAGAGAGAGGAAGCAGCAGCAGTAGCAGCCAGGATTCTAGCATCAAGGACATACCCCCAATGATCTAACTTCTTTCCACTGTGCCTCACCTACTAGTGATTCACCCGCTCTTAAAAGTCTGCCAAGCATTTAAAACCTGGGTCTTTGCAGAGATATTTAGGTAAAGCCATAGCAATATGGGTAGGTATTCAGGGCATGGTACACAGAGTACAGACACTTTTTAGAAATCACAACTCCGATTATAAACCATTCCTCTTACATCCTTTGCCTTTGCCTTTCTGCATTTACAAATGTCTCCCCTCACAGTGAGAGCGCCGCTCTCAACAATATCAATTCATTTACCCGTGTTTGTAGTGTCATAAAATCTACAAAACAGGTTCATAGCTATTCTGTCTATGCTACTACGGAAACAAACAAGTTAAAAGAGTTGAGCATTTATTTACAATCCTCCCCATTCTCCACACTACCCAAGTCCTATCACAGCATAGTCTAATTCTTGCTCATAAACCCCTTGGGCCATACACTTTCCCCCTTTTGGTGTTGGTTATTCATTTGAAATACAGATAAGTGTGTTTTCTTAGCTTGGTTTTGAGTTTTTCTCCCCATGTTTGTTATTTTAATGTTTACATATATGGAAAATCAACAAGCTTTTAAACATCATTTTTCACAAAGCTGTACCAAAGATGTTATCCCTTTTATATGACCCACTTCCCACCTACTCTATAAAGATCTACCTCATTATTTCCCAATAGAATTCTCCTGAGGCTTTTCTTTTTATATATTCTGCACACACACACACACACACACACACACACACACACACACACACACACACACTCTCACTTCCCCTTTATTTCACAAATGGTAGCATGCTATATGTACTCTTTTGCACTTTGTAAGAAGATTTCTTGGAGCCTTGGAGAGCAGGGTTCTCAACAGTCAGCATTTATTAAACCTGTGTCTCTTCCAAAGAGCCTACTGAGTGAGCCCCTTGCCTAAAACATGCTAGGTTCATAGCATCCTTCATCTCAGCTACAGGCTGTCTCTTAGCAGGACACTGTCCCCTGTGCCTGGTTCACCTCTATAGAAAGAGTTTGCAGACTCCTGTTTAACAATGCTTTGATGAAACTTGTGTTCCCTTACCTCTAGCTAATGCCACAAGCTGGAGAAACTGTCTTTCTCTTCTATATCATCCTGGTTACATCTCTCTCTCTCTCTCTCTCTCTCTCTCTCTCTCTCTCTCTCTCTCTCTCTCTCTCTCGCACGCACACCTCCATACCTAAGCTGCCTTGACTCTTCTCCTTCTCCCTCCCACCCTCATTCTTTCTTTGAAAGGATACCTGGAGGCAGATATCCTTTGGGAACAGTGACTCTTAGAAGGGAAAGATGTTTGAAATCGCTGCCTGCTGAGCAATTCATGGGCATGAGTTATCAGAGCCCCATAAGCTTGAGCTATTCACTTCTACCCTCTGCCATCCTATTATCCTGTTCTAGATGCTGTTGATATGAAAAAAAAAACATAGCCCCTATCTTACAGGGAATAAAAGATGTTCATTCTGGAGTCTTGTGAGTGACTGCAGCCTGGGAACATAGATTTAGAGTATCCCAAATTCTGTGTTCCAATGTGGAAACAGATTCATGAGGTTTTATAGAGCTAAGAATGTCATAAACCAAGGAGAGTTTGAAATACATGAGTGGGCACATCAGAGAGGTAGTTATAGCAAGATGCTGCCTATCGGTCCAAGATGCTATCTGATGGCAATCTTAGCTTTGGGTTGGTGAAAGCTAGCCATCTGCTAAGGTAATAGATTCAAAGCTTTCTATCTATTAGTTACAAGATATTAGTTCAGACACAGAAGTGGGCAAGGAGTGACTATTCCAGAGGGCTAGAATTAGCCCATGATAAGTTAGCCTATTTACCTGCAACATCCCAATCTCTCCATGATACTGAGATTCTAATCAATTTGTCTCTGAAGACACAGCTTCTTCCCAGGAATTCCTGCTCACCATGTTAAAAGGAGGCTGAATCTCGTGATCAGCAACTAGAGACCTGGTATGGTCGGTGGTCGGCCAAACTAAGTGGAGTTCAACAAGGTAAACAGAGGCAGTATGGAGATTAGAAACAATAACCACAGAGGCCTAGATGCTCGGCCAGGTAAACAAGTAGCAAGCAGTGAGCTGTCTATATTCACCCTGGACCATGGCCTTTAAAACTTTAGTAACCTGTGCTGGAGAGATGGCTCAGAGGTGAAGAGCACAGGCTGCTTTTGCAGAGGACCTGGGTTTGAGTCCCGGAAACCACATGGCAGCTCACAAGCACCCGTAACTGGAGCTCGAGGGAATCCAATGCCCCCTTCTGGTCTCCACACCCAAGGAGCACGTATGTGGTGCACATACCTACATGCACGCAAAATACTCATCGGCATAAATAAAAAAAATGTATAAAACTTCAGTAATAGCCAACAGTGTCTATTCTGTGTCTTTCCATGCTACCCCTTAAAAAGGGAGGTATGGTGGGTGGCATCCTGAAGACATCTAGAGAAAGGCCCATTGTAGCTATTGTAACTATAAGGAAGCAAGGGAAGGGCATGCCTCATGCAAAAAGGGCCTCACAGGGTTAACACAGCAAAGCTTGCACAAAGGATGGAGGAGGGCAAAGCAAGAAATGAGAAAGAGGTGGCCCAGAGTGGAGGAGGGGGAACCTTCCATCGGTCTCCTTGCATCAGGAGATACATTTCCATTTCAGAGCAAACCCAGCTACAAATGGCGTAGCTAGGAACACGTCCCTACTTAAGCAGGGGATGAAAGACCCTCCCAATGCCTTTGATGCATATTCGAGCACGTTTGAAACGTGCCCAGCCTGGGAACCCCAGCAGAGCAGGGCTGATTATGGTTGGAGAGAAATCCTTGCCTGGAGTAGCCCAGCCCTGAATTGGGCCACGGAGATGGTAGGAGGCAAAATCTGGATTGGATTTAGGAAACGAAGCGGGCTCTGAACCAAGGCTTTGCAATTCTGCAACAGGGTGCCTCCGGAGGCGAGGGCTCTTTGCCAAGAGGTCCATTATTTGAGCACCTCCCAGCCCCAGGGCTAGTCACTGGTGGGAACCTGGGAGGGGCTGAACATGCTATTCAGAATAATTTAGGAGGCAGAATATTCTTCCTGCTTGGTAGTGTGAAATCACTTATTTATGGCTCCCATTCAGACCCGGTTTGTAGATAATCCCCCTTTCTAAGCAGTCGAACTCATGAATGTTGATCTTGCAAATCAAGCTGACACTAGCAGCTTTTGTCCACCAGGGCACACATCGAGGCCTACCTTCTCCCCAGCACGTTTCTCCCTCATCAGCATGCCTGTCCCAGCCTCTAGGATTCCTAAAAGGCTTGCTCCGCCCCAAGCTGACCTGGGGTCTCTAGCAACAATCAAGGGGCTTGTCTGCCAAATACTTGAGCCAACTTGGAACGTTCAGCTCTGGGCCCCCGAAGAAGCTGCGGGAACAAATGTACACCCCTTCCACCCCCATAGAAGGAGGTCACTCATTGAAGCTCCCCCCCCATCCCCCCTCCTGTAGCTGGAGACCTTCACCTTGGGTATAGTCTTCCATCCTTAAACATGCACAGCATACCAAGCCAGGATGAAACCCAAGATCTGGAGAAAGGAAGTCATAAAACAGTCCCATTTATATGATGGCAGAACAAAAGACAGAAAACACGACGCGAGCCAGGATGCATAGATCCGAAATAATGAGATTAGATAGGGGGACTGTGGATGCCAAAGACAGCCCAGGAGCAATCAATAATAAGACTTTGCTGAAAGCAAAGTAGATGGTTGGTGTCCAGAGTGAATGCAATAGTAATTCTGGATTGTGGTGCCATAAGATGCCTTTGTATTAATGCTAATGTGCTAATGTTTATTAATCGTCCCTCTCTCTAGAAGATAGCTGCAGACTCCACAACAAATATTTTTTGGAGTCTTCTGCAATGAATGTGACCCCTGAACATCTTTAGGATCAGAGTAGTTCACTATCAAGGTTGCACTATGGGAAAGGGTGTGGCTATGTATATATTATATTTTTTAAAAATGTGTGTACTATGCCTGAGCAGGGAAAAAAAAAAGGCATCATTGTATCCCTGAAACGAAAGTTAGTGTTGAGCGACCCTACATGGGAATCCCTGAAACTGGAGTTAGTGTTGAGCTGCCCTACATGGGAACTGAACGCCTGTCCTTCGCAAGAACAGTGCATGTTCTTAACAGCAGAGGCATCTCTCCAGCCTCCTTTTCGTCTATGTTGACTTCCATGTGCACCATGGTGAAGCTGACCTGTAAATGACAAACATGGCCTCTGTTTCATCACTCTGCAAGCTGAAATGCTGATTCTTGGCATGTCTTCACCAAATCTCACTTCTTTCCTGTTTCTTTCATTGTCATAGAACTCACCAGAGAAGAGACCGCAATGGAAGGTTGAAGTTGGATGTTATGGATGAAGAAGGGATCAGAGTGACCTCCTTTAGGTTGTCGCTATTACTTGAATAGGAAGAAAAGGACAATGTGGGCAGAATCTTAACTCTATATTTTTTGGGAGCCTGCAGTTTCCAGACCCCGCCCCTGACGATAGGTGGGACGCTCATGGCCATGTCATCACTATATCAAGCTTTACCTGGCTGTTCAAGCTTTTACCTGGCTGTGCAGGGGACCCAGTTACACATGCGCAAGCCCCCCTTTTAAAACAAGCGTGCCAAGTGCACCCCTCTCTCTCTCTCTCTCTCTCTCTCTCTCTCTCTCTCTCTCTCTCTCTCTCTCTCTGGGGCCCCTTCTCTTTTTCGTTGACCCCCCCTCTCTCTGCTTTCGGTTGGCCACCAGCTATCCCCCTTTCTCTCCCCTCTCTCAATAAACTCCGTGTGGGCGCTGAGTCTCGTGTTTGTGTTTCTTAGGCAATAGCAGCTGCAAAAGAACAACAATATTACTGTTGGCCATTTCCACATCAATTATGTTTCTAGTCCTGGAGTCGCAGGTGGGCAGGGGTTTGTTTGACTGTGTTTCTTCCCTGGGCCTTTTCTTGGATCTTGGCATGTTCTCTTTCCTCTGTTGGCTTTGACAGTCTCCAGCAAGCTAAGTCATGTCTCACCTCAGTCTTCACCTCCAGTTTCTTTTATCATTCTTTGAAGAACAGCCTCTTGTCAACTCCATATGGTTCTAATGGGTCAGGACCAATAGACAATCAATGAGGCATAACATCAGGGCAATTATAGTCTCTTTTCCAGAATCTAGAATCTTTATACGTGCAAAACCAAAAAAAAAAAGGCTATTGTTTTATTATGCTAATATATTAATATACAAACCATAGAATATGAGAAGTTAGGAAACTCTTTTATTGTGAATTTTAACATGATCAAGGAGATTCCATAGAAAGGTATTTTATATAAATTCTATACAGTGTGTATCTGATTTCTATCTAGGTCAGGAAACTTGTGGTCAGAGATAAAAATCAAGCTACATAAAAACAAAAACATTATGCTTATTTGGAGATTAATAGTATTTCTAACTAGAAACACCTAATTCAAGCAGCCTTGAGAATATGTTCAGTTCTTAATTTGTATGTGGGACATTCCCTCACTGGTTCCTCTCCAATGAAAAGTTTGCAGAAGAGCGTAGGCATGTTCCATGTCTCTGGTCAGCTTAGGAAGCTGGGAGTGGTTTCACAAACTGGCCCAAAGGTAAGTGACTTTCAATCTCAAGGTTGTTTTTGACAGACACAAAGTCCTATATAGGACTAAATAGATGCTATATTTCTTTTTGCTGTTTTCCTCCTTCAATATTATCATTATGGATGGGCAGTCTCCTTACCCACTGGGTGCCCCTTCTTAATGGTAGCAACAGCCTTGATCTCTTTTAACTGCTCTGTTGACATTGGTGGTACTTGCTTCCTGACTTCCCTCTATTGGTCTATCATGAAGGAATTTATCCCCATATGTTATTGTTAGTTTCATCTGTTTTAAAAATATTTATTTGTAAACTCTTTTTTTATTTAGCAGTGTATTTATGAAAGTCATGTTTTAAGAAGAATATCAATTTCATTGCCAGACTATAGTCAACTTGTTGCTGTGTCATAGTTTCTTGTTTGTATTACCCCATGAACATCTGTACTGTTTCTGTTGGGATTGTGGCAAGAGGTCTCCCTGACCCACAGGAGTGCATTTCTAAAGTCTCTAGGAATACAACTGCAGGGCATGAAATTTAGGTAACTTTACCTTTGCTGGACAAGCCAAACTCTGTTTCCAAAGTGGTTTAATTAAGATGGTGTCTATTTAGTTACTATTCTATTGCTGTGAAGGGATACTATGACCAAGGCAACATACAAAAGAATTAATTTAGTTGGGGGCTTGCTTTCAGTTTTATAGGGTGAGTCCATGACTATCATGGAGGGAATCATGGTGGCAGGCAGGGAGGCAGGGAGGCAGGGAGGCAGGGAGGCAGGGAGGCAGGGAGGCAGGCAGGCACGTACAGAGCTGTAGTGTTATCTGAGAGCTTATGTCTTATTCATAAGCCAGAGGCAGAGTACAGACAAGCAGGCACAGAGAGACAAAGAGACAGACAGAGACTGAACCTAGTGAGGGCTTTTGAAAGCTCAAAGCCCAGCCCCACTGACACGTCTTCCAACAAGGCCACACCTTCTAATCCTGCCCCAAACAGTTCTACCAATTAGGGATCAAGTTTTCAAACATATAAGCCCAGTGGACCCTAGTGGACCCATTATGATTAAAACCATCACAGTCTCTTATTCTAGATCCTGTATGTTTGGTATTTCCATCTTTTTAAACTTTTGCCCACCTGATGCCTCTGTTTTTTTATTAAAATTTCCAGATAACTATTGACCTATGTACCTTTCCTTACCTGAATTACTGTTTTGTTTCCCAAACTACTATTTTATATATACATATATATGTATATATATACACATATATATGTATATATATATACATATATATATGTACACACACACACACACACACACACACAATCACATGAGGTTAATGTTATACCAAATTCATTTCTATTCAACCATCAGCTTCAAAGAAAACTGTTTCTGAAGGTTCCTATAGAATACATTTATTTAATCTGTATTTACCTCAAGGGACATTGCTATTTTAAATTAGGTTAACGAAGTAGCAGAAATTCCTATTTGTGGAATTCTTTTGTTGACGTTTCGCTTGAAGATAATGCTAACTAAAACTTGACAGTAAGTCCTGTTCTTCCTTTGTGCCTACTACATGGACACTGGAGCCTTAGAAGCAAGCATTAAACAGCTACCCTAAAAGAGGCCTACAATGAAATGAAACAATTTGGTATTCTTTCACGTCATCTCAGAGTGGAATTTTGTGATAATGATGGAACACCAGCCAGGTATAACCAAGTACAAGTACCTAGACTATATTTAACATTCAGTAACTCCCCTCCTTCTCTCTCGCCATCAATCTGTCTCCTATGTCCTCTTCTCCAGGGTCACTAAAGGGGACAAAATATATAGCTTGATGACATTTACTGAGAAGCTTTGGAGACTAAAACATTAAGATATGGCTTTGAGGTTCTAGTTTAGCACAAATCAGGGATGGGAAATGGGATTTATTTCACACAGCAACTCCAATTAATTATAGTACTGCATGGAAAAAATTCCAGAGTCACATGTGGGCTCTGGAGGAGAGTATTATAATGTTAGACATGCCAACCGTGGTGGAATGTTCTGTTGAAAGACCCCCACTCAAGGCTAATAGCTTAAGGCCTGGCTTAGCAATGGTAACGCCATTTTGCAAGGCTTCCACATAAACAAGTAAAAAGACAGGACAAGGTCAGTACTCACAGGCTGCCAAATAAGATATCTGTGAACAGACATTTGGCCTTGGGGAGGGAGCAGAGAGCTCAGAGAAAAACCCAAACATGAGCTAAGTCAGCTATTATCAGATCCCCAAACACGTAACAGATTTGTCCTCGGATGACTCAATGCCTTATTTGAGCTGACCAATGGGACCCCTGTAACTATGCATCTCGCTTCTGTACCCATGCTTTTGCTACCCAGCCCTATAAAAGTCCCTCTCCCCAGCCTGTGGGTGCGCAAGTCCTCCGAGAGACTTTGTCGCCCACAGGTACCTGTGTATCTCAAATAAACCTCTTGCAGTTTGCATCCGCATCCGTGGTCTCGGCTTGGTCTTTGGGTCCAGGGGTCTCTTCCTGGAGGGAAGTCCTCTTCTGAGGTCTTTCACTGTCACCTGCCATTCTGAACAGGAAAATGATTTAGCCATCTTAAATAAGACTCATCTGGTGAGTTCTTACAGAGACTGTGCCCAGGACCATCAGATCACTTACACTGGAAACTCTGGGAAGGGAGGTCCCAGCCACCATTTTTTTTCTTAGCAAATACACAAAAACATAAAAATGATACATTAGTTGAGCACTGTTTGACACATTGCATAATATTTCAATCAATACAAATAGATTCATGTCCTCACACAGTCCTCATTTTGTTATAGTAAAATGTTGGGAGCCGACCTTGAGTGACATTCTCTTGCAGAATTGCTTACACCTTAGAACTCTTAATTGAGCCTTATCCTGGTATACAGGAACCTGCTTAACAGGTAGCCTCTTCCACTCATTCCAGGTACTGAGTGCTCGGAACTGAGATGGGCCTGGCCCAGGAACTAAGATAAGCACCCGTTTACTGTCTGGGATAATTACCAGGACCCCGAAGTTAGCAGAAGCTACCCCTCCCCATTTCCTCCCTACCTGCTACCCCTCCCCATTTCCTCCCTACTTGCTACCCCTCCCCATTTCCTCCCTGCTTGCTACCCCTCCCCATTTCCTCCCAGCTTTGCCTTAAAAACCCATTTTACATCAATAAAGTTAGACCTTGACAAACGCACTGCTTGGTCTCCTTCCTTCTTTCTCTCCCATTATTTTCAGGTTCTAGCCCACCTTGACCCACGAATAACTAGGCCCCGCGGGTCGGGGCAGTAAAAACTTCCAAAATGCCTACTCCCGGGATTTGGAAATACGTTCTGTGTAATTGTTATCTACGTTTGTTAGCTGAATCACAGGAACCTTGATGAGTCTTTTCCCACGTCCTCTCTTTCTTTCTCCCCAGTCTCTGGTCCCTGCCACTCTCCTCTCAGCTTCTACGATGTCAGCTATTTCAGATCCCACATGACTTAGAGCATGCAGGGTTTGTGTTTTCACTCATGACTGACTTCACTTAAGCTAAGGGTGGATATCTGGTTCCATTCATGTGGCCACAAATGACAGGGTTTCATTGCTTTTATGGTTCTGTAGAATTCCACGTTTGTACCACATCTTCTCTATCCATTCAGCACATCACAGGCACCTACTTTGTGGGATAATCTTTCCATGTCCTGTGAAGATGTATCTCTGCCAAGGCACTTTCTGATTGGTTTACAGAGAGCTGAACAGCCAATAAGAGGATAGGTGAGACTTCAAGGAAAGGGAGGGACTTGAGGGAAGAATCTGGCAGGGAGGGATTTACCAGTGAGACATGGAGAGAATCAGATGTACAGTACTGAGGAGAGGTAACAAGCCACATGGCAGAACATAGATGAATATAAATGGGCTAATTTAAGTTATAAGAGCTGGTCAAAAACAAGCCTAAGCCAAGGCCAAGCTTTCATACTTAACAATAAATCACTGTGCCATTATCTGGGAGCTGGCAGTACAAAGAAAACCCAGCTACAACCCCAGGCTGCTGCCCTGTCTTGGCTGAACAGGGATGCAATCAACATAGAGATGCTGATATTTTTTCAGCATCCCGTTCTCACTTGGGGGTGATATATGCCCAGAGGTAGTATTGATGGATTGATATTTGTTCTACTTTTAATTTTTTAAAGAACCTCCTTCAAATAATTTTCTATTATGGCTACGCTATTTCCGTTTCTGTCCTCAGTATGTATGTGTTCCCTTCCTGCTGTAGTAATAGCTCATTTTGTTTTAAAATTGCATTTCCCTGATGACCAGTGATACTGTGTTTGTCTTTTCATACACCCGTTGGCTATTTGAATGTCTTCTTTTGATAAATGTGTGTTTAAATTTAATGCATATTTTAATGGAGTTAATTATAGGGGGTGTTGAGTGTATACTCTGGATATAGACCCCCTCATCAGTTACACAGCTAGCAACTATTTGCTCCCATCCTATAAGCTGTATTCACTGTAGTGAGTATTTCCTATTCAGGGCAGAGGGTTTTTAGTTTCTTGTAATCCTAGTTGTCTGTCTTGCTTTCACTATGTTTTTAAGGCCTTTTCCAAAGAATTTTCATCCAGCACAGTGCCCAAGAGAATTTCCCTCATATTTTCTTTCAGTGGTTTCATAGTTTCAGGACTTATATGTCAACCTTATTGCATCTTGAGTTTGTCATTGTAACTGGTAAGAGATAAGAATCTACTGTCAGAGTTGGCATATTGATATGTAATTTTTTTCTTACACCATTGTTGAAAACGTTGGTTTTCCTGCAGTGACCCCTAGATGTCTGTTAGTTCTCTTTACTCCGTGGTGAACTTTAATTCTAGTGTTCCTCCGTTGATATTTTGTCTGGCTGACCTGCATACACTGCTGAAACTGATATGCTAAAGCCTTCAAATGTTCAAGTGTATCAAGTCTAGTAATACTTGCTTTATGTGTTTGGGTACTCCAACATTTGGTGCATTTGAGTTTAGAATTCAGTTCCTGCTGAACTGATGGCCTTAGTCATTGAATACTGTACTTATGTCATTTTATTCCTTTGGTTTTATGGTCTGTTTTATCTTAAATTAACTTGGCTGTTCCTGCTTCTTTTTAAATTCTGTCTGCAAGGAATGTCCTGCTTCATCTCTTCCTTTTCAGACTATGTATGACCTCAGAGGTAAACTGAGTTTCTTGTAAGCCATTATGGTTGGGTCTTTTTTATCTACTCTGTCTTTTAATTGGCAAATTTAGTTCTTTTACATTTAAAGAAATTGTTGATAGTAAAGGTATTACAGTCATCTTCTCCAGCTCCTTCCCTCCCTCTCACTTCCTCTGTCCCTTCCTCCTTTCTCCCATTTCCATAATCTCCTTTGACATTTACCTGAATTGCTTTAGTAGTGTGTTTTGATTCCTTGCTCATTGACTTTTGTTTGCATACTATATATGTTTGCTTTGTGGCTATGGCGAGTCTCACATAAGCCACACATTTTGAAAGCTTTCTTGAAGTTTCTAGCAAGGGGTGCAGATACTAATCTAATATACCCCTTATCAAAGACCTGCCCTCTTCTGTAGGGGAAGTTTATCTTCTTCAACTGATGAGCACACAGCTTTGGGTGGGAGGAGGAGGACACACCCACCTAGGCATCCAGATCAGCTAAATCAACCCTGGCAATCAATCAGGTGACAGATGTCACAGCCAGATAGGTCTTCCTTATATCCAAACAAGACCTTTGAATATAACAAAAGATTGAAATACAGAAACTTAAGATGATTAGAATAGGAATAGAAACGACTGAGGCCAGTAAGATGGTTCAGTGGGGAAAGGCACTTGCTATCAAGCCTGATGACTCAAGTTCAACACTGAGAGTCCCTTGGTAGAAGGTAAAAACTGGCTCTACAAATCATCCTGACCTTCACATGAGCATCATGGCATGCACCCCACCCCAAAATAAGGATGTAAAAATAAACCATCCCTACCTTAACTTGTTTCTGCTTGGTATTTGCTCACAACAGTATATGAAAGTGACTAATACAAAACAGCTGTAACCACCCTGAGGTTGTTTACCCTGAGAAGCCTGTGTGATTTGTAGACCTGAGGAAGTGATCTGTTGGAGGAACTTCAGGATAGAGAAAGCCCGAGGATGCTGTAAGGAGAGCTTGATGGCCATTCTTGTGGAGTCCAGAAGAGCAGGGTACCATGCAAGTATAGAGAGCTAAGACTGCTGATACAGGTTCAGAGAGGAACAAGGACCCGATGGAACTGGGCTAGGGTCATTGATGCTATATTCAGGCAAATAAACTGTCTATGCCCATATTATTAAGTTTTGAGAGGCTAAATTCAAAGTAATGATGAGATTTCAAGATAGAATACCATTAAGGTTACCATGTGGTTGTTGCTCACTAAGTTCCTGCTGAGAGTTGAGAATACAGAGTAGAGTAGAAAAACAAGGAAAACATCCAGTTTGAAAAAAAAAGTCATGAATGTGTTTTAAAATGCAGACAAGTGAAGGCAGACAAAGTGGCTGTAATTTTTACAGGGAAGGTGTCTTGGGGGAAGAGTCTACCCAGTGAAGGCCCCAGGGAGCAAAAATGAGATCTTATTTGAAAATCTTTCATTTAAAAAGGGAGCATGTGGGTCTGGAGAGATGATTCAGCAGTTAAGAGGACTGGCTGTTCTTCTAGAGGACCCAGGTTCAATTCTCAGCACCCACATAGTAGCTTACAATTGTCTGTAATTCCAATATCTGACAACATCATACAGACACACATGCAGGCAAAACACCAATGCACATAAAATAAAACTAAATGAGTTTTTTGTTTGTTTGTTTGTCTGTTTGTTTTTTAAAAAGGGGGAGCCTAGATGTTTACAATATTTCCCTACATTCAGGCCCACAGGCATTCAGAGGCCACTGTCTTGTGCTGAGAGAGGACCATGCTATCTCTCCAGCTGGCTGCAGAAATTATCCATATGGATCTGGTTTTTCTGGAGTGCAGAATGTAGCAGCCATGGGCTCATCAGGAATAACAGCAAGGTTCTGGATTAAGGCAGGTGGGGCCAGACAATGCATGGGAAGGTCAGAGTCCCTCAAGTAGAATCGAGGAGGCCATGGTTTGAAGCCTAAGCCACAATGGAGACCCACATGGTGTTGGTCTTGCCAGCAATGTAGAAACATTGCTAAGGAAAGGCAGAAGAGCTGAGCCCAGTGGATATACAGGACCATAGCATCAGAATGAACAAAGCCAGTCAGAGCATAGATGATGCCACCACATGCTCTGGGTACCAAACATGAAGCTGCAGGAAATAAGTCTGTCCTGTCCAGCAGCTGACTAGATAGTTATAGTTTTCCTTGTTTACCAGACTCAGAAAAGAAACTCACTAAGGAGGTATAAAGTGTAAAAGGCTGAGAGACATAAAAAGGTAATTTTGAGTTTGTAATGCAAGTTAGAATAGAAAGTGAATTAGGTATAATACTTTTGAACTCACCAAGATAAGATAGATATGGAGTATTTGCTCTGAATTTGTCAAGTGCAAATGGACTAGACATTGTTGATATATTTATTACATATATATATATAATATTTTTATTTTAGATAAAAAGTGGAAATGTAGTGATATTTTGTTTACGATCTAACAGAGCTCACACAAAGGTGATCTCAGCCCTTGGGATTCCACAACTTTAATCTCAGCACTAGAGAGGAATTTAATAAGGTGAGAGGAAACAGGAACTCAGTGCAGTCTGAGGTTTGGTGGAGACAGATGCAGTCTGGAGATGCAATCTGAGGACAGGATCACCTGCTTGGTCTGAGTATTGGTAGAGGTGAGAATTCTCTAGTGGCTGGCTGCTTTGCTTCTCTGATCTTTAGCTTGAACCTCAATATCTGTCTCTGGGTTTTTATTATTAATACCAACTGGAAATAGTGCTACACAGCTGAGTTTCTGCTTTGCTTTACTCACATCTGCCTTTCAGAGTTTGATTTTAAGATGTCATGGGCTTGAGTTAATATTTATCAGTGACTTCTCTCTCTCTCTCTCTCTCTCTCTCTCTCTCTCTCTCTCTCTCTCTCTCTCTCTCTCTCTCTCTCTCGTGTGTGTGTGTGTGTGTGTGTGTGTGTGTGTTGAAATCCATTTCAAGGTGTCCCAAAAGTTCTGTTACCATCTCTCTGAATGAACTTTCAACCTCCTTTGCAATTATGAAGTCCTTCTTGCATCCCAATAGCCCAAACTCTCGTTTTTGATGTTGTCTCCAAGCCCCCATAAGCTTCTCATCCTTCTCATTTTGTTTCTTCTTCTGCGACTGTGTATTTTCAAATAGCCTGTCTTCAAACTCACAAATTCCTGCTTCTGTTTGATCTGTTGCCTTCTGTTGCATTTTTAATTTTGCCACATGCTACTCTCAGTTCAAGACCGTGTTTGATTTCTTATTAATTGCTTCCATCTCTTTGTTGGGTGTCTGTTTGGGGGTCCCCCTCCAACTCACTGAGTCTCTTCAAACAGCTGTTTTAAATTCTCTGCTTGTGCTCCCATGCTGAGGGCTGCCTGGCCAGCTGCTGACACTTTGAGTACTAGATACACTCGTGCCTTCTGAAAGCTCTGGGTGTTTGTCAGTGTGAGACATCACCTAGGCAAGGAAGGAGCCCTATTTATTCCTGTGTCGTGGCTTAAGTATAAAATGTTGTGTTATTGGTATTCAGCTGATGGTGCTATTAGGAGAGGCAGTAGGAACTTTAAGAGAGAGAGCCCAGATGAAAGAGTGAGCTGCTGGGAAATTCCTTTGAAGGTTAGATCTGGTCCCCATACTACTCTCCCTCATGCTTCCTGGCTGCCATAAACATTCTATTCTATGCTCTTATCAGACCTGGCTGAAATCTCCGAAGTTGTGAGCTAAAATAAGTCTTTAACTCCTTAAATTATTTCTGGCTGACTTTTGTTTTTCACAGTAACACCAAGTCCCAACACATTCCATTCTTCTTAAACTGGCTTTCTGTGTTGTTAGAGGCAGAGTCTAACTTTGTTGCTAAGGCTGGGTTGGAACTCACTGTGTAACTATGGCAGATCTTGAACACGTAGTCCTCCTGCCTCCTCCTCCCGAGTGTTGGGCTTCCAGCCAGGTACCATCCATCAAAGCCACTAAGCAGCCTCTTCATTTTCGCTGAGCCCACTGTCACTTCCACTAGATCAGCACTAGGTGGTGCCCAGGTCCAGATTTGCCAGGAGTATGCTGTCACTCCCTCTGTACTAAAGGGCATCCAAACCCAGGGTTGTCCCAAACAATCTGTTAGCAAATTGTTTGGGAGGCAGGAGCAATATCTAAGGAAAGCATCGTGTCCCCACAAGCTCTCTCCCTGATCCAGGATAATCCCAGATGGCTCATCGATAATCACTGACTGGTAGCCAGGCAAGCCAGCTTTTTGTCTAGCTCTGGGTGGTCACCAAAAAGAGATCACCTTTACCTTCTTGTCACATCTGTGCTCACCATCACCATCATCATAAAGTCTTGGTCCCACAGCCCACAAAGATCAGCACAATACTAACAATAATTAGAACCGTCCACATTTCTGTGAGCTGTTTGCTGCTTGGGTGGACCGTAGAGTCCAAGGCCACTGAGACGGGTCATCTGTGATGGTAGCTAGAAGAGAAGTGTGATAGTCTGGGACCACATGTCTTCCCCTGGCATTAGAATTGCTCCAGAGGCTTTGCCCACAGGGAATGAACCTGAGAATAGCTTTCCCAGGTCCAGCTCTGAATCCTAGGACGTAGCCAGTCTTATGACTACTACTCCATCCTTCTTCCTGAAACAGGTCTCTCACCACACATGCTGTCTAGGTTGAGCTAGTACTGGTAAAGGCAGAACCTGGACCACCTGGACTGGTGTTAAACTTGGCCATGTCTGTATTTCTCAGCTGCGAAGATCTGCGCCGTCTCAGGAGTGCACCAAGTCTTACAGTGCAGTCATCAGTGATGCAGACTCAAACATGAGCCTGTCCCACTGGGGCACAGGTATGAGCATTGTCCTAACAGCACTGCTAGGGTTCAGGGGATGGATAGTAGAGAGAACCTATGGGCCACCAAGGCCAATGGTAAACTGAGTCTCTGTCTGCAGAGTCCTGGGAAGAGGGCAAATGTTCTTCAAGCCCCTTCCAGCATGGAAATCTGGGTTAGTCCCATACACATGCATGTCCCTGTTGATGCCAGAGATGTTTTAGAAGGTCTGTCTACAAATGGGCACTTTAGTTACTACTGTGTGCTTGGTCTCACTATAGTGAGTATGACCTTGGACTGTGAGACAAAACCCTGTGGTAGACTATGTACCCTGCTCCCCAGTAGTCAAATTCTTGCATCCTGAGGCTGAGGGAATGGGAGGCAGCTATCTCTTTGCACATGGCCAAATGAACTTGCAGTGGCTCAGTCTATAGGTTAGCTGTAGAATAAGGCTTTGGTCAATGTATTAGGTCTTATAAGTAATAGGATGGTTTAAAATATATAGGAGGATGCATGTAGGTTCATTGTAAATACTGTGCCACTTCGTGGGAGGGACTTGAGTACCTTCATAATTTGGTATTATTGAGGGGTCCTTCAGCCAATTTTCTACACATATCAAGGGACTACTGTATCTGTAGTTATGACCAGTGTGTAGATCTGTGCTTTATATAAAATGTTTATGTAAAACATTAAGTTTTTTTTGTTACTCTTCGCCTGCCTTCAACCTATTTATACCACCGTGGGAGACAATACTGGCCATAATGAGGGTATATAATCGAGAGAATAAGAAACAGATTGTTGAGAATTATTCATTGTGGGGTTAATTTTGGTTTTCAATCTGATTAATTGAGAAACAGGTAGGAGGTTAATGTGCATCTGGTCTATAAAGCTGTTGCCAGAGAGGAATGTAATGGGGGATAAAGAGAAATCAGGCATTCTCTTTCTGCTCCCGGACCTCTGTGTGTTTGGGGGGAGGGGTAGGCCCTGTGCTCCACCAGGAGCCAAAAATCAGCCCTCTTCCCAATGATTTCTTTTGTTGGTTATCTTCCCACTGTGATAAGAAGTCTAGCTTGGAAACTTGGTAGCAGTGAGAATGCCATTGCTGTGATACCTGGAAATACAAATCAGAATACTGGGGATCTGGTTTGTGGGAGGAATCTAGAAAAGTTTGGAAATACATTCTAGAGAAAGCTAAGAAGACTCCAGGAGGAGCTAAATGCATGATCCTATTGAGAGCTCAGGAGACCAGAATGCTGAGGGCGACGTCAGCAAAAAGACTGTAGTTGTGGGGTTCCAGATGGGGTCAAGGGCACAACTGAGAACCAAACCACAGGCCATTTGTGTTCTGTTGTGGCAAAGAGTTTGTCTACGTTTTGTCTATGCCCTGAGACTTTCTTTAAAGATGAGTTTAAAGAAAATGGATCAATTAATATGATGAAAAAAAATCCAAGGCTACCTGGTACTCAGGCTGCAGCACAATGGTTGCTAGACACCTTTAAACATGTTTGCAAAGGAAACTAAGAATAAAGAGTAGAGCAGAAAAGTTATTTTTTTCCACTTTCCCCTAAAGGAAGAGTATGTAAATCTGGGGCTGGGAAAAGCATGGCTGCTGAAGGGGCCAGGGACATTAAAAGGAAGCACAGTATTTTTCACTGGGACAATAGCAAAGATGTCCTCATGGAATCTTGGATCCATCTTATTGTAGGCATAAGGGTGTAAAGATTTTAACTCATTTGGAAGAACTTGGTTTGAAAAGAGAGCTCTGAGGTACACAGACAGACCAAGGATGCCATAGGTAAGTGTTTTTCTGAGTGTAGCCATACCTGCAAGCCACTATAGCCATAGGTCTACTGTTCAAGCTGGTTGCAGATCTTGATGTTATCTGTACATTGCTGGTTTTGCAGACATGCAGGATGCAATAGTCATAGGGTTATTATAAAAGCATCTACTTAAGTTTTAAAGGGGAGCCTAGGAGACCAGACAATGTTTAGCAGAGTCAGAATCCCCATAGGCAGCTTCTGAGAAGGAGATACATGAAACTTGAGGGAGAAATCTAAACTGCAGTGACCCTAGGATATCATGGATATCAGAAAAGTAGAACATCTGCTGTCAAAGGCTAGTACATCGGATGTTAGTAGAGCCTGTCCAATGAGAGACCATATAGCTACAATTGGCAAAACCCTAGGCAATTCTTCCCAAGTCATTTGGAGCTCTCTTCTCACCACTGTGTATCCAGGATCCCAGGCACAAACCCACAGGATTTAGCATTTGGCCGGCTGACTTTTAGTCTTACTTGGGTCTATTACTTCTTCTCCTACTTTTTTCCTTTTGAAATGGGAATGTCATTGTATGATATAAGTAGCTATCTTCCCTTTTGATTTTACAAGGACTCACTGGTAAGAATTAAACGTGAGTCTTAGAGACTTTAAACTTGGACTTTGGGACAATGTCGGAGCTGTTGAGAAAATGGAGACTCCTGGAGATAAACATAATGTACTTTGCATTATGAAATGGACATAAGCCTTTAGAGGACCAAGGGTCCATGGAAAATCAACTCAGGAAAGAAAGAAGAAATCCATCACAGGATTTCTTTCTCTCTGTTTCCTGGGTACCATGAGGTGAGCTGTTATGTTTTACCACATCTCTCCACTAAAATGGGTTGAAACTGTGAGCCAAAATAAGTCCTACTTTCTTTAAACAGTTATAACAGTTACTGTATCATAGCAACAAGAGTCTAGCACAGTTACAGTGATGGAAATACTAATGGGTACCATTTGAGATTAGACAATGCTGATACTGTGAAGCAAGAAAAATGACATTCTAAGCCTTTAACAAGGTACAGTGTAGCCACTGACCCACTGGGTTATGCTGTTCATGATGTGTAGAGATAATTAAAGAATGACTAAAGAGTAAAGTTAAGTGAACAGAGTATCAGGCTTGAGAAGTGGAATGTTTCATTTACTGGGGCGGGGAGGATTAATGTTTCCAAGGTAAATAATTCACAATTCTTATAAAGTCATTACTTTTCTATTTTCTGCCACCAACAAATTCATACTGTACGTGATTTTCTTTATTTTTGTACCTTTTGGTGGGGTCTAGTCACTCTATTATTTCTCCCCAGTTTAATAAAAGGTTTGACTTGAGTTTTAACATGGAGAAAGGCACTCACTCATCTGTAATATACATTGGTCTTTTATCAATTGTGTTCATACTTTTACTTTACAACTGGGGGAAAATGGATTTTATGAGGTATTTTGAGTAAATACAAGCATGAAGCTTTTTTAATTGAGTGGGGAGTGGCAAAGTTAGGCCCTGGAAGTTCTTCATTATTTTCTCTCAAACCCTTATATGTCCCCTCTACCCAGCCACCAGCTGCTCTGCCACTCCTGTGCTCGCTTGTCCCGTCCCTTTGGGCAAGTCACTTACTTCATTCATTCATTCATTCATTCATTCATTCATTCTTTAGCGGTACCTCCATTTTCAGAATCGAGAAACCTGTTGTGCTGATGGCTTCAGGAAGAATAAATGTGCAAAGCTGGTTTGGAGAAGCAAACAGTACTGCACAGATGAAGTAAATGGTGGCCCGGGGCCATCAATGAGCACTTATTAGTCACCTTTGTTCCGTTTCTGCACTTTAACTCACAGAGCCCCAAAAGGAATGAGACACTCATTCTGCCCTCATGAGATCACTTGCAGCTTTCCTGCCAACAAGCCTTCCTGGTGGTTTTCACTACATGTGGATTTCTGTCTCCCAAAAGAGTAGTGATGGCCTGTTTAGATAGGAGCCTGGAGAGCAGAGTTCAGGCCTCCGGGGAACCGTGCTTAGCAGGGAAAGGTGTTGTGTCTTAGAACCGCGGGTTCCTCTCTTGTTTTTGAATCACCATCACCTCCTCAAGGGGATGCCATCTGATCACACAAGCTGCCACATGATCTCAGTGTGGTCACAGCTGGAATCTGAACGTCTATGCACTGACACCATTTGATCAGCACTGGAGTGCCGTGCCTTCGACAGCTGGTTCTCCAGGGCTCCATAATTACCCCTGCCTCTAAGTTCCGAGATTCCTGATGTCAATTACAAGCTGACTGTCAGAAAGGAGAATGGATGGAGAGGTGGTGCTGGAGACAGTGAGTCAGGCTCTGGACTCAGCAGAGTGAGTCCTAATGTCTTTGTCATCAGTTACCAGCTACATCATAAACCTCCTTTGAAATGGCTTTGTCTTCCATAAAACCCCACTGAAGGCCAGTGGGGAGCAAGGCTGGCCCTTTCCTATGATCCTCGAGTTTCTCTGCTGTCCTGCCCTCACTGCTCTCTTCTCTCACAAGCCCCAGGGCAGCAACTTTTGGGAATCTCATTTAGCAATACACAGAAACTAAAAGCAAGTGTTTAAACCGAACCCGCTGCCAGAGCGTGTGGGCCTGAGAGTGCTGGAGGCTTCCCCATCTGTTTAGCATGGTCCACTGCACAGATCCCATTACCAATGGCCAGCTCTCCCGCAGAAGGGAGGGAAGTTGGTCACTGCCCATTGGGGTCCTGCAGTCACAGGCTTGCCAATACCTCCGGGAACCCCAAAAAGAAAAGCCAGACCCAGGGAAGGGCTTGGCTGAGAGTGTGACTTAATAAAGAGCCACATTAGCCGCCTTAGCCTTGGGGTAGAAGAAGTATGCTGGAGGAAGCGCCCTTGGCAGGCTCCCCCTGAAGCCTGCCAGCCTTACAAACAAATAAATAAATACATAAAAAAAATAAAAATAAAAAATGCTTTCCTCTCCTGGCAATTAAAGAGCCACATTCTTGTCACATCCGTGTGTACTGCCCTCATAAAACTGCAAGTAGTGCACGTCTGCAAATAGATGTGGCTTGGTCCCCCCAATCTCGCGTCCATCTGGGCTGAAGCTTTCAAGTCTTCTGCTAATAAAGACGTGACATAGGCCAGCTGGTTAGAAGAGGAGCCTGGGGGGCCATGGCAGCTCAGCTTGCTGACGGCGGAGAGGAATGGCTTTACTCTAATGGTGAGTACCTCACTCTGGGCAGCCAGTTTGCTCGGCTCAAGGCTTCCTTCAAAGCGCAGCAGCTCTTCACTGGGCAAGAAAGCACAGTGTGAAAGCTGGCCGTGGCATTGTGACAGCCGTTTGTTTGATGTCATGTTCTTGAAAGAATTCAACAAGTTACGTAAAAAAAAAAAAAATCTGAGAAAAAATATGCTGGCCTCGCAGTTTCACCAAGCCCAAAGACATCAGACAGGGCAAGTGGCCCAAGAGGCCCCACATTCCATCTTTCGGAGATCCCCTTTGTGTCTGGCACTGTTCTGTAAAGCACAGCCATTTCCTTTCCAGTCGTCAGATCCACATGTTTATAATATACATAACTATGGTATCATCTTCACCATCCTTGAAACGGTTCTTTACCTAGGACACTCTGGTAACTTGTTAAAGAGCTAACCATTTCCTAGTAGGGTTGTGCACGCTTATGGCAGATTCAGAAATGGCGATAGTACCCTAGCCTAGTCCTGTTTACGGTACTGTTGTCCCCTACCTCCCCTTCACAAAGAGGAACCTGTTCACATTCCCTTCCCTCTGCATTGGAAATTTCATCTCTCCTCCCAGGGAGAACCCGGATAGCCATACATGACTTGGCCAGTTGTTAAACCAATCTTCAATCACATTGAAAGGAAAGAGAAGCTTAACCTGCTAGTTTCAAAGTTTATATCCTCTAGCAACAAAAAATAATGAAGTACCAAATTGTTGCCAAAATGTAACCTGTATCCTCAGCCCTCCTGTCTGGCCTGCTTGAGCCAGCCACTCTATCCTGAACAACCTGGCTTGTGATGGTTGCCTTTTCTAACATCCTCGGCATTGGTTCACCAACCCTGTGGGGCTTCCCTGGTGAATCCCGCCATACTGGAGCCTCAGGGGAGGACGCAAGCTCTTGAGAAGTTTCCCAGAATTCTGTAGCACCAGAAATGTTAACAAGACTCATATAAAAAGATTTCCATGGCCCAAAAGGTTTAGGAACCATCAAATTCCAAATGTTCTTTTTGGAAGTGTTCCTTAAAAATTATCACAGTAAAAACTTTGTGAAATCCTTTAATAAAGCTTTTAATCCAGAATTTTCCAAAGGAAATGCCTTCTACCTAGACCCCTCAGCAAACACCATAAATGCTTTAGAGGGATGGGTCACCCCTAGTTAAGCTGTTAATAACTGAACATGGCCTTAAACATATTATTAAGTGAGGCTTAGTTATGGATTGTTCAGGGGCATCCTGGGCTGGAACTCAGTGGAACATAGTTCTGATTAACTTTCTATAAGCCAGGCATTGTACTAACGCATTCACGCTTCCTTCATGTCAATCAATCCTCACCTCAACTTCACGAGCAGCATCCTGTATGCATCCAATTTTGTAACCATGATTTTCTGCCTTGCCACAGTCCCAATGTGATTAAATCGCCTACAAAGGTCATGTAATCTTGATGAGTCCAGGTTGGCCTGATACCAGCCTGTGTCCTTAGTTAGAGTCCTCTGCCTCCTGGTAGATGTCTGTCTTCAGTAGATGTGGACAAGGGCTGATGTGCATCAGGAGGGCAGTAGTTGCTAACAGGAGACTTTAGAATTGAGAATGCAGAGGCTTTGCTACATTGACTCTACCCAGGCCTGTTACTACTGCAGCCATGGGAGTGGTGGGTCTGACTCAGTATCTCCTGTGAAGGATCCTAAATTGGGAAGTCAGAGCTGCTAGTTTCAGGACCAGTCATGGGCTTACGTTGTCTTTCTCAGTCTGAGAAACTCTGGGTTAAGCCTCAAAATGAAGATGTGTAATTTCTGAAAGCATGACCATGTGTCATGGAACTGAGATAGCATTTAGGTCAGTGTGGTCCCCAGATCAGCAGCATCAGCATTAGCTGGATACTTGATATCAATCCAGACCTACTTAGTCAGCATCCCTGTCAGTGGGGCCCAACAAATTATCTTAGGAGCTAGCCATTCAGAGAATTCTTAGATATTCTAAAACATGAGATGCCCTGCTCTAATTAGTCCAAATCTCTCATTTGATAGATGAGAAAATTGTGTCTCATAGCTCCAGGTGCTCAATGGTAGACCTAGATGGGTCCATTAGAGCGTCCACTTATCCAATACCCATAGTCTTTTCTTTTGGTAACAGCACCCAGATTTCCTTATTACTGCCTTCTTTCTCATTTTATGTGATTTGCACGGGACTAACTCAATGTTCTAAGATTTAAGGGTTGTGTGATGATTCAGTCTGGCCAAATAGCATAATTTATCACAACTCCAATGCCAGCCTGGCCATGGACAAACAGTTAGGGAATAGATGTATGACTAAGCTGGGGCAATGAAACTAGCTTATGGAATTTTTTGGAATCCTAAGAAAGAGGAATGCTCTTTTTATGAGGCTGATAGCTACCAGGATGCTGTTGAAATGTTCTGTGAAGCACAGAGCCCATCCACAGAGAAGTCCCGTCCAGTCCAAGTGGTGCTTCTCGCCTTTGTCTATCCTCCTGTGAGCTTGAGGACTTTGATTTGTACCATAAGCTTAACTGTCCTGCGTTCAGACACCAAGGAGATGGTCAACTTCATGCTTCCTGCTCATGAATTTCCCTATTCAGACTTGAGATTTATATGGAGTTTACTAAACATGATAATGGTCACTGAACACCAAAAGCCAAAATGTGGCCTGGGACCAGAATCATTAAGTCTTTCTTAAAGGATGCTATGGTTCTAATCTTGTATCTAAAATTACTGGAAGAGGAGGAGACATGGGGTGCGGGAGGAGGTCTTGGTTGGAGATTAAGTCATTTGGGTCTGAATACCCTCGAGGGGCACATTGAGACCCTGGGCTCTTCCTCTTTCTCTCTCATTTCCTGGCATCATAAAGTAAATGGTTGTGTTCTGGTAATTGTTCCCTGCCATGTTTTACTGCCAGTCCCAAAGTGATGGTTCAAGCAGCCATGTTCTGAAACCTCTAAAGCTGTGAACCAATAGAATTCTCCTCCTTACAAGCCTATTATCTCTGGTATTTTGCCATAGCAACGGAAAACTAAAGCAAGTGGTGGTGAACCTTAATAAGGCCAGAGCATTATGTCACTCTGGCTTCTCCCACTAAAGAGAAGCATAGATGTCAGACATTCTCGGATGCTCTCCAGCCCCTTCAGAGAAGAAGCAATAGCTCAAGGCTTTCATGATGCCCCTTCAGTGCTGCATGACTTAGCAAAAACACTTCCAAGTGCCAAAATATTATCACTTTGAAATTAAAATCTTCAGTTCCCTTTCCTCCCTGGTCAGATACTAGTCAGGGGAAAAAGTAGTCCATCAAGAAAGCAACCTCCAACCCTTCGCATCCAAGTGGAAGAGTGCATTTCATGAGCACAGTTTTCTAGGTATTGTGTTGAACTTCAGTAAGCCTAATCTCCTAAACCAGGTCCCATAGCCTAATCTCCTGAACCGGGTCCCATGAGGTGCTGGCTATGTTAACTAGCATCCTGCACATGCCTGCTGCAGGCCAGGTACCATTTCCAGTACTCACAGATGTGTTTAAGCACATTAACTCATTTTGTCCTTCCTTGCTCTGACAAAGGTTCCATAATTATGAACCAGCAGGCAGGCACCTTTACTCCTAGCTGTCCATCATAGAGACTGTTTACATAGGAGGTGCTGCCACAACAGACAAAACCCACAGGGTAAGGACACGACCCCCATCCTTTCTGTGGTCAGCAAACCAAACGTGTTCAGTGTTGGAACCCTCACCTGTGAAAGCAGGAACTGAAAACAGTGACATCTAAGGTTCTCTTAGTTTTGACTCTATTCCAAAAACACTGTAGCTGTTTTCACTACCCACAACGTAATGAGATCTCCTGAACTTTCTGCACAGCAGGATTTGAGAAATGGAAGCCGGCTGGGGAAAGTAGGAAACCTGATAGTGGATAGTGTGAGCCACATGAGGCAGGAATTTGGGATTTGTGCTTATTTAGAACAGACCACAGAGGCCAAGGTTGAGAGACAAGATGGCCATGCCCTGGGTTCCCAGAAATCTCCCTAGTTGTTTACACCAAACACCCCCCCCACACACACACACACGTGTTTCAACAGGGTAGGAGGAGAGGGCATCTGCTGTTGGAAAGCTTGCTTTGCGTGTGGTGTGGAACTGAGGGATTTTGCTCCTCCTCAATTGTAGAGGTGTAGAGCCTTCCAGAGAAGCTGCCCTGGGAAGGCCGACAGTGACTGTGTACTTAGTAAGGTAGTTATGCTTCAGCCCTGGATTCAATCATGACCCCAAAGGCCGTCTTAGCTTAGAATGAGGTTCTGTGTTTCATCCAGTAAAAACTGTTCTATGTTAACTCAACAGTACACAGGAATGGGAGGGGCGCTGGAGAGGCGCCCCACCCGACAGTATACAGGAATGGGAGGGGCTGGAGAGGTGCCTCGGCGTTTTAAGAGTACTTGGTGCTCTTTCAGAGGACCTAGGTTTAGTTCCCAGCACCTGTATGCAGTGATTCGTTACTGCTATTCTACCTCTAGCTCCCTCTGGCTTCTGCATGTGGTGCATATAAACTCACTCAGGTACACACACATAAATAAAAATAAATAGAGTAGGAAGTGCATGTGTCAAGCCATCTCTCCAACCCTATTACTATTCTAATACTACTCTCTATCTCACTCCTTCCCTCTCTCCCTCCCTCTCTCTCTTTCTCTTTTAAAGATGTATTTATTTATTATGTACATAGCGTTCTGCCTGCATATATGCCTGAAGGCCAGAAGAGGGCACCAGATCTCATCACAGGTGATTGTGAGCCATCCTGTGGTTGCTGAGAATTGAACTCAGGACTTCTAGAAGAGCAGTCAGTGCTTTTAACCACCGAGTCATCTCTCCAGCCCCCACAAAATCAGTTTCTTAAGATTTACTCCTTAATACAAAATATATAAATATATACTTACACACATTTATTATATGCGTGCTGTTATATTTTTAAATAACATGGGGTAACTACATCAAGTTAACAACATCCATTTCCTCACATACTGACCTACTTATCATCATTATAATGAAGAGACTTAAAATCTACTCTTGCCACTGTTTTCAGTATATACTATTTTTTAAATTTATCATCATGTGTATATTTAGGGATGCAGATACACTTGGGTATGCATGGTGCAGGTGTGGATGTCAGAGGACAGCTTTCAGGAGTCAGCTCTCTCCTCTGGTGGGTGACTGAACTTGCCACAGTGTGGTTGGCAAGCACTTTTATTCTCTGGGCCGTCTTTTCAATCCCAGTCTTCCATCAATACCCTCATCATGCTTTACAATAGATATAAATGCATCCCTTTAGTCTAACTGCAGTTTTGTATCTTTTGACCAACATCCTTTTGATTCCTTCCTGTTATACCCAGCCACTGGCAGCCACCATCCCATTCCATTTCTGCACGTTCCACTTCAGTATTCTTGCATACAATTGATACCTTGAGGTATTTGTTTTTGATTTCCAAAATCTTTCACGTAACGTAAGAGTCTTCAGGGTTTTTATCAGCAAACAGTATTCCATTGTGAGGACACACTGGACACACCATACTTTGTTTTTTAGTTGTTCGTCTACTGATGGGTGCTTTGCTTGATTCCACATCCTGGCTCTTGTGACTGAGATATCTGTGAGCACAGGGTCTCACATGTGCCTTTGATACATTGGTTTTATTTCCTTCCAGTATACACCCACTAGTTATATCTGGTAGTTAAACTGCTTGGTCAGGCAGCAGTTCTAGTTTGAATTCTTTTGAGGACTTCATATTGGTTTCCATACCTTACATTCCCTCCATCAATGGACAAGGGTTCTCTTTATTGTACACATTTACCAATACTTGCCATCTCTTTTTCCAGTATGTATAGTGAGTGCGGTGACAGCTCATTGTAGTTTTGACTTCATTTAGATTCTAATTAGCAAGAATAAGCTTTCTTTCATATATCTTTTGGTCATTTGCTTATCTTCCTTTGAGAAATAATTTTCATGTCCTTTACCCCTTTGTAATTATCTTGAATCAAGTTCTTTATATAGCATGGCTATATAGTGAGAGATTTGGATATAGAATGTAGTATACTTGGGGTGTGATTGTTTATTTTGCTCTTTAGTTTGGCAAAAAATCCCTTGAGATTGTCTTTGAAACTGAACTGTCCCAGGTACACGACAGACAGAAACAACAAGAGAAGTATAGGAGTGGTAATTTAGCTATCATTAAGATTGATGGCATTTGCAGAGTTCAGTGCAGAAAATGTTGGTTTGAAGGGTCAAGCTACTGGCCATCACTGGGTCTTGTGACTTTCATATGCTTCCCTAAGATGCAACATTTAACTTGCCATATGCCCAGAGGAGAAATGGTGGAAAGAAGATTGCAACTTTCTGAAGACTCTGAGCTACTTTTATTTTCTTTAGGATTAATGAAAAGCTAGTGCCATCCTTCACACTTGCATAAACTTCTTGGGTCTAGTTTGTATGCTTAACAAAGTCATTCTACAGAGTCAAGGTGAAGAAGAAGCTGGAACCTCATCAATGAGCTACAAGATAACATTGAGTGATGTGACTGACCCCTAAAAAATACTCTATGTCATATATTCTAAATCCTAATCTAGACCAGCTTCCTGCCAACCTTCTAATACAAATCTACTCTAGCTATTGCTTCCTCCATTTCTCCAGCCATGGTTCTTACAACTCTTCCTGCTCTCACTATCCCTCCTCCTTTCCTATATTTCTTTTGCCTTACTTATGTCCTGACAAATCCCTCATGCTCGCCTCCATTAAATCCTAGCCTTTTGAGCCCCATCACTTTCTTTGTTCTGGTGTATGAGGATTGCTTTGACAGCCTTTTCCTTGCTTGGGTACAGTCCATAGGAGCCTGATGATTTGGCGCCCTCCAGGGGCACTTTTGTCGACCCTATCCTACTTGGTGGTGAAGGGGAAATGAATACTCTGTCCAGAAGAAATGGCAGGCTTTCTAATGTGACCTAGGACTTTATTCATTGTCGTCATTCCCTTCCTTTTCCCTTCCTTTTCCCTTCCTTTTCCTCCCACCAGCTCCTCTGTACCCCACCAAAACTCTCAAGTTGTTAGCTTCTTCTCCTGTGCTAATTACTCTTATATGCATGTGTGTATGCCCAAATATATTTAAAAACAATCTACTGAGTCTGTTTTTGTCATCTGTGTATATATGATTCCAGGGCTGACCACTCTTCATTGTACAATAAATAAGAGCATTCATCCCTGGGAGAGGCCAATTCTCCTTTGCCCTGTAGTCATTAGTTGCCTGCATTTCTTTGTCTAGGCATGGACCCCACAAAATATCCCCCTTTCTGTTTTAAGATGGATATTATCTTTGTTCCAATCTTGTTCTAGGAGAGACTGTTCCGCAGCTGACTTCTTGGTATTCTGGCTCTCTTACAAACTTTCCACCCCTTCTTCTGTAATGTTCTCTAAGCCATAGATGTAGGAGCTTGGGTATAGGTATATCCACAGTCTGTGGGGGAACTTAGCCTTTTACATTGTGCCTAGTTGTAGCTTTCTGTGATGGATGGTCTCCATTGGCTGTGAAGAGGTGCTTCTTTGATGAGTGGTGGTAGCTACACTTATTTGTGCTGCTTTCCTATCATAAAGGGTCAGAGGGAGTAAAGGTAAAGCCCGTGGCAGCTCTTGGTATAACTGACAATATGAGACCTGAAATGCTGAGATATGATTAAAACCCGACTCTGTTCTTCCTTAATCCTGTGATATCAGAGAAGAGCCTTAAGTTGTTTCCACCTGTAAAATGTGGTTGATAATATATAATTTGAACACTTGGTATAGAATGACATTGGACAATGATTTAGAAATTAGTATCAAAATGGTCCAGAGATGCTCACATTCTTAGGCCCCACATCTTAGTGGTAAGTCCTCGGTATTTTGGGAAGTGAGGAGAGTGAAGACCAAGACATTCCTACTCCTAGGAAGTATTCTCTCTCTCTTAGAAAATGGAGCAATCTAAAAAGATTGGTATGTGTCAGAATAGAGACGTGGATGCCTCAGTCTGGTGGTCTGTATATGAAGTGGAGGACCTTCATGATCTACTGGTCCCCAGTTCATGATGCTCACTGCCCATCTTCTTCTCTAGAAAGTAAGTCATTTTCTGTGGGCCTTGAGCTTGTATGGTCCAGTCAGAAAAGGATGAGAAGCTCGTTTGAATTTTCCCTGTGGTTTTAGTCATCACAAAGTCATTGCTTTGGCAAAAAGCCATGGGCTTTATCACTGTTTCTTCTCTGAAAGTCATGTCATGTTGTTTTCAGAGGAAGATGTTTGCAAAGGGAAAACTACCAAACTTGCCAGCATTCTCATAACGATACTATCAGTTGTCCATGTCGGAGCTCCTAGAGAAGGGTTTGTCTGCCTCCCACTCCTGATAATTGTGCTGTGCCTTATGGAAGAGGATGGGTGGGCTCAGATAGAATTGACCTGTGTAATGAAGAGCCCAAACAGAGCTTCAGAGTTGTTAAGCCTCCCTTGGTGGAGTTAAATCATCACTAGGACTTGGGCCATCTGCAGAAAGATGAGCCAAACCGTCTGCTCTCAGGCGCTGGTGCCTTCCATCATAAAAATTGCAAACTATTAGAACTGAAAAGAAACACAGAGCTTTTGTCACTCCAGCCCCTTCACATGACAATGATACATGTGAAGACTCAGGACCAGACAGGTGGTGAGTTTCCCACGGTCACTAGAAAGTGAAAGCATTAGGGCTTGAACCTGTAACTTCTGACTCCCATGCAGAAAACTGTTGTCTCATTAGCTGGATATGCTGAGCCTTGTGGGATGAAGAATAAGGGTTGCCTCACCCATAATTACATGCCCACAGAGTGGCCGAGCCAGGAAAGATGGGGAGGAAGTGGGGGGAGGGGTGAATGGAGGCCCTTCTGCAGTTCAGGGCAGATGTTTTGGTCAGTTGGGAAACCTCTGAAGCTGGGTGTCCTGGGAGGACAAGGAAGACTTTAGATCTGGAACATCTCTGTGACAGGTTTTAAGGCATTTGACAGACCATTAAATCATGCATATGTGTGGGTGAGCATAGACCGTGCATGCGTGCGTGCATTTGTCTCCTTTACTCCTGCGGCCTCAGTACCAGGCACACTTGTTTACTTCCACATTAATATAGAACACAGTGTTCAGAGGGGATTGCTGGGCACTGAGCAGAAATCTCCTGTTTCTTGTGTGTAGATGAGATGTGATCTGTCTGCCTCCTGGCTGGCCTCTCCCTTCAGGTCCCATGCCTTCCTGGCACAATGGACTGTATCTTCTCTGGGACTATAGGCCCAGATGCACCCCCTTCTCTCAGTTGCTTATGGACCTGGTATTTTGTCATGGCATTAGAAGAGTAACTAACATAGGGATAAGTTTGTGCTGGCATCTCAAGGAGGAAGGAAGTTGTGAGTGGAGAGGGACCATGAAGAGTATCAGATGTCAGCAGGGGACATGGCACAAGTGTGGATCAACAGGACCTTAGCAACTAAGAGACACGGTAGATGAGAAATGACAGCAGAAGTGGGCAGGACACAAATCATATACATGTCCACTCTGAGAGCTTTAAACTTGGCCTGGGAATCATGGTTAGCCATTGCAATGCTTTTAGCAGAAAATGCAATGACATATCATGCTTTGAAAATGATCTTCCTCACTCTGTCGGGGAAATTAATTGGGGTGGGAGATATAGAGTGCAAGTAGGAGTGGAGCAAGCCAGTAAGAGACTGGGAGAGTATAGATTAGGGTATCGGTAGCTGAGAGGGTAAGGTGATTTCAAGGGGTGAAACTCAAGAAACAAATGGTGACATCATTAGGGACTAGTGCAGTAGCACATAAGGGAGGAATGACAGCCACCAGGAAAGACTCACAGTGGTCCTTGGCAAGGATGACCTGGAGGTGACACGCAACAAATGTACACCACGTATGGTTGTTAAAATTGGTGACTGTCCCTGGCCTACACTGCTGTAGTAGTCCCCTTGTGTATCAATTACTTTTCTTGTTGATGTCACCAAATGCCTTAGAGAAACAACACCAGAGGAGGGATTATTTATGTTGGCTCCTGGTTTCAGAGGTATCAGTTCATCTTGAAGGGAAGATAGTGTCAGAGAATGACAGTCTTTCAGTGACTAGGAAGTAGAAAAAGAGAAGTCAAGGAGAAGCCAGGACAAGATATCACTTTCAAGACACACCCCAGTGACCTGCTTCTACTGCAGCTTCCCCTGCCACCAGTAATGCCAGAATACTACAAACCCATCAAGGGATTAAACATTTGACTAGGCAGAGCTCTCGAGCTCCAGCAAGGTTGTCAATCAAGACTAACTCCCATCCCACATATTGCTTTGGATCTGGGAACATAGTTCCTACATTTGTCAGCTCATCCTGAATCCCTTAGGGAATTGCTTTCACCCTGGATAATTCTATCAGACAGAGCGATAGGTAGAAGAGTTCAAGGTCTCAGAGTGGACGAGTTTTATTTCTATTCTGTAGGATGCCCTAAGTGCCCACATTTATATCATAAGCAAAACACTACAGCTGATGGAATTCTTGGAAAGAGAGGAGTATGTAGAGTGGATTTTTTTTTTTTTTTTTTTTGAGCTTTCATTAGGAAAGTAATGTCCTAGCAAGGTGAAGGGGGGAAGAGCAGAGTGGGGCCACCAGCCTGTAGGGGTGTGGAGAAAGGATGGTGATGACGAGAAATAGCCTAGTGGAGTGGTTAAGGGTAAGTGGCATAGCCAGTGTAACCTAGACGTCCCCATTTTCTACAGCACTCGCTGATATTGCTTCCCTTTTCATGCCAATTGGCATGAATCTGGAACCTCATCTCACCCCTCATTTCCTATTGAAAGTATTTCTGGAACTTTCCTATAATTCATTCCACTTATGTGATATATCCTGGTTACCTGTCATCTCCAAGCCTGCGCTTCCTTTCAGGATTGATGCTACAAGTTCATATTTGTGAGCTTAACAGATGCTGTCCTTGTTCTAGTATGTGGGGATAGTGGCCAATGCCAGAGTATGAGTAGTTCACAGCTATGTAGCCATGCACAGCCTCCCTTTCCCAGGCCTGGGTAATGGCTCATTCTGAGAATAGTAAATTACAATATTTAAGAAAATTTAGAGAGGCTTTGAAATCACAAGTATAAAGAAAAAACTGAAATTAGATACAGGATGTACTGTGTCCCAGTTCTCATCACAGGATTGTCTATTAAGCATCTCTCTGACTAGAGCTTGGAAGACTGCCAATCACAGAGGCCAACCCACTTCCTTTCAACAGTGGATCCATCCTTATACTTCTTCTAACCAAGCCTTTGATCTCTGCAGAGAGGAGTACCAACACGGAAAGGGATTTCTAGTTTCTCATCTAGAAAGGTGTGTGCATGGTGGGTGGGGTGGGGTGGGGCGGGGTGGGGGTGGTATTAGATAATCATAGAACCAGTGAATGGACCTTCATCAGAACCATTGCTGAGATAAGAAAACCTAAATGAGAATTCCCAAGCATCAAAGGCAGACAAACAAAGTTTTTAAACCCCAGGGTACCTAATCTTAAGAAGAACTGAACCGGTTTTGTGAGTTTTATCTCTAGATGTTCAACCGCATTATCAGGAAAAAACAAACAAAACATAAAACAAAACAAAACAAAAAAACCCTAATGAATTCTGAAGACGAATATTTTGAAATATCCTACAGTAATTAATTGATGATTCTTAAGACCGGGATCAAAATACAAAGAAATTGTCTAAAGCATAAACTAATGAGAACATGTTAAAACTTATCAGACCCGACAGGGAAAGAAAATGCCCAGTTCCAGCCAATAACAACAACCTCATCTCATGTCCAAAGGGAGGCGGGAACACACTGCTGACATTCACAGGAAGTACATTGAAGAAGCAGGCTTGCTCACAGGACCAGCAATGCTACAAGATGGTCTCACTCCCACACTTTGCCACTACACCACTAATGGCCTGTTGGCCATCATCTTGTTTAATGCATTGCATATGTCTGTCAGGAGAAAAATACAATGCATATTAATAAGAAAAAGAAAAAAGATAAGTCTTTTGAGACAGCATCAGGATTAGGAAGTGGGGATGTTGGGATTGTCAGGCTGGGAGTGAAAACAACTGTGCTTAACATGAGAAGGAAGCTAAGGGGGAAAGGAGACAGGGAGATGGTGGGTGGGAACAGATGGACATGTAAACAGATGGAAACTACAAACCAAGAGAAAAATGCTAGATATAAAAAGTACGAACAGAGATGAGGGATGTCTTTTGATGTGCAGGGTGTGACTGAAGATTTGCAGTAGGATAGCTCAATAGCCATGGGCAAAGCTGAAAACTGCGGGGGAACGACTGTGAAAATATCTAGAACGTATAAGAACTGTGAAACAGTTACAGGAGAACTTTCACAATTGGGAATATCAGAAGGAAAAAGAGGAAGAGGACAGAAGCAGGAGATGAAGCCACAGAGAGAGAATTCCTGCAAATCAACGATAGATACCAGATCCCTCCTCCACAGACATATTAGCTTCAAAAGGTACACATTAAAATTTTAAAACCTTGAAAGAAGCCAGAAGACAAAGAGGTCCTGTAGAGGTACAAAGATAAAGCTATAGGCAGCTTCTCTTCAAAAAACCATGTAACCAACTTAGAATTCTGAACAAGTTGCTATGGCTTACATATGGTATGCTATGGGCTTCCATGGATTCATGTGCTAGAGAGATGTGGTCCTTCCTGAGACAATGTTAAGAGACGATGGAGTGAAGTGGGATGTCCATAGCTCACTGTTTGTAGTCAGTCTTGGGTATCTCATTATAAAACAAACAAATAAACAAAACAAACAGACTAATAGACCTGTTAAATTAACCTACAAAAAAGGTGACTTTCTCAAATGAACAAAAATAAAAGTTTGTTGTTGATAAGCCTATCTAACAAGAAACTGTGGATCTTTTAAAGTTCTTCAAGAAAAGAAAAATCAAAGAGGCCAAACACTCAGGTCTACATCCATAGCGGAGAGTGCTGGGATGACAGGCATGTGCTTCTGTGGTTTTCTTCTTGGTGCTGGGGACTGCTCCTAGGACTTTATACATGTAGGCAAGTATTCTACCACTAAGCCATATCCTCAGCCCTCTTATTTATTTTTATTGATTTGATAGACAAGACTTTGTTCAAAATTATAACCTCAATGCATTCTATTGCTCGTGTTTATACGTGTGCATATGTTTATATGTGGATACTTTTGTATACACCTGCATGACCTAATGGCCATGGCATAGAAACAAAAGGTAAATCTGGGGCATTTGATTCTTTTTTTGAAGTCTTTTCTGTTTGTATTTTATGTGTATTGGTGTTTTACCTCCATATATGTCTGTGTGAGGGTATTCAATTCATGGAACAGGAGTTATAAACAGATGTAAGCTGCTACGTGGGTGCTGGGAATGGAACCTGGGCCCTCCGGAAGAGCAGCCAGGGATCTTATCCACTGAGCCATCTCTCCAGCCTAGAGTATTTGATTCTTATAAGAGACACTACCCATGAAGTAGTAAAGTGTTATCTGAATGTGGTACTGAATTTATTAATGATGTGTATTGCTACCTCTAGGACAACAAATACACTCACTCACTCACTCACACACACACACACACACACACACACACACACACACACACACACTAAAAAGAAGAAGAAATAATACAGTAAGACAAGGGAAAACATTCATCTAAAATGCTCAATTACAAAATCAGAAGAAGGGTAGAAGATAGGAATCACTAGAAAGGCAGTTAATAGAAAACATTAACAAGAGCTGGAGAGATGGCTCAGCCATTAAAGGCTAGGCTCGCAACCAAAACTATAAGAAAATATTAACAACTATATAGATAATATAGATATAATCATCCAACTATATCAGTAAAAATCTTCAGTGACAATGGTCTAGTTATAAAAATTAAAAGAAATTCTTGCACGGGATGAAAAATTAAGAGCTTCTTATAAAAGAAATTCACTTCAAGAGGAAACTGCTTATGGTTCCAAAGCAAATGGGCAGAGCTTAGTTTGCCATGCTAACCCTAATTTTAAACACAAAGCAGACTTCAGAGCAAGAAGCTTTATTAGAGACAAAGATGGACAAAATGTTCATTTTTCAAGAAAAGATCATCCATAGTGTATACACATGCAATAAGAGAGTCAAATTATGTGAAGCAAGAGTTGATGGGCCAGATGCACCCACCCGTGCTGTTGGAAACTGCAACACCCTATATCAGCAAAGGACGCACCCAGATGACAGAAAATCAGTAAGGCCAGAGTGGAGTTCAACAGCATCATCCATCAACCATGGAAACACTTCATTCAACGAAACAGAGAACATGTTCTTTTCCACCTAGTAAGGAGCAGTGGTCCACATAGACCATATTCTAGGCCATCAAACACATTTTAACAAATTTGAAAGAATGCTCACTATACACTGTTTTCTCTCAGACCTCAGTGCAGTTAAGCCAGACATCAATCATCAAAAAGTAAGGAAGAAACTATCATAATATTTGGATACTAAACATACTTCTAAATAATCTATAAATGAAAGACTACATTTCAAGATAAAATTTGAAGTTAAAGGGAAATAAAAACAGTTTACTTAAAATTGGCCCAAATGCACTGAAAACAGTGCATTGTTTTGAACATGTTTATTAGAAAAAAGAGAGATAGAATTGGTAGTTAACTTCTGCCATGGGGAACTAGAAAAGATGAGCAAATTACACCCAAAGTAAGTGTGGGGAAAAAATAAATAAAACGTATTTATTATAATAAATAAATAAAATAAATAAAATAAATAAAATTTATTTATTATAAATAAATAAAAAAATAAAAATAAATAAAATTAAAAAAAAAATAGAAAATAGGAAGCAGATAGAGAAAAACAACAAACTTTGCTTATTTGAAAAGAGAAATGAAATCAGATTATATGTGGTGGTTGCTCTTGGCTATCAAATTAATTGGGTTGAGAGATACCCTGGGGGGAATAGGAAAGCTTACTTCTGGTTGTATCTATAAAGGAGTAATTATATCTCTCTCTGATTCCTGGCTACCATGATGTGAACTGCTTGGCTCTCATGCATCCTCCTTGCTACAATGCACCAAAACCTCTGGAACCATGAGCCAAATTTATTACAACAATTAAAAACAATCAGACAAAACACTACCTAAGCTATGCAGTGTGGATGGAGGTGACAAAACCATTACTGTCAGAAGTGAAACAATTTGACTACAAATGTCACCACCTTTGAATGGATCATTGAGAAATACCCTGAACAAGTGATAAACTAAAAGAAATCAACTAATTCCTTAAAGGATGCAATCAGCCAACTCTCCCACAGGAAGTTATAAATGACTTGGATAGTTCTACTCTACAAAAACTGAGATCTTTGCAAACCAGAAAGAATTACGCCCATATGACCCACCAGTAAACTCTCACAGACTGAAGGAGAATTATTAATTCTATACAATTTCTTTCCAACAAGAGAAAGAAAGGCACACTTCCAAATTCATTCCACAAGATTCACATATCCCGAATTCCCAAACTTGGGAGAAATATAGGTTTACATCCCTGACCCCAAAACTGAAATGTTCTGAAATCAGAAACATTCTGAGCAGTGGCATGCCCCTCAAATGTGTGAGATTGTGGAGTAGTCTGGATTTGGGGGTTTTGGTTAAAAATGTTTTAAATCCATAAAAATATTCTATAATCTGATAAGCTCTGAATTAAGTCTAAAAAAAGTATTTGTTCAAAGTATAAAGGATATCCAGTCTATATTGAAGAAGAAAGCTAGACCAGGAGATCTCTTTCTTAGGAACAGATACAAGTGGCTCTGTCAGAGCATACACTATGACTTACAGACTATGTAAGAGTTTAACATTTAAACTCCTCGATGTAAAATCTACTGTATCATAGGCTGAGTCATACAATCATGAACACAGAAAAAAGTGAAAACATCTAACACCTATTCATGATGTTTTAAAACTCTGTATATTACAAAGAGAAGGGGACACCTTCAACTTACAAAAGGAAATATGCAAAACCAGAAACAAAATCATAGCAAACATCACACTAATGGTTAAGACCCTCAAAGGCCAAGAGCAAGACAAGGCTCTCTTCTTCTACACTGATCTTCCAAACAACTCAATAATAGAACGAGAAGAATCCAGACTAGAAGGAAGAAAGGAAACTGTGTGCATGGATGATGTGATTGACTTTATAGAAAATCTGAAATGACAAAAATATCCTGGCAAGTGATGGTACCACGAGAGCGGAATACAAATTTAACAGCAAAAACAACAGCTCTCATACATGGTAAAAATAAGCACGCAGCATTTGAAAGCAAAAGAAAATACTGTTTGCATTGGTATTCCTGAAAGTGTAATATCTAGGAGTAAATCTAGCAAAATGTGTACATAATTTACATGCAGAAAATTCAAAACTCAAAGTATAAAAGAGAAAAGCAAATGGAGAGAAGAGAACCCAATGTCCATAGATAAGTTCTGATGTTCTCCACTCACATTCCCAGTAAAGAGCAAGCCAATTCTTGGGTGGATGTAAACAATGAATTCTATAATTTTTATACAGAAAGAAAAAAGACTCAGGGGAGCCAAGACAGGAAAACAAAGTTAGAAAATGGATGCTATCTAATGTCAAGACAGTGCGTAGCTGAAGTAACTAAAGTAGTGTGGTACCAAGGAAGTGGAGACAAATCGATTGATGGAGCTGAGCAGAAAGGTCAGAAATGCATACATAGATACAATCTACTGCAAAGAAGCAAAAGCAGTGCAGAATCATCCCAACAAAGACACTGGGACACTGCACAGCTGACCCTCAACACCACACACTGTCCACTTAGACAAAACACACACACACAACAAACAGTGCACAGACACAGCATATACAAATATGCAACATGTACTCTAGTCACACAGCATACACAGAGAGAGAGAGAGAGAGAGAGAGAGAGAGAGAGAGAGAGAACAACTCAAGCGCATACCACATGTGTGCAATCATATAGACACACATCATGTACAAATACACACAACAAACAATATACAAATACACCTCTGACTCACACACGCTTTCTACCACATACTACACATAAAGACTCACATCATACACATAAATATGACATACAAAACCAGACACACCACATGTAAAACATACACATATTCATGCAACCGCACACACATCACATGTAGACATAACACACACAACATACCCAACACACAAGCACAAAAGGAACAATACAGACATAGAGCACACACAAATATACCACATACATAAAACACATACAATCACACAGACATAACACACCACACACAAACACATATAGAGATGTATATCATACAGAAATATACACACCACATACTACACAAACATGTGCACACCAGAAAAACCTAAAAAAAAAAAAAAAAACTCCCATGCCCTTCACAAATGTAAGTGAGTGTAAAATACAAATCTGTCTCCACAATAATATCTGAACAAACCTAGGTAACTTTGGGTCTCCTAGTGATTTCCTAGATACAAGCAAGGCACAGTTCCTGAAAGAGATAACAATAAAGTAGTTTTTGTTAAAAAGGAAAATATCTACCCCGTAAAAGACACTGTCAAATGAATGTGAAGATGTCCCCGACAGAAAATATTGCGAAGACATGTCTGGCAAGGACTGCTGCCTACAACACACAGAAAAAACTTACATCACAACAGTAAGAAAACAATCTAGCTTAAAAACGTATCAAAGACTCGACAGAGATTAATCAAAGAGTGTGCACAGATGGCACATAAGAAAGATGCTCTCTACCTGCTATGACCAGAGAAATGTAAATTGAAACAGAGCTGCTGCTGCTGCCTTGACCCAGTCTGGATCACTGTCACCAACAGCTGGGGAGGCTGTGAGGCAGCAGGAAGCCTCCTCCTCTGCTGGTGGAAATGTGAAAATGGTGTGGCTTCTAGAAAGACAGCATGCGAACAAACGACATACAGTCCAGCAAGAGTGCTGCTGGCTACTCACCAGGAATGCTGCAAACATGTAGGTCAGGCATGGTGACGCTTGCCGAACATGACAGAGCCTCTTAGCACTTGACTTACACTGCCATGTCACAGTTCATCTCGAAGGGAAGTCAGAGCAGAAACCCAGAGGTGGAAACAAAAGCACTGACCATGGAGGAACTCTACTTCCTGGCTTGCTTCTCATGGCTTGCTCAGGTACCTTTCTTATGTGACCTAGGACCAGGATGGCACTGCTACCATACAATAAGAAGATGAGTGCTTTCACATCAATCAAGGGTATGCCCCCATAGTCTTGCCTACAGGTCAATCTGATGGAAGTATTTTTTTTTTTTTTCAAAAAAGGTTCCCTCTTCCCAGAGGAGTCTGGTTTGTATCAAATTGACAAAAAAATAATAACCAACATATTAAGTTTGAGCCAGCCCGGTCTATAAGGAAGAAAAGGAAGGGAGGGAAGGATGGAGGAAGGAAGGAGAGATGTACATATAGAAACCTGCAGGTGGATATTTACAGCAGTGTTATTTATAACTTCGAAACTTTGAAGGAGACAACCAAGATGTCCTTTTGTAAGGAAATAGAAAAAGCTGTGCTACAGACAATGGAATATTAGTGCTGTAAAGGAACATGGTCAGACATGGAGGAAACCAAATGCATATTACTAAGGAAAAGGAACTAGTCTAAAAAGATTATAACCTGTCACCCACTGAACACTGTGAGTGTGGCAGGGATAGAAAGTCAGTAGAGGAGCTCTTTCAAGGGTAGTGAAGTTATTTAGCATGTCCCTGTAACAGTGGGTGCAGGTCATTATGTACTAGTTAGAACCTTAAGCTGTGCTCCATCCGTGTTGAGCCTGAATGCAAACTGTGGGTTTGTGTAATAATGATATGGAGCATAGGCTAATCATTTGGAAGGGATGTACCCTCTGGGAGGTGTTGACAAGGAGGCAATTCAGGTGTGGAGGCAGCAGGCACATCTCAGTGTCTCTGAGCCTTCCTTTCAATTTAGCAGCAAGCCTAAAATTGCTCTAAAACTCTCCCACTTTTTAATATGGCCATGAAAGCATATTTCAGAGTTGCAGCTCTGCCCACAGACAAAATTTTCTATTGTGATATCAGAGAACAGTTATTCTTGCCAGGTTCATACTGTGCGCTGAGCGTTCTTGTCTCGTAAGACTAAAAGGCCCCACACAAAGTGCCCAGCCCCTTCCATTTTCCCTCCAAAGTCACCACTGGCCCCCAGAGGTGAGCACCAAACAGCTTCTGGGAAGAAAAATAACATGCCTGAAGTTTGAAAGGGTTGTTTCTCTCCCACATATACCTCGGACCTGTTAGAAAACCATCAGAGTACCCAACTCAGGGTACCTTCTTCCCCAGCACATGGCCAGAGATTACCAGGTTTGCCACTGGATGCACAAAGGAGCACCAAGTCCCTGCCTCCAGAATCCTAGCAGGCTCCTCTGTTTTCAGTTGTCTAGGGATGCTTCCAGCTGCTGGTGGTTTAACAGAACAGCAGCATGAGGCGAGGAACTTTGGCTCAGTATTTCTGAGCTCAGCTAGATTTTTAAGCACTAGGGTTTCCAGATCTCGATCGCTTCTTTAATTCATGCTTGACTCTTCTAGAATGCAGAGGGGGTGTGGATTCAGTGACCTATAAACCTTTGGCATAGTGAGGCTGGCAGGATCCAAAGAGTTCACAGCACACAAAAGAAAAGAGACACCTAACATTACCCATGTAATCAGAGGCAAGGTTTATTCGCAAACTACCCACCTAGGAACACTTGCCATGCAGGTCACCCCCCCCCCCCCAACACAGCCTACTGCACTCCGCACACTTCTTAGTTTGGATGCCTCGGAATTCTGCCCAAGTGAATGGGAAGGCTAATATATAAATGTTACCAAAGACTCCTGTTGTAGATTTATTTTCCATCCCCCCCCCCCCAGATGAGAAGGCTTGCATTTGTCAGCATAAGCAAGGGTTAGCAAGCTAAAAGCCTGGAAAAGGTAGCCCTGACTAATCAGACTTTGAAAGAGACACTATTTCTTGTGTGAAGAATCTCTTGGCCAAGGGAAGGCGGGGTGGGGGTGTATTTCTCCTGGGGTCACAGCATGGTAGAGTGTCTCACATCCTGTTGCTGTCTACAACAGAAAGAATAGCCCGAGGTCAGTGGAGATGGACTTTTAGCTTTTTCTACTAGCACGGGGCAGTTCTTACTTAGCCTTTGAGATTGCGACATGATTTTGAATTGTGTTGCTCTCCTGTAACTTGTAACATCTGCCTTTTGGTTTAATTGTTGAGTTCACAGGTTTCTCACAGTAGTGTTGGCTGTAGAGCACATAAATTATCAATTCTCTGGCTCTTTCAGTCACTTCCCTTCTTCAGTAGAGGAAAACAAACGTTTTCCTCATTGACTTCAGTCCCCCTGGCTATTTTTTTTTTTTTTTAAATTGTAAACACAAAGAGACTTTGTTTGTTGAATGTCTAGTCATTTCTACCCAGTGTTGCCTTGTCATTAATTGTACCCTCAGGAGATGGATGGACTGTATTGCTCTCCTAATTCATGATACATTGTCACTAGCCTATAAATAATTAACAAAAGGGGACTTTTCCAGAGAAGGAAGCTGTCGTGTCCATTAGATTTAAGTTCTCTTTCAGATCCCTTCATATAACTTTTTATTGAAATTTTTACTGTGTAGAATCAACTTTTGGTAAGGCAATAAAGTGATACTAATTCAGATAGTAGGTACTTGGGAGTGAGGAGGTCAGTCAGAATAAATGAAGAGTAATGATTATGGGAGGGAGATTTAGCCCAGCAAAGAACTACTGGGAATTTAAACTCTGCTGCTAAAATCTTTTCCAGTGAAGTTTCTCTATTAAGAGGCTGTGTGACTACCTGTTGGGACTCCCTCCAGTCTAAGTTGAGGGACATCAGTGGGTACAGCAGAGGCTCTTGGTAGCTGGCCTGGGACCCCTCAGCATTTATTGATATGTATATGCTAAGGGCTTCACAACAGAGGCCCACCTGGGTGCTGCCTCTGTCATATGAAGTCTATGTTGAACAGATAATGTAGAAAGCTAATTGTCCTTGCATAGGAGCTTCTCTGGCACCGGAAGATAGGAGTTTGGTGCAAAACCAGCATGGTAGGACAATTCCGGTCCCTTTCTCTATCATTGCTCACAGGTTCTCAGTGAGATGATTCTCCAGCACCTGACAGACATAACCATCACAAATCACCTTGGTTTTCTTTCCTTCCTTGTTTCAATTTATAATGCTTCTTGGGACCATCTTCGGAATCCCACTGAACTGAAATCATCATCTTGGGTTCATCTCTAGGAAACGTCACTAAGACTATGTGGAAAGCAATGGAGGCACCAAGAAATGACCTTCCTGACTACCTAAATAAAACAGAGCAAAGTTGGTGGTGGCGGGAAGGGGGGCATTCTTCACATGAGAGGCTTCATAGCCTCATTTTGCAAAGCTCAGAGAGTTGAGGCTCCAGGTAAATCAATAGCCACTAAAACCACCCCAAAACCACCCCAAGCCTTTGGCATCTGGGTCCTCTGTCTTGTGAACTTGGAGAATGAATGTTATAGACAATGGAAGGGTGAGTTTAGAACTGAGGGTTATTATAGGAATGAGGGTGGGAGCTCAAGAGAAAAAAGACAGAGCTCCTACATGACAGAATCGGGTCCCCAGTAAGGGCCACTGAGCCGCTTGATCTAGGGTCTTTTATGGGACTTGTGGTAGAAAATGGAATGAGGCATGGAGGCCTGGGCTAATAAGTCTTGTTGGCCTGAATACACAATGTCCACATGCCTCTCTGCTTGGGTCCACATACAGCTTCCAGGATGCAGCGTTTATTTAAGGTGTGTAAAAGGAGGAGGAAAAAAAAAAAAAAAAAAAAAAGGAACAAGGGGCCCTTTATGTCACTTCTGGGTACTATCCAGAACAGAACCAAAGGATGTTTCTGGCCAAGGATGAGATTCCAGATCCCTGTCTTTAAACTGCCCAACCAGCTTCAATCCTCTGCTCTCATCCTAAGAACCAGTATCAAGTACAGTATCAAGTACACGCAGATAGATAATGAGGTGAAGACATCTGTGATAAGATGGAATGCTACATTGGTCATCAGTAAGAAAAGGAAAAAGTCTCAACATGCTGAACGGTCCTCAGTGTTTTATTTGTGAGTACTGGTACATTTTCTAGATGGCTTTAAACTTGCCAACCCATGTCTTGAAGGCCTTCCCTCCACCAAGCATGAAGTTCTTCCTCTGCCTGAGCATCCTCAGGACCACTGTCTCTGTCAGTCACTTGGTGATGTAAGAATGATCCCTGTGTTCTGGGGGCAGTGCCTGTCACATTCATGACTAATTGTTATTTTAGGTCACAATTCTGAGTTTGTTGAGTTCCTCAAGTTACATGGGAACATTGATTAGAAGATTAAGAGTGTCTCCAATGTCTCCAAAATTTCTTTTCTCATCCTTGGACCTTTTTTCTTTTTGGTTTTTCGAGACAGGGTTTCTCTGTGTAACAATCTTTGCTGTCCTGGAACACACTTTGTAAACCAGGCTGACCTCAAACTCACAGAGGTCTGCCTGCTAATGCCTACAGAGAGCTGGAATGAAAACATGCACCACCATTGCCTAGCTTGACCTCTTAAAGAGCCTCTATCTGCTCATTTCTCTTACCTAACAGTGCCTGCTTTATTGCTTTTTCTTGATGTCCCACCATTTGTCCAAACACAGTAATACCTAAACACGTTCCTCATGTGTTTAGCTACAAAAGGGTTGAGAATTATCTCAATTGAGCTTGTATGTTGATCACACTGACTAGCAAGAAGGATGTTCACCATACCAGTATGGGTTGCAGAGGTGGTGGTAAGGGCAGGTCCAAGTTGAGAGGGATGGGTTTAACATTTATATAAAAAATCTATATAACTAATATTGAAATCATAACATTTATTAATAAGAGCATGTGTTCCCTATGAGTACATGATAATTGTAAAGTGATTAATGTCATTTGCAGAGTGTTGACTTTTTCATTTATTATTATTATTATTTTTTAAATATGTAGCTTTGGTTATCCTAGAACTAGCTCTGTAGACCAGGCTAGCCATAAGCTCACAGAGATCCACCTGCCTCTGCCTCCCAAATGCTGGGATTTAAGGCTGTGCACCACCACTGCCCAGCTGTAGAGTGTTGTTTTTAATAGAAGAACCTTATTCAATTGCTTCGTTGGTAAATATGTCCTGAATTGAGCCAAAAATAATATAGAGTTAGTAATATTTAATTTTACTTCCTTTACCATATTGCTTATAATGATTTTCAAGCATCTCTCCGGTTTTGCAACAGTTATGTTTCCTACTCATATTTATACCCTTCATGTTGCTGAAAACAAAACTTGAGACACATTACAAAAACCAGAGTTTCTCCAAACACAGAATGACTCATACGTGTGGCATCCACATAAGCCACACTGAAGAGAATGCTATCATGCTTTCATCAATTGGCCTGCAGAGCAAGTTACAGGACAGGCTCCAAAGCTACACATAGAAACCCTGTCTCGAAAAAAGTAGATAAAAAAGTAGATAAAAAAGTAGATAAAAGGCCTAAAAAATAAGACATCACTGTCTGGAGGGCACAGGCTATTTTATTTTATGTGCTTGCATATCTCAAGGAGGTAATTTTTAAACTTGTAGAGAAAACACAACCCAGGAGGTACTCAGAGAACTCTGCCCAGCAGTGGAGCTGTGGACTTTTAGAGGCCACAAATAGAAGTATAAGGCAGGGATGGCCTGACTGGCTGCAACTGTTCCTCTGCCTAATTTGGGTATGATTTGATGGGTTGGTTGCCTATGATTAGTTGAAATCAGGCTGTTTCACACATACACACACCACAAACCACACACACACACACACACACACACACACACACACACACACACACACACACACATCCCACCACACTACACTGTTAAGTTAGGTTTGGTTTGTTTATTTACTGGGTTAGGTTGCAGTTTGTTACATAGAGCCTCAGGCTAGTGGCCTCCTGCCTATGTAAACAAATGTGGCTCTAGCTTGCTGCTTTTCTTGAAGGTCAAGGGTAGAAACTTAAGTGTGGGGAACTGGTGTGTCCAAACTGTTCTTTCCACGTGTGTGCACGCTGTCATGGAAGATCATTATAAAACATTTTAGTGAAAAGGACAAACTATTGCTTGGCATGACAACTCACACTTTTCATCCTAGCACTCAGGAGGCAGAGGCAGGCAGCTCTCTCTGGGGCTTTGACAGCAGCCTGCCTACATGGCCGATTCTAGGCCTCAAAAGAAAAAGGTATTGCTTGTGAGATATACCACTTATAACTGGGGTGAGGCTGAAACAGGAGGATGCTAACACTCACAGAGAGCCACCCACATGGCAGGAGCTGCCTGTAGGTGATTTCATCCTCTCACCTCATTCACATGACTCAGCCCAGCCTAGGCCTCTTGAGTAGCTGGGATGATAGGGCCTAGCTTCTTTCTTTTCTATGTAGATGAACGTGCCAATATTCAGTTTCAATGTACTCAAGACTTTCAGCAGCCTTCCCCATCCCCACCCCGTATCCCTGGCTTTTCTTGCTACAGAGGTCTTGTGGTGAATTGAATGGTCCCCATAGGCTCAAGCATTTGAATGCTTAGTCATCATCAGGGAATGGTCCTACTTGAGAAGCATTAGGAAGTGTGGTGCTATTGGAGCAGGTGTGGCCTTGCTGGAGGAAGTGTGTCACTGGGGTTGGGGGGGGGTGCTAGGTTTCAAAAAGGTCAAGCCAGGCCCAGTGTCACTTTCTCTTCTTGCTGCCCATGGTCCTTAGCTACTTCTTCAGTACCATGTCTGTCTTTGTGCTGAAGGGACCAGCCCCTGCTTTAGCAGCCATGGCAGGCTACAGAAAAGACACAACATGTGCTTGTCTGACCTTGCCCCTCCTGCCCTAGTCACTAGGAAGACAGACACCAGCCTTGTGGCAAGGAACCAATCAGAAGTTAGCTGGGGCTGTGTTTTACAGCCCTGGGTGTGCTCTGCCGTACAAGTGCACAAAGTGATGTACAGAGCATAGCAACCGCCCTGGGAGGGCCTATAGGCCATAACAACCAATTGACCAATCAACACAAGACAGGCCATCCCAGCTCAGAAGCTCACCAATCCCGAGACTGTTGCTTACCTCTAGACACTCCCCTTATGCTGCCCTATAAATTCCCGGCCTCTAAGTTTCTCAGGGTCCTTCTCCTGCCATCCACCATGATGAATGGTGGAAGGGCCCGAGTTAATGCAGTTAGCTCATTAAGCAACAATGAAAGACTCTTTGCTTTTGTATCGGAATGGGTCTCTTGGTGATTTTGGGGTTCAGAATTTGGGCACAACAGTGCCACCATGTTTTCCACCATGTTGATAATGAACTAAATCTCTGAAACTGTAAGGAAGCCCCAATTAAATGCTTTCATTTATAAGAGATGCCAAGCTCATGGTGTCTCCACAGCAGTGGAACTGATTAAGACAAGCCTTACACTTTCAGCTGGAATTGCTGAGAATGCTGAACCGGTTGTGAAACAATAAATAATGCATTGTCTAAGGCCACGTGAACAGGAGCGCAGTTCCATGGTTTGCTCTGGGCCCCATGCTTCCTTTTGTGTTTGACTTTTCACATCCCAGGAACCAGAAAGACTGTATTTTACTATAGTGGCTCACTCTTTGGACTCCTTCTCAAATTTCAATGAAACAACTGACGATTAAATATGCCAGATTAATTTGGGGCTTCTTATACTTATAGGCTTGCTGCTTGGAGAACTGTTTTTGGTCCAGATCGTGATTCTGTCTTTGTCCATGAAAGTCACTGCACGCGATCTATTCTTCCTGCCATTATACCATTGATAGGTGGAGTTGCGTGAAGGTGTTCCTGTGGGAAGATACCTCCTCTTCTTCCTACTCACCCCTGGCTTATTTCATCCCATTTGTTGGTACATGGTTAACAAGCAAATATCCTTGTTTGTGCTGAGTAGGTGTGAAATAAACAAGGAAGTATGCAAATCATGGCCATGCTCATTACCAACGGCTTTCCCTGAAATTATATTAAATGCCATTTCTTAGGATCTAATGCATTTAACAAAATTTGTCAGCATGTTCTCCTTCCCCCAACCCTTGCCTGTTAAGGACTAATGAAATGCCATTTATTTAATGACACATGCATTGACTATTTCCACTGCATTTGGGAACGTACTCGTGTAATCATCTTCCTTTAATTATCTGACTCCAAAGAATATTTCAAAGTCTTTCCAAGACCTTCTGAAGTTATTATTTCACTTTTGAATAAGATTTACTCTTCCCCTCTAGACACATAATCTCTAATCATTTCCCTCAGAATCAGGTTGACACTTCATTTGTCTCCTAAGCAATAAGACACGACTACCTCTGTGCATAATGAAGAAATCCAAAGCCTCAATTCATTGTGAAGCACATAGCAAAACTAATTGCATGAACCACAGACATCTAATCAGTATAAAAATTAGAATATAGACACTCATTTGAATGATAATGCCAGAAAGGACTTGGAGATCATTTGTTATCAACTCAGCTCACAGATGAGGAAAGTCAGGTCTAGAAAAACTAAGACGACTCTGAAGGTCACGGCCCAACCCCTGACAAAAGCTGCTTCCCACATTCTGCTCAGGGACTTCACATGGTGCTCATTTTTCTTCCGCTGGGTTACTTTCTCAGACATTTCCCATTTCACACAAGGATTGACAGGTTATCTTTTTTTAATGTACTTGCAAAGAATTTTTAATCACTTGTAGAGCACTCATATTTTAAATTTTGTTGTATGACCAGATGTCATCCACGTCTACTAGGAGAGAGTCATGTTTTCTCTGAACTCTTAAGTGGCATCTTTACCTGCCATGTGGACAGGTGTGTCTTCCTATCTTACACTGCACTCGCTTATTCCCATATTGTCACTACCATGAGGTCCGTGTCAATGTGAACATGGGAATCTCACTGTTTCTTCTCACCCTTCCTGCACACACTTTAAAAACTTCTCATATCAGATTCTGACATTCTCTAGAGTACCATTGTGGGGACACAGCTGTCTATTTGATTTAACAAATAAAATGATAGTCACAGATGATCCCCAGGAATGTGTATCTGGATAATGCCATGTTATTTTCAAGCCAAGTACAATAAAGCTTGAGTTTCAGCATAAGCTAGTGGGGTATTTTAAATAATTAAGGTGTTTAAATTTATTTCTCTTCCTAAATGGCAGTTTTAAGGGAAACTTAATTAAAATTTATATTTTGTATTACTGTTGCTTCTAGAATTAGGAATCAAATCTAAGATTCCATTGCAGTCACCTAGGAGGGAGGAAAGGCAAAGATTCGATAATATTACTTATTACATTCTAGCTGTGTTATGTCTTCATCCACTCCTTTGGCCAGAAGATAATACTGTGGGCTGTGATGGCTTTGGTGGAGAGGCTCTGGGCCACTGTGGGAGCATGCAGAGAAATATTTACCCTCCTTCCCAGGGACAGCAGCCCAAGATCATGGTAGAGCGTGTCATTTCTGCTTAAGGCAGGGAGACAAGTAAAATTCAGGCTGCAGTAGTAGCAATGGTAAGATTATTCTAGATGATGGAAGTGCATATGCACAGCCCAGAGCAAGGAGAACTTGATGCAGCTACCAAGAGAGTTGCAGGAAGTTCAGGGCATAGAATGGCAGCTTAGTTTTAATGAGAGCTCCATGTTATAAACAAGTGGCTCTCTTAGTCTAATCAAGAGACAGCAAACAGGGCATTTAGTTTCTGCTATGTACTCCCAGGCAGACACAGCCCCCAGATCCAGTGTTGGATCTGGATTTTTTTAGGGAGAAATCTCCATTTCTAAATATTTGTGACAATGGATAATGCAATAAAACATTATGCTGGCCAAATGTCACTGAAGACTACTTTGCCATCTCTAGTCAGGAGTAGTCATTCTCAAGGTGAGGCCAAGAGGCCAGCGTAAGGTCACCGCTGACATCTCAGAGATGGGAATTTTCAGGCCTGGCCTGATGCCTTAAACAGCAAACACTCTATGATGGATGGTGCTTGGGGATCTGATTTCACAAGCCCTTCAGGTAATTCTGATGTAGCCGATACTTGTTTCCTGGCAGACATTTCTCACTGATTACTTGAAACTTGAGTATGCTCATGCCATTTTGCCAGTGGCATTTGGAAAGAGTTTTTTCATGGTCCAACCAGACTACGATGCTAACAACAGTTTCACTTGTCTTGGATCTTTCTTCTGCTTTAAACATGCTTCACATCCTCCATTTAACATCCAAATTCCTCTTTCCCAACCCCAAAGCCTCCCAGCCCCGCCTCTACAACTGTAGCTCTTGGCTGTCATCCTGTTTATACCATCTTTTCTTATCAGCAACAATAGACACAGGCTAGAAGCAACCAGAATATCCCTAGGTATAGAACAGATTCGGTAACGTTCAATGATGCAATGGAATAGTCACCTAGTAGAAAGAATAATGTGCTCTTCATTGGCTGATGGTATTCATCTCCAGAATGTGTGTAATAGGCTTGAAGAAAAAGTGTTTGATGGGCTCTACAGCACCATCATTAGCAACAAAGTTTCTATTTAAAAGAGTAATTAACTCTTTTAAAGATATAAGAAATTCCTGTGGGTGTAGTATTATTGAATGCATTTTCATAAACATGTAAGCATGGGGTATCTTGATATTACCACTTTCCTCGCCCTGACCCAGTGTGCCTCTCACTCTGGACCACATAATGGTGGACACCACTATCCCTATCAAGTGCACATTGTTTGCACAGCTCGCTTGCTGGTTTGGAAATAGACAGGAGGGAATCAACTATGAAGTAAAACCAGGCTAACATTTTCATCCACTGTTGAACACAGAATGGATACCGGGTTTAACCCTACCTCTGCCTTTTAAGGCAAACCAAGAGCATAGTGCCAACTAGGTGACAAGGGACATGGTAGGGGTCTTAACCTGGGTAGCTGCCATATCAGATCATCCACTGAGAAGGCGTCTTGATCCAGGATAAGGAAAAGAATAGTGGAGTGTGCAATAAAGGAGGTCTTTATAACTTCCTAGGACATATGGCATGAGTGCTGGGCTTGTCTTTGTTCAACACTGAACAAAGCGTAAGAAGCCCTCAGTGTGTGTGTGGCTTAAAGAAAGCACCATCAAAGAAGACACAAACTGCAAAAACACTTTAGAAAAGTGGGCAGAACATTTGGAAGCAGTAGAAGTTGCTGCCTGACTCTAAGGAATCTCTCCTTTGCCTCATGGTTTGTTAAGGACTTTGACTCCCGTGCATGTTCCCAGAAAATGTGGAGAGCTATCTGGGCTGGTTCAAATGCCACTGATGCAAAATGTCAGGGAACTGGGCACACTGAGCACAATGGGCCTTCAAGGACTGTGCTGCTCCTTTCTGACACTGTTTTCAAGTATCGTGTCTTATGACACTTACTGTGGATAGAATTTTCTAGAAGTGGCATTTATGTGCATAGGCAGCTCATGCTTGAATCTGTGTAGTACTGGGTTTTTACCCTGTCTTGGAGTTCTATCTCTCCAATTTAATCCCTCCCCCAAACCCAAACAAACAAAAACATGCATTTATGAGTTAAGAAATCTCTAGAAGTCTTTAAATGTGAATTCTTATTGTTATAGGCTTCCTTCTCTAGGAGGACATCTCCCTGGGGTCACATTCAGCTGCAAGCACTGCACATTTTAAGCCCAGTAAATGGACAAATAGTGGTATTTCTACCAAACCACAGCAAACAACAAAGTTTGAACCTCACCACAAATGAGCTTGTGTCTCCTTCAAGGGTCAGCCTTCCCAAGAGCTGCTGTTGTGAGAAAGTTTCTTGACATGACCAAGGGAAGAGAAGCCTGTGCTGAGTTCTGCCAGCCCCAGAGACTCAAGGAACTACACAGTCAGCCCCTGCTGTCCCCAGCCCTTGCCTTCCTGGGAAGCCCAGGTTGCATAGGCTGTGGACTATTCACTATGAAGCACTACTCAGCAATAAAAAGGCACAAAAATAGTGCAACATGGGTCTCAGAAACATTAATAGGAAAAAACAAATCCCACAAGAGACTTCACAATGTGTAATTGGACATTTCTCTTCTGGCCGACAGTTTCTAAATAACCTCTCAGAGGCTTAATACTACTTATGAATGCTCCTCTGATAGCTCTGGCTTGTTGCTAGCTAACTCTCACATTTTAAGTTAACCCATATTCCTTATTTACGCTCTGCCACGTGGTGGTACCTTTCTTAGCATGACACCTTCATCTCCTGCTCCCTCTGCATCTGGCCAGTGACTCCTGACTCCACCCTTCTCCTTCCCATCATCCTTAGTTTGGTTGCCTCACCTAATCTCCTGCCTGACTCCTGCCAATTGGCATTTGTTCAAGTGCCAAATATTTACAGTGTACAATAGATTATTCCATAGCAATAGTGTGTGATCCTCTGTGTGTGTGAAGCCAGAAGAGGCAAAACCAGGATGAGAAAAAGCAGGTGAGTAGTTGCCTGAGGCTGACGGTCAGGAGGGGCTGATGACAAATGACCCCGAGAAAACCTCTATGGGCGAGGAAAATTCTCTGAACAGATTGTGTTGTTTTGTTTTTTGAGACAGGACTTCATGCAGTCCAAGTGGGCCTCAAACTAAGTAGCAGAGACAGGCCTTGAACACCCAATCTTCATGTCTCCCCTGAAATTACAAGCGCATGTCACCATGCCCTGCTTTAATACCCCGATTATAGACGTGTTCACACGATGGTATGTAACTCCAAAACCTTCCCGTTATAATGGGCACATGTGTTGCATGTTTATAAGCTAGTAAATCTGGAAGAAAGGTGCATAAACACCAGCAGAAAGAAAGAAAGCAAATTTTAATTTACACCACAATTTTTCGTTTCCTCAATAGGTAGTAACCCTCTTTATTTTGATGGTTTTTCTCTGATATTAAATTAATGGCAGCTTGGAAGTCCTCCTCTCCTTTTGAGTTTCTTTCATGTTTAGAACAAGTTTCTTGTGCATGGCTTTGTTTCTTGGTCCATTCTGATAGTCTCTGCTGTTTCATTTGGTATGTGCAGATCATTGCCATTGAAAGTGAGGGTTGACATAGTTGAATTAATAAATGAATTAATATTCCGACTTTATAGCCTGTCTTTGCTTTATTGTCTTTCACACCTCCTGCCTCTAATGTGTTTTCTGTTATTCATTCCTCAGCATACCAGTTATGATTTGATCTTAGCATCCAGACAATCCACTCCAAGGTCTTATGCATGTTTAAGCAAGCCCTCTGCCACTCAACTACATTATGTCCCTTATACTTCTAAAAGATTTTTTAGTAGTTACCCTAGTGATGACAATATGTAGCTACATAGCTATGACCTTGTAGGTAGGTCTACTTTGGGACAGTGCCATACCACTACAAGGGAAGAGCCAGCCCTTACAGCAAGGTCTTCCCAGCATGCACCTTCCAGACCTTGTCACATTGAATCCGAATTCTATTTGTCCACATGCTGTGATCATCAGGTATGTTGATGTCTCTCTTTTGCACAAGGTGTCTTGGTACATTAATTAGGAATATGAGAAGTCAAATATTTCATCCTCCTTCGAGGCTGTTTCTCTGAGTCCTTTGAACTTCTTTGTGAGTGGCACATGAAAACCCTGAATATTTAAGGGGTAAAATGTGATGTTTAAAAATGCTTCTGCATTGCAAACCGAGGAACTAGGATAGCATAGTCACATCTCCTTTTTTTGTTGTTGTTGGTCTTGTTTTGTTTTTGTTTTTGAGATGAAAACATTCACAGTCTCTGTTAGCCATCTATTTGTCACTGTTAACCACTGCTACTCTGATTGTGTAACAGAATTGGTAGAACTTAGTCCTAATAGTAGAATTCAATCCTCAGCCCTATCTCTCTCCTCAACTCCATCTCTCCACCTTCCACCCTATCTCTCCTCTCCCCACACTCCTCCCCTCCCTCCTTTACCCTCTGAGTCTGGTAATCATTACTTCACTCACAATTGTCACCAGATTCTTTAAATTCTACATGCAAGATCACACTCCAGTGAATGTAATGCCCACCAAGCATGACACTGTTATGCTGTATGGCTGCATAGTATTTCTAGTTGTGTAGATGCTGAATGGGTGGACCATGCAATATGTTCTTTATCCACTCACCTTGAACATACAGGTAGATTTAGGTCTGGATGTTCATAAGCAGTGTGGATGTTTCTTCTGCAAATTGGTTTTATTTCTTTTGGTACATGCACACCCATGTGAAAACCTACATACATGTGGTAATTATTTAAACTTTTGGAAGACCCTTACACTGTTTCCATAATGGTTGTACTAACTTGGGCTCCTGGCAATATTGTATAAGTGTCCCTTTCTCTGTTTCTGACTGAGCCTGAGCAGTCTTTACAACAGCTGTCCTTGCTGGTGAGAAGCAGGAGCTTACTGAGGTTTGATGTCTTTCCCTGATTACATAAGTGATGTTGGACACTTCTTCATAGGCCAATTGGCAGTTTTCTCTCATCTTCTGAGAGATGGCTGTGCATATCGGATGGGAAGGGGCATGCAACTGAATATAGTATATATTTTGGATCATAATCCCTTTCAGATACATGCTTAACAAACACAATTCTGTCCTCTAGGCTCTCTCTGCAGAACCTTCTAGTTTACAACAAACATTTCCATTTGTCTCCTTTGCTTTTGCTACCATAGTGTGAGCATCAGACTTGCTTTTTGTCCAGTTCAAGGTCATGAGCTCTTCGTTGTTTTCCAGTAAGTAGTTCATAGTTCCAGCACTTACATTTAAGTTATAATCCATTTTGAATTGATCTTTCTATATGTGAGAGTGGGGTCTATTCTGTTCTTTTGCATGTGGACAGCACCATTTCTTTCTTTCTTAATTATAAATTAGCTTGCAAACAATAGGTTTCCATATAGGATTTTTATCCATACTTCACTTGGCTTGATTCCCTGGTCTCTCCCTTCCCTGCCTCTTCTTTCCCCACTATACCCTTTCCTCCAATGCTCCTCCTTCCATTTGCTCTCTTGTCTTGTCTGTCCTCCCTTAGTCTCTTTCTTTTACCCTTCTCTTCTTGGATACACATACTTAACAGAGGCTGAGATCTGTGTATAAAGAGAGAACATCCGGTTTGAGCCTGGGTTACCTCACTAAATGTTTTCCAGATTCATGCATTCTCCTGCATGTTTAAGCAAGCCACTCAACTACATATATGTCCCTTATACTTCTAAAAGCTTTTTTAGTAGTTACCTTAGCGATGACAATACGTAGCTGCGACCTTGTAGGTCTACTTTGGGACAGTGCCATACCACTACAAGGGAAGAGCCAGCCCTTTTAGCAAGGTCTTCCCAGCGTGCACCTTCCAGACCTTGTCACATTGTATCCAAATTCTATTTGTTTCATTGTTTCTTTGTACAGATGAATAAAATCCCATCTTGTATATGCACCACATCTTCCTTATCTATTCTTCAGCTGATAGATATGTAGGCTGGCTTTATTTCTTGCCACTGTGAAAAAATGTCATAGGATGCCGCATGCATTCTTTGGGTATATGCCCAGGAGTGCCAAGTTTTTATTAGAGAGACTTTCTCCCACGTATCTGTTGACAGTAAGTATGGAGGTTTTTTTTTTTTTTTTTCCCCTAAAGACTTTCTTTTCAGTGTGATAGAACATGTGTTGTTTTTATGCCAGTACTGTGCTATTTTATTATAGCTGTTTAGTATATTTTGAAGCTAGAAAGTACTGCCTCCATTTGTTTTGTTTTGCTATTTTTTTGTGACTTCCTATGAATCTTAAGATTTATTTTTCAGTGTACTGTAAAAATGTCATGGGTATTCTGTGGGACTGGATCCAGGATATCTTTGGGAATCTTCAGTACAGCTCAGTCTCTGCCTTTTATTTTCCTTTTCCCTGAAGGAAAAAGATGGTCCCACTTATGATTTAAAAAAAAAAAAAAAGGAAATCCCTCGCTTCTTATGAGAAACAACAGAAAAATCATCAAAGATAAAAAAAATCTAAGAAAGTATTAATATAATTAGTTAGTATGCTTTATTTTTCCCTTTCTCCCTTTTTGAGATGGGGTCCTCACTACATAGCCCAGGCTGGCCTTGAACTCACTCCTTCTGTTTAGGCTTCCAAATGTTTCTTCACTTTTGGGGAACAGTTTTCTCTAGGTTTAGAATATTATGTTGCTAGGAACTCACAACACAGCCCCAGCTTGTGGTGATGAGTCTTCTGCCTCTACCTCACTAAGTCCAAGCCTCACACACTATATGACTGTATATTCAAACAAGTAAAAACCCATCCTTTATCTTGATACTGCTCTAGCAAATTTCAAAAAAACAGCTTGATTTTTCCCTTCAAGGTGTCTGTGTAGCAAGTTGGACTGTTCATAAAAAGGCTGTATCTATAAGCAGAGACTGTTGGTACCTTTCTGTTAAGCAAACTGAAGATATTTCCCCAAGTATTAGACCATATCAATCAGAATGAGGCTGAACTCAGACACAGGGAGACTGTCACTTGTCACACACGCAACGGGAAAGCTAGGTGAGAGCAAATCCTTCTGCCTTTTCATTTGTTCTCAAGCACACTTTCTTTATAATGATAGTGTGCTGGGTGTTCACACCGGCAACAGCAGTAGCAATCAAGATGAACGTGGCTGCACCCTGCTCCCCAGGAATGAATTCACAGAAATTTGCCTGCAATCTGATAGATTTAGATTTGGTTTGACACCCCAGGAAAGGTGTGTTGGATGCAGGGTGCACCAGGAGTTGAGTGGGTCTTGGATGAGTCCCATGTCCCCAGGTGATGCTGATTATGCAGGTTGAGGGAACTACACTGTCAAACAATAATTCTGAGACCATCGATGCTTGATGAGCCTTTACAAGAGCGGTTCTCAACCTGTGGGTTACAGCTCCTTTGAGGGTCCCGTATCAGATGTACTGACTATCAGATATTTACATTACAAGTCATAACAGTAGCAAAATTACAGTTATTTAGTAGCAATGAAAAAATTTTATGGTGGGGGTGGAGGGATTGGGGGGAGGTCACTACAACATGAGGAATTATATTAAAGGGACACAGCATTAGGAAGGTTGAGAAGCACTGCTTTACAAACTACCTCTTAGTTCTGTTAATCTTTCTGGTATTCTTTTATGACATTTATGAGTTATTTTTTTTCCTTAATAGTGGAAACCTTTAATAACCAAACTGTATAAGGCTAGACTTATAGACAATTCATTCCACATTTTTGCAGAGGATACTGAAACTCAAGTATGTCTGGGGCAAAGCCAGGAGCAACCCACACATTTGATTCTAAGTCAGGGTTATGATCTCAGTTTCATAACTAAGAAAAAAAAACTCAGCATTAAAATAGGAAGTCTTAAAAATGTTCTTAGCTGTGGCTGCTGCAATGCAGCCTCACACAGTGTGGTGAATCCACATACAACAGTGGTCTCATAGAAACACCTTACAATGTTATCCCCATTTATTTCATAAACATAATCTATAATACTCACAAAGCAAGAACATCACATGACACTTTCCCCCAAAGCACTGTGCTGTTGAAGGATGTGACTGTAGGCAGCACACATCAGTCCACCAGAATATCCCATCCCAAAGGGCATCCTGGGGAAAGTGCCTTATTTGGGACCGTGCAGCCCATGCTCAGAGCTCAGGTCTTCCCTTAACTCAGGTTGAGGCAGCCAAGTCCTGAGCCAAGCGAGGAGCACAGGAGATGGAAACCAACTCCAAGGGCCTTGTGACAAGGCTCCCAGGGTCTCCCTGGAAGGGGAGCCCCTGTGTTTATAGGGGGAAATGTTTAGGAATGTCTTCTACACAATGTGCACTTGGAGAACTTGACTGAAGCTATATGGTGGCCATCCTTTTTCACAGTGACACATCGTAAGACCCTTTACAACTATCACTGGTACTGAACTTAAAATAAAGGGTCTACTTCAATGCAGGTGGCAGTGGGTGGATTGGGCAGTTTCTGAGGTCACTGGCAGTAGGTCCAGGATCTATTCCCTAGTACATGAACTGGCTTTTTGGAGCCCGTTTCCTGTGGAGAGATACCTTGCTCAGCCTAGACACAGTGGGGAGGGCCTTGGTCAGGACTCCCTATGGGAGGCTATACCCTCTCTGAGGAGGATGGGGGATGGGGGAAGATAGCAGGAGTGGGATATTAAATAAAAAATTAAAAAAAAAAGGGTCCACTTCACAAATGGATGTAAAGCCATAAAGCAGTAGGAGATAGGCTTAACAATAACTAGTAGGACACAGTACAGTTAGGACATTATTTTGATGTAGTTTGGACCCTGACTAATCTCAAAGGCTCCTGGCTTAAAGGCTTGCATTTCCCCAGGAGGTACTTTTGGGAGGAAGCCACAGCTTGAACGGCTGGGGCCTAACTGAGGTCTTGAGGTCACTGGTGGCAAGATTCTGAAGGAGTCTGTAGGACTCAGTTCCACTCTCTTGCTCTCAGGCACTGGCCTCACTGTGAATGAATGTGCAGCCTTACCCACAACAATAGGGTGAACTGACTGTGGAGACTGGGAGCTCAGGAGATGTGGGCTGGCAACCCTTTCTCACTGTGAGTTCAGTATGTCAAGCATTTGTTGTAGTAAGGGAAAGGTAACTCAAAAATTAATGTGGGGTTCCTCTTACAAATATCATAATCACCCCTTCAGTGTAACCATGAGATGACACAGAGCCTACAGAAGAAGCTAGAGTGGTGAACGATGCAGAGTTAAGGTTCTGTTGATCATGTTAGCTGAATAAGCACAGCAGTTCCACATGGACACAGTGGACAGAGGGATGCTGTGATGACTGGCATGTGGGTAGTAAGGACAGCATGGACATGGTAGATAAAGGGATGCCCCATGATGACTGGCATGTGGGTAGTAAATACAGCATTGGGATGTTGGACAAAGGGATGCTCTGTGATGACTGGTGGGTGGGTAGTAAATATAGGATGGACAGTGGACAAAGGGATGCTCCGTGTTGACTGGCATGTGGGTATATGGACAGCATAGACACGATAGACAAAGGGATGCTCTATGATGACTGGCATGTGGGTATACGGACAGCATAGACACGATAGACAAAGGGATGCTTCACGTACTAGGCAGGGTGAGCATGGTTCAGCAGCAGTGGGAGTGGGGCACATCCTTCACACAGAGGAGGCTTGAACCAAAAAAACAATGGTTTGGAGAGCTTTACCAGCAGGGCTTCGGAAGCCAAGAAAAGCACAGAAAATATGGACATGCAAGCAGAGGGGAGAGGCACTGTTTTCTCCGCACTGATACTAAATTGTCTCAGAAAGGAAACTTAATATGGCTTCTTCTTTGAGGGTTCCGTAAATCCTACAAGCAAACCAAGAAAAGAAATATAATCTTCTGGAATGCTCGGGGTAATTGAAAAATCAAACAAGAGCTGACAAGAAGATGAGGTTTCTTAAGGCCGTGCTCTGATACAGCACTGGACATCCCACCACGCATAACCTCAGAAACCCTCAGCTGCTCCTTGTTAGTGGTGCAGGAAACTTCCATTTGCCCCTGCCAGCAGCTCCCGGGGAAGGAACTCAACAGTCATCTCTGGGATGGTCCTTTAAAGATTTTAGAAAGCCATCAAGACACATGATGGAAAAAACAAATTTATAAGATGGCTACCAGTCTATTAACTATTAGGAAACAGACATTAATCCCTTCTGCTGTGACAGTGGGACTGTGGTCTCCTGTTCTTAGATCTGTGCTGCCTGTGTGACACTGTGACTTACATCCTCACAGCTTATTAAAACAGGGGGTGCAGAGCACAAAATATTGCTAAATCCCAGTGGGAATGGTATACGGGTTTTCACTGAGTCAGTCTTCACGTAAAAACATTATCTTTATAGATTTTCTGACTAATGAGTGAAATTTACGCCACGAGACAAAGCTGACAGGGACAGTGTGACTTGTCCAGCAGCAGCCCCTCTTTTCGTTAGAAAAGCAATGGTCTCCTTTGCCTTTATCGGTACACCTAGATCATTTGTGGAGATGTCCCCTCTGCCCATGTGATCTGTTTAACAATAACCTCCTCTTCTCTTTGCAGGAAGCTGCCACGTGAAGCCCAAAGGTTTCAGTGCCCTGGGACTCATAAAAGAAGAGGCGACAGTGTCAAGGTAAGTTATCGGTTTATTAGGAAAAGTACCAACACCGCATCCTTCGAAATTACTGGAATTTTATTTGCCTCAGGCTTATGACTTGCAACCAAAGACATTGTGCAAAGAAAGCAAAGATTAAGTACACTTTAGGGAGAAGGAGACCACACCCATTGGTAACACAGGAGCTCAGGTGAACAAAAGAAGCCATCGGGACACTCTAGACACTGTAATAGTCAATAGCGTTGTCAATAAAACAAAAGCCAAAGGGAAAAAAAATTCCGCAATGTTTACAGTAGACATATATCTTATACAAGTCAAAAAGCTTTTTTTTTTGTTGTTGTTGTTCTTCTTCAGATCATAGAGCATAAAATGGAAAAATGTATATGTAGGTGATATCTAACTACTGTACATTTGTCACCTAGTAAAGTTGCTTATATGTACCACAGTGTAAAAAACAAACAGACAAGAAAACAATACTGAACAAATGAAAATCTTGAAAATTGCCTGATGAAAAATAAAATAACCAGTGGCTTTTAACGGCTTCTCCTGGTCATCAGCGCTGTAGAAGATAAAAATCTTCTCACCAGGGCAGATGATGGAAGCAAGCACATCAAATTGCTACCAAACTCGACCCACCTGTAGAAATATACTATCCACACACGTCTTTTCCATCAAAAGCTTTTGTTTGTTTTTAATCTTTGAATCTTTGAGGCCCATTTGGTCACAATATGTTACAAATATCCGTGTATGTGTCTGTGGAGACGAGTGTTTTGTTTTTTTTTTACACCATGATATCATATGTTTGTCTGGCACTATCCTAAAGCTAGCTCTAGATGACAATGAGGACGGAGAAATAACCCAGTGCCCAAAGGGCAAATGAACTCACTGGGGAGGGAGGGGGAGAACGGGGAAGAAAGTGTTCAGTTCCGCCACGGTCAGCTCAAGTCCATGCTGCTCACTCATCATCAGTCCCACTTGCCTCTGACTGTTCCTAAAAGAAAAACGGGAAGCGTGAATGCACCCCATCTCCTGCAGTGGGAAGGCAGACACTGCGGAGGCCTGGGAGAAGGGGAGTGCTGGACTGTGCTGGACTAACAATCCCTGGGCGAAGCCTGCCAGGGACACTTGCCGTCTGCCACTTGGGTTTATCTGAGCTTTGGAAAAACTGACCCATAACAAGAAAAAAGGTCATGCACTGAATGTCTGCTCATTGGTAAGCCACCTCAAGAAAACGTGGTGTCTTAAATGTAACCAAAATAGAGTAAGCCTGGTTCTAGAACCTTCCAGTCTGGCCAGCGTAGTAAAATGTTGAAGGAAAAAAAATCAAATTCAAATATCTACTAAAATGGAAAACTGTCTTTCCAGAATGACAACTGTGTAGGGGCTGGGTGACAGGGAAGCCGAGAGCTAATGGAGGGGACTGGCCAGGTTTGTTTGTTGTTCTCTGAGACCAACAGAGACAACAGTGCTAGACTGAATGCTAGATTCAAGAAGCTCCTGAATTCAGTCCCTGCCATGCACTCTCTAGGGAGCTCAGAGTACCCAGGACCCAAGTCCCATCTATGTGACGATGCTAATACAAACATTAATTACTCTTCAGATCAGAAGGTGCCTAGTTTGAGGAAATGATCCTTAACATTTTCCTGATAAAAATAAAGCCTGGAGATATTTAATCTCAGGGCAGTGCACCCAAAAACACCCATCACATTGCCTTTTCCTTCCCCCTCTCTCTAACCATGATTTCATCTGATCTGCTCTATACTCACAGCAAGCTGGATGGGAGAGATATAAAATATTAACCAGCCATGAAGAAAACTGTATTTGCACACACGTGCATGAGAAGATTGAAAGGGGGAATAGAAACGGATGGAGGAGCTTTTTCCTGCAGTGACACACATAGCTTTAGACTCTTGGTTCTAAATTTTGCAGCTCCCTTCCCATCCTCAGCATGACCACCTCCTCTAGGTCTACGCGTCTACGCCAGGAGAGTGTGTACCCCCCAGACAGCCTGTGAGCTGGAGACCAGGCATGTGCACTCACGTTCTCATCCTGTTCCTCGTCGCTGTCAAAATCGCTCACGACGGGTTTGGCTTTGCCTCGGTTTGGCCTTTTCTTGCCTTTCCCTGTGTCCCGGCCTTTCTCTTCTTTTTTATTGAGCTTGATTTTCACCTTCACAGATTTTGCTAGAGTAGAAACAAAACAGACCACAGTGAGGGATTTTTGTTTGTTTTTTTCAAGACAGGGTTTCTCTGTAGGTTTGGAGCCTGTGCTGGCCTCAAACTCAAGAGAGCTCTGCCTGCCTCGCCTCCCGAGTGCTGGGATTAAAGGCATGTGCCACCACCTCCTGGCCAACACAGTGAGGGTTTAAAATAAGCAAAATTATTACCCCACCGGCAGATAACAAGCCCGACTTCCCTGAGTGCCCAAGAACTTCCCTGGCATGCCAATTCACCCCATCTAGTTAATCCCTGTTCTGAGTGCAAGCATGGTCTGTTTGGAAGGTAAGTGTTGTAGTCACTGGGAGAAAGACCTCAGAGTGGGGAGTGGAGCGGTGGGACCTTTCCCTGGCTCCTGATGGCTCAACAGGGCAGTGACCAAATAAAAAATTTACATTAACTATTAACAAATCTTACAAAGGGTAAAAAGGGATGATTCCACTGCATAAGTTGCTCTATTTAATTTAAAAATTCTAGTAGTTTGAGTAGCATTTTTCAAAAGTATAGAATGAGAAAAATGAAAATCAAAATGACTTCCCTCTTTAACCCTGTTTCATGGCTCTCTAGTATCTCTAGGGGGGGAAAAAAGCATAGTTTATACCCATAAATAAATTCTACAGGCTGTCATATCAAGAATTCAAGTAAGTATAGGTATACACACACAGAGATGCATTTGAAGATTTATTTAGTCATTAATTACATGACTCTTCAGGCACACCACTGTCCATGCCTTGCTCTTTACTTACACATTGGAGACAGCCATATGTATTAGCTCAAACATGTAGCTTACTTCTTTTCAACATCTGAGAAGTTCCCATGCATGATTTACTCTATGACTGATCTGACCAGTCCCCCAGTGATTCGCACAAAGCTCCTGGCAAGCCATGTTGGCAGACTTTGATGGGGATACAGTAGTATCAGCCACATAGGACATCCTAACGCTATCTGTCAAATGCACTTTCAAAATGACTGCAGCCATTTCTGCTCTTACTCAGAAGAGTACAAAATGCTACAGCCCTGAAGGAACTTCTAGAAGAGGTAATTCATAACTATCACTCCCAAGTATTTGAGGGTGAGGTCATGAAAAGGTGAACCATCCACGTAAGCCAGTGTTTGTGGATCTCACGACTGGCTCTACAGATTCCAGTGGGGGTGGGGATTTGATCACTGTAGAAAGAATGTATGTCAGACTAGACTTTCAATCTCTTGGGAGAATGTAAGGAAATAGCCTCATTAGAACAATAAAATTAAGACTTTTTGATACATTATTTAATGTTTTTAGATTTGTTAAGATATCATTAAAAAGTGGAACACATGTCTCAAAATACTATAGATTATGGCATTCATTTTCACCTGCCAAGTCACTAATACCATGCAAGTAATTAGCAATAAACCAAATGATGGTTTTGAAAGCATGTCTCATTGACAGGTGTACTAATAACAGTTTGATAATTATTTTCAACCATCAATGACTGTTTAAGTGTGGTCTGGGCTGAGCGCAGGCACCCTGTGTGAACTTGTTAAATATGTAGGTGATGGGGCTATGAGTCAATGTCCCTCAAGCCCTGTAGCTGTCAGGCTACAGTGCTAAGGAGTGACAGGTGGCATGCACATCAGTGTTATTCTAACATCCAAAGGCAACATGGGTGGAGTATTCTCCATGAACCGTGGCAGTCCTGAGCTCTGTGGCTGGTGTGCTCAGTTTTAACAGCTGAGAGAACCGGGCCCAATAGGTGGGTAAGGCCAGATGCAGGGCCTTACCCTCTGACTCGGATTCCTCTTCATCATCTTCCTCCTCCTCTTCATTGCTTTCTTCCTCACTCTCTTCTTCTTTGGCGATTTTCTGCCGAGCACTCTTAAACACTGACTGTAGGACGATGGAGTCTTCATAGATCTAAACGGTCAAAGTGTCAACTGTTAAGAACCATATGCCGAGGCCTGCAGACCGGCAATTGTTGTATGCACCTCCTTAGACAAAACACATACACTGGCGTGTGTGCACGTGCAGTGCCACTATTGCCTCCCCCTCCCCCATGTATACAGTGTGTGTGTTCATTTGTGTGTGGCTGTGTGCATGTGGACATCAGGAATCTTCCTCAGTCACTCTTCTGATTAGTTGTTGGGGCAGAATCTCTATCTGCTACAATTACAGGCTAGCCCCTAACCCCACCCAGATTCTGGTCCTCATGCTTGTGTGGCCAACACTTTAAATACTGAGCCAACCCCTCAGGCTACCATTAACTCCTGTGAAAACCCAGAGGTGAAATAGTGAATCTAAATATAGGGACAAAGATACTCAAAGCAAGACCAAACACACAGAGCCAAACTCAAAAGAATGTGTTGGGGCTGATGGGTGCAGGAGGCAGTGTCTCTGACAACAAGGTCAGTATTTTAAACCACACTTACTTAAGTGGCTCTCTTATATACTGTGGCAAAGGAACCCTTTCTTATCGCTGAGCTTCAGTGCAGCCAAAAGTCACCTAACACACTGTGAGCCTCGTGGGCATTGTCCCATGCAGAGACAAAACACCATTGAGACAAACAGGAAGTCTACCTGAACACAGTCCTTTCCCTCAAGAAATTAGAACAGAACCACTATATGATCCAGCAAGCTCACTTCTGGAGATAAAGTATACATACATATATACACACATACATACATATACCCAAAGTCAGTAGAATCAGAGTCTTGAGGAAATAAATCTCCTCCACATACTCATGTTCTGAAGATGCGCTGTAGCCAAGAGCTCAGAGGGAGCACACAGATCTGTAGACAGATCACTGGCTAAAGAAAACCTGGCAGATGCAGTGCACAGGACTCAGCCTTTGGGAGGAAGGATCTCCCGTCACCTGCTACAACACAGAAGAACCCTAGGAAAGCCAGTCACCAAAAGATGGACAGGAAGCCATCCCGCTTATATCAAACTCACACAAAGTAGAAATAGGATCTAGGGTAGGGGAGAATTGATAACGGCTTAGGGGATCATCATTTCTAAGAGATGAAATACTCCCAGAGACCTGTTAAATACCCATGAGAGCACCCTTAAAAAAATAGTTAAGGTGTCAGGCAGTGGTGGTGCACACCTTTAATTCCAGCACTTGGGAGGCAGAGGCAGGCAGATCTCTGTGAATCTGAGGCCAGCCTGGTCTCCAGATGGAGTTGCACGACAGGCTCAAAAAAAAAAAAAAAAAAAAAAAAAAAGGCTATACAGAGAAACCCTGCCTGAAAAAAAAAAAAATTAAGGTGGTAAAAGTTTATGTTGGCCTTTGACCACCATTCAAAAGCAATGAATAAAGAAATGGGCCTTTGCCCTCTGGGATTAAATTCTTTTGCTGTTGAGATGACCCACATCTTCAAGGAAGTGGCAGGTCAGCCTGGGGCAAATGATGATGACAAGCAGGGAACATGAAGGATAGCACTGTGGAATGGGACACTGGGAAATAAAAAGTCTGCCAGAGATCGGAGTTAACAAGTCAGGGTGAGGATGAGCTGGCTGAGGGGAGACAAGCTCACAAAGGAGAAAGACGGAGGTGGAGAGATGCGTGGAGGCATCACTGTCAACCTGGGCTGTAAAAGACTGTGAAAGCAGACTCTGCTGGACCACATGCTCCAAACAGGATCTCTGTGTAAACCTGAGCTGTCCTGTCGCTTCTTTTACTGACTATGGGAGCATCAGACCAGAGAGACAGAGAGGGAAAAAGGTCAGCAAAGGTAAGTGGGATTAAGTCGGAATTGAAGTGGAGATGTCCTCCATTCACTGTTACCTACAACGACTTCCTGACCATGGAGAAGGGAACTTAAAGAAAATAACACCTAGAGGGGCGCCTTATTCTGTTTTAAATCGTTGCACTTTGAACTCCTTGTGTAAAGTTGGAGTTAGAAAACTGAAGCTAGCTTTCATTGCACACCGTCTCTGCACGTGCAGAGTGCAGATGGTACCCAGCCTTCTCAGTGTTGCCGTCAATGGCTTGCTCGAATTCCTTCTCTGATGGGAAGATGAGCCCCGAAGGAAGTGTGAGAAGAAGCCCACCCAGCTATGGCACAAAAACCTCCCTTTATTCGCACTGACAGTGGAGAACAAGGCCTTTCGGTTTTCAGTGTTCTGCTGGGGTGGAGGCAATGGTTCGTTCAAAAAGTAGAAACGAAATGTTCCACTTCCGAGAACTTCAGCATGGTTAAGGTTAGACACTCCTCAGACAGCTCGACACATACCTGGGATCCCTCCAAGTTGAATGTCTGTGCATTGTGACAGAGAAGCATGACATCTTTCTCCAGGTCACCCAGGCTCCGGTACTTATGATTACGAATTCTTTCCTGATGGCGATTTTGAACAAAACAGAAGAGGAATATGTAACTGTCCTTACTTGGTTAAGAAGGCCCAGATTCCCCTTTGTCTTCATAGCACTCAGCCTTGTTGAGTGGGTGGGACTGCCAGACCCTAAGGGGTGCCACTGACCAAGACCACCCTCCCACCAGTGTGCCTAGGGAGGAGGAGAAAGGTGCACAGTATGGGAAATGAGTGACAACAGAAGGCGAGGAAGGTTCTCAACAACATGCAATGTATACAAGCTGAGCGTTCAGTGATCAAATAACATGCATGGAAAGATCAAGGTCAGCCCATTCCCACCTTTCCTGGGACAAGCCTTGTGTAGGTCAGTGGTACGCAACCAGGACCACTCCAACCCCATCTAGAATCACTCCAGAGCATCCATGCATCTCCTTTGTTTACTCGAAGGATAACAGCGAACAGAGTATCTACCTTTATCTTTTTGAAATCCACTGGCTTCCTAATTAATTCATAGTATTCTGGTAACTCTTTCCTGGAAGGTAACTGAATGAAGACTTCACTGAGCTGTCGCCCTGAACTGCAGGATGGGGGAGACAAACAGAAACAAAGCAGATAAAGCACTCCTCAGGGAAGGGGTCATTTCAGAGACTGTCAACAACGCAGCAAAGGAGGTCCCATGAATACAGGCATGGCGGCGCTGGACATGGAGGAAACGCCCACTGCTGCACTGGGGGCTGATGCCCCTTGGGCCGGCTTCAAATCACATGAACGCTCAGTTAGGTCCCCATTTCTGTCACACGCACGCGATGTGGCAAGGACTCTGTGGACTCCCCTGTCAGGAGGTAATCTCTTTTCATCATGACAGAAATATTTAAAGTAACTTATTGAGCCCCAAGTCCCATTTTAAATGAATAGCACACAGACAGGACTCCCACGTTCCTTTGTCTTCAAATTCACTGTATATTTAGAAAATATGCTAAAATATACAGAGCAATGCAAATTCGAAGCTGTTGTATGCTCCCCCCAGCCCTTTCTGTCTCATTCTTTTTACAGTGCTCTATATGCCAGGAGTCCCTTTTATTATCCCTTGCCCAAGGAGCCCCTTCACGTCCCCTAAATGCACTTATGTGTGTGGAGCAATTTGGCAATTTGGGGGGAAGAAAAAGAACAATTGCTATGTGCAGGCTGCATATTTCTAGAGTCTGTGCTGTGCCCTCCCCCAACGCATGGGGGTTTATTGAAAGCAGGGTTAGGAGAGAAATGCTTTAGCGTCCTGTTACTCAGAAGAGCAAGCTGCAGAACAACACGGTTTTCATGTCACTTAAGGCTGGGAAGCAGGCACAGTGAAAGCCACAAAGAAGGATAATTGAGGTTCAAGACCCCAATGCCTGATTTGCCCTCTCTAAACCAATAACAGCTTATGATATATGGTCTAGTCACTTCCCACAAAAATCTCACTGCCCTTTTGATGGCATCTCCGCTTCCTTTGTGATGCCAGAAACAGCAAAAGATAATCATAAACCCCTGGCATGCAAATTTTGGAAGGTGACTGCATCAGTGTTTGGGAGAGCTCGGAGGCAGTGGCAAGGCATGAGTGACAATATGCTGTTTTAATCCACAGTCCCAGTTGTATAATTAAAAAATAATCATAATGACAGTTATCATAAAAGAGGCATGCGCAGTAACTCAAGTGGTTGCCTAGCAACCAGTGGGGGGAAAGCTGAAGTGCAAAGGGGCCTGCATAAATTAACCACTGATACTCAGTCAAAGGATGGGCAAGTTTGTCAGCCACAGAGGGTCACTGCTTTGTTTTATTTTTAATGCGCAGAGGGGACAAACACAAGAGGTTTAAAAACAAGACTAGGGAAATGAGATTCCTGGATTACTGTGGCAAGAACCAAGGTGTTCTCTCATCCCTCCATCCCCAGCAGACTGAGACAGATTTGCATCACAGTATACAGCACATTTTCTAGTGTACACAGGCCCATATTTTCTCTACTGTTTTTGGAATGTATAAACTCATAACTCACATTTTACCTGTTTTAAAAAGGATATCCGAATGGCACCAAAAAGAAAGCCCTTCCCCATTTCTCTCTCTCTCATACACACACACACACACACACACACACACACGCACACACACACACACGATTCTGTAAGTGTTTTCTTTAAAATTAACATTCTTCAAAGCCTGGCATCAGTCCCACACCAGACATTTCTGTAGCTCTGGCTTTAATACTTGACCCTCAGTGACATCTTCAGTGTCATTTTCTACATCCCCAACAGATGGTGTCATTTTTCTATTGACAGATTACAAGCACATCTTTGCTCTGCACGCTGGTGATGGACAGACTCCTGATTTCACCTGTGTGCCTGGGAAGTAAGAACTAAACACCACGGACTAGACCCAAGAATACTCTAGAACTCTGAGCGCACAAAGGTCACCTGCACCTGCCTTCTCTGTCCTGTCAAACCTGCAGGCCCTAGGTCCATTGGGGAGGCAAGACCAGAGCCAGCCGTGCTCATAAGAGAACCAAACTTGTCCCCAGACTTGGTGTCAGAACTATAAAATGAGAACAAACGTATCTTATTTTACTTAACAAGTAAAGCCCCGTTGGACTAGACAGCCCTTCCTGCCTTTTCTGTCACCCTGCCCAAAATAGAGAAGGAAGCACAGGGTGATAGGGAAACCATCCAATCAAGTTGTCTTCCAGCCACCAAGAGGCTCCTACCTTCCTGGCCATAAGCCCCAGTTGTCTTACTAACAGCTTCTCTGTCCAGCAGAGCAGCCGCTCTCTCTTTGTGACCTAGTGTGTGTGTGTGTGTGTGTGTGTGTGACTGGTTTCTTATACCTGGTGTTGGAGGTGGTGAGATAGGGTCCACTCCAAAGTCCAAGGACACCCAGACCCATGCAGTCCTTCTGCCTGGGACTACAGGTATTGCTAGCTCTGCTTGAAGTCCTTCCCCCTTCAAACACTTTATAACCCTCCCACAATCAAGACCCATTCTCCATAAAACTGGAGGCCAGCCACCTTATATTATTTGTATTTAACTTTCTGTACCTCCCTTCTCAGAATCTTCTCTCCTTGCCACAGGATGCCAACATGTTCTATAGTTTAATCATCCCTCCCCCACCCCCCACGTCATCCTTTTCAGGGGCTCTCATGTGACCTGAAGAATGTTTAACAGTTGAGGACCCATAGAATGCACTTGGATAGAAGAACACGTTTGGAAGGACTGCAACAGTTAACAACACCCTCTCCCCAAAGTATAGGTTTAAACAAACAAAATAAAAGTCACCTGAACAATGGGCTAACTATGGAATGGTTTGGAAAAGGTGATCTGCTTCTGTTGAAGCCTTTATCCCACCCTTGTTTTTATCATGTTAATTTCCATGAAGTTATGCCTAAGTATAAATTATGGAGGTGCATTACTTCCTGTGGCAAAAGCAACACCCCCTCCTCTGAGTCTACAGACACAGCTCTTTGCACCCATTTTGCACAGCGATCTACCTCATACTAAGATGTAAGAAGACTCAACAAAGATACAGGGCTGGACGGGGAGGAGAAAGATCCCCTTGCACTCAGGGGGCTTACAGGGGGGCAGAGGAAAGCACTTTCCTGTCTGCCAAGGGAATGGACACAGGAATATGCTGGCTATGTTGTGCATGGAGAGGCACCATGCTCCTCCCACAAATGGGGACTCGAAGACCCTGCATGCCAGGTGCAGGTGGGCACACTGCTGAGATCTGGGGACCAGTCCCCCCCATTACCTCTATAATCCACCGGGGATCTTTCCCCATCTATTCTGACTCTAGACAGAGGCTGTACACTATGTCTGCTCTGCACAAATACCAGCTTCACCTGCTAGGTACTGAGGGACGTATGCTTTAGACCAACTTGCTTAGACATACCTTCCTTTTAAAACAATGGCTGGCTGTCGTGTCTTCCAATGATTCCTTCCAAGTCCAAAGCAGTAAGTCTGATACTGGCTAAAGCTGGGCTTTCCCCCCTTTTTTATGACCTCCTTCTCTCTCCCCCTTTTCTTGAGACAGTTTCATATATAGATCAAACTGCCCCAGTTTACTATGTAGCTGAGGCTGACCTTGAACTTCCCATCCTCTGCAGGGCAAGGATTAAACCTGTGCCTGGTTGGTTCATGCAGTACTGGGGATCAAATCTGGGACTACGAGCTTGCAAGGCAAATATCCTAACCAGCTGAGCTACATCCCTAGCCTGTATTTTCTTTAAGTCAACTGATCAACTTCATCAGATGATAAATAGTTGTAGATAGAACCACCTGAAGCCAAAATAAGTCTTGCTTCCTTTAAGCAACAAAAGTAAAACTATGGCTGACTTCATAAGAAAAATGAAGTTGTTATTTAGAACACCCACTTGGGGGTGGAGGGATGGCACAGGGAAATTACTGCAGTTCTGAAGGTATCCTTCGTAGGAAGTAATTTGGGAAGAAAACCTGGAAACTAGAATGACTTATCATGGCAGGAGGTGAGAAATGTTGCTTCCTGGGGAAGCTTCATATACACTACTGATAAATTTCAAGATCACAGCTGCCCCTCAATTGAAAGAACCCCAGAATTCTGCCCAGGTATTTATCAGGAGCCATGAGCATGCCACAGCCACTACTGAGCTCTCTTGTCTGGGCCTCACTCTCGCTGACCCACAACTGATCCCTGGCTCTGACCTCTCAGGCTCTGGTGCCATACAAGCAGTATAAAGTAATCACTATGTTCTTTTATTTCTAGCAGCTGGGTGGGGAGCTGTTAAAACCACCCTACATATCAAGGAAGAATACAGATATCTCCACCGCCTTCCTCAGTTATCACAAAGGAGGCTGCCATCGTGAGGAAGCCACACCCTCACTCAGCATCGTCATCTGACTTTACCCAGTCCAGGAATAGTGGCACTCCGATGCTGTTCTAGTTATTATTGCCACCCTGCGGCCAAAACAAAGATAAAGATGAGAGGGGTGGCAGAGATGGCTCGGCATTACCTGCACATACCACCAAGCTGAATGATGTCGGTTCCACATCCAGAGCCAATTCCCACGAGATGTCCTCTGACTTCCACATGCTTGCCACATCATGTACATATATAAAATATATGTAAATGAACATGAACATAAGTAAATGTAAAAAAAGATTAAGATGATCAAGATGGCCATGGTAGGATAACTTAAAATGATTTAAGTTGAACGGCTCAGGATGTGTAACCATCACATCCTGATGGAATATCACAGTGATGGGATGCTAAGGTGTCTAAAACTGTGTGGTTAAAAAGAACAGGGGATGGGTATCATGGAATTAAAAAAAAAAAAAACGAAACAAAAAAACACCCAGAGGTTATTGATGAGAGATGTCATTCTGTAAATGTTTCTTTTATTGGTTAATGAATAAAGCCCTGTTGGCCAATAGCAAAGCAAGACAGGTGGGACAAAGAGACAAGGAAGATTCTGGGAGATGTAATGATTCAAGATGTAGATGTAGACTTAAGAGAGAAGAGGTCGGGACCCTCTTTGCGGTAAGATAAGACCATATGGAAATACTTAGATTAATAGAAATGGGTTAATCTTTAAGACAGAGCTAGCCAATAAGAAATGCTAGTAACTGGCCAACAGCTTTATATCTAATACAGCGTCTCTGTGTGTTATTTGGGGCTGATGAGGCTCTGGGACCAGGCTGGTGGGAAAACTGCTCGTAACAGGTTATAAACTTCCAAGTGTAGTCTGCCCTAAAAGTTTTGAAGTAAGCATAGAAGAAAGAGCTCAGAGGAGAAATGGGACAGCTTTGCATTCAGAGTACATATTGTGCAACAAGATTTATATATAAGCCAATGCCACTCTGAACCCAGTTACCCACAAAGTGGGTCTCAATGCTCGGCTCGAGCTACCTTGTTCAAAAATGTGCTGGAGGTCAAGAATCTTATTTTCTCCAACAAAATGCCATTGTTACATGGGTAGCTTTGATACCTATCAAATGAGCAGCACACTGACTCCTTTAAATTTGACCAATAAAGAAACAGGAATAAACAGAATAATTACAGGACAACTTTACCTTAGATACTGCAACCATAAGAATCAATTGCACTTACAGTATCTGTGACACTTGGAAAAGGACAGTCGCTTCCAAGTATTTTCTTTCTTCATTTTGTATTTCTGATGGCCCTCGCCTCTCAATCCTCCTGTACCAGCCTCCTGGGTACTGGAATTACAGGCATGGACCACCCTGTCTGGCTCCTGTATTTTCTTGTCAGGCATCTTGAGCCTTTTTTTTTTTTTTTTTTTTTTTTTAGTAGATTTACCACCTATCACTTGACTTTTAGAAATACTGACAGAGGCCATCTAGTTTCCTACACATTTCTTTTTTCTCACTTGACATTTCATAACAAAAAGAAAAGGTATGAATTCTCACTTCCCTCTGTCTGGCCTGACAGCTAAATGGCCTGCCACCTCCCTAGCCTGTCACATCCCCAGTCCGCCAGTTCCTGTTGCTTTTACCATTTCCTCCTAGAAATCTGAGATGCCATCCTTTCAAAATATAAGGAAGACTGACTCTTGCCTTCTTGGTATTCTGCCCTTTCATCCTGTTCAATGTCTTTACTTCTGTATGGTAAATAAACATGCTTTAAAACTTTTGGTTGATTTGTGACACAAACCTAGAAACAAACAAAATCTAGTGTTTCTCTACCCATGGAGCCCAAGGCTCAGATGCTGCTTGGTTTAAATGGGTGGGTTGAAGCAGGTCTCTGAGGGCCGTTTCCTGCTGTAGCCATTTGGGTAAACTCTGGAGTGAGATAGAGCATCAGTGGTATTTATGATGAGGGTGAATAAGGCACCAGAAGCCACATTTACCTGCACACCTTCTAAATGATGCATCAGAGCTGCTCTAACCCAGCCTTGCTCACGGCATGCCAGAGCACAGCAACTTATAGGGCCATTAACAGTGATTCCTGGAAAGAGGGGTCACTGAATAATTGAGTTTGGGGACACTGGGCTAAGGAAAATCAGACTGTTGATGTCACAGGTCACCATGACACACCCCATACCCCAATTCTGTAGCTAGGCTGTGTATGTCTAAGAGAGCCAGAAGACGAGAGTTGGAAGTCCTGCTCTAGGAGACATTTTCTCAGACTAAACACCAAGCTATGACCTCACTAGCCAGTCCACTGTGTAAGGGCCAAAGGAGCCAGCAAGAGAATGAGGAACTTCTCAGCACCTTAGAACTTGAATTTTGCCTAAATGCATCTACCTAGTCAGGGTGCTGTTTCATGGTAATTCTTCTGGAATCCAATTGGAGCCTCTAAATGCAAAGATGTCTGGGCACGACAACCATTCTAGCAGCCTTCTTCCTCCATTTAAAGAAATGTAGAATGCCCAACGCCAAGGCTGCTAAAAATAGGTTGTGTCTAAAAGAATTTGCTGGCTGGTTCTTAAAGAGCAGTCAATACTAATGATATAATCATGACATTAAGGGCTGTTAACAGCCATGGAGAGGACTTAAGTGTCCTGTTGTGGAGTCTGTGGGGCTGGGTCACCACACACAGACACACACACACACACACACACACACACACACACACACACACACACACTTATGCAGAAGTATGTACACACAATGCCACATGTATACCCCACTTTCCTTTCACCTACATTCCTATAAATGGCACAGAACCTTCATTCACCACACAGGAAGCAGAACCAAGGGCTCTGAGGCTCTCACCTGGGACCCAGTCCGCTATCAGACGTTCCGAGAGTGTATTCTGCCATTGTCCTCCCCAATACCACTCCTTATCAGAATGGTGTTTCCCCCTTCACCTAGAACCCCCCCCATAACTCATTCTAACTCGACACCCTTCAAACATGCCTCACTCACTCCACATCTCACCATGTTACCAGACTGCTGTCCCCAGCACGAACATGTGACATGGCCTATAAGCCTCTCTTGGCTCTCCTTTTGGTCACAGCATAGCCAGGTCCCACTGTAAGCAGCATCCACCTCACCACCCACAGCATACACCGGCCACTGCACCCTCTCGGCAAGAACCCAGATGCCCTCATCTGCGTCCTCAACATGGGGCACAGGACAGTCAACTGCCAGGGCACGGAAGCTGCCTTGGAGATCTGAGCTCTTGAAGACCACACTCAGGTTCTTCACCTTGGGGTTCACACAGAGCCTTCTGGGTCTGCTCTGCTGCTCCCCACCGAGCTGGCTGCTCTGTCTTTCCACGGGGAAGTCTAGCTGCCCAGGGGCACACGGTCTCTAGAAGCAGCCTGCTTCCCACACCTCCTTCCAGAGCTGCTCACGCCCACACTCTAACCCCTCGTGCTCACTCCAAGCCAGTCCCCGTGCTACCCACAAGCCACACTGGGGCGTTCCTAGTCTCACCAACGAGCCCACCTTACTCACGCCAGGAGTCTGGACTACTTACTGCCATAGCTCCTCCTAACAGTGCTGTAAGGCAATCTATTTTACTTCTTCTCTCTCTCCCCTCCCCCACCCACCATTTTCAATACTTACACAAAGACTAACACGGAAAACCTTGGGCTTTTGAACAGAAAGGATTTTTGAGCAACTGCTCTAAAGAAGGGTTAATTTATCGCAACACAACTCCAAATGCCACACAATTAGCTCGGGCTTAGGGGACAAGGAGGCACACGGGACAGACAATATGGGAGGACACCAGCTCCAAAGAGTTCGCCACAGAAGCAAGCCAGCCAAGCCTCGTCTAACCTCTGGAAATGGCCCTTTAGATGTGTAGAGAAAATGGATTTATCGAGGTCCTAACTGCATGAGGTTATATTCTCTACCCTTAGAAAGCCCAGGCATGACATCAGGGGTTTGCAGTAGCCTTTAAAGTCATTAATCCACTTTTTCATGGTCACATGACAGCTTAGATGAAGGAGTGGGGGAGGAGCAAAGGGAAAAGGAACTCAGACAAATGCCTGCTCTGGGAGGCGGGGTTTAACCCGCACTTTACCCCTCCTAGGTACACTCAAATCACCCTGTTATGAAAGCAGCCTAATCTGATGAACAGAGTTGGTTCAAGGCCTCCTGACTCCTTCCTTTCTCCCGATGACAGAAACAGAGCATAGCTAGCCATGCTCGCCAGGCACTGTGGTATGTGTGCTTTCTAGGACTGGACACTGCTTGCTGAGAACCAACAATTTTGCCTCAGACTCATCTCTACAGACATGTGTTTAAGTCCTTATTTTAAAAGGTCACAGATTAGGACCTGTTCGTTCTGAAATACAGGCTACAAGCCCAGTTCTCTTCCTTTTGACCCTAGATTAGATCCTGCATTGATTGGGTTAGGGTTAGGGTGTGGGCAACATTACTGGATCATTTGACAAAACTGTAAGGCAGGAGACAAAGCACTACAGCAATAATCTAAGCAAGCTAGCTTGGTCGAAAGGAAGGCAAATACCACACCAAATGTACTGATAACTCTTAACTGCGCATCACACCCATCCATCTCCCATCAACCCACACCATCGAAAGCTAGCCATCTTTACGGAAAGAGCACTTCTGATTTCCAGCCAGCAGACACAGAGGCACACGGAAGTTAGACAGACTGGCTGAGGAAGCTTAGGGCCCACCACGATGGGAGGCTCAAAGGTCACGCTCTGAAATCCAGCCCAGCGCACACTCGGGAGTAAATGCAAGAAGCCCCTGCCCCTGCAACCCCCATGCCGACTGCAATCAAGTCCGGGATGCACAGCAGTGTGAACATGCACTCAACTCCATGCCACACACATCAGGTCTCCTCCAGGGCTTTGAAGTGCCGCACCCGAGCAGCACAGAGTTACACGGTCCGAAGGGGGCAGAGGAGGCGGAGACCTACCTCTGAGGTGCTGCAGGCTGGGCAGGTTTCCAGACGATCCCTGCCACCTTTGCCAAGACATGCACGTGCAGGTGGGCCCTTGAGGTGAGCACCCTGCACAACAACCCCAAAAGCACGGCAGGTATTTAAGAGTATGTGTGCCTGCAACCCCACGCCAAGGAGAGGCGACTAGATCAATCCGTTTCCAAACACCAACTCTATGCATCGGCTTGCTTTGTGTACCAGAGGATACCTGTGTTTAGAGACATGGGGATACAAGGCAGGTCCTGACCTGTTTCCTTCTATTTCCAACTGAGAATTACAGGGCACCTTCTCCACGTTACACCTGCGGCAGAGTAAAAAGAACACTAGAGTCAGAAGACCTCGGTCCTCCTCCCAGCCCAGCTCCTTCTTCTCAGGCTGGGTGAACCTGGAGCAATTAATTTCACTGGGAGTCAGTCTGGTCGAGCAGATCTCACAAGGTATCATTCTGCAATAGCACACATTTCTCCAAAGTGATGGCGGTTGGGGCATAGCCTCCTAACATCTTAGGGCCCTTTCTGCGTCTCCCTGGTCTCGTGTTCCATCTCCATCCACACCGGGCATCCTATTTGAAGTTCCAAAAGCACTGGAGAACGAGGAGCCTTGTTCGGGGTGTGCTAGTCTTGTCTGGCCTCTCATTTGTAAACTAGGGATCATACTTACCAAGACAAGTCCTGACTATGAACTAGATAAAGCGGTTTGTATCACAGCACCCACATGAATGGATTCCGGACACAAACTAGGCACTCCTTTCACCAGCTCCTGTTTTCTACAGACCCCAGGACAAGTGCTCTTGACTGCGAAGGAAGCTGAGCCACTACCTGAGGGTTATCTGACAGTTTTGACACTGACACACAGGTGGCCTTCTGTGTGAGGGTGGAGGCAGGGTAATCAGGTAGGTAACACTGTGGGAAGCCCTCCATCCCATCACGTTAGTCTCTAGACCAAAACAGCTGTCTCCTGTGGCAAACCCACGCTAGCCCACTGCATCACGGTCCCTGTTTGCTCCAGGGTGGGAGGCAATGGGACAGGGTCAGCATATACTGCGCAGCAGGAGTGTCAAAGTGCATGCAAAACTCCAAATAGACAGCGTTAACCAGAATGCCTGAAGTCCAAGTGAAGACAGGGAGGGCCACCCTAGAAAACAAAACTAAGGTTGCTGGGTTCAGAACATGGACACCTGCTTTGCCAAGGCGAGAAGTCTGGAAGCTCTTAAAGAACATGATATATCTTCCAGATATATGCCTCTGGAAGAAGGCAAGACAGTAAGACACGAGAGGCTGGCCTCCCACACGAGAGGCTGCTGTACCAGGCCAGGGCGTCCAGGGTCTTATGGAGACAGTGTGTGAAGATTGCAAGAGGACACTTGCCTTGGAGACACTGTGTCTGCAGAGTACTTTGTATCTGAGCGTTACAAGTGAGGTATGGAGGGGGACTCTTCTATTGTTTCATATTGGGGGCCTAGGGCTGATGATATTGACACAGAAGCTACAGCAGACTGGAGTCTGTTCAGAAGGCCCAGCAGCAGTGGGAGAGGAACCTAGGAAAGACAAATACCATCTGGGCATTTTGTAAAATATACTGTAAAAGATTCCGAGAAAAGTCAGACCCAGTTCTGTGACCAGAGACCAACAGAGGCTGCAATCTAACAGAGGGGCCAGTTACTAAAGAACGGGGATTCTAATAGAACAAATTCCAGTCATTGTGATATAGGTCAGGAATCTGACTGGCTTGGGGGTAAAATGTAAGAGTGCAATCCACAATGGATACTGAACTACGCCCAAAATTTTTGGTTTGCAGATGTTTAAGTCTGTTTCGAAAGGCAGTAAGCATTGTAGTGTGAGACTTGGTGTGCGCTGTCCCCTGGATAGAAGCCTCCAAGCTGTTAACGGGAGACCTGGGGCACACCCCGGGAGAGAAAAGCTTGAAAGGAAGCAACAGGTCTGAACAACAGCCTGGCCCTTCAGGAGAACAGACTAGTTATATGTGGGTCTACACAAATGGTGGCTGGGCCCAAATTGAAATAAGGGACATGACAAAATAGATTTTAGTGTATGTAGGGCTTAAACAAAGTCAACTGTGATTGGGTTTAGCTCACACCATATTCTTTCAAAAGTATTATGATGATGTAAAGAAACACTGCCTGGTTTTTTGTTTGTTTGTTTTATTTTTTTTTTTTTTTCAGAAAATTGTCATTATGATGACTGTTTTCCTCAAAAAAATAAAACCAAACCTCAGTGCATGCTGGTGTGATGGGGCTCTCCTGACCCCGCCTTCACCATTCTGTATCAGCATCGCGCGCGCGCGCACACACTCACACACACACACACACACACAGTCTTCCCCTCATGGGGCAGAGCAGAGGAGGAGGCTAAGGAAGGAGGGACCTGGGATGAGGACCCAGTGGCTGGTCTGAGCAGTCCATCACTGGAATTGAAAATAGCCTAGGGAACATTTCCAGGGATGGGGAGATGATTTCCCCAATGCCAAAAGTACTAAAGTGGAGGCCCTTACCATTGGTCAGTTTATCACTGAGGGCTTATTAAAACTGGAAGGGGGGGTGCACATCCAGGGAGATAGGAGATACATAGCTGCCATCCTGCCTTGCCTCCTGCACTATATGATAGCAACGTAGCCTCTAGCCAAGCAGAACCTCCCTCCCACCTTTCGTACTGCTTCATGTCATCTTCTGAGTTGTCCCTAAGGTCCACACCCTATGCAGATGTCAGGTCTCAAGTCACTCATTTTCAAATCACATATATAGAGAACACAGAATCAGTGTATAAATACATATCCAGCTTCTACATTCGTAGACAATTTTTTGGCTTGCTTTTTTGTTATCATTATTGTTTGTTTTGTTTGCTTGAGACAGGTCTTGCCCAGCCTGGTCTTAAAGTGGACATCCTTGTGCCTCAGCCTCCCAGTGCTGGTTGCCATGTGTGCGTGCCATACACCACTGTTTGCAAAGTCTTCAGGGATGAGAACACAGATTTGAAAAGCAAGGTATAATAAAAATGGCAGAAGCGCCTGATAAGAGAGTTTCTGTATTTTTTTTTTTTAAAGAACATATCAAGGTGCTTCAGAAGAGTTCAAGTGACCAGCTGCAAACTAATTACATCCTGAAAGGGTGTAGATTGCTTCTGCTAACGATACGTGGGAAATCACAGACAGTGGGAATGGAGGCAGAGATTGGAGAGCAGCAACAGCAGTAAATATCCCTGTTCTGAAATGAGAAGTGAAGCCCGAGACCGTGGCTTCACGTGACCCTTGTTGAGAACTCGGACTGAATTACTCAGAGGCCAGGGGGCTACTTAGCAAAGATAAATAACATCTCTAAGTACTAGCAGGGGTGTCTTTGAAAACAGCCATGGCAGGCAGGCCAACCTCACTTCCCTTTTTCAGCAGCGTTTCTAGGTTGATGGACCGGAAAGGCTCCCAACATCGTATGTGTTTGGTTTTAGTCTTCCTTGATAACCTTGAGAAGGGACAGATGAATGTGGGTGACAGGAAAGCTTAGCCACGTGAGTTCAACGGCTCTTGACCAACTTCAAAGATTACTGGTCAATATATTCACATCAACCTGCACTGATGGCAAGGGCATGTCACAAAGTCCTGTCCTGGTTCCTTTATAAACACCTCAGCAATAGTTTATGTCACATCTTAGGCTTCAAAAACAAAAACAAAAAACAAACAAACAAACAAAAAACCAGAAACAAAAACCTCAGGAAGGCATAAAGAATAAGAAACAACATTAATGACAAGAACAAACACTTGGGGAGGGCGTTGCACTGAGTGAGGGAACTCAGTATGTAACAGTTCAACAACAGTGACCCTTACTTAGCTCAAGGCTAAACTTAGCAGTTTTGGAGAAAAGGCATGTATGGTGTGTGTGTCACCTACCCAACATCAGTTGGCTCTGTGTCGAGGATGCTGAAAAAAAACAAAAACAAAAACAAAACACCACCACTCTCCAGCCATATGTACAGAACTCTGGCATCCAGAATAAACAAGCAAGCTCTACCATCCTCTTAGAGCACAGTGGCAACTCTTGGGTGCATGGTTCAAATGGGGCAGTGCAACAGCAGAATGTGTCTAAGGAGGGGCCTAAGTGTCACTCAGTAAATGAAGCGGAATGTTTCTACCTGAAGGTTGGGGACCTGGGCTGGGTAGGCCAGTTTATAACCATTTTAAAGGGATATCTCTTGAAAAGAGACTGGGTTCATCTCTAAAGAATTTGTAGAATAAATAGCTAAAACTCAGCGGGCAGGATTTTAACATGGAAAGGAGCACTATATCTAAGGCAGTCCTGCATCAGGAGTCAACAAGCTCCCCCGGAAACTGTGTCCCATGTGGGGTCTGTATCTGTAGGCTAGAGGATTTTCTGTCACCAGTGCTGCTGCATTTGAGTCACTGGAAAGCAGACCAAGCAGAGCCAAAGCCCTGACTGACCTCCAAGGCTGTCCCCTAGGAACCAACCCGTCATCACGCAAACTGGAGGCTGTCTCTTGAGACTTGGATCAGTCACCTCCTTATTCCCCATGGCATCTCTTGGGGACTTTATAAGGGTACAGGAGCAATGGAAGAGGAATCCTTTTCAAAGAAACAGAGTGTCAGGGGTTAGATATTATAGGAGGTGAGATGGGTGTTAGAGGGCTTCAAAACAAGCAGAAGACAAAGTATGCTCACCAAGTCAAAACAAAGCCTTCAGTAGGACTTGAGATAAAAGTTTTTTATTGGGAGAAATAGCATGATAGGTTATCTAGTAGCCACAACCTTGCTCTACCTAACAGTCATCCATTTGTGAACCATACAAAGTGGATGGCTCTTTACAGTCACTTTTTTTTTTTTTTTTAACCATCATGCTTTAAAATACAAAGCAATAAATAGACACTTAAATTATCTCAAGTCTTTATGGAAATATCAAGCCACATCTGTCCTAGAACCATGCAAGGACTTTTAAACAACTGCTCTTGAGACCTAATTAATTCTTCTTGGGTATCTCTTAAATAGAAATAGACGTCTCCACACTCAATTTACTGCCTATTGGAACCCTAACACTAGATGGGGGAATTAGATGGAGTTTAGCACAGGTGGCATCTCTCCTTGAGATGAGCTGAGTTACTGTATCAGTAGCTGACTCCAGTGCTGGAAAAACCTCAACACAGCAAGGATGTACATTTTTTTTTTTCCAGTAGAGTTTTTCTAAAATGAACCCAAAATACGACACTGTATCTAATTAGGGCCCTCCTAATTTCAGAGCCTCCTACTTGAGAACCAAGTTTGGTAAGAGAAATACAAAATATAAATAGCGTCAGTTGCTTTTTCTAGAGGATCGCTAACATGAAATATACATGGAACATGCAGTGGTGGGAAAAGTAGCATGTGATCTCCAGAAAGCACCTAAAAATGCAGAAGCTAGCAAAATGAATCTTAGGAGGGCACTTTTAAAGGAGAACTCAATAAGCAAATAAATAAATCGAGCCAGAAAAAGAGGAAGAACCACAGAATATCCACATGCTGAAGTATTTAGATACCCTTTGCCTACAGTGAAGCGAAAGACGTGCTCAATAGCCAGTTCCGGTGAGACTGCATTTTCTGTTTCTGGAACTAAAACCATGGAAACCGCTATCAGCAAGGACACTTTCTTCACAGTGCTCAGAGGTCTTTCACCTGCCTGATGAACTGCACAGTCTGAAAGTTTGATTATTAATCACTAAACTATTCGAAGAATCTGGGGTTATATGAACCGCCCAGGACAACAATGCTACAGGCTGGGGGAGAGATTGTTCTCCTGTGTGCACCTGGAAACTGAGGATCCGGGGAATGAAAGGGTCCCCCAGCTCAGTGACACCAGAGTCGAGATTTAAATGGAGGCAGCTGATGCTCAAGGAGCTTGTGTGGTGAGCCCTGGGCTCTTTTCCCCAGAAATAAAGAAGTTTCCGTTCACATGGGTCTGTATTTGGGAATGGGCTCTGAGGGAGTCTGTTGCAGTCATGTATACCAGGGATGTCACAATTGCAGCTATTGGGCAATGTAAATGAGCTATGCAAAGTCTGTCAGCAACAGGTAACTCAGATTCCATGGAGGTGGTAGGGATGGTGACAGCTGAGACCACCTGTGACCACTAGGTGAAGAGAGCAGCCATTTCTTCCCTTCTGCTAAGTCCCCCTCCCTCCCCCTTTCTCAAAGTCAGGCTGAATGCTGTCATATTTTTTCTAAGTTTTTCCAAAGGGGGGTGGTGTGTCAAGAAACAGAAGCTTTATAAATTTGCCTTCCTAACAACACAGAGCCAAACAAAACAATCTATTGGATCCACGAGCCCCACTAGGTGATTAAAGCAGACAGAATCAACAGCCAGTATTCAATGGCCCAGCCTTTAAACCTCTACAGACTTTCTCAGCCTCAGCCCTTCTCAGTGATCCAGCAGACCCAGGTTGAATCAGGAAGCAATATGATCATCAAAGGCCTGTCAAAGACCCAAGCACATTTGGTCAGAGAAACAGATGTTACACTCTCCTGACAGAACAGCAACAAAAAGTGAGAGGTCTCTCTGTGCAGAGCAGTATTCCCTACTTAGTTGCAATTTCCTCACAGCAGAAGTTGATATGAAGTATAAACTTGGAGTGAACAGAAATTTCAGAGTTACTAATTCTTGGTTTGGACAAAAGAAAAAAAAAAAAAAAAGAAAAGAAAAAAAAATAAAAAAAAAATGTGTTTACACATCTAGGTCAAGAGTGAACTCGGGATCAAATTTCCCTACTGGCTTATCAATGAGCAGTTGATTCAAACTCAAGAAGATGGGGGCTGCCCTTTGTGGCCACTTTAGAATATGTAAAAATGATGTACCCCTTTTCAAAAAGAAAATACTGAAACTAGAAAATACAGGAGCTCCGAGGCTTGATGGGTTGAGAGGGACAAGAAGTTCTGACCCCTCAATGGACCTGTCTGCCCCTTTCCCCATCGCTGATAGAAAATGCCACACGGGTCAGAAAGGCTTATGAGTGAAACTCCTGGTGGAAAGTTGTTTTTTTTTTTTTTGTTTTTGTTTGTTTGTTTGTTTGTTTTTTTTAAACGTTTCATGCTACTTAATCTTTCTAGCCACTTCTTCCTGCCTGCCATGCAATACATCAAAGCTACCAGGAAAAACCCAAATCACAATTTAGCCTTGGCGGGGCCACTCAGTGGGTGAAAAGAACAACAGGCATTCCTGGTGAAAACTGATGATTTCTCTGATCTGGAATTGAGAGAGCAGAAATGTCTGCTTCCGATGGAAACAAGAGTCAGCTTTCAGAGGAAGGGAACGTGCCACTGCTTCCAAGAAAATCAGAGCAAGTAACCAAAATCAGCTAAGTTGACTGACGGTATGGAAGTGCCTTTGCCTCAGTTTCCAAAGAGTAAAATTCACTGTTTAAAGAGGTCTTGCCTATGTCCAGCACACCTAAAACGTCCATGAAGAATGAATGAGTTTGCTGAACTACCCCTGAGTACCTACAGCAGTAATACAAGAGAGAAGATGGCTCACAGAAATGCTCAAAAACTCAAGAATTAGGAGGAGAGAAGCACAACATATTTTTGGAGGTCTCTCTCTCTGGAAACACAGCCTTTATTAACATAAAAGATTTACCTTAAATACATCTGCAATCCTTTTGGTTTTTTTTTTCTCCTGTGGAGTCAACTCTAAAAAAAAATTTTCTTTCCATCCCATCATCCCAATGCCTCTCTCAGGAGAGTTCCAGAAGAATCCTTTTCCAGCTTAGAGTTCTTTAACAAGGCGTCTAATCTCATTGCCCACCATCTTAAACAATACATGGTGAAACGTCATACAAAATGGCCTTAGCGGCCACTTTGCAAGGTGCAAGGCAACTCACACCTTCCAGGACAAAGCCATAAATAAAACGAAGATTAGAAAGAGCCCTGTAACTCAAGTGCATCTTCAGTTCTTACCACTCAGGGGCTTGGCAGAGGGGCGGGGGCCAGGCACTCACCTATCTTTGTAGTTTATCACAGTATCGATGATGGCGTTCATCTGCTTCGTCAGTTTTGGGGGATTTGGCGACAGTTTCTCAGCTGGAGGGCGGCCTCTTCTTTTCTTGGCCTTTTCCACCTCTTCCTTCACAGGATCTTTATCCACATTTCTTCGTCTTTTTCTCTTCTTGAGCCGTACTTCCTCTTCCATTTCTTCCAAATTGCCGTCTTCGATGGCCTGTAAACCAGAAACCAAGGAGGAAAACAATTCAAGTAAGGAAAATAAATAACCCAAACAGACATACCCATACCTTTACAATAAGGGGCATAAATACATATATCTTGAATAATTATAATAAAATAAAACTAACAAAGTAAAACTAAAAGTTAACAATCATCAATGAAGAAGAAGAAGAAGAAGAAAAAAGAAAACAAAAAAGCCACTATCGTGTTGGATGAAATACATCTTTAACCTAAGTCTCTATTGTAAGGCCTAATTATTAGAGTGGCAGATATTAAAGCATCTGTACATCCAAGTGCTTGAAAATGACAGAATCCACGTGAAATTTATCTCAATATAAGCGAGCTATTCTAAAGGTGTCATTGCTGTTAAGGACAGTAACGATAATCAAAACCAGGGGTGAGTGAAGAAAACAAAATAATCTCCAAAGCGTACATTGATGCAGTCACAAGAGCTCTGACCGTTACGGCTTTACATTAATCGATTCATGACTCACAACAGAAACCAACAACTCCATCCAGATTTTTGTTCCGAAGCAGAAATTAGTAAACGAGGAAACAAGGGGAAGCATGAAGCCACATTCCTTGGTAGACACAATGACTCACCCGATAGAGAACACACACTCACAAACAGCAAGAACACTTTTTTCCTCATTTACCTGCAAACGCTTGCTTTAACCCAGAGCCAGCAGCACTAATACAGAAAGATAATAAAATAGCTATAAAAACAGCCAGGTGTGAAGGGGACCTGTTCAGAAAAGGCTAAAATTTCCACGTGACAGGACCCACAAGTTCAAACTTTTTTTTTTTCCTGGTATGTCTCAAAACTTATAAAAAAAAAATTAAGGGAACAAAAAAGAAAAAAAAAAAAAAAGGAAAAACAGACAAAAGAAAATCTGACCATAGAAAAGAAATTTTCTTAAAAAAAAAAATCTTAAAATGATATTTCAAGATTGCTTTCTCACACAAATAACTGCTGCTGCTATTTGTTCCTCCGGCCCTCTCTCTATATTGCCTCCACTGTATAAATGCTAATCAATCCTCTGCTAGCTGAAAGAGCTCTAATCATAAGGCAATTACCTTCATTTCTCCACAGCACCAAACATGGCTAATATTTATGATCATGTGAGTATAACAATCAATATAAAGAGCGATTACAGCTCAGACGGAATTTCTTTCACTTATGTACAATGCCTCCTGAAAAAGAAAACCTGCCACAGAACACAAAACAACCTGGCATGTTAAAAACGCCAGTGGGATCCAAAAAAAAAAAAAAAAAAAAAAAAAATGTTTCCAATGCACTCTCCAATGTGCTAATCCACAGAAGCAACATGCACACAGACAGAATCCTAAGGGACAACCTGAGCCCAGGCCTTAATAATCAAAAGACAATTTCCGTCACCATCCCACAGTGTTCAGATAACCACTATGAAGGAGGCGAGACCTGATGAGTTATGAAGAAAATGAAGGAAAGAAAAAAAAAAAAAGCTCCCCATTATTTCATTAATATTCATTTGCCTAAAAGCAGGACACCCACTATACAGCTAAACACACTGCAGCTAAGCAAAGAGAAGAGAAAGAAATTGTCCCGAGTCTCTTGGAGGCTGAACATGCTAATCATAAATACAGCATGCAAGCCTGTCAACAGTTAATGGAACTGCACTCCTCCAGCACCCAGTTGCACACAGAAATACGGAGAACACCGGCTTTTGATGTGTTACACACCTACACATGCCTGGGATGTAGTTTCTACTGAATCTTCAAGACGGCAACGAAAAAGGATATTTACCTTACCACTATCAGCAGGCCGGCTATCGGAAATCACAGTTAGTGGGGATAAAATTAACAAGCCGGCAAAGCAGCGAGCTGCTAGTCTCTTCATCAGCTGATCAGGAAAAAAAAGAGAGCTGGGAAAGGCTATGTTTTCATATACAAGTAATTTTATTTTACTGAAAATTTAATACTGGAAGGATTGTGGATACTCAAATCTGCTGTTTCATTCTACCTACGACCAGGCCCCAAGCCTTCCTCCTCCAGCCCTGTTTTAATATTGACAACTACTTATCATATTGTTCCCCCCTTATTATTCCAGGCGGCAGAATTAGAGATTTTTTAGCTCAGGTGGTTTCTGATTCTTGCTTGCATTTTAACAATTAAGCCAATAAGAAAACAAATGAATATTCAAATGTATTTTAAGAGATTAAAGCAAGATATGCTTTTTGTTGTATTTTATGCTTCATCTTAATCGTCTTTTTTTTTTTTTTTTTTTTTTTTTCCAGAAAAGATATGCTGCATGGTTTTGGAGCAGTCTAAAACGAATTTTAACACAGGAGAAAAACAGTCTCTCCCCCCTCCCCTCCAGATGCATGTAAGTAAAAACATTGTGCATGTTTTCAGGCTCCTGTATTTTAATACAGTGTTATTTTTCTCTGTAAAGAAAAATCCCGAATAACTGTGACACTTCACTTTCGGTTTTCATACTGCAAAATTTTTCATTGTTTTTCTTTTCAGTGGGATCCGTGAGGAGGGGGGAAGTTTGTGAAAAGAGTATTTCTGCTCTAACCCCCACCCCCCAATTCTGGGAAAAAGGGAACAAAGCTTAAGCTTGTGATATTTGGAGTTTTAAATCTTTTGAGTACCTAAGAAGGGGAAAACAAATTAAATTGCAAACAGAACTAGTCAAACAGATTTTTATTACAACTGCTAATACTGCAGATTCTTATTAAATTTAGGTCCTGGAGTTACAGGAGATCACACAGAGTACTGGCCATTATTCCCCTTAAATTAAGGCTTTTATGCAGGAATGCAGAGAGCTACAAAAATCTTCCCTCCTCCCCAAAGACCCGGAACACATCTATATGCAGGGCTTCAGGTTCTGTGGTTTCCAAGGGGCTTTTTCTAATGGAAATCAATTCCCTCCATATTTCCCGATGCTTTTTGTACTTCAAGAGTTAGACTTAAGATTTTTCCTGCATGTAAGGGAAATTATGGGGGCTTCTCTGATTTAAAAAATATTATTTAAGCTAGCTCAACGGACAACTTAGCTGGGCAGGGGGTGGGGTACAAAAAAAAAAAAAAAAGAGAAGAAAAGAAAAGAAACCAAACAAAAACAAAAACAAAAAACTTGCTACACAATGCTAAAAAGTATTACCCCCAGAAAGAATTCCCTTCCAAACCTTTTACCAGCACAATAATGAAATAAATCTCAGGAGCAAACCCCCAGTTTCCGACTGGTGACGTGTTGCGCAAGAGTGCGAGCCCTAATTCAACATACAGACGGCTCCCATGCTGAACTGCCTCTAGATTTAATGAAGTGAATAGGAAGGAAGTCGGGGGAAAAAAAGTGTACAAATAAGAAATTAACGCTTTCCTTCCCTACCTAAATGGTGAGGCACAACTACAGGGAAGTTTGGTGAGGTACCTCTTTCCTTAAAGGCACACTGCACTCATTTCGCTCCGGATGTCACAAAGAACCCCATATGGTGCTAAAAGGGCCCAGCCAAGTTAAAAGAGTTAAGCATGTGAGTGTAAGAGTTGTGTGTGTGTGTGTGTGTGTGTGTGTGTGTGTGTGTGTGTGTGTGTGTGTGTGTGTGTGTGTGTAAGCTTGCCTTTTTTTTTTTTTTTTTTTTTACCCTGAATGAAGCTGGAAATTACTCCTTCCTCCACTGGATGGCAACCTTCTTCCCCCACCCCCTTCCCTTCTCGCTCTCCTTTCTTTCTTTCAATTTTGCTCAAAAGAAAAATACGTTTTCACGAAACAGGATGTGCATGCACAAGCAAGGGAGGGACAGGCTTGCTCTCCAATGATTCTTAAGAAGCAGCGGTTCTGACGAGGACGGGCAGGAGGCGGCCATGCAGGAACAGCCGCCGCTCTGGAGCAGACACAGGAGGCTTGCAAGCACATGGCAGCCCCGGTAATCAGCCACACGTGCTGGCTTCCATCGTGGCCCTCTGTCATCCCGACACACGCCAACTACATCTTCCTACATCTTCCACTGAATGACGGAAGGTCTAGAAAGCAGGCATTAGGCTCCTTCTCAGCCCGCACAGGGGAAGGGGGAGGCGGGAAGATGAGGCGGATATACACGTGACATCCCTCCCCTCCGCCCCCCCCCCCACCATCGCAGCAAAGAGGCTGCGATTGTGAATAGGTAAACAGGGGCATGTGAACAAAAAGGCGCTCTGCCCATTGTTCCCACCCTTGCCTCTCCAAATGCACCAGGCAGTGTGGCAGGGCCCCTCACCATGACCCAAACCATCTCTAGATACATATAAAGCAGCAAGTCTGGACATCACTAGACTACAGATGGAAAATGGAAAAAACAAAAACCAAACAAAAAGATATTCTGACACTTCAGTCTGACATTTGTAGTATCTCTTCCCTGATAGGGATCCCCCCACCCCGTGGTGGTGGTGGGGGGGAGGGGAGGCTCCTCCTTCAGGGACTCTAGGAGAGGAAGGGGTAGAGGAATAAGAACAGGGAGAGGGGGAAGGGGGAGAGAGAGAGACAGAGACATAGACCAGGCTCTGCATTAAAGAAAGGATGTGAGGAAAACCTATGACCAACTACACAGAGCTCTTTTCTGGGGACAACTCAACTCCACAGCTGAGGGTAAAATCCTGAAAGGCTGAGTCAGGCTCCTTCAGCCCCAAGACCCTAAGAACACTAAGAACACAGACACCATCTCCAAACCTAAAGAGTTATGCTAACAACCAAAATGTAGAATTTAAAGAGATTTTACAGTTCCATTGTGAGGAATGTTCTTACAATACGAATATGAAATACCACCACCAACAACTCTGCTGCTGTGCCTTTCCGTCACAGGGTGGTAAGAGCAGGTGGCAGAACTCCAGACCTAGGACTTAGACCAGCTTCTAAGGTTTAAGACTTAAGAAAGGTACACAGAAAGTTGAATGCCCTCCAGGGAAATCCTCCTGACACAAAGGGACAAACACTGCAAGCTGCCACTTGCAGGGCAGCGGCTCAGTGGGCCACCTGGGCAGGCTGCAGGGTCCTGAACCTGAAGGAACCCTGGTGTTGACAGCTGTGTAAGGTTTCGAATGCACTTCATTTTACTGATGTGTGCACTGAAAATGATGAGAATCAAGCATTCTATATGCATTCCTACTAAAAGAAGTGGCCATTGAAAAGCTGAATCCTCTACATATTGAGGGAAAGCATCCCAAACACTGCAGGTCCATACATGGTGCCACAGCCTCAGCACAAAGCGCATACTGCTGGGACATTTTGGCAGCTTTCCATTGGAACACACGCCTTTCAGTATTCCAACAGGTGGCACGTTCAGTCTTGTCCTGTCCAATGACTATAAACCCTCTTAAGAAAACCCACGTATCCCCTCCATCCATTGTTATTAAGGAAATACCCACAGGTGTAAGGAAATACCTACAGGGAAATACCTACAGTTCTCCAATTGTCTGTTTGCTAACAAATGCCTCACATAGTCAAGAGATGGGCTAATCTGAAGCCCAGGGAGCTCACACAATAGTATTCCTACCCACATGATGGTACAATGGACTGATGACACGTTCACTCAACAGGCAGACCCCCATTTACTTCATTTGAAGCTGGAGATGGACATTAGGCCGGCCACTAGCAGTCCTACTGCCTCGGGCTCCAGAGTGCTAGGATTATAGGCAGGCAAACATCCACATACTTCGGGCATTTACGGTCAGACAACTTGAAACCCAACTGAACTCGCAGTTCTCCCTGAACTGGACTTAAACGTTCAGTGCTGGCCCCAGACCTAGATAGGAAGCAAACAGCCTTGCCTTAAATTTCTGGTACAGTGAGTTTTCTAGTTTCTGTTCAACAACCTTGGGTCACTATTAGAGCAAAGCAAACCAAGGTATTTCCTTGGCCTCAGTGGCATTGGGAGCCACTTAAAGAGCTGAGGTATATTACTACGCCATTTCAGTGTGGCATTTAAAACAGAAAAATTAATATATGGAGAGGCAAAGTTATTTAAAGCCATGAAATCCACTAAGAAGCCATTCACAGGCACAGTATGGTGATAACATACTTGTAACCTCAGAATCCGGGCAGTTGATCACAAGTTCGAGGCCACCATGGCCCATTTCAACCACCCCTTCACCCAGCCCCACTCCTGAGCAAGTTGAAGCTTGCTCTACTCAGGAATAACTTTTCGTAGACAGAAGCTTCCAAAACACCTGGCCCCCAGGACCCAACCAAACACATAAGACCATTGAGACTCTGAATTACAGCCAGACACATGCAGCACTCCAACTTACATGGCAGAACAAAAGAACTTGAATTTGCCACTCTGAGAGATCCCTAGCCAACAACAAGAAACTCAGTTTAATTTTTGCATCCCACGACCACCTGTCCAGCCATTACCAAGTCACACATTGCAGAAAGCTCTCTCTGCCCATTTTTTCCCTTGAGCTCTACAGGAAGGCCTTGGTCATTTCTCCTTCAAGGAAATACCAAGAGGTAGCAGAGGGCTTTTTGGTACAAAACCATTGTTTGTTGAAGGTAATGTTGACAATGTATATGAACACCAACAGAAAAAATGCAATGATTAAGATTGTAGCCACAATTGGAGATTACACGGAAAAGGTACACCAAGACAGCTTCATGAATGCAAGGCTCGAGCCAAACCATCTGTCCCGGGCTTCTCTGGGCCGGGCAGGTCCACCAGTTCCTGAGCTCTGACCCAGGGACACATGTTACGGCCACATGACAAACTCTCCGGTCTCTGCACTCAGCCACTGTGGATAAAAGTGTTGAAGTATTGATATTGAGCCTGTGCTAAGAATGCGGCACTTGTCCCACTTGCATCAGATGCAAAGGATGCTCATGGACGGCTCAATAAGGAGGGAGGAGAACACACACATAAAACAACAGCAAAGCGTAGTAGCTTGAGGCTCTCTGAGAAAGGAAAGCTCCAGCCTCAACCCCAGTAAATCTTAAGATACACAGGGCCACTGAAACTCTTTACATTTTTAGTTTTGGATTTGTATTAGTTCTTTGAGGAATGTATCAGTGTGTTTTGATCACATTCACTCCCTTCTTAGAAGAGGTCCTTCTATAACCTTTGTGTCATTACAGTTTTCCTTCCGTAAATCAAACCAGCTTCTCTACTTTTGCCTGAATACCAAAATTTCCGGGAATTCTCATCACTGTGGTCTTTAATCAAGTAGTATGCTCAGTTTCAGCCATAAGTAGCCTCCTTTGCCTAGGGCCATTTAAATGAAGAACAAAACTGTTCAGATGTCTTTACCGTAATATTACAGCAATGGGTCACTTTCTCTACGGGGTGTGTGGTACTTCCGCACAGGCCCAGGACTCCTGCAAGCTTCACTCTGCTGTGGCCATTTCAAATCTGTCACTTTCCGGTCTGTTGTTTCCTCACTCTGCACTTTCACCATTAGTGTCTAAACCTCTCTTTTGATGATCCATGTTGATAAAATATCCCATGGCTTTATGACTGGAGACAAGGAGGCAAAATACCTGCATGCCTCACCATGTGCCGATGGCCATTTAGACTCAGACAAACCAGTTGCAGGCTTTGAAAGGAAGAATGAGCCTCCTCACCAAACCAGAGGCTCAACTCCTATTCACCGCAGAGAATTAACGCCTCAAAGGCTAGTGACATCTATACTTTACACACAATTCATAACTGTGACACCTGAGGTGTAATGGCCTAAAATCCACCCACTGGGGTCCTAATCCCCAATATCTCAGAATATGACTGCATATAAAGATAGGGCCTTTGGAGGGGTAATTAAAATAAAATGAGTAAAATGAAGTCATGTAAGTGGGCTATGATCCTATATGACTGCTGTACACAGGTACACGTGGGACAGTCATGTGAAAAACAGACGGGCATCTCTAAGAGGGTCTCACAAGAAATGAAAGATGCCACACTGTGATGTGACGCAGTCTGACCCCAGAGCTGTGAGGAGTTTCTATGCTTGTTTAAGTTATAGGCTGTGTTATAGTGTCATAGCTAACTAACACAATTTGGCAACTGAAATGTAACTGCTGGGAATCAGTGTTTCATTGCAGTGCAGTGATGGAAATGTATACCTACGGGCTCAAAGCAAGGCACATGTACGAACATCCGTTTGAGTAAGTGCCGAAGGTCCTTGTCTTCCGGCTCATTCTTCCATCTAAGGGAAACTGTTCCATACTCCACTCACCTGCTGCCCGGGCAGCCATGTCCTAAGTCGAGAAACTTCTCCCTGTCAGTGTCTTGCCTAAAGATCTCTCGTTTTCAGGGTATCCTGGGGGTTTCTAAATAACCCACGTAAGAGACACTGGGTTGCTATAGGTGTTAAAGCATATATCCATGGGAGGAGAAGCCAAATGGGAAGACATGTAGGTCAGAGGAGTCTCAAGTTAAAAACATGAATAAAGAGATGACTATAGGGTTCAGAGCACAAGGAAGAGCTGGTCCCAGGGGAACTGGAATTCCTTACATACAAGATATGCATTTATTTAGGCTGTGACTAGATAAAGACGTACACACACACACACACACATACCTATTCATATCTTCCTGGGACACCAGGGCAAGGCAGACTATGAGGTGCCACACTTCTTACTCAGTACCTTGAGATAATCAATTACTCATTAATTGAGATAATATAAAGTACGACTGTCTTAATAAAGCCATACATTTTGGATCCTGGAGAGCCAAACACATAAACTTGATCTATAATTCTGAAGTACAAAGAAGAGTCTGAACTGAACATGACTAGGCCTTGCTAAGTAAGACACACATGACTCTTGAGGAGCCTTGCACGGCCTCCTGTTGGTACTCTAACCCTTGGCAGGGCTGGTAGGTTTGCTCTGAATCTATAGCTGATATTAAGATGGGGAGAATGAGGTAGCAGATAAGATACCTAAAGAAAATCAATTAAAGCACACTCAATGATTGACAAAGACAGACACACCAAACATAGGGACTGGCTCTAATGGTCATGACAGATGTATAGTGAAAATGGCCCCCTAAAACACATTTTTAGAAATGGGGCATCTAGAGTTTTAGAAGATGCACACCTGCCCATCAGTCATTCTGGAGGCAAGGGCCTGCAGCACTGACCTCTGAGGATCCTGTCCCAGAAGACATCATCTTGCCATCTTGCCAGCACATCTGAGGAAAAAATGCACTGACACCGGAAGCACAGAATTTCTTTTAGTGTCACATAAATTAATGAAATGCAATTGTGGAAAGCAAGAAGGTTCCTGGGCTGGCAAGATGGTAAAACTGTTTGCCTTGAAGTCTGATGACCCAAGGTCTACTCGGGATCCCACATGAAGACAGGAGGAGAGAACTAACGCTACAAAATCATCCTCTGACTTCTGCACACAATGTCATGGCATAATGCACACCCCCTTACATCATACATACACGTGACAGTAGTGAATAAAAGAAATTAGAAGATTCTTATTTCTAAAAAGGTGTACACACGCTCAAAGATTCCAAAAGAGGCGTATTTCTTTAAAAGTAATGTTGGCATTAGGTCAGGTGAGGCTTGCCTGTTATAATTTGGGAAGCATCTACACTCAGTATGCTTTGTTAGCCTAGGTTGTCAGTTTCCTACTTTCCCTAAAAACAGCCAAGCTGGGAATCTTAAGAAACACACATTAAGGCTATTATTTCTGCAGGAAAGCTTGCAGAGTGTTCTAATCAGGAGACTCCAAGGGGACCTCAGTCTTCCTCAGAACACAGCAATAGGATGCTCCTGAGTTTCTAACTTATGGCTTGATCTATTACAGCTCGCTGGGCCTCATTCGTCTACCTTTTCTCACCTTTGTTGGGAGATGTCATTCTGTAAATATGTTTCTCTTATTGGTTAAGAAATAAAGCCCTGTTGGCCAATAAGAAAGCAAGATAGGTAGGGCCAGGAGACAAGGAGGATTCTGGGAGACATAACAGGCAAAGGAGATGCAGGTCTGGCATTCCCAGTAAGCCAAGACCATGTGGAAATACTTAGATTAATAGAAAAATGTGTTAATAGTTAAGGCAGGGCTAGCCAATAAGAAACCATAACCAATGGCCAACAATTTCATAATTACACAGAGTCTCTGTGTGTTACTTGGGGCTGACCAGGCTGTGGGACCAGGCTGGTGGAAAGTGTTCGTAGCACACCTTCCTGGCCAGGTACTTGCTCTGAACCGTAACCACTGGCTCTGATTAAACAGTTATGAAGATCCCTTTGTTCCTTTAGGAATAAAGGGGACACATTACTCCCTGCTCTTTGCCATTCTGTCCTTTTCGCCTTTTTACAATGCTATCATAAGACTTAATACCTGGACGCCATATCTGCTGAACCCCCTGGTTAAGAATTAAATTTAGGGCTTCACACTAAGTCCCTTACCACTGAGCTACATTCCCAGTCTGTTTATTTTTATTTTTATTTTTCCTTTTCTAAAAAGGTATGGGACACATTCCATTTGTCAGGTCCTAAGTCTTTTTCATCTTCTTCTGCCTTATTCTGTCCATTCCTCTCCTTTGGTCAGCTTAGCAAGTCCAAGCTCATATGCCTGCAAGCCAAAGAGTTGAGATTATCCAATGGCATATGCCATCATTCCCTCCATGGCTTGCACAGTCTGGATGGTTGCATCCTCAGGAGTTCTGTGTTGAAATCTTACCCCTCAAGCCAATAGCACCAGCCTGAGTGAAAACTGGGAGGTTATTAGTTCATGTAGACAGAGCTTCTGTGGCTAGGATTAGTGTCCTCAGTAAACAGACTCCAGTGGGCTTCCTGGTCCCTTCATCCCCAAGAGGGAGAGGGCATCTATGAACGGGAGGCAGAACCACCACACAGAGTCTTCTGGGACTTTAAGAAGGTTCCTTTAGCCTTCAGAGCTATGAGAAATAAATGGCTATTATTTGTAACAAACACAGCTTGAGGAGTCTGTAGTAAGATACCAGCAACGTGAATAGCCTTCCAGCAGCAGGAACTCAAAACCCAATTGTCTTCCCCTAGCACCTGTATTCACTCCCAACTTGGAGATTCCCTCTCTCGTCTGGGATGCCTGCCCTCACCCTCTGTACCTGTGCGCTGTGTATGCAGCATATTTGCTGTAGCTATTTCAAATGCTAAGCCAGAAGCACAAGGTTTCCATCTTCTCACATACAGTGCTGAGCTACCACCATTATCAAACGAATGAGCCCACTCTCAGAAGACACAGTAGACTCAGGAAGCCACAGGTTCCTCCCCCCCAAACATCCCCAATTCCCATACCTGTCTCCTCTAGCCTTTTCTCATCTTTCTCCCCCCCCCCACAACTGTTCCTTCACAACTTCCCTTCCTGCACTCCCAGTCCTGTGTTTCCCTGCCTCATCTAACCATAGTTTTCTACCCTTATCTGCAAATTCCCCAACTTTTTCTCTGGCTGTCTCTCCCCATTTCCATACGCATTTCTCTGGCTCTTTCCCACCATGGACTGTAAATGCTCAGGCATGTATGGCCAGTGGCTCAAAGACCATGTCCTTCCTCAGTCCTCAGGGAGGCTCTTGCTGACCCTTGGAGAGTTTTCTGTCAAAGATGTGCACAAAGAAGGGCCCTAGTGGAGTACAAACTATATATATATGCACCAATCTACAGGGAAGGCTGTCAATCTGGCAGCTCCTGTATAAGAGGGCTCTTGAATAGCTTGGGAATAAATCCATAATCTTCAATATATAAGTGTCTTTTAAACAGCCACCATTGGAAGGCATGCCCCCTCAATTCTTAGAATGGACAGATAGGTGATGGCTGGATAGATAGATAGATAGATAGATAGATAGATAGATAGATAGATAGACAGACAGAATAAATCTCCTGAGGAGATCCAGTTTTCACAAAATCTGTGTCACCTGTATTTCTTTTTGGAGCTACCAACTGAGATTTCTACATTCTACCCAGCACCTGAAATGAATTTTATCACTTTCCCATCAGCCAAGCAAATTATTTGTCTATATGGATCTTTCTGACTCACCTATGTATCCTCCCCCATCCCGCCTAGAGGCTTCTCTATCCTATTAGCCATCCTATAGGTCACTTCTGAAATGACACACAGATCTTTCCTCTGTGGCATCTTTGCCATGGAAGAGGGCCTCTGTTTCGAGTGAGTGGGCCTCCTTTAAATAAATGCACCTTGACATTGCAAACAGTTCTGACTCTGCCTAAGAGGGTGAGTACATCCATTCTCCCATCCAAAACATGCTTTCTGCTCTGAATTCTTCTTGCAGACCAGAAGAAAACCCACAGTCTTTGGTTAAGCAGAGCTTCCAGGGGCTGAACCCATTCTAGCTTTCCCTCTCCATAAAAACTCTGTGCTTACAACATATGGGATCACAGTCAAGAGGAATCATACCTTTCCAAGCCTCCACAGGTTTCTCTGAGGTGAGGATTCTACTCCAAATCCTTCTTTGCTATCCAAATCATAGGCACCTCTCAAAGACTAAACTATCATTATCTGAATGTGTGACCTGGCCCCTCTATCCACAATAAGCAATCTCATTAAATTGGTTTAATTCTGGTTGTAGATGGTTTATTTTGTTTTGAAATCCAGGATGAATCTCTTATTGTTTCTTTTTAAAGATTTCTTTATTTATATTTTACACATATGAGTGCTCTAATTGTGTGCCTGAATGACAGAAGAGGGCATCAGGTCCTAATACAGATGGTTGTGAGCCACCATGTGGTTACTGGGAATTGAACACAAGACCTCTAGAAGAGCAGTCAGTGCTCTTAACCACTGAGCTATCTCTCTAGCCATGAGGAAAAACTTGTTAAAGAGTCGTTTTAATCAAATCAGCCTCTATCAGCACTAAGACTGATGCCTTGTTCACCATCTTGCGGAAATAAGTAAGTCGTTGTTTATTCCTCTGCTTTCTTGCAATGAGGACTTTCCAAGGAATGGCATTTTAACACCAGACTTCAGTGCTTAATTCAAAAGGCCTCACAATGCACGGTGAACTAAAACAAGCCAGATAAACTGGGCAAGAGAGGACCCAGAGGTTGTGGCATACTATTTTTTTTTTGCAGTGTAAAGATGTGCCTCTATTTAACCTCACCTGCCTAAGGCACCTTCTGATTGGTTTAATAACGAGCTAAATGGCCAATAGCTAGGCAGGAGAGGATAGTTGGGAATTCCAGGCAGAGAGAGAGGAACTCTGAGGAGTCTAAAAGGTGGGGATTTCCCTGCAAGAGGCAGAGGAAGTCAGACATATGGTACCGAGGAGAGGTAATGAGCCTCATGGCAGAACATAGATTAATACAAACTGGTCAATTTAAGTGTTATAAGCTGCTAGGGAACAAGCCTAAGCTAAGGCCAAGCTTTCATACTTAATAAGTCTCCACGTCATTATTCAGAAGTTGGCAATCCAAAGAAAGACCTGGGTAGCAAGCTTTCTTGTCTGACTATCTTTGGACTGCCAGTCTACAAATAATGACCTGGAGACTTCTTATTCATTATGAAAGGTTGGCCTTAGCTTAGACTTTTCCCCAACTAGCTCTGACAACTTAATTAACCCATATATTTTTAAATCTATGTTCTGTCACATGGCTCAGTTATCTCTATCTTAGTACAGAGCAAACTTGCTCTGAGTCTGCTGGCAAAATCATGCAACTAAATTCCTCCTTCCAGTTTCTCTTTCTCTGCCCAGAAGTCCTCTACTCTGTCCTATGTACCTATTGGCCATTTAGCTCTTTCAGAAGGCACCTTGGGCAGAGGCACATCTTCACAGTGCAAACAATATTTTGCAACAGATGTGTTACAACCATGGTTTTAGTTTACCCTGCTGCCACCTACCCTGCTTTACTCTGGTTATTTTAACAGGTACCCATACAATCTTCTGTCCTGTTTTAGCTTTAAGAGTTGAACAGCATAAAAAGAAAATCCAGAGTAGCAGGCAATGCTGCCTCCTCTGAGCTGAGACGTAATGAAGCCCTCAGTTCAAAGGCAGAGTAGTGTCTGTATCATGACTGAACAAGGCACAGTGGAGGGCAGGGAAGGGCTGAGCTTCCCAGAAATGAAACAAAACCATGGTAGAGACACTGACCTATGGGTATAAAAAGCCCAGAGTCCAGCTGCTTAGCAGAAAGAGGCTCTCTGTAGTTAACAACTGAGTTAACAGTCGGAGAAGTCTCGTATTCACCCAGGAGGCTCTCTCAATGCTCTAGGCTGATCCCTCCAAGGTTTTTTACAACCACTCGTTTCCCATCTGCTTCAAGCTCCACTTTTCCAACAGGAAGGCAGCATACAATGGTTAGGTGGTCATCAACAGGGGCGAGAGTCACTGATCCTTTACAAAACTTAGATGTGCATTATCAAAATTAAAAAGGCAGAAGATTCCACATTGGGCATTCGCTCAGCAGATACACCTGTCATGAAGAAGATGTGAAATTCTACACCCTCATGTGTAAAATGGGAGAAATTATATCAATTCCATGTCTTTTGGTGACAGTGGCATGGATTTATAGCATCTAACCTGGCACTGTTTGACACAGAGAAAGGCAGGAAGGAAAAGAACCCAGAGACTAGGCCTGGTTTGGCTCAAAAGCAGTCCTGTGGGCTATGGGTCTGCCTCAGCAAATGGGCATAAAAAAAAACCAAAATGCACAGACACCTTTAATCCCAGCACTCTGGAGGCAGAAGTGGGTGGAATTCTGAGTTGAAGGGCAGCTTGGTCTACATAGGGAGCTCCTGGACAGCCAAGACTATATACAGAGACCTCATCTCAACAGACAAACAAATCAACCACAACAACAAAAAGTTTAAAAAAAAAAAAAAATCTATGGGAATGCATTTTGGTTAAGAACTTTGTCTTGGAGAGAAGAGAGTATATTTTGCCCACTTTCTAACAATTAGAAACAGGCTAGAACAAACTTACCAGCTGTAAAACACAAGAGAGACAAAGGCATTTCGAAGAGAGGACAGATACACTGTGAGACACCAAAGCCCTACTGAGGGGCAGAAAGAAAAGTCATTTTCCAGCTTGGGACGACATGCCACTACGCATCCTTCAGTGGCCCTAAATACAAAAGATAGTCTGCTGGCATCAAGTGCCTGTAAAACAGGCTTTCTCCCGGTAAATGCCACCAACAGGCTGAGGCTTGATGGGCATCTCAGGTGGAGCTGACCTGGGCTACTGCCAAGTGCAGAGCCTCACAAGAGGTTGAGAGCCACCGGGGATGTGATGCTACCCAAATGGCTTTTCAATGGGATGTTCCCTTGGCTCTTTCTCCAATATACACAAAGGTCAGAAAGATTCTATTGTCTTTCTTCCACTCTTCTGTATTTTACTCTTGTTTGTTTTGTTTTTAAAGATGGGGCCATCTTTAAAACGTAGGAATTCTTACCCAAAAACAGTATTCCTACATAATCTAGGCACACGCTAAAATGATGCAAATACTATGTAAATGATTGTTGTACCACATTGTTTAGGGAATAACGACACACATCTATGTTCAATACAGAAACATTTTTTTAAAAAAGCATTTTGATCTGTGATTGCTTGATTTTGAGGATGTGTGATCCATGAATGACATGGTTGTTTGTACCATGACACTGATTTCTTTTTCTTTTCTGTCTTTCTTTCTTTCTCTCTTTTTTTTGTTAAGTGAATGCAAATGGATTTGATCTTGGTAAGTTAGGGGACAATTTGATGTTTTTGATGAATACAATAGATCTATTTAACATCTTTAACATCTGATATATACTCAACTAGGCGGCGGTTGTCAAGGAATTGAAAAGGTGGCCGGGTAGGCTGGACAGTCCCAGTTCTTGGTCTGTACAGAACGGATGAAGCTCCAACTCCCTGTGAGGAGTTGACCCTGTCTGTGGTAGCAGCTGCACCCCTCGCCATGTACTACCTTGCTGACACCTTATCTATCATGGCCCATCGCAACACAGGACTGGTCTCACTTCTTCAAATGTCATGCATATCATAACCAGGATGTCCCTGAAGTCTACACAGGGATCAGTTACTAAGTCCACAGTCACAACAAAGCAGCCTTGTCAACGCTACACAGTCAAGAAGAAGAACAACAAAGAAATAGCTCTGAGTCCTAGTCCCTGAGAACTGAGTCTTACAGAATTGGAGATGGTCCAGGACAAATCTGAATCAGCCCTGCTGTGGTCACCAAAGGCAACACTGAATAGTGACAAGGCAGGATGAAGGGGCTCTGTCTAACCCTACTCCCATTTCAAGACGCCACTGTGCAGACAGGGAAATTGAGTCACTAGGTGATAATACAGTGTATGACCCACATTCTCGCACTATGCCATCAGAAGCCACAGCAGTGTAGAGGAAGAGTCACACTGGCAGTCCCTACAGCTCCAATTTTTAAAAATGTCTTTGTAAAACGATTCTACGAGTTCAAATGCAAGATAATCTTTAAAAGAATCAGCATCACACAAGTTAGAAATGTGATTTCTATGATGGGCTCTGAGCAGCATGGTGACCTCCAACATTATATTTTAGCAGGGACAGCAGGAGCAAGGTATTGTGGTCCTGACCATGGATTTCTTTGATTCTGACTATTCTTTCTCTATTGGGAAAGAGGATGCCATATAGAAAGCACCATGGCGTTAACTTTTCAAATCCACAAGCGTGTACCTGACACTCACACAAAATGGAAAGAGGAGCATCTAGTTTCTTTACTAGGCAGTGTTTCTAATTTTAAGGTGGTTGAGATTAATCCGGCTTTTGCTCAGAAGGAGTTTAAGTGAGAAAGCAGCTAGTGGAGAACCTAGCAGGATTTCTGGGAAGTAGCTAGGCAGAAGCCATGCTCATAATCTCTATGCATTTTAAAGTAATTCCCATCCATGTTTTCTGAAAGGATGCTGGAGCCTTCACAGTTTTGAAATGTGCAAGGGCACTTCCGGGTCCAAGGAGCACGGCCGTTAGGATTCTTTTTTAGTAGGAAATCTGTATGAAGGCATGCATCACTAGGATCCTATTGGAGAGATGTTGGCAATGCCTGTCTACCTTGACTTGCGTTAGCAGAAAGAAAATACATCATTCCACTGGCTTTGCCAAAAGGGTAAGGGCTACAGCCAAACCTCCTCTCCCAGCTCTCCCTGCTGCCTGCACCACGTCCATTTATTCGAACACTTATTAAGTGCTTGCAATGAGGGGGTTGCTGCTGCAGTTTCTGGGATATACCAGGCTGTTCCAGGAGCTCAGGACTGATGGGGAGAGAACAGTAAATTATCCTTCCAGAAGTGGCAGTGCCATGAAAACAATGTACCCCACGAGATAGTAACAAGCACCACTCAGCAAAGGGGACCAGGAAGGGTGTCAGCAGAGCTCATCCACAGTGTAGAAGACCGGAAGGACAGTCCTGTGGGCCAGCTACGTAAGAGTGAAGGAGAAGGCCACGGCCTTACAGATCACATACAAGTAATTAGGTTCCACTCCCCAGTGGTTAGCTACAGTGGGGTGGGGTGGGAGGAAATGAAGGCAGGGTGATCAGAGTACGTATTCTTTCTGAAAGGTTTCTTCTGAGTCCTCTGGGCAACTCGGGCAAAGAGAGAGTCACCCTCTAACATGCCAGGAATCTGAACATGGAGCATGCTCTACTCTTCATTTACTTTGCACTCAAGCTCCTGTTTCTTGTTTCAAGGAACGTGTGGGCTGTTATTTCTCCTTTCCTCAAGGCCAGGCAGGGCTGACAGGTAACAAACATCCAGCTGTTGCTGTTGGAAAGGCTAGAGTTCTCCAAACAGCAGCAGGAAGACAAACCCAGATCTCAGAGACAGCAGCCCTCTCCTCCTCTACCAGCTAGAAGGCGGGGACACTTAGGTACCATTCCCAGAAGGCTGACACTGACATGGTAGCAGAACACATGTTGTTTGAAGCCCGCTCCTTTCCTGAACAGTTACAGACCTGTCTTTTCCCCTCTGCTCATTCTCACTTGCCCTATGTCTGTGCGGGGACCCACTCTTTAACAGCCCTTGCAGGTGGCTAACTTGCAGTGTCATCGCTAAGAGCCCCTCTCAAGTCTGGCTCTTAATTGCATTAACAAATTTAGCCAGCTGTGACTATGCGCAGAGTAAGGACACACTGCCCACATCCAAATACATCTGTGGCTCAACGTTCAGTACATGATTATTAAATTGAATCTGCTTTTACACAGTTTCTGTGTGCTCATGTGCTCAGGGGTGACAAAGCAGAGGGGATCATTATTTAAAAAAAAAAAAAAAATCACAACAAACAGCAAAGCAACCACAGCTACCTGTGACTTCAGTAGTTTCCTTTAGACAATGAATGGAAAAGCTCTGCAGATGAGCCACACCTTAGTTTGAGTTGGGGGGGGGGAGTACCAGGGAGGGGACAGCCCAGGGAGGGCTCACACTAATGTGATGGTGTGTCAACCTGACAGCACAGAGGGATGCTCATGAGGCTGGTGATAACTATTCAGGAACATGTTTGTTTATGAGGCTGTTTCTGAAACAAGAAATAAGCTTATCAATCAGTAAAGCCACCAACACGACTCTCTCTATCCAATGTGACTCTCTCTCTGCCCTGAGGGCCAGGGGAGAAAAAAGGAGGCAAGAGAAAATAGGACTGTCTTTTTCGGCCACGCAGTTCATCTTCTGTCCCGGCCACTGGGTACCAGATTCCCCATCCTCGGGACTCTGGAGTGCATACACCAGCAATGTTCCTACCCTGGTGCTTGGAGTGTCAGATTTGGACTAAAGCCACATCACTGCGTTTCCTGTGCCCTAGACAGCCAGCACCTCACACGAGTCCCAGCTTCTGCAATCATACGTGGATGCCCACACTCAGTCGCTTTCACAGTGTTGGTCTGTCCTTCCTTTGGTCCTTTCTTCTTTCCTTCTTTTCTTCCTTCCTTCCTTCCTTCCTTCCTTCCTTCCTTCCTTCCTTCCTTCCTCCCTCCCTCCCTCCCTCCCTCCCTCCCTCCCTTCCTTCCTAGACTACAAAATAAGACCTTACAAACAACATACATGTTCTTTCACAGTTCTGTGGGCTTGAAGTCTGAGAACTGTCTGCAACACGGGCAGGTTCTGGCTCTTCTGCCTTTTCCTTTCAGCAGGAAGCCAACAATTTTCTTGCCATCCTCACACTTGGGAAAGGCCTGTCAAGGGTCACTTAACATAGGTAGTAGCAGGCCAGGGCCCACACTCTCTGGCTGCTAGCCCTCATAGTCTTTCTGTAAGCATGGGCTACGGAGAAAACAGAAGTAGAGATCATCCTTGGCAAGCAGTTGGGAGGAAACTTAGACAGAGCCAGTGGACTGCTGGGGAGTGTAGGTTAGCTGGCGTGGGTTGGACAAGCACATGGCCAGATGCTGTCACACCTTCAGTGAGCAGACATGCCATCGCCATCCTGTTTTGACCCATCAGTGAGGAGTCCCTTACCTTTCTCCTGTCACCCTAAACCTTGTCTTTAGGACACACAGAAGAACTGTTTTTCTTCTATTACCCATGACATGTTTAAATGTTTTTCTTACGAGCTAACGCTCCTACTTCAGGATCCTGGTTCTGGGTAACACACATTCAAACACAGAATACCTCTTCATGGACCACGTTATAAAAAAAAAAAGAACAAAGAAGGCTCCCAGAGGTTCGAAGGGCATCCGGGTCACGAGGTGGAATTGGACCCCTGGTGGATCTCATAGCTCATGTCCCCAGCTCCCTAGAGAAAGTGGCATTAAGTGGCAGCTCTTCTCATCCCATCCAGACACTTAGACACGGAAAATGGAGTCACCCTACCCTGACTTACACTCTCCCTTAACAGTGCTGGTCCCAACCCTTACCCTTATTGGTTTGTTTGGGTTGCATGAGGTTTTGTTTGCTTGTTTGTTTCTTCCTTTTGTTTTGTTTGAGACCAGACTGACTTACTATGCTGCCTTGACTGACCTGGAACTTACTATACAGATGAGGCGGGCCTCAAACTCAGACATCTGCCTGTCTCTAAGAAAAAGACTTCAGTCATCTTACCTTATTTATTTCAGATAAATAGATAGGTAGATAAGTAAATGCCCCATGGGATTAAACACCAAATCCTGATTTGAAAAAAGTGGACATGTTTCTTTTCTTTCTTTTTGTTCCTCTCTCTTTCTCTAGAGGAATCAATGATTTTTTTTCTCCATCTCAAGAGAATATGAACTTACAGGGTCCCTTTTGTATGAGTAGGGTCAGGGCAATTTTCCAGCGTTATTTTTGATGACTGAGTTTGATCTGGGAGCCAGACCTTGATTTTTAACAATCAGATTCAAGACCAGTCTAGACATTAAGGTCTGAAAAGAGAGAGAAACAAGTCAATCATCCAGCACAGTTTCTCCTTCCTCCCAACCTTTACTCTGTACTTCAGGTGGCCCTCTGAGGACCGTTCCTTCTGTTGAATTTACCCTGCTTGATTCTAACAAAAGGGAACGTACTGGGGTCGGATGGCTGCTTAGAGCAATCTGGCCAATGGATATAAAATAAAAGCTGCTGGAAGTCGTTAAAATCCTTTACTGCTGTCAGACATTTCCCCCCAAACAATTCATGGCCCTTAGCGCCATTAATTAGTTCAGGACTTCCATCCTAAAGCAGAACCTGGAATGTGGTGAAGCCAAAATCTATTTTCTAGGGCCTTAGCTCTCCCTTGTGTATAAAAACGGAAATGCAGCTTGCTAGAAAATTCTGCCCCCGTAAATTGGATGACCTAATTTTGAAACTTAAATGCCATTAAAAAAAAAAGTAAAGGGTCAATTCTTTTAAGTCTTGTATATTAAAAGCAAAACAAAGGAGATCATTTAAAATAACAAACAAAAAGTAGGGAAATATAAAAAGTCTTATATATATGTTATGCTTTAGGTAAAGTATCCAAGAAATTTTACTGGCATAAGATAAAATATTTTTAGAGAAAAATTACATTTCCCAGAATCACAGATGTTCTCAGCCAAAATATAGCTGAGAGATTCCAGCCTGTCTCTGATTTGGGACGGATCATACTTCATCCAACCCAAAAAGAGATGTTATCTTGCTTCAAATACTTCCAGAGAGAAGAGCCCACAGCCTCTTTCATACCTGGGAGATCTTATTATTTCTGATATATTTCAGCAGAATTACAAGTATGTAATTTGAAACCCCCAACCTCTTAGCTTTTTCCTGTGTATATTTTTCAAGATAGGGTTTCTCTCTGTAGCCCTGGCTGTCCTGGAACTTGCTCTGTAGATCAGGTTGGCCTTGAACTCATAGAGACCCGCCTGCCTCTGCCTCTGCCTCTGCCTCTGCCTCTGCCTCTGCCTCTGCCTCTGCCTCTGCCTCTGCCTCTGCCTCTGCCTCTGCCTCTGCTTCTGCCTCGAGTGCTGAGATTAAAGGCATGCTTCACCAGCCACTCTGCTTTGTGTATGTATTTTTTTGTGGGGGGGGCACTTTTTGATTGAAATCGTCAGGGAATCCATCCACATTCTCCTTTCTAGAATTCAGCACTTTGGCAGCCTGTGTTGAGTGGTCAAGTACAGGGACCTATCCAGTCTGTATGTGCATGTCATACAGACTTTTAAAATGCCAAAGTAAATTCCATGGAGAGGTTTACACCTTATTTACTGGTTATGCTCCCACTGGCATCTACCTCGTGAGTCCTCTTCATGGTCAGCAGATGTGATCTTGGGGGGCCCCATCCGGGTACAAACATAAGAAATTCATGCTCTCATCTGGTTGGTTCCAGATTTATCAAGAAAGAGGGAAGATATGGGTGTGTCGCCCTTGCTCTCAGAAGTTCCTTTAGAAACATTCTGCCTTCTGACAACACCTGTGATACTGGCTGGTCCCATCACCATCACATTACACAGTACCTGTGATACTGGCTGGTCCCATCACCATCGAATTACAAAATACTTAACTGGGGACTAACTACTCAGGGCATCATTACAAAATGAAGTGCATTTTCCTTCAGAGCTGGGAGCCTCTGCATATAACCTCATCCTCTGTATATAAAGACCCCATAGAAAACAGGCGACACCCTGAGGAAGTGCACAGGGCACTTAGCAAATGAAGTGGGACTTTTCTTTGCCCCCCCCATTTTAAGTGTTATTCTTCATAGACTTCCCATCGCATTTTTCTGTCCTCCCCTGCCACATACCCCACACCTCACCCCCCCCCCCCAGCTGAGGACCAAACTTGCTGGGCAAGCGCTCTGCCACTGAGCTAAATCCCCAATCCCTTAAATGAGACTTTTCCCCCCTCCCCTCCCAGTCCTGTCCCCCACCCCACCCTCCCCCCACCATCAGTTCCCATACCCCAACCCACTCCTACTCTGTTTCTGTTTAGGAAAGGGCAGATCTCTTGTGGGTATCAACACAACATGGCGTATCAAGTTGCCCTATGACTAAGCACCTCTCCAGGTATTAAGACTGGAAAAGCAACCCCAGTTTGAGGAGTAGGGTCCCAAAAGTCAAAGAAAGAGTCAAAAGCAACCCCTGCTCCACTGTTAGGAGTCCCATAAGAGTACACAACTGTAACATGTATGCAGAATGCCTAGGTCAGTCCCATGCAGGCTCTCTGCTTGTCAGTTCAGTGTCTGTGAGCCCCTATGAGGCCAGGTTAGCTGATTCTGTGAGACTTTTTTATGATGTCCTTGATCCCTCTGACTCCTACAACTTTTTCTCTCCCTCTTTTTCAGGATTTCCCAAACTCTGCCTAATGTCCAGCTGTGGGTCTGCATCTGCTCCATCTGTTACTGGATAAAGCTCCTGATGACAATTGTGCTAGGCACCAATCTGGTCAGAGGAGATGGCTAATTTAGGCTACGTTATCTGCTATAGCTAGGAGTCTCAGCTGGGATCATCCTTGTAGAGTCTTGGATAATTCCCTTGAGCCAGGGCAGGTAGGAAAATGGAGGAAGAGAGTGTAGAAAGAGACTACTGGAAAAGGGGGACATTTTGGCATCAGGTAAAAGTGGGACTTTTCAAAACCACATTTTCAAGACATCAGATCCACTGTGTGACAAAGGTATGCTCTCCAAATTTGCCGTCTCCACCCAACTGTAATTACATATTACACAGAGTACATAATCTACATCGCATTCCAATTATCTCCAAGTGCTGCGGGGCAAAAATCACTCAACTCGGCAATTAAACAAATTCCAGGTTATCACTAAGTGTTTTAAGGAAGGGAAGCATTCTAAAGTTGGCAGAAAGACCAAAGGGACAGGAAGAGCAGAGAAAAGCCTTCCAGAAATCACCGTTAGCTCACCCTTTAGTTTTGCAGTAACTCCAACCTGACAAAGTCCCTGTCCTCAAGAACGATGCCTGCATTATAAGCTAGAAACCTCTCAGGTAGAGCACACATGGCTGAAGTCAAATGAAAAGCCCTGGCCTACCCACTGCCTCAGTCTCTGCTAATGTAGTAAATGGAATGCCTATAATCACAGGCATAAGATACATTTTTGTTTTGTTTTGTTTTTCCAAGAAATTAGCAAGATTTCAATTATATGGAACACAAATAGATACATGCAACTTTATCATCTAATGGGGCACGGCTAACACCTTGGGTATACCCTGAAGAAGTTACCAGTTGGAATATTTTTAAAGTCACATTCGTATGCCTTTCCACACATTCTAGATGGACCATCCCCTGCGCAAGAATAAGATCCATCGTCCATCGTCTCAAATAATGATGAGGATAAGGTCAATGCTCAGAGACAAACAATGCCTTTGCTTTGCAAGCCAGCAGTAGGAGCCCATTAGCAGACACTAATGCCAACCAGACTCCTCCAAGGGTGAGAAACTCTTAGCCATCGGGTGAGGCAGGCCCTTCCAAGGGCTGTGAAATAGCTAGTGTGAGCTGTTGGCCTTTTCAAAGACGTGTCTTCAAATAAGCATTGCTTTTTTACTTCAGCTAAGACTGATACTGTCTGATTGTAAATGTCCCCCATGTGGGGACATGTGTTTGAACACTTGGTCCACAGCTCATGGGGATTTGGAACCTTTGAGACATAGTGTCTCCTTGGCTGACGTAGGCTGCCAGAGCCACAGGTTTCAAGGCTATCCCATCTCTGCTCTGCTAGAGCTCTCTGCTTCCACAGACTGCCATGTGGACATATGGATACACATCCACGCACATGTGTGCACATACACTCACACAAGCACAAACACACATCAATAGATGTCTACAACAAAATCCCTCAAGGTGTAGGAGGTAGAAAGGCTTGTTCAGAGTTATGTTCACCAGGAAGCTAATGAGGCTTGGCCTTCAGCATCTTTTAGGATAGTCTCTCACTACAACTTACATAACATCATACACTTATCTGTAAATGTCAGACATTCCATACCATTTGTTTTAAAAAGCTCCTGGGTTTGCCAAACCATCAGATCCTAGAAATCGGAGGCTTGAAGCTCCTCAGAGGCAACTTGGCAACTGTTAAGGAAGGGGCCGTTTTCAATATGTCCCACATATTCCGACTCACTATTCAAGAAGCAGCCAAGATACAAAAGAGCTAAGAGTCCTTTGAGACTAAAGAAACCAGAAGCATAATGAAATATCAGAACACAGAACAGCTTCTGGCGGGAGCTGGTGCACCAGGAGCCCAGACATCAGGAGTACTGGTCATCAGGGTCTCCAAGAGCATAAAAAGAGACCAGGTGTACCATCAAGGCCTCCCGGATAGTAGTAACCCATCAGCCTTCTACCAACTCTCACAGAGACTCATGGGTGGGAAGAACCAAGATCATTCTTGAACAAACAGCTTCTACATTTACCCAGACACCACCTTGGGAAAGCTGATATGATGGATGCAGATGTCAATCTGTAAATATGTTTCTCGTATTGGTTAATGAATAAAGCACTGTTGGCCAATAGGAAAGGAAGATAGGGGGGACAAGGAGACAAGGAGGAGAAAGGAAGTAGTAGGGAGGAGATCCAAGATGAAGGACGGGGAGAAGAATGTCAGCCCCTCTCTCAGGTAAGATAAGACCATGTGGAAGTACTTAGATTAATAGAAATGAGTTAATATTTAAGATAGACTTAGCCGATAAGAAACTAGTAACAGCCCAACAGAATTATATCTAATACAGCGTCTCTGTGTGTTATTTGGGGCTGGCATGGCAGTGGGCCCAGGCGGGCAGGGAAAACCTACTCGTAACAGGATGCCCCCTGGGGGCCCATTGGGTAAGGGGATATTATACTGACCACTACCAAAAGTGACGTTAATCCAAGACTGGAATACTGCCTGCCACTGAAAGCATTTAAGTGTCAATGAAAATGGGTTTTAAATAAACTTAAAGTATTTTATTAAAAAAAAAAAATAAAAACTGTGTTTGAAATTGTGATTCTCCTCATTTAAAACATGAATCAAGAAAAAAAAGCCCTTTTTTTTTTTTTTTTTAAATCCTCCAACTAAACAGACTCTCTCCAGGATTCTGTGGGAATTTTTGGCATATTCCAATTATAGAGTAAACCTGTTTGTGATGAAACAGAGTTTGTCAGGGAAGCAGCAGTATCGTTTACATTTATCCCACGTATGCTGAGGCGGAGACCGCTAAGTGTTCATGAAAACTTTGCTTGCTCTCCTGGGCTTACAGGCCCCCAAATGCTTCTTTGTCCTCTGGGCAGCTGGGGTGGCCACATAGAGGAGGCTCACACAGCAGGATGTAAGTGGAGATTTGTGAACAGGTGAAGCCCCACCTCAGGTTCCTCTACCTGTGCATTAATTACACTGTTTCCCATCTCTTACTGCTCATGCGGACAGAGGCTGCCTGAGCTGGCAGAGGGGCTCCACCAGCCTGGATACTGATGGGAGATGTCCTTCTGTGTAAGTTTCCCTTATTGGTTGATAAACAAAACAGTTTGGCCAATAGCCAATACAGGCAGGAAGATAAGCGGGACTAGGAGATGAGAGAGAATTCTGGGAAGGATAGGCAGAGAGTTGCCAGAAAAAGATGCCATGTAAGCTGCCAAAAGAGTAATAGGTCTGGGCATTCTCCAGTAAGATAAGAATACGTGAAAATACAGAGATTAGTAGTTATGGGTTGATAATTAAGACAGAGCTAGCCAGTAAGGAACCCTAGCCATCGGCCAACAGTTTTATAATTAATATAACACTAGTGTGTTTATTTGGGGCTGAAGTGGCATTGGGCCCTGGTGAGAAAGAAAAGTCCACCAACAGGCTACCTGACGAATTCCATGGAGAACAAGAGCTCTCTCCCAGGAACCATCTATCACCTTGGGCTTTTTAAACCTGAGAAATAACCCTGACTCACGTTTTGGGCCTAAAACCTATAGTCTGTTTCACTGTGGCGACCAGAGGCACATAACAGCTGCACACGGAAGTGCTAAATTCTAACAAGGTACAGCTCCAGACCCAGCTAACCAACCGGCCAAGAAATCAAACAATGCCCACAGATGCCGGAAAGCTGGGATGGTCCTGTGATGGAGGACAAACAAAGGAACTGTGAAAGCACACGGGATGTGCAATTAGTGTAGCTTCTGAAACAACCAATGAATTGAGCCTTGCAGGATGAGGAAAGTTCAAAAGAGGGGGGCTGGGAAGTTCATGCCAGACTAAACCTGAGTCCTCTAACATTTTACCCATGTGGCTATGATGTGAAGACAGAAAACACACTGTTCTCTTCTTTCCAGGACACAGAATCAAGGCCGGGGAGGAACTAGCGGGAAAGAGAATTCTGTCCAAACGAGGAAGAACCAATCATCAGGGCTGATCTTTAACTTCAGGGGCTCTAAAGAAAACAAGACCATGTGCTGCCTTCGGGGGACAGCCAGCGCCTTGGCATGGGCACGAGGGAGCGTGGGCTGAGCGCGGATGGTCACAGCTCCAAGCAGCCGCCTTCCATCTTCCAGCCCTTAGCCAAGTAGGCCTTATACAGTGTCGCCAGGAAAGGGAATGGCTTCAGCCTTGCTGGAGCATAGCTTACTCTGTAGCACTTGCCAGTCTCCCTTCTCAAGGCTACACTGGCTGTGAGTACCCAACGTGCCAATCGCCAGCAGGACATCTCCACACACCAGGCCCCGAAGAGCTCCCTTGATTTCATTAGAAAGCAGCAAATACTTACTAGCCTCATATTAAAGAGGATTGCTCCTGGGTCAGTAACATGAAAGCACAGTGACTGTCCCTTCTTTTCCCCTGGGGGTTTAGATCAAGGGGTCAGGTGTCTTTACTTAGTAACAAGTGGACCATACAGAATATGAGATACATTTTCCAAAAAGAATACCAATAAGGGACATTACACTAAAGCTGTTCGAGAACAGCTTCCACCCTCTGGATGACTTGATTCACTGCCAGGCACCTTAGGGATAAAAATCATAAATACCAGTTTCCACAGGGGAGTGAGTTCTTTAGAACAGTCCTGTTTTTCGGTTTTAAGATGTGCCTATGGTGGATAAAACAGGAAACTGCTGCATGCTCTACAAACGTTCTCCAAGCCAGTGACTTTCACTTTTCTAACACTTAAGTTCACTTCCACAAGCACTGACTAGGTTGCTTTACGCATGGCATACCCAGGGATAGAGTAAATGACAAGGCACTATCCTAACACGAAGGCTTCCCAGGATTCATGCTGTCACTCTTCTTAAGAGTAACTCACTATGATTATAAAACAAAAGATAAGCTCGCTAATCTTGACCAATAAATGGGACTATTTTGCCTATCACATCAGGAGATTGTTCCTATCAAAAAAATCGATTTGAAAATGTGGGCCTAGATTATGATTCTTTCATCTCCTGTAATAACACTCCCGGTGATTAATACATTGCTTAAATAAACAGAATGGAAGTCTAATTATGCCCAAGCTCAGAAATGAATATTAAACAAAACCCTACATTATAGAATGGCTCTTAATTATACAACTTTAACCTTAACAGCCAAACAAAGGGAATTCACAGAGCTGTGCTCTGAGGCTACCCTTAACCCTTGACTGGGTCCACACACAAGTTTTATTTTGTCTGCAATTGTTCAACCATAAATATGAGTGATGCCTTCTTAAATTCACACTGCAGAATCCCACAGACACCATCTTTTTGAAATTCAGGTCACATCCATGTCATTACACAACACCCTCAGAGAATCATGCCTTGAGTGGTACCAAGACCATCTGCCTCAGATATCTGATCTCACAACCCTTCCCAGTTCCTCTCTACCCACTCCTGACCCAGGCCTTAAAATCCTTGGCTCACAAAGCCTGGGAATTATATTCCCTTTGAGAAAATGGATGGTGCCCAACACTGGCTCCTGTTCAGTTTGATTTTTACCCAACTGCACATACTATTTCCAGCGCTTGCTTGCTGGCCCTGTCTGGAAAGCATGTCCCAGGCTGTTCTGTCTGTTAGGTACTAAGTCTGCTCAAAGGAATGAGAAACAACAGCTAAACCCTTGAATGAAAGAACCCCACTGGCCACACATGGCTGCTACAAGTATGCTGATATTTCTGGAGTCCCAAAGGAACAGTGTATGACTTTAGTCCCAAGTCAAAATGAGAAATTACCACTTCCTGAAAAGAAAAAAAAATCCCCACACACTTTAGAATAACAACATCCCCTCCCCCCTCCAAACATTACTGACTCTAATCTGGGTATCATTGGTGTTTAAAACAGATAAAGTCATGCCAGGCCAGTGTTGCACATGCATACATGTCAAGTAGCCACTGAGTTTGTATTTCTTTCCCAACTGTCCCCACACTCTCTGGTCTTCAATCTCTTCATCAAAAACAAATACTCCAAAGGACCTTCCATATCTAAATGTGCTATCACCATGAAATCACACAGCTAAAAAAACAAGGCTGCCCCCGAAGTGTGTGCAGGCCATGCGGAATTAAATCCACGATTAGAGACCACGGAATAAGGAGGAACAATTAAAGAGACATCTATGGCCCCCTCATCCATTTTGAGAAAGTGACGCATGGCCAGACAACTGACCATAAAACATTAATGTGTCTCGCAGCCCTAATAATCCAACCCTTACTTCTTATGGCCAATTCTCCTCTAACAAAAAAAAAACCAAACAAACAAACAAAAAAAAAAACCCCAAAAACCAAACCAAAACAACGACAAACTCCACTCTATTTTTCCCCCAAGCATGGCCTGGAAACAGAGTGACCACGGCACCACTAAGATGACCTTCAATGTTCAGAGGCCCAGGCCTTACCACCAGCAAAGAATTCCAGCCAAGTCAAAGAAAACACTCCAGCCATCGAATGAGTTTAAAAAGCCACACCTACCCGGAGCCACTGCTTCTCGGTGAGGGCGTCACTATAGTCCACATCCCGGCGCTGGCGGGAACCCCTACCAAATATCTTCTCCTCCTCTTCTTCACAGGTGAGCCTTTCCACTTCGGCATCATCCTTAATAATCCAGGAGGGCAGCTCATCTTCCTCCATCAGGCGAGGCTTGCGCTTTGGATTTCTGGCATCTTCCCTGCGCCGGTCCATGTCCATGCGCTGGGGACAGGGATAACAGTGTCACCAGAGGGAAGAGGACTCTGTGGGACAGAACTTAAAATCTTCAGAAGTTGTCTTCACACTGCAGGCATATCCCTCTTTGCCCCTCTTATTCCAGTTTGCCTGCTGATTCCTCCATAAAGCACAGCGTCTACATGAACGATCTCAACATGTAAAAACCTCTATACCCATCCTTTGAATTTACTTTTGCATTAAAGAGAATACCCTATTTAAGGACTCATCTGCTTACTGTGTGTGTGTGTGTGTGTGTGCAAAAGTTCACCTCAAGTGGGAAAATTCAAAAGGAGACTGCATTTTAGGACTGTGAGCCCTAGCCCCATAAGATGCCTCAGTGAGTGAAGGCGCTGGCGGCTAAGCCTGACAACCTGAGTTCTTTCTCTGAGCTGAGAACCACACGATGGAAGGGAAGAATCAATTCCAGCAAGCTGTCCTTTGACCTACACATGTGTGCTGTGGCATGCACAAGCCACGTGCAAAATAAATAAATACATGGGGAATAAAAGCAAAGTGTGAGTATAATTCATTGCTTCCCCCAAACAGGTGAATTCTTGCAACATGTACAAAAACAAAGTCTACTGAGGGCATGAACCTTGAGCAAGAAGGTTTATGATTTTAATAGAAGAGGGAGAAACATTTAGGGAGAGGGCATCAGGGACTCGGGTGCCACCCACTGTCACATGTGGAGGGGATGGGGATGTCTATACCGGTCAGCTGTCATCAATGCATCAACTTCTCAGCACAAAGTGGGGATGGAGGTAGGAAAAGAACATACTCTCTAATTCTTCACTTTTTATATGTTTAGCTCTTAGGGAAATATTACAATACAACAGATGTCAGCCTCTTCTCAATTGGCCAACATACATGTGGAATGGCTTCCGCTTGTGGCCTCTGGAAGCCTCTGCCTCCACCTTTCACTTTTTCCTTAGAAATTCTGCCTTATGCTAAGTAAATGATGTGCTGCCCCCAACCGCGCCCCACCCCCCAGCAAGTGTAGCAGAACAATCTGGTATGTGTAAAAGAACAAAGCAGTACTTTCCCTCTCTATACTCTGGTTACATAGATACAGACCATCCCCACAATGAAATAAGTCATCAACCATTCATTATTTGTCTGCTCCTTCTTCCTCTGGGTCTACCATAGGGAAACAAGGAGTCAATAAAACAGGTTTTTGTTTTGTTTTTTTTTCCTTAAAAGTTGAAACTGATAGAATGTGAAGGAAACAGTTGCTACTCGAACCCAAATATGACTTAAAAATTAAGCTTCAAGGCTCTTTAAACTATGCCTCAACATTTCTGGAAATCCTTCTGTCTGCAGGACAGGGTAAGCTTGGGGCATGGTGGCATCCCATTGGAGGATAAATGTGGCTACCCTGCTCTCTCTTGCTATACTTAGCTTGCGATGCTGACTTAATCCAGCTGTCTAATGCCTGGCTCAGAAACAGATCTAGCCGTGGAGGCTTGGCAAGGAGCAAGAGGAGGCTTTCTGTAAGCAGGACATAGACAGAGGTTGTATGAGGCAACCTCCTAATAGCTAGCAAGTAACTAGTAAGAACAAAATCTCTCCATGACCTGCCCTGTGACAAAATGTTGCCACTTCAAGTTCTAGTTAGACAATTCCTGCTTCCTAAACTAGAGCTTATAAAATGACAGCAGTAGGTTGACAACTGAGGAATAAGTCACCTTTTTTGTTCTGGTAAAACAAGAACATGTATGTGCGTTTTTTTTTTTTTTTTTTTAAACAAAAAAAGAAAGGTAGATTCAATTAAATATGATAAGGTACAAGTCCTAATGATTATGTCTCTCTCTAGAGATTCTACTCCCACAATGCCTCTGTAGCATTTTAAGTCAGTATTGGGTAAAAAGACTAACTTTTGATTGATACTATCTGGATATATTTGCCCTAAGGCCTTATTATACACTTTATCAATCATAATTATTTTTTAGCCTTTGTGGCAAACATGGCCTCTAAGAGCCTATATTGTTTACATATTGGCTCAAGATACATATTTGAAACATGTTGTTATCCAATATAATTTTTAGGTAAAACTTACAGGTTATCAGTATAAAAGGTGAATCATTTGATGTCTTGGTTTTAGATAGAGAAAGCAATGGTTGCTATTTTAAAGACACTATTTGTTTACAGAATCTATCCATCAAAATAAGTCTATTCTAACGTGAGGCACAGAAATAATTCTTAAAAATAGAGAGTTTAGATATATGAGACCCAGAGACTTGGCCAGCTCACATTCCATTCCTGTCTCTCACTGAACTCTTTTTAATCAGAGTAGCTGGCTTGGACTCAGATTCTATTTCCTGCCCCCTGGTGGAGGGTGCTAACAAGCAGCAAAGTCGCCAAAGGCAGCCAGACAGCTAGGTTTTCAAAATCAAACCAAACAAACACCTGTGTGGCACCCCTCCCCCAAGCAGAGGCTAACACTTAAGAAACAGGCATGAGAGCTCATAAAGCTCAGGTGTCTACAACACACTGGTCCCTTAGCCAGTCTGGCCCGTTACAAGCCTGTTCTTCATGGGACACTTACTCATTCCCTTGTCAAAGGAAGACTCGGCCTTGGACCCGCATGTCATTTTTGTCTGAGATTTTCAATTTCTACACAAGTCCAGCCTCAAAGAAGGAAGGAGAGGCACTCCTTCTCCCTGATCTCAGCGCCACCAGGGACTGTCTCTCTCTGAGCCAAATCTAATTTGAGAGTATCTGAGGCCAAGGCAGTGCTGGGTCACAGCCAGGGAAGCCTCTGCCTCAGGGTTCCCCAGTCACCTAAGTCTCAGTAAGTTCTTCAGAGACAGATGGTTATTCCTGAGGTGTAAATGTGGACAGTGACATCAGAAGTCCATGCATCTGCCCTGTCTCTCTAAAATGGTGTCATCTGGGTAGGGAAGAAATCCATTTCCTAAGCTAGGAGTTATTGCCATGGATGCCTGCATTTTCCTGAGAGTTAATGATCTTTTATTGGGAGTCATTATGTGTGGGCACAATCTGTGTTCTCTAGACAAAAGCCATCCAAACAAACAAAGAAATAACACCCCCCCACACACACAAATGATGCAAGCATCCGCTCAGCCTTAGCTCTATTCTTGAGCCCTCCTAAGCTAAAAAGGCAGAGATTGCAAACCCATTGGGTCACATTTGGCTTAGTTCTGTTTCCTTTGGCCTGCAATGCTATAAAATAATATTAGTAAAAGTCCTGAATTTAGTTGCACACTTTAATGCTGAGATTGCGTCAAACCATGTGGATTCCTAGCTTTTCTTCGAAACTTGTGATTTTTGGCTAAAGGGGTCTCACGTCACCTTATAGCCTCAGCACTAGTAACAGAATCTTTAACACACCCTTCCTCGTTGTGTCTTACTCATGCAGGGTGAACTATCCAAGACCTCAGGGCTTTCCAACTGGTGCCTCTGATCAGGGTTCTACGGTGTTCCTACGCTGCAGTTATGGGGCACCCATCTTCCAACCCTCTACCATCAGGCTAAATGCCTGAGATGAAGATCAGAATGACTGCAAGTATTGGAGCGAACCTTACACTTTACCGTCCAGATCTGCCCTGCCATCTCTACAAAGCCAGAAACTTCGAAGCTCACCACTCATTCAGTGATCTGTTACATAATGATCGCATACCCAGGACCATTATCCTGGCCATTTAAGACAGAGTGGGAGAGCCTGAAGAAGGCAGGACCCACAATTCTACAGTTGCTGAGCAGCCTCCCTCACAGATGGGGCTTGTTCCCCAACCTCGGCTGCATGTAAATCAAATTGATGGTATAGATCACTGAACTTCAAGTGAAAGCCGTGGACAATGGATTCTAAAATCCCAAGGTTCCATAACGGGAAGCAGGTTTTGCTCTCTGAACCACAGCCTTATCTTCTGATGCACACAGCTCAAAGGTTGTCTTCACTTGCTTATGTATATTCCCCAGGACAGTTTTAAAGGTTGCTGCTGTTCACCTGCTCCTATTGAAGAGAAGCTGACTAGGGAACAGTTGCAAGCTGAACGCTCTGAGACGCTCTCTGACGCTTGGCTGGGATTAGAAGTGGGTCCCTGGGAAACTGTGGACCATATAGCCTGACCAGAGGGTGAAGCTGTGACTCAGCTCTGGCCAAATGCTCCTACACAGAGCTGCGCGCCCGACACTGCCCCATCTCTTTTTCCAAAGGAAGCCAGAAATCAGGATTCTTTTCATGCTGGCAACAAATGAAAAATCTTAAGAACTGCTATGTGGGCCAAACACAATATGTCTGCAGGCTAAATCCAGCCAGTTTGCTTGCAGACTCTGAATCAAAAGAAATGCAGAGGCTGCAGGGCCAAGGCTCTACCCGGTATGCAGGCTGAAGGCACCCTGGACACCACAAAAGGGGGAAAAGAGGAAGGCAGTGGTTTCCCATGATTCCTGCAACATTACCATAAAAAGATCAAACTCTTCTTCCCGGCGAGCAATCATCTGGTTCAGGGTCTCGTCATCTGGTACTTCATCTTCTTCCTGGGTTAAAAACAGAATGATTGGACAGGCTTTAAGAACAGAGATTGGAGAGAGTGTGTCTGTGTATGTGTGTGGGGGGGAGTGTATTGTGTCTTGTTTCTCTAGACAGAAAGGGAAGGGAAGGAAAGCACCCCTCAGTTTAGTACCTGCCATTCGTATGTTGCCAGCTTTTCAAACTCTTTCGGGCAGGAAATCTGTCTAGGGAGGGGAAATCTGCTCTCTAAGAAACACCAGCCCTCCTGGGTGTGGATCTTTCTGCAACTTTTAAAGCCAGCTACTTAATGTCTCCCCGCCTCCATGACCTCATCGGCAACATAGGCGTGACATCTACTTCACAGGAGGATGCCAGCCTTAAACTACAGAAATCCACAGCAAATGACTACTTATTGATACTTCTACTAATTCCACTGATGACACTGCAAATATGAATGTTTTCATTTTCAAACATTTACCCCCAAACAATGAGTTTTTGACACTAAGTACCAGGACAAGGGGGAAAAGAAATAATCACACATAGGTACCAAATACAGAATCTTTGAGAAAGGTTGAATCAATGGTCTTCAGTAGGTGCTGTTATTGCTGATGATTAAAACTACGGTTAGGACACAATTAAAACCTATCAATACAAAAATACCACAAGACTCTACCCAGTTAAAACAATCTAATGAAGTACAAAAAGTGATTACAGAAGGCCTAAAAGTTCCTAAATTTTACATTCAGTTAAACAAAAGCATATTATTTGTTAATTTCTCAGCAGAAATCAATGGTTCTCAAGGTTTTAGAAACTAACACTATGCTGTGGCTTCCAAGATTTCAATAAAATTCCAGCAGCCTGAGCTAGATGATGTCAGCTCCCAAGACACCTTGCACACTGCAGGGACTTAATAAAGGAATGCAACTCAATAAAGTATATGATTCAAAACAATAATTACTACTGAAAACCCTTCCAATTTAATTCATCCCTGTGTTGATTAAAGTCAATCTGTCTAAATATTACATTTCACATGATGAGGAGGCGGCAGACTAGGTAGAGAGGGGGCTCAGCCCTTACAAGATCATGTACCTGGCCAAAGCATTAGTGAACAGAGGTCTTCATTTGCCTTCGCTGTCCCTAGAGCCACCCGTGTTTTGTCCCCACACAACGAGGCCATAGGTGTCCCCAGGCAAGGTGCAGATTCTCCTAGAAATTGCCAGAACACCTGTCCCTAGAGCACAAATTGTCTGGAAGTTTACAAGAACTCTTGCTATGTTCTTTGTATTCATACTTCATGCCAGCTGTTACTATGGCACCCTGCGCTGCCCTGGACTGTTGGGACAGAAGCCATTCACTATAATCTGCAAAGGTCCCCCGTTGATTTCACATCAGGGCATGCTCCAGAGCCTGGTAACAGTTGCCTGACACAGTCATGGTCAGGAAGGGATGGGGAGCCCCAGCAGGCTGCTAACAGTGAGGAACAGTTGCCAAGGAACTCCCGAGTAGGCCTGATATGGTGATCTGCAGGCCTGAGGGAGATCAGCCTTTCCTGGTGGTTTAGGAAGTCTGGAAAACTCCAAGCTTCATCACTACCATCTCACCTGGTCAGCTAACATTTTTACAAGGTCTTTCAAAAAGTGTACAAGAATGCACTGGAAATTCCTAGCTGAGTGCCAGCTCTACAGACCACATCATGCTTTGTCACTGTAGATGTCATTTAGCATAGTGGGTTAAATATTTTTATCATATCATTTATTATTTGAAACATATTTGATATTTATATTATTTATCCAATATGTATTTATTATGGGAATCCATGTGCTATGGTGTGTGAGGACAGCAAAACATAACTTGTGGGAGTCAGTTGTCTCCTGCCAACATGTGGGTCCTGAAACCCAAACTCAGTTTGGCAAGCTTGGCGGCAAACACCTTTCTAAATGAAATCACCAAGTAGCGGGGAGAAGGAGTCCCTATGTGGACATCTCTCGTCACCAAATGAAGACTCCAGTTCTGGGAATGAGTTACATCTAATTGAGTTTTTGACCAAAGGGGCTCCATGGGAACCTCGAAACACCCAGAATATTTCCAAGACTATCGGGTGCCCTCCACAAACTGATGGTAAGGCCCTATTGCTGAAGGCAACACCTACACAACTCATGGAACATGGAGAAGTCAAGCTGAGGATGCCTACCTAGAGCCTTCTTCTTTACTGACCAGTGTTTAGGGTCTTGGAGGGTGCTCTGAATGGTATACTAAAGCAGAAAGGTAAACACCAACCCAGCTATATACCCTTCCATTGACAATGGTGACATATGTGCAAGATGCACTAGTACAATAGTGTCACAAAGCCTGTGGGACTAACCAACTAACATCTGATGGGAGATGTTATTCTGTAAATATGTTTCTCATACTGATTAATGAATAAAGCACTGTCGGCCAATGGGAAAGCAAGATAGGCGGGGCTAGGAGACAAGGAGGAAAGAGGAAGTAGTTAGGAGGAGTCAACATGGAGAGTCCAGAGAGGTAGAACTCCAGCTGCTCTGGCCTGTAAGATGAGCCACGTGGAAATTCTTAGAATAGTAGAAATGGCTTAATCATTAAGACAGAGCTAGCCGATAAACAATGATAGTAACTGGCATTGTATCAAATACAGAGTCTCTGCGTGTTATTGGGGGCTGGCATGGTGGCGGGACCAGAACAGCGGTGGGGGGGGGGACTTGTTTGTAATAAACATCCGATGGAATTTAAGGCCCATGCCATTGGGTGGGACCTATTCTCAACACTGCTTGTAGTCAAGAATCTGAGACTAACAGGCCAGGGTCCTTAGGGGAAAAGCAAATACAACTGTTCTGCTAAAAGAATATAGCAACACAACGACTCTAACGACATCCTGCTACACTCATAATCAGTGTCTTGCTCAGCCATCATCAGAGGAGCTTATTCCTGCTGAATAAACTCAGAGACCCACAGACAGTGTGCAGAGAGTAAGAGATCTTGGAACATTGGGTCCTAAGTGGGGTATCTCCATCAATTCCCTGAACCCTGTAGAAGAGGAGCCAGAAAGACTAAGAGGTAGAGGGAACGGAGGACACAGGAAACAAGGGCTTCTAAACACAGCAGGGATGGCGCACATGTGAACTCATGAACAGGGCCTGTACAGGTCTGGGCCTGAGGGGATTCCAGTTCTGAGGGAGGAAGAGGACACAGCCCCACATCCCTGACCAGGAAGCTATCTCTACCTGGTAATTACTCACAATAAGAGAGCAAGAACCGATGTGGATTTGGGTGGGTGGGCAGCTGGGGAGAAACTAGGAGAAGTAGGAGGAGGCGGGATCACAATTAGAATACATTTTTTAAAAAAATCTATTTCTAAAGGAAAAAAAGAGACCTTTAAAAGAATTTAATGTTTAATTTATAGAGGACTTCAAAAACACAAAGCCAAACTGCACATATGCAATGAGAATAGTATTCTGTGTGTGTATGTAAAATAAACTTACACTAACTTTTAAGCAAGGGTACGCAAAAGCAAATGTGGTCATCCCTGGACAGCTTCCTGGTAAGATATGTTCTTAAATGTACTTCAAGTTCATTTTAGGCTGGTAATTTGAGTCTCTGTGTATGTACAGAGTAGCTCCAGGGTCTCACACAAGCAAAGGCAAGGATTCTAACACAGAGCTATACTTAGCTGTATTTAGCATATAATGATTGATACTGGTCATCTAAAAGGACGAAATGACTCCCAGCACTGAGGAGGCAGAGGCAGATGGATCTCTGTGAGTTTGAGGCCAGCCTAGTCTACAGAGCTAGTTCAGGACAGTCTCCAAAGCAATATAGAGCAACACCCCCCACCCCCAAACACACCAAAAAAAAAAAAAAAAAAAAAAAAAAAATAAAGAAAGAAAAAAAGATTCAATGAAAGAAAAAGACATACAATCATACAACCAGAACATCATTTGCAAAACTTCAGCAATTTTTGTAACTAGAGACTTTAGGACTTGGGTGATTTTTTTTCTCCCCCTTGGCTCAGTTCTTAAAAGATCCTTTTTTGTGGAAGGTCAAGCTTTCCAAACTCAAGAGCCAAAGACGTAGTGAAGGGCCAACCTATAGGTGTGTTGAAGTAGTCACTTCCCTTATTAAACAGCAACAGAGTTGGGGGTCTTTGGAGTAGAGAGGAAGGAAAAACGAGGTAGAACCTAGACTGCAATTGGAGTGCTACAAAGTATAATTCCTGCAGTTCCACAGGCTGCCTATAGAAGGCAGCACTAGCAACACAATAAAATATACTTGGCGTACCCAACTCCCAGGAGGACAGGGAAGTATCCCATAGGCTAAGCTTAGAGAATCCTTTGGCAATAGTTCTTAAGACACTTCTGTGAATAACTTAGAGGTTTTCTGTGTTTGGGGTATAAGATAGCAGCTAATTTAGTCATTTTAATTAACACCAGCCCAGAAAATTCTTTAAGGAACAAAGACGTTATTTTAATCCCTTCGAGACAAAAGGTCACGGTTAGATGTCAGAAACTCGGCTCTCTGTAATACCTCGTTCTCCTCTTCATGCTCCAATATTGCCTGCAGGAATGCTCTCCGCTCGTGGCTAGATGACTTCTGATCAAACATGCCCGCTTGGATAACCTTCTGATCCACATTCAGCTTGTATTTCGCAGCTGCGAGAATCTTTTCCTCGACACTGTTGACGGTGCAGAGCCTCAGAACCCGGACCTCGTTTTGTTGGCCAATGCGGTGAGCTCGATCTTGGGCCTGCAGATCCTGTTTTTGAGAACAATATGCTGTGAGGATCCAGGCACCTAGATTAACCCAGCAAACACCTAAGAGGGAGGTGTGGGAGGGTTCCAAAACCAGCTCTTACAAAGGCTAGATTTTGCTCACATGTAAAAAAACAAACAAACAAACAACAACAACAACAAAAAAATCCACAAAAACCAAAAAAACCCCACCATCACCACCACCTCCCCCCTCTCCCCCCACTACTGTCTTTGGAAAAGTTCAAGGTCATTTCCTATTGAGGAAGTTTGGACTTAAATTAACCATGTGAAATAATATCTCAGGATTTGAAACCTAGCTTTACAGGTAGTTTATCTGCCTGCAGGTTTGCCATGATAATTAGCCCTTCACTGAAACAAATACCAGTACGACCAATACCAGAGTTGAGATATAGATTATGACCTACAAAATAAATTTCAAGTAAGAAGATACACAGTCTCTTCATTGCATTGTGGTAATAACCATTATCTCACTGAAATGCATTTTCATGTATTGTATATCCATATATATATGCATGCACATTTTATTATACATGCATACATACATACACTATACAGATAGTGACTGACCAGCTACCAAATTCCCAGACCTTGCCTTACCAAAGGGTCAGTGTGTCATTTTACAAGTACATCCTAGTATATCCAGAAATGCAAGTGATTGCTTATAGGATTATAAAGTGGAAAATTGGGGGAGTAGAAAGTGGGGGGGGGTTAATTGGCACAGATGCCAAGATGTAAATATTGGGTATGGTTCTGCCTCACAATTCATTTTTGGAAGTTTATACTGAAGAAACTACTATGGGTTTACATAAATACTTATAAATAAGAATGGGCGGGGTTTTTGATGTTGGTTTTTTTTTCAATACCTGTTTATTTTTTCAAATGAGAAGGCAAACAATCAACAGTTCCACATTACTGATTACAGCAGATTGTGGTATGCACCAGCAGAGACACCAATTATTATAAGCCTCAATGACACAAAGCTGTAGCTGGGGACTAGAAGTTGTGAATGAGCGTGTATATTTGGCCCCATATGTGCACATCTACCTGTGCCACAAAAAAAGGGGCAGCATCAAACACCAGCATGCTGACAATGTTCACACTGCCCACTAGAGGCTTTTTTTAAAAAAAAAGTTTGCATTTTGTTTACACATACTGTAACAGTTTCTTCTACTTTAAACATCTTAATCTTATAATATGAAAAAGGTTTTAATGAAATCTTTAAGTAAAAACTTTCATAAATTTCTGAAGCCATCACCTAACTATAGCTACCTAAATAAAAATGTAGTCTGGGCATGTTTTTAAGAAAAGTCTATGCTCTGTTTCTTTCTTTTTTTTTCTTTTCTTTTTCTTTTGTTTTTTTGTTTTTTTTTTTTTTTTTTTGAGACAGGATTTTTCTATATTGCTTTGGACCCTGTCCGGGAACTAGCTCAGTAGACCAGGCTGGCCTCGAACTCACAGAGATCTGCCTGCTTCTGCCTCCCGAGCGCGGGGATTAACAAAGGCATGCACCGCCAATGCCCGGCTGCTCGGTTTCTTGAATTCCTAGCATCACACTCTGAACATGGCTGACTCACAGCTATAAGCTTGCTCTTCCAATCAGCCCAGGTTCCTGCTATCTGTGCCACACAAGGGGACACCATGGAGGAAAGCATGCCCAGGAGATTTGTTCATGCTGCAGGGACCTTTGAAACTGGGCAATTAATTAGGCAGAAGTTTGTCCTCAGAAGCTATGTGAACAAATTCATGTAAATATCTTGTGCTCAACTGTGAGCACAGTGGGGATTAGATCATCAGATTATTCTCTAAAGAGGACAGTGTAAAATAGGTAATTAAAATGCTTCCCTGTGGAGGGCTTGAACCAATCATCACTTCCAACACATCTTCACTAGTATGCTTAAGCAGCAGCCAATGACAGGCTCTGTGTCATCAACCTCTCCATTAGAACTAAGGTGAGCCAATCATTTCTGTCACAGGGATCCTAGTAAGGACCTGGGCTCTCTGAGCAGGAGGAGAAACTGTTCTCTCCAAGGGGACTAGTCCCTTCCCAATCACCATATTCCTGCTCCAAAATGAAAACTAGTCTCCTCTCTCAGCTGGTAGTAGACCAGGCTTGCCCAAAAGGGGTAATCTTAGACCAGGCTTGCCCAGAAGGGGTAATAATATTCTGCCCTCCACATAAAAGAGCCCCCCCCAAAAAACCCCACAACACTAAAAGGCAGGTGTCAGCAAATGACAGGGACAACAGAGACAGGGTGGGAAGTCTTAGAGTCCTTGGGAATTTGTTGCACTGGTTTTGGTGGCTGAGGCAGCACTTTGGGTTTGTGTGTCTAGATCAGCTGTCTATTTGGAAGGTAGCCACAGTTTGGCACTTCTAATTTCTAGGATGAAGATTTAGAGAATGTGAGCCCCTAGGCTGCATGGTATAAACAAGAACTAAGTGCTGTAATTATTAGGTGGGTTAATTATTTCTGAGATTTCTCTATATATTTTTATTTTACTTAGTTTTTATTGTTGTTTGTTCATTTGTTTGCGGCAGTGCTGGAGATTAAACCCCCAGCCTCAGACATAATATTAGACATAATATTATACATAATACACTATAATAATCAGAAATCCACCTGCCCCTGTCTCCAGAGTGCTGGGATTAAAGGCTGAAGGCATGCAACTTTCTCCCCCACCCTGCTTGCTTTTACTTTTTGAGACAAAGTATCACTAAATTGCCTAGCCTGTCCCGGAAGTCACTCCATAACCTAAAACCAGAAGAATTCCAAATCTTCCTGCTTCTGCCTCCCTGACAGCTGACATAATGGACCTGTGTCACGAGATCCTGTTTATGTCTGGGGTTTCAATCTCAAACCTCATGGCCCTCATTTATACGTAAGGCCGTGTTCCTTCAGATTCAGATGTAGAACTCTTCCTCTCCGGAACCATGTCTGCCTGTATGCTGCCATGCTTCCCGCCATGATGATAATGGACTGAACGTCTGAAACTGTAAACCAGCTCCAGTTAAGTGTTTTCCTTTATAAGAGTTGCTGTGGTTGTGGTGTCTCTTCACAGCAAGAAAACACTAAGACGTGCTACTGAACTCAAGCGCCCAGTTAAGAAGAGGGCCCCTCTGGACACTTTGTGGTTGACGGTTTTGTTATACAACTATGAAACTTCCAGTTAAAAAATGGAAATCCAAACTCGTGTTTCTCATCAACATTATGAAGGGTCTAATAAGTGCAGGATAAATTTGGGAATCCCAGATTTATGCATTCTCCCTTTACATCTAGGTAGGTCAGACAGAAAAAGCAAAGAGGAAGGAAGAAAACCACAGGAACCCTGCCTGAAACTGCAGAATGCAACAGGGGAAACTGAAATAAATACACAAAAAGTCTTCCTGAAATTGAAGCAAGCAGATTCTGCTGGCGGCTACCACCCTTAGCTCTGTTTCAATCTTTTCATCCACCTCAAATAACTGGGATCAAGTTCAACTCACAGGTACCCAGGCTCATTGAATGAGGGCTGGGGCAGCAGCCAGTAGGAGGTAGGCCTGTGTTTCTTTAAGAGCTGTCCATCAATTCTAATGTACACTTCCCTGATGGGAGATGTCATTCTGTAAATATGTTTCTCGTATTGGTTAATGAATAAAGCACTGTTGGCCAATAGGAAAGCAAGATAGACAAGACTAGGAGACTAGGAGGAGAGAGGAAGTCGTAGGGAGGAGATTCAAGATGGAAGGCGGAGAGAGCAGAAGGCCAGCCCCTCTCTCTGGTAAGATAAGACCACGTGGAAATACTTAGATTAATAAAAATGGGTTATAACTTAAAACAGAGCTAGCCAATAAGAAACAAGTAACTGGCCAACAGAATTATATCAAATACAGAGTCTCTGTGTGTTATTGGGCTCGGCTCTGGGCCCAGGTTGGCGGGGGATGGGGGGGTGAGGGGGTGAACTACTTGCATGCCGTTCCCTTCCCCTACCATCCCTGAACAGGCAGACACACCGCAGCTTGTAAGACATTTGTGTCTGCCCTACAACTCCGCCACCGCCCTGAGACCACTGCTCATCTCCCGCCCATTCCTTCACATTGCATTAGCACAGAGCCCAGCTCCTATGTTGCTGCTCATGACACAACTCTGGGCCCAGGCCGGCAGGAAAAAAACTACTCGTAACACTTCCCTTCCAGTCAGCAGCACTTTTTGGAAGCCCCTTCCCAACCAATCGCCATGCCGATGAGCATGTGATAATGGAGTATGGCCAGTTGCTGAGGAGCCTGGGTGAGATGGACATGGTTCTTGTTCACATATAAGAATTGCAGTCCCCCCCCCCCTTTAGCAGTTGAAATCCAGGGATGGTTACACTGTAAATGAAACCCTCTGCTGGTGTCACTACCCAGTATCTTACAGGCAAACGCCCCCTGTCCTAGGGATGTTAGGAACCCTGTGGCCTAGAGGATCTGGCCAACATTTACTGGCCAACAAATACTCTCGGTAGGATATTTCTTTTCTGGTGATTTTAAATGAGGTACAAAATAGAAGGTTAACTATACTATACAAACTGTCCTTGAAGAAGTTATTTAACTCACCTGGGACTCAGTCTCCTTAATGGCAAAAAATGTAAATAGTAACATTCATGCTCTTTCAGGGTGATTGTGAAAACTGAGCGAAGCCAGGCACGCCAGGAGACCGGTGCGGAGAGAGTGCTCAGTGGGGGCTAGCTGGTATGTCCTTCAGTTTGTTTCTACAATTACTGGTCCTGGAGTTTTGAAGGCAGAGCCTCATGAAAACGAAGCCCATGGTCTGACACTGAATTCCACCCCTGGCCCCTGGAACATTTTTGATTTATCCTTCACCAGATGTAATTTGTTCAATGGCAGTCCCAAGAGATGGGATTAAGACAGAAGAAAGTGAGTTTTCCAGCCCACTCCTGGGCTCTTGGCAGGCTTGGGTATAACAGGGAAATAGCTACGCTCCAAGGGAGATAAGAAAACAGCCATAATAATTGGCTGGGCTATTTCTCCTTTGGAGAAATTGCCTGGTCATTTAGAAATGTGTTCTGTCCTATAAATGTGAGTGATGAAACTGATAATCTTTCCCTTCCTCTCCAGAGGAAAAGCCTTGGTGCCCAAGTAGGTATGCGCACCTGATGAGGATTCCAGTCGCTGTCAAAGATGACCACTGTGTCAGCGGCCTGAAGATTTAAGCCCAAGCCCCCAGCTCGTGTGCTCAGCAAGAAAATGAAATACTGGGACCCGGGTTCATTGAATTTCTTCAGCAAAGCAGCTCGATCTTCAGACTTGGTAGTGCCTGAGGGGATAAGAAAAATAAATTTGCCAATTAACTCCTGTCCGGAAAAGGCAGAGTCCTAGACAAAAATGCCTGCTTCCTTGAGAAATACATCCATAGTCCTCTTAAGCACTGGTGAGGTAATTGTTGAGGTTTCTGTAGTTTTGAAAAGAACTTGAAGCATTTTGCAATTAGAAAAAAGAAAGAAAGGAAGAAAGAAAGAAAGAAAGAAAGAAAGAAAGAAAGAAAGAAAGAAAGAAAGAAGGAAGGAAAGGAAGAGAGAGTTTACATATTTCTGACCAGATACCTTTGCAACTTCACAAATTCTAGAACATTCTTACTCTAAGATGTAATAAAAACATTTCCTGGACTTGTTTTTGGAATTGAAAATAACATAACAAATAATTTGAAAGCCACCCATGTACGTGTATCCTCGAATACCTGCAAACAGTGATTATAGCAACTTTTCCTGAGAGGCATTAGAACGAGAGTTTATTTACCCCAAAAGAATTAAAACAAAAAGAAATCTGCTCTCTCCTGCCGGAGCATTTGGGCTGATACTAAGGACAGAGTGGTAAAATCATCCAAGTGAAGGGACTGTTTCCATTCTGAAAACTCTAGGCCACAATCTCTAAAAGTGAACCTCTGTTCTTCTGAGGCCAACTCGATGTTCTTTGGGTTAAAAGATGTTAAACCTAGGGGTTACCCTCTCCCAGGAGCAATTGGGAGGTAAGATGGGTGGGAGTGGGGTGGAGGGAGCAGGAAGGGGTAATTGGGATTGGAATGTAAAAAATAAATTAATATTTAAAAAAAGATCCCCAACACTACAAAAAACAAATACAATAACAACAAAAAAGATGCTAAACAAACAAACAAACAAACACCAATGAACCAAGCAGGCTGTTAGATGCCAGAGTGGTCTTAGTAAAGAGTGTTGAAGAGCATAGGCTTCAGCAGAGATCCCTGATCCCCGAGTGTGGTGCTCACTTGTGGGCACACCTGCGCTCTGCTCTAGCCATCTGGAACAGATTTATCTAGCCTCTTCATAAAACGCACCATGGAAGGGACAGCGCAGAACTCAGTGTCCCACCTGAATGCGTTTCGCTAGGGATGTGGTGATACTGGACTCTGAACAGGCTGATGGGGAACAGCTAAGCATGTTACATGATACTCCCTGGCTGGCCACTGGACACATGTTGCTCCTATGAGTTGTTCTTTTTTTAGGTTGAAAATATACTACGATTTATGTCAGAGGATTAAAACATTTAACTGACGCCAGCCAAAGGAATCAAGTTACTGGGGCCAAGTTCCCAACCACAGAGGATCTGGTTTCCACATTTTATAGAAATAATGAGCATTGTGGGGGGGTGGGGGGATCAGTCCCCCAAATACAGCAAGTGGGGATTAGGAGCGGTGGTCTGGAGCTCTTCTCCTGTAACAAAGCGATGTTCTTTAGACTGGTCTTACTTTCTAATTAGAGTTTTTGTTGTTGTTTTTTTGCTTTTTGTTTGGTGAACTGCTCAAATCCTGCCAGGGGGAACTGCAGGAATCTAACCTTGGGGGAGAGGTGGTTTATTGACTAGGGTCTGAAACTTGCAAATTTTTCTTTCTTCTCTCTTTCTCTCTTCCTTTCTTTCTTTCTCTCTTCCTTCCTTCCTTCCTTTCTTTCCCTCCCTTCCTCCCTCCCTCCCTCCCTCCCTCCCTCCCTCCCTCCCTCCCTCCCTCCCTTCCTTCCTTTCTGGGTTTGCTGAGATTAGAACAAACCATTTGTCCATGACGCTAACCAAGGGAAGGCATGTTTTGCAGGAGACCGCCTCCATACTGCCTTTTCAGTTCCAGTCTTCTGCACAGAAGGAATATGTGTGATGCCCGTCTCACAGTTTCAGATACCCCTATCCATTATTAATTGGCAAGTTTGCTATATGCCCTTCACAAAACAGTATCATGACCTCTAAGTGTGTGCATAGAAAAGCTGGCTAGGACAAAAAAAAAAAAAAGCCTAAGGGAGGGACCGGGAACCATCATCTCGTTGAAAGGTGTGTCCCCATTGACCCAGAGGTGTCCCACCAGGCCCTATCTCTTATAAATTCAACTGTGTCCCAGTAAAGACATCCTGGGGAGCAGACATTTTACACAAAGGACTTGGGGGGAGGGGGTTGAAAATCTAAACTAGAGCTCTTACTCCTCCATAAATGAAGCTTTATGAAAAACACACCCACCCTTAAGTTAGGGATAGTGGGGATTGAACCTAGGACCTTGCACATGGTAGGTAAACACTCTGTTACTAAGCTACAACTAGTCTTAAAGAACTCCCTGATCCTATACTTGATCTACACGGGGTTCAGTTTGAGATGGGTATAACATTGTAAGCTTGTTCCAGGTACGTTCTGTGTCTTGAAATATACTTTTATGTAAGTAACGCCAGTTGCAGTATTAGATTACTCCAAAGGAATCATCATTCACGTTTGTCCTCTGCCTTAAACTGAAAGTCAAGCCAAACAAACAAACAAACAAACAAGAAATACTTCTGAAATTAGGGAAGGAGAAATAATGAATGGCACTGGTTCCTTAGCAGCCAGGAACAGAAACTGGCACCTGGACACTCTGAAGTTACAACCTTCAACATTTTTAACCACTGAAAAATGACCTGGTAAAGATTAAGTCTTAAGATATAAATAGAACCACCTGGGAAACATGCCTACCTAGGATGAAATAACCTCGAGTGTAAAACAGAGCCCTGAAAAATAACAGTGTCACAAAATGCTTTAGTCAAAGCTGTCCTCTGGCTCTCCAGGAGAGACCTCAGGCTAACAGATCAACTGAGTGTCTTCTGAGTGCTTAAAAACAAACAAACAAACAAACAAACAAAAAACAGCTGGAGATTTGACAAATTATAAAAAAAGGAAAACAAAACAAAAAAACCATTTAATCGCTTTCCAAGCAAAGCCACAGTACAGTATTTCCTATGGGGAGGCTCATAATTCCCTGGCTTGTCACCTCCATCCGTAGACACCAGCACAAGGTCACTGCTGGTCACCAGCAACCTCTTCAGTATTGCTAGGGGAGTCTCAAACTGCCCTGCAAGGGTTCATCCAAAGGCAAGAGCTCCTGGCCCCCTGCAGGTGCACGGGGGTTTGAAGTGCTCAGCCCAGGGTCTATGGTGTATGGGACACGACCCATTACAGGAAGACAAGTAAAAGCAAGGGGCAACTGTGTTGACAACTACAGAATTTGCTGGAAGGAACACAGGCAACACATTGCCAATCTGTCGTGACTGCTAATTTCTCACCGAGTTTTTGGCTGTCTTGGGAAATTCTGGATGAAACTTCACCATTTCTACTGGCAAAGGAAAAGATAAAAATCATTTCCCGTGACAACAAAACAATAGACAGCAGCTAAATCTATCTGTGCAATCACAGTCTTTGCAGAAAAAATATTTGCGTAGCTTTTACAAAGAGATGTTTCCTCCTGAAGCCGGGAGTTGGTAAGTCAAATTCGGTAATGAAGACCTGAAGACCTTTAATGACATGGTGTGGAGAGCAGCTAGAAGGATGAATAGTAACACAGCCGTGTGTACAGTGCTCTCCACTTCCAAAATGAGGGGCTGCTGTTTGTAGCGGGGAACACCTGTCTAAGCATCATGGTCCCCTTTGCACCACTTCACCTCTTCTGAAAGCAAACAGCAAGCTGCCCAGGTGTCTTGTTTCCCTTGCTCCCAGAATCCCTCTGAGGATGCTGCTGACGGACAAGCTACTTCAAAGGTGGCAGTACTTCCCTGGACATGCTCAAATCAAGCGTTTTTTGGAACTAGGTAATCCAAGTTAGAAGCTGGTTTCACAGCTCAGCTTCTTGTTCTGTTCTTCTAAATGGAGATTGTACTGACAGGCACAAAAGACACTTACTTGTTGAGAAAATTAACAACGCCCGTGAAGTGGTTTCCCTTTCGTCATGCATGCAACCTCACATTAACTGTTACGGTTACTATTATACACAACAATAAGAACAACAACCAAATAATTGAAGAGGCAAGCAAACACACTGGAAATCACTTTTTGCCACTTCAAAAAACAAAAAATGTTTCCATTGCTGTTAAATGGTGCACTTCGCCAGAAGAGGGCACTAGAATCCTCAGCAGTTACAGATGGTCTTAAGCTGCTGTGTGGGCGCTGGGAACTCAATCCAGCAAGTGCTTGTAAGTGTTGGGCCATCTTGCTAACACTTCTTCCGTTTTACAGACTCAAACCTTCCCAGGGTACAGTTCTCACACGGAGATTCAAAAGGAAGTAACAGGAAATAGCAACAGTGTTCGGCAGGCACCTCAGGGTGGCTAGAAACCTAAAACCAGGGGAGGGGAGTGGGAGGAGGTTAAACGTGCCTGCTTTATCTGAGCAATTATAGGAGGCACCCACAGTGGAAGAGAGAGCTACACTCCAAGGGGGGGTGGGGTGGACAAAAAACAAAAGAACGACTCAGATAAAGACTAGATGATTAAAAGTATCTGATGGCACAACTAACTTTAAATAAGACTAAAAAGTTTAAACAATTTTTTTAAGACCCCAAGAGGTAGGCCATACAGAAAATGAACCTAAAAACTCAAGTAAGAAAACATTTGCCAAGTGATTTATTTCTAATTAACCATGTATGCGGATCAGAATGAAAATAGCCCAAAACCTTCTAATGGAATATAAATTTTAATTTCCTCCTCGATTAACAATGGCATTACACTGCGTCAGATAAAAATGGTTATTAGGGAGTTGGGCTCTCTTCGCCCAGAGTCACATGCATCCTGCACTAAAGCCTGCTCTAATCCCTACATACCACTTAATTTGTTTGTTTTATGTTTTGCCTTTTTCAAGACAGGGTTTCTTTGTGCAACAGCTTTGGCCTTCCTGGAACTCTCTTTGGAGCCCAGGGTGGCCTTGAACTCACAGAGATCCACCTGCCTCTGCCTCCCGAGTGCTGGGATTAAAGGCGTGCGCCATCTAGCCTATAGTTCTTAAGTACATTGTCCATTGCTGGACTTTGAAAATTGCCTTTTCTGGTCAGTATCCAATTTAGCCATGTAATTTAGGGAATATTCCTAAATGCATATTTCCTCCTATTCAATATTTGCTTATTAATGTGATAAATATAATGCATCATGTTTTTTCCCTTCTTCTTTTAGAGACAGGGTTTTACTAAGTAGGTAGGCCAGGCTGGTCTAGAAATCACTATGTAGAACAGGTAGGCCTTGAAGTCACAGAGACCCACCTGTCTCTGTCTCCTGAGTGCTGGTATTAAAGGTGTGCACTACTATGGCCAGTCCTTGAATTTATGTAACTTTTTAAAATAGCTTGTGTGCTTGTTAGTTTATGTTGACTTGACACAAGTATTTGGGAAGAGGGAACCTCGACTGAGAAAATGCCCCCTCCAGGACGGCCTGTGGTAAGCCTTGAGGCATTTTTTTGATTGGTGAGTTGTGTGGTAAGCCTTGAGGCATTTTCTTGATTGGTGAGTTGTGTGGCAGGGCCCAGCTCACTATGAGCAGAGCCAACCTGAGTAAGCGATCCTGAGAGGTACGAGGCGCAAACTGAACAAGCCAGAGAGGAGTGTCCCTCCCTGTGAGACCTGAAAGCTATCGTATGAAATAAACCCTCTCCTCTCCAAGTTTGCTTTTGGTTATGGTGACTTATCATAGCAATGGAAACCCTAACTAGGCCAGTTTGCAAAACCCAGTAGCAATGAAGTTTCGTCTCTGAACAACATGGCTTGTACCTATGTCCCATTTAGCAGCAGAGGACTCAGCAGCAAACTCAAATGAACCATTACACTGTTTCTGAATAGAGGAGACATATAGTGTACCCCTTAAAATAAGTCAAAGGTTTGTCAGCATACTTCATGGCTCACACAGCTGGGGCTAAGGTGTTAAGCTCTTTAGGTCCTGACTCTGTGTTGGTGTGTATGTGAGAAAAACAACTGTGCGAATCATGTTATGTTGCGAAGGGCATCAGAAGACATAAACTTTGCATCTAGCAGACCCACATCCAGCCCTCAGGCCCGCTTCTTGGTGTTATTCCTCCTTTTTGGCAGAGACCACATCTCAGGGCCCACGGCACCTTTTTTTGAGTCTGATGCCGCCTGCACTTACCATCAAGGCGCAGGTAAAGGAAGTTCCGAAAAGCAAAGTAATCCTCCATGATGGTCATGAGAGACGTCATCTGGCAGAAAAGCAGCACGCGGTGGTTAGTCGCTCTCAATTTGGGCAGAATACGATCAAGTAGCTCAAACTTGCCTGAGGCCCGATACAGCTCAGCCCTGAACCCAAAAACGCAAAACAAGAAGGCAGTATTACTGCTGTCTTCTTGAGAGATCCAGAAGTGCTTAGCTTTGCAGACAGAACCTTGCACATAGCAAACATTCAATAAACAACTGTGGATAGGAGGGTGAACGAACAATCGGATATCTGCTCCAAAACCGTGCTTGCACTTAGAGGGAAAAATGCCATCCGTGCAAAACCCATGAAGGGTGTGACGTGCATGCTACATGTGTGACAGGTGCCAGAAAGAAAAGGCGACTTTCCGTAGCTCTAAGATTCTTCATGGCGTGCCATCAAGTTAATTTAAGGCAGTCATTAAAGGCTGGGTACCCACATGATGTGGGCAGGCATGCACTGATAAACTGTGTCACTATATACACTGGGGTCAGAACTATAAAGACAAGCAAGTGACAACGAGAACTCAAGAATGTGCTAGGTCCTGGCAGGTCCTTTCAGAAATGAGGTCTTACCAAAGCACACCACGCCCATGCATTTCTGTCTGCCTGTTTCCACCCTACACTAGCCATGTCACTAGGTACAGTAGGCCTTATGGTCCACAAAGGTGAAAGTATTTCCTATCTGCCTCTGCCGATGCAGCTTGCCCAGCACTGACTTGGAGTGTGTGAGGTTACTGACGTCCCTGGATAGAGAGAGCGCTTTCACTAAAATCTGGACTAATGAGTGAAAAGGCATCTACATGAGAAGTGAGGCCATACACACACATAGAGAGGAGACTGCAGGGAAAGGAAGACACATGTGCATTGGCCCTGGGGAGTGCAGGAGCCTGGTATGCCTCCTGAATTGGGACCAAGCAATGGTGAGCGTAACTCGGAGAGGCCAGGAGGGGGGACCTGAGGACAGACCTGGGAGGGGAGAATGGAGCAGGTACTGGGGAGCCCTGTGCACACCCCTCTGCTTTTTAGTGCAGTGGGCAATGACTGCTGTGTTGTAAACAGAAGCATGACCTTGAGTAACCTCTTTCACAGGGTCGCCATGGGCACCTGAATGAGGAGGACTGGGTTGGGATAAGGTCCTGGCTTACTGCAGGAGCGCAAGGCAAAGTATGTTGGGAGGAGAGAGACAGCTATTGTAAGGAGGAAGACTGACGTAGGACCTTCCCTCCGATAACCCTTTTGCTTTTAAATCAATCGGAGTGTGCTGTGTGACACTAAAGTATACTCTGAGGGCTGAAACTGTCTGCAGCAGTCACCCAGGGATATCCAGCTAACAACACTGAAAATGTAACGCTAGGTGGCCGAATTTGTGCCATGGTACATTTTGCTCCTAATGAATCCATTTTCATGTTTATCTTCCTGTCTACCCATCACATACTCTGAGACCTGCCCCTTAATAGGCAAGCTCCCCTGTACCTCTGGCCATGCTGGCAGGAGCAGGAGTGGCCTCAAGAACCAGCGGGCCAGTGAAGCAAGGACTGAGAAGAGCTAACTGGCTCTAATCCCGGTGGGATCCAGTTCCTGTTGACCCTGCCTGACCCTGGGATTTGACAAGGACACATACACCCCAATAATTCACGGCTCCTGGGGTGAGACTCAACACACTTCGTGTAGGGTGTGCTTCATTGCTTCTCTGCTGAAAGGTGTGACTCAGTCCTATGTTCATACTAACACACACACACACACACACACACACACACACACACACACGCACGCACACACAAAATCCTTCTTAGATCATACTCCGAAAGTTGACTTAAAACCGATCATCTACTTATGGCAGATGAGGCATTTTCTTCCATGCATGTGAATGCTAAATAGCCACAGGAAATTAGTAGGGGAAAAAAAATCTCTTCAAGCCCAAGTCACACTTTAGGTTATTGGTCATCGCACTCAGGGACAAGAACAATGTTTTCAGAACGTGGAAGCACTGGTAAGTCTCTTAAATGAGATCTATGTCCTTTGAGCGGACGCGTGCTTAGGGCAAGCTGCAGTTGGAGCTGGTGAAGTGCAAGGGAATGCTGCTATTCCATTTTGCCTAGCAACTTCTGTCTCTCTGCAGGGGAGCGAGGAGGGCTACGGAGGCTGGGTGCTACAGAAAGAGGTTAGGTAAGGCCGATAGCAATGCATCTTGAAAGAGGGAGGGAAAAAAGGATTTACCCATTGATGACCCCATTTGAATAGCCCAGGTGTTCAGCAAAGGATTCCTGGAAAAGAGAGATGAATGTGAATTTAATATGCAATCGTTAACTTTTTGGTTTCTCTAGTGGGTCTAAAGCTCAGTCAAAGCAAAGCAAACCAAATGATCCCGGAATAGCAAATCAGAAAACTCAGGTCTCTGAGGTCCCCTTCTGCCCCATCGGAGAGTGCCCAAGCATGTGTTGGCTAGAAGCTAAATCTGGAGCCGTTTCTGGGCATCCACCCACAAGCTCACAGTCCAAGCTAAAGGCAGGGTTTAATACAAGCCCATCACAACTATCATGTAAACATAAACATAACACAGCAACAGTAAGCAATAGAATTAATAGCCATTATATAACATTCACTTACCCCCTCTCAGCTCTCCCTTTTCTCTTTACAAATAAAGCCCTAACCATACTAGACCAGTGGTTCTCAACCTTCTTAATGCTGCAACCCTTTAATACAGTTCCACACATAGGCTGGGAGTTTTAGACCACCGTAGGCCACACAGAGAAGAGACCCCTGCTCAAAATAAAACATAGCTTTCATTCTTCAGGTTTCAAGATCCCCAGAGAGATAACGCCAGTCTCAAAACTGGAGGCTGTAAAATTATTTGGTATCCATACATGGTGTGTGGAACACAAAACAGAAAATTGGCAAGCATGCACAGCATCTTGAGACCATAATAGCCAGAGTCTGTGGTAGTTTCACCGTAATTGGTCCCCATAATCTGGCACTGGAGGTGGAAAACAGAAAGCAGGTGAAGATGTAATTGACCAAGGGGGACATGTTCCAGCCCCAGAGAACAGCAGAAATCGGCAGCCTCAGCCAAGTGGTTCTGGCTTTAGAGTTGAGGACAGAAGAAATGGGTTATGGGAATTGCCTCTATACGTAAGGAATGCTGCTGCAGCCAGGCATGGGGCAGGGTGTCCCTGAACGGAGGCCTGGTAGAGAGGCCATTGTGTGAAGCCCTGATGTGGAAGGCTTGTGGAATGCCTGCTGAGGGGAGCTACGAACAGGGAGTAGAACCAGCCCTAGAGAAAGAAGTGTGCTACAGTCAAGGCACTGGACAGAGCTGGAGATCTGAAGAGAGTCTTGACATCAGACATGGAGATGCAGACTTTGGAGTTTGCCCAGCTGGTTTCCGGGCTTGCTTTGGCCCACTATTTCCTCACTATGATCCCTTCCCTGCATTTTGGCATGGTAATGTATACCCTGGGCTATTACACATTAGAAGTATGTTGTCTGCTTTTTTGATTTTGATTTTTACAGGGGGGTTACAGTTAAGAGATCGCCATGCATCTCAGAAGAGACTTTGGACTTCAAAACAAGTGTGAGACTGTTATAGACTATAGAGACTTTTGAAGTTGGACTGAAGGCATTTTTTTTTTTTTTTTTTGCATTATGATACAGTTATAAGCCTTTGGGGGGGGGCAGGGAGTAGAATGTGATGGTTGGAAAGAAAATGGCCCCCAAAGGAAGTGGTACTACTGGGAGGTATGGCCTTGTTGGAGGAAGTATGTCATTGTCGAGGTGGGCTTTCTTCTCTCTCTCTCTCTCTCTCTCTCTCTCTCTCTCTCTCTCTCTCTCTCTCTCTCTCTCTCTCTCTCTCTCTCTCTCTCTCTCTCTCTGCCTCTCTCTCTCTCTCTCTCTCTCTCTCAAACTCAAGTTTCCCTCAGTGTGACAGTTGACTTCTTGCTAATTTCTAGCCAAGATGTAGCCAGCACCACATCTGCCCGCATGCTCCCTGCTCCCATCATGGTCATAATGGACTGAACCTCTGAAACTACAAGCCAGCCACTCCAATGAAATGTTTTATATTCCTTTATAGGAGTTGCTGTGGTCATGGTGTCTCTTCACAGTAATAAAACCCAAACTAAGACAGAATCAGTGACAACTGCCGGCTCTGGTTTCTCGGAGCATCCCTGAAACTGTTGTATAAACAAGCACCCGAGCAGTGTGTCTGTCTGTCCACAGGTAGCCACTTAAAGTGCAAGCAGACAGACACTGACTGGAGAGCATCTGCCCAGAGCCTCCCCACACCACTCTCCTTCTTGGAGCTCCAGAGTCCCAAGCAAACTCCCCTTCCTTCACATCTGGCCATTTTGGAAGGAGCACTCAAAGCTAAGAATATTTTTCAACTCATTTTGTCCTGCAATTCGGCTTTAGTTTTTCTGGAAGGTTCTGTCAGGTGTTTAGCGCATAGCACTACAGTGCTTCCCCTCTCAGCCATTTCTCCTGTTTAGTTTGTAGCAAGCAGTGGCCCCTGTGGGGACAACTGTTTCAGGCCCATGTGGTTCTGCAGATGGTGAAGGTGGCTTCTTCAGACTTCTGCCAAGCCCCCACTAGATGGAAACTAGTCAATGAGGGAATCTCATTCACATGGAATAAACAGAGAAGAAAATGTCCTACGATATAAAAACAGTGTTCTAGAGACCTTTGCATCAGAACAAAGCAACAATCCACATCATCATAATGGAAATGTTTCTAGGTAGGAAAAAAAAAAATCAATCTATTCCATAGGCTAAAGCCAGCATCTCTCACAAGGATAATATTTCAAGAACATCTTTCTCTTCAATATCTATAAACACATTATTTAAGTATTTCTCCCAGCATCCTTCAGAGGAAGCTGGCTGTATCTGTCATTATCTTCAATTTCAGAACTCCAACAGTAACAAGGTAATTTACAGCATTTACCCAAATCCACATAATGAGCCAACACTCCCAACATTTCCTCACCACTTTAAACTCTTAGTTATAAAATCCCTGATGCTCAGGCAGTCAGTGCCAAAGTAAATCCACATCCAGGAAACAGGTCTATTAATTCTACCAAAAGAAAACCGGGACCATGCCAGCTGGGCATCCCCACATATGCGGTACACATATTTGGGGGGTTGTCTTTCTAATAAAGCTATACAAGATACAGACTCACCTCAATGTGCTGAAACATATATGGGTGGTTGCAAATTTTTCTCAGCTGCATGATCGTGTTCATAAGCGTCTTGGCACCTCCTTTCCCCTGAGCAAAAAGTACAATGAAAAGAATGGAATTAATTATCCATTGATCAAGTATTTTCAAGTTTTTAAAAACTAGGCTTCAAGACCAAGGATAGAGCCTATGCCCAGCTTATGAATGGTCTGAGTACAAGTCTAGCATTAAGGAAAGAGAGAGGGAATGGTGAAGAAAGGACTGACAGACTGACTAGATAGCTTATAGAAAGAACACAGTGCCCTACGTCATCTTAGTACCTACACACCTTAAACCCAGAGTTCAGGGTATTATTTAGACATCTCTGGATCAGAGATAGTGTTGCCCTTATGATTAATTTATCCTATAGAAAAGGAAATCTTACAGAATTAATTCAAGTTGATAGTTTTGTGTCAGGTCTGTCCATAGGTGTTGCAGGGTATTTGTTTATGCTGTGAAGATGTGACTCTGGCTAAGGTGCCTTCTGATTGGTTTAATAGAGAGATAAACAGCCAATAGCTAGGACAGATAGGCAGGACTTCCAAGCAAAGAGGATACTGGAGATGAATCTAGGCACAGGGGAGACACCAGCCAGATGTAGAATGAGTTGGACACATAGAATGGGATAGAGGTAAAAGCCATGAAGTAGAATGTAGATTAATAAAAATATGGGCTAATTTAAGTTGTAAGAGATAGTTGAAAACAAGCCTGGACAAAAGGCCAAGCTTTCAGAATTAATCATAAGTTTTCTGTGTCATTATTTGGAAGCTGGCTGGTGGGACAGAGAAAGACTCATAGGATTACATATAGGATTCTGGCAGACCATGCACAAAGAATGCTAAGGAGAGAAACTGGACTTTAAAATGTCCTAAAACACCACCCAACCCAGGACACCCTGTGTTTTCTGCTGAGCTACCATGAGCAGTGCTAAGTCTTCGATAACACAAACACTATCAGGGCACAGACCCTCTTTTGTCCCACCCCAATGTAGGTAACAGAGTAATAATGGCACTGGCAGCTACTGCTGCCATCCCAAAGAGCCAATGCTTTACAGGAACAAGCCACTATTCATAGGAAGGCTTCCTGGAAATGCTCAAGGCTATCGTCAGGAGAAGATGAGAAGACATACTACAGTACCTGAGTCTCCTAGCCTTTGCAACATACCTTCTTATCTTTCTCAGAGCCATCTGTGAGGAGGATCCCCTTGGCCTGCATATGACGATACAGAATCTTCTGCAGAGCTGACATGTCGCATTTGATCACATATTCAACCTGGGGACAGAGTAGGATACGGATAAGCACAGCAAAGAAAGGCACTGTTTGGAGATGGCAATGGAGAAGGGGGTGCTGGGACCAGCCCTGGAAGCACAGAGGAGGCATCTGATTCCCCTTCCTGGATTCATGTGCAGATAGGACAGATCAGAGTCCTCAAGGACAGAAGCACCATGACAAAGCTAAGACCTTTATAAGGTTGCATGTAGAAAAAAAAAACACAAGGTCCCGATTCCTAGAATTTCTTGACCTCATATTTGAGACAGGGAGTGGTTTGACAACTGTGCTATACAAAAATGTTCATTTCGGTTATTTTTAATATTACACCTGCTTCTTGGTCCTGTATACTTCCATATGAGCTGAACAGAAAATAAGCTGACTGCCCCCAGATGATATGATTTTCTTTGTAAAAACATCTTCAAATGGCTACATGCTGCCACCCCAGCACTCATCTCATAGTTAAGATTTATAACAGACCTAGGTTGACTGTCATTAACCTCTACTCTGGGGAAATGATAGGATACACCACTGTGAAGACAAGAGGTTAAGAAGAATTAACTCACAGCAGGACACAACTTCTACAACCTCGTGGCTGTCTAAAAGCACAACAGGGTCTCCTGTGTGTCCAGTTGTGATAAAACAAAGTGCAACCTAAAAGGATTCACACGCCCACGGCCCACCACACACTTGCAAGTCTTTAGACTCCTCCAAGTGCAGACAACAAGATGTAATTACAGTGCCATTCTTCCTTAGTCACAGGAATACAAATGCACACATTTCAAAGCAAATGCCGGATTACCACCTGGATATCTAAGAATGTGATTGAAGGAAATCAGCCAACTGCCTGGTGTCTAATCAACTCTGCACAAATGATCAGGCTGTCTTCAGCTGAGAGGGCCAGAGAGAGAAGGCCACAGGTGAAGAGGAGCTGAAAATTCATTCCGCTGTAACCTTAAAAGGAGCCCAAGGTCTGGAAGGTACAACTGGTTGTCTCTTTACACTGGGCAACTACGGGAAAAGTTTTTTGCATGAAAGTTATCTAAATGGGGTAACCCATCAGGCTGGTTAATAACCTTCCACGTCAGACGGGAAACACAAATCTTTAACAAATCAGTACGCACTTAGTGCCTTGCCTCTCTGATCGTGTCTTCTCTTTATCTCTGTGTCTTTAAACATTTTCTTATGCTGTGCGGTTTTCCTGAGGTATAACTGACATAGATTACACATATTTAATGGATATAGTGGGACCTTTTCCTCCGCACACTCATTGCAAAGGGATTACCACTATCCTATCTTTTCAAGAGTGCTCAACTCCCAACAAAGATTTGATTGCGGTGAAGGAAAAATGTTGAGTTCAGACGTTAAGTGGTTTAACAGTGACGACATCAAAGGCCGATATTGAGGTCTATGCCAAATGCTTGATATGCCTTTTCTCATTTAATCCCTACAAACTCTGCATGGGGTGGCCGCATGTAGTCTCCTTGTTTCACAGACGAACAACCAAGTATCCAGGAGGTTACACTCCAAGTTCAAAATACATCTGCTCGTTCAGACTCACAATAGGCACGAGCAATGAGGTTGGTTCACAGGTCCGGCCTGCTGTTCCCACTTGCCTGGTGTCACCCCTCCGCTGCCTCATCCACACTTTCCTGAATAAAGGAGACACAGCTGATGCTTTCTAAAAGCGTGCTAGGAGATGGAAGATCCAGAGTCAAGAGCAGAACTTTCTACCTGTCAGTCAGCTGCTGCTCATGAAGGAGGAAGGCAGCCTGCTGACAGCAGGGAGACAGGATGCCAAGCATCCAAACAGAGCAGTGGTCCTCAGCTTCCCCAATGCTGAGACCCTTTAATACAGCTCTTCATGCTGGGGTGGTATTCATCCCAACCACAAAATTATGTCATTGCTGCTTCATGACTGTAATTCTGCTACTGTTACAAATTATAATGCAAATAATGGATAATCAAGCAGGATATCTGATATGAGACTCCCAAAGGGGTTGAGACCCACACTTTGAGAAACACTGCTCTAGACAGCTACACTGGAAAGAAGACACCCAAGGCCTCTTCCCTTACATCAAGAGGATAAGAGAAGCTAGTGAGATCCAAGAACCGAATCTGTTGTTATAAGCTCCACAGGTGTAAATGAAGTTCTTAATTCATTGCGGAGTCAGATATAGAGGAAAATGCTGAGACTAGAGAGGAGCAAGCCACTGTCACACCTTACCTATCCTTAGCGTCTCAGCAGACAACAGCACTAGTTCCTGTTTCTCCCTGCTTATATCCTGTTTCCGCGCAGCTAGCTCACTTCCTGTCTGTCTGTACAGACCTCCAGACCTCTATGGTTAGCTAGTGGCATGCTGCATTCTCTCACCTTCAGATAGGCTTTATTTGTACAAGCCAGATATAACCACATTTCTACCTGTACTCCTGCTGATTTTATTTGTTCCTCTTCTTCTCTCTAAGCCTAGGTGTTCTTAATGTTAGGGATCCTTTCTAAATTCTGTTGTACCCAAGATTTACCCCCAGGGCCAATGAGATGTCCCAGTGGGGAAAGGCGCTTGCCTCCAAGCCTGATGATTTGAAGGTGGCCCCTGAGATCCACATAGTACAAGAAGAGAACCAGCTGTGGAAAGTTATCTTTTGACCTCCACAGGCACCATGATATGTGTGGACACAGTTCCATTATATGATATGTACTTGAGTGTGCACACTCATGTTCCAAATAAATACAAACAAACAAACAAAATTGTTAAAAAAAAATCTCCCCAAGAGCCCTATTAATGAAAAACAACTTCTTCTTCTATATCCCTCAAAGAAAATGGTCCTGGACCTTGTTTGATGACAAAACTCACCTTTGCTGTATGAGTTTTGTTTAGGCTGTAGATTTTGTTGAGGATTACTATATATATGTACTAATACTAACATCTCAAGCTAAGACTTGAGGCCTGTAGGACCGTGGGACAAAGGTAAAAACAGATGCTTCGTGTCCTTATACAATGATGACAGTATGATGTTATCTAATGTTTCAATGTCATTTCCAACCTGACTCCGGTACGAGCAGCTAATGAAACCCCATGAGGAACACAGAAAAAACGTCACGGCCTTCTTCTCATTGTTCCGTGCTCACACTATTTCACATTTCCACCTCTGCTCCTTCTCAGATTCTCATCAATCCTCTAGGGTCCAAGGATATGAGCCCAGTTAAAAAATCAGACCTGGCTTGGGGACACACCTCAGTTCGAGCAGGTGGCCAGCATGTGTGAGGCCCCGGTTTTCAATCCCCAACACTTTGAAGCAAATACAAAAAAAAATCAGAGCACACAAAGTCCACCAGTGCAGACAAAGGGAGACCCAGAAGCCACCACAACAGGGTTCTGAGCCTCCACACACAGACAAGTATGAATGACCACACATTGCTGTGTTCTAGTGGGAGGATCCAATCCATGCTCCCCTATGACCACCCAAGCCCAGGATGGACCTTGTGACAGACATACATACTACCTGGCATCAGTGTCACTGTGCATTCTACAGATCTACAGAGCTTAATGTTTTCATTCTAAGAAAAACATGAATATACACAGCTTCCCCAACATCATTCTACATTCCAGGGTTATAATTGAGTGCCCTCTGCACACCCTGCAAAGACTCTCACATATGGGCACTGGAGACCCCTTCTTTTTTGTTGTTGTTGTAGTGTGTGTGTGTGTGTGTGTGTGTGTGTGTGTGTGTGTATATAATTTTTTCATATTTTACATATCAATCCCAGTTCCCTCTCCCTCCCTCCCATGCCCCCCAATCCGCCTCTCATCCCACCACTTCAAAGGAGGGTGATGCCTTCCAGGAGGGATCAACAAAATCTGTCAAGTCATTTGGAGTAGGATCTAGGCCCTCCCTCCTACCTCTAGGCTAAGGGAGTATCCCTCCATGGGGGAATGTGCTCCCAAAGTCCTTTCATGCACCAGGAATACATCCTGATTCCACTGATTCCACTGTCAGAGGCCCCTTAGACTGCCCAGGCCTTCTAACTGAGACCCACATTCAGGGGGTCTGAGTCGGTCCAATGCTGGTTTCCCAGCTATCAGTCTGGGGTCCATGAGCTCCCCCTTGTTCAGTTTAGCTGTCTCTGTGGGTTTCTCCAGCCTGGTCTTGACCCCATTTTCTTATCACTGCTCCCTCTCTGCAACTGGATTCCAGGAGTTCAGCTCAGTGTTTAGCTGTGGGTGTCTGCTTCTGTTTCCATCAGCTACTAGATGAGGGCTCTATGATGGCATATAAGTTAGTTATCAATCTCATTATTAGGCAAGGGCATTTAAGGTAGCCTCTCCACTGTTGCTCAGATTGCTAGTTGGGGTCATCCTTGTAGGTCTCTGGACATTTCTCTGGAGTCAGTTTTCTTTTCAAACCTATAATGGCTCCCTCTATTATGGTATCTCTCTCTCTCCCTCTTTTTTTTTCTCTCGTCTATTTGTTCCCCGACTCAATCTTCCTAGTCCCACATGCTCTCCTCTCCTCGCCTTCTCTTTCTCCTCTCCTTCCCCTCCACTCATGCCCCTGGAGACCGCTTCCTTAAAGCCACTGAGAGGCAGGGCCATTCACTTCTCTGGTTAGGTGAGGTTGTCCTCCCACTGCCACACCAGTTCTCAGTGTGAACAGATCTCATGTTGACCAATCACATCATACCTTCCATTTCTGGGGTAAAAACATTTTATCTGTCCCGAGTGTAGGGAACTGTGCAAAGGACCAACTGATAACTACAGACAGAGAAAATGGACAAACTGAAGAATCCCCGTAGTGGTGACGATTTCACCTGTGTTGGGTCTGAGCTCACCCTCCCTAGATGCACTCAAGGAAAGCAGTGTGTGAGAGTTCTTCTGAACACACAGGTCCAAAATGTGAAACCGGTGACTCTGAAAAGGGATGTCCCTTGCCATAAGATAGTCTGACAGCTATTGGGGCTGAGATAATCAAGTCCTAAGGACAAGTGAGGCACTGACTTCAAGCACAAGCTACCCACTAAGGATTCTGTGTTAGTAAAGGACCCAATCAACTCCCACAAGTAGGTGAACCTACTGATTAAGCTGTCTAAGAATCCGTCCATACCCATTTAATCCCCGCCCCCATTTTGAATTCAGCAGAGCCTGAGCTTCCCTCAGAGCTCCTGCTTGTGGACTGCTCCTCATTCAAATGTTTTATTCCAGAAGGACAGACCATTAGAACAATGAACCTGGGCCCATGTGCAACATAGTCCCATGTGGCAAACTGAGGGTTTTCAGCAGACAATTCAACTAATGAAGGTCTCAGAATCCATGACATGAGAGAGGAAGTGTAGTAATAGTTAATCCTATGAAGCATTCCCAGCTTTGATACAATGAATACACACATTTTACATCTACACAAAGCTTCTTCCTATGCTCTCTACAAATTATGTATATACATACATAATTATATATATATGTATATGTACACACACACGCGCGCACACACACACACACACACACACACACACACACACACACACACACATATATCAGGATTAATGCTTGCTGGTCCAAGTTCTTATTAACTTCAGACACTGGACATGCACACCCAGAGATGCTACTGTATACTGTACACACAGCTAACTGTATCACAAGTTCTTAAGACTACGAACTCACAAAGAAAAAAGGATCCACACAGACAACCTCAACAGGAGCTCAACAGAAGAACTGCGCCGTCGTTTAGTTTAAGTTGCCTCATATATAATCCCTTTCCTTTGAACAGGAGAGGTGGCCTTTGCCATGGGCGGGGCACAGTGTATTCCCCTGCTCATTAGGTGTCCCGTCAGCCCACCATGAGAGCTGACACGTCTCTGCAGCAGAGGTGCCTTTAGTGTCGCCCAAGTGTATCCTTAGATACTCAACACAACACTGTTTAATAGCAAAGAAATGGAATTAGAGAAACAACTTCACAGCTCCTAAAATATTGAAATCCAACCGTAATGACAATAAGGACACATCTGGAAACACTGAGCACTGATGAGGGAGAACTGGAATGCTTCCTCATGGCAGGACTACCAAGCAGTTCAGAAAGGGACTGAGAACCTTATAAACCACTCATTAACCGAACTACCCAGTAATCAATCAAACTTCCGGGTGTTTCCTCAGGTGAAACAAAACTATGTCACACAAAAGCCTGTAAGCAGCTCTACTCAGACCATCAGGGGCTGCAGAGATGGCTCAGCATTTCGAACATTTACCGCTCTCACAGAGGGCACAGGTTTGCTCCCAGCACCCAGCCACACTGGGCAGCAGCTCACAAACACCTATAACTCCAGTTCCAGAAAATCTGGAACACTCTTCTGGTCTTCATAAGTATCTGTATCATGTGGTACATCAAAAACTCATGTAGGGGCATTCATACCCACCCACACCCACACACCTTAACTAACAAACACAACCCACTGTGGATAAGCACAACAAATTGGATGACTTTTCAAACATATTACGCAGGCGGACAGAAGCCAGCTACAAGCAGCAACTCACTCCGCCTTCACTCAACTGGCATTCTTTAGGGATGGAGAGCAGCTCAGGGGCCACACACGAGGCTAAGCATAGGGCAGGAAGGTAGGGAACGTGGGGATGCTGGACTCCGGGTACAAAACAGTACTGGCACAGCCACGCAAAAGAGAAGAGGTTAGGTGAGGGAACATTTGTGTAGTTTGGTCCTGAACCCAGCAAGGAAGACTTCTGTTTAGATCACAGAACTGTAAATTAAAAGGAGTATAGTTCTACGTAGAAATTTTGCTAGCTGTAAACTAAAATTAGGGTTAAAACGCACTTTCCTGACCCTTCTTCATGAAAACATTTGAGAATAAAATATACTGTAGATGGATTTAGCTTTTTTTTTTCGGCTCAGGCCATGTAAGACATACACACCGTGCTGCAGTTAAAGCAAGAAGTAGTAGAAAAACTCCTCACCCCGAAGGATGACAGTTAAAGTTCCAACTTTCCCCAGGTTTAAAAAAAAAGGTACTAACGAGGCAATGAAAGTAGAGGATGGACAGAGATTGAGTTGGGTCAACAACAGACACATACATACTCCAGGTGGTTTACAGGTAGAGATGAAAGAGGGCCACAGAAGGCACGGTAAAGACAGAGAATGGTGAGGAAAAGCTTCAGATGGACAAGAGAGTGGAGCTTCCACCAACGACAGAAACCAGGTAGACACTCGAGGATAAAACAAAACCAAAACACCAGGACAACAGAAACTACCAGGTCTGTGCTCACGTGCCTAGCACTTAGACCTCGCAGTAGTCCTGTGAGGCAGATGTAACTTATTTTCCTGGTCACTAATGAGACCAATAGGCTACCCTGGTCTAAATGACTTGACGACATTCACATCATAAGCAATGGAGAATGAAGGGGGTCCCTCATCCACTGATGGGCAGAGTCAACAGTTTCAACTCCACCAAGCTGCCTCCAGGACAAGAGAAAGTGGTTGCCTTTCAAGACCTGGATACCCAGAAAGACATCCACAGACTGTACCACACATAGAGCATCACATTACAGAGAGGTCAAGACCACAGGAAGGCGAAGGGAATAATAATGGCACTTAACCCCCAAGACACATTCACTGACAAAGTTGCTTAGACTTTTACTAGGATAAGCACAGTACAAGATCTTTATTTTTATTTTTTGTGACTATTAATAAATAAGGGATTAAGGTATAAAATTACCTCATACCAAAGTGATCAGCTCTGCCCAGCCATCTGCCAACTCCTGCTTTTCAAGAGATAGGATGCACCAATCTGTCCAGTAGTTGTTACCCCAAAATAATTCACAACCATAAAATAACAGGGCAGCTTAGATTTAACCCATTAAGAGAAATGCAAATGAAAGATGTCATGCAAAAACAAACAACAACAAAAATCCAAAACCAGTATTAAACCCCAAGCAAGCTACCTTTTAGAAGATGGAACTTCAGGTGTAGGTGGTACCAGGATTAGGACCAGAGGTACAGTAATTGAAATCCAAGTACAAAACCAAGCCAGGTCCAAAGAAGCTCAAGAGAACTAAAAACTATTTCCAAAGAGCAATGTGAAAACTACTTGCCCAGAAGCTCCCAGGTAAGTCAGTCTACAAGAACTCAGTTACACCACACAAATGCACATCGCAGTCTGCCGTATAAAGCAACTCTCCCTATCAAAATAAGAACATCACAAACAGTGAACGCTGAATGAATGTCCAGGAAACCTGGCTGATGCTTACTGATCCTTTCAATTTCCCTTCAGTGATGACACAGTACCAAAAGCCTTAAAGCAGGGCAATTGTGAAGGGCCTCCAGGTGTGACAGCACAAGCTCAGTAACTTAAAACCAACCAAAGTCAAAATAAGACTCCATGAATTTGATTATTTTACTAAACCAGCTCTAAAGTTATAGAAACCAGACTGAAAATGTTGTGACCCCACCCTGCCCAGCTATCAAACACAGAGAGTCCTCGGGGATGTTTTCAGGGTAGCTTTGCACCTGAACTCTAGGCTTGTTCACACAGCCTCAGAGATGGATGCTGAAAATGCATGCACAGGAGGGGGGGAAAAAACTGTAACTGACCTTTTCTGGAAGCTGAGATTCAACCTCTTTCTTCAGTCTCCTCAGTAAAAAGGGTCTCAAGACCTTGTGCAGACGCCTGATGATCAAGATTGTTTCTTCTTCATTCAAGTCCACCTACAAAACAGCCTTAGGTGAATTCATGAAGGAAGTTTCACACAGAGAAACTCTGTTACACACACAATGTGTTTCAATGCATACTGGGATTTCCCACGCTGTAAAGCCAAGTCTATTCGAGCCATCTACACCTCTAAATCCTCTTCCCAACTGCCTACCTACCCCATGGGGATAAAATGACTTCCAAATAGGTGTCTTTGCCTTTCGGTCTAGTTCTGTGGGTTCTGGAACCAAGTTTCACATTAGTAGAGAGAGGCACAGCCCCAAACGCAGACTATGGGCAACAAAATAAGGACAGAATGGGGAAAGGCAACAGTGTGTGTGCTCCTATTTCAATGGAAGCCTTTGCCTTGTGTCTGTCCAGTGCAGAATATACAAAAGGATGGGTGCTTGAAAACGGAAACGGGAAGAAGAGCGAGTGCTCTTTTAGTTGGAAGGGCTCCAGGCTCCTCCCCCCATCACTGCTCCTTTCCCTTTCTTGGCCCAAATCTTCATTCACCTTCCTCCGTTAGCCTCTAGGGGGCAGCATTAATTGACACTGCTTTCTCTAAATGGGCAAATGTGTTGATGAGCAGCAAAGGTACCTAAAGGTACCCCAAGAGGAAAGCACTGAGAGTTCATAGTTTCTCTGAAGCATTTTGTGGCTTTTCGTTCCTATACTCAAGGAACTGGTAATCAACAGGTTATGTGTCCCTTCTGGGGATTATTTCTTCTTGGAATAGCCCAAGCTTGCCTTTCATGGGCTCAAAGAGAAGATGGTTAAAGGAATAATAATAATAATAATAATAATAATAATAATAATAATAATAATAATAATAATAATAATAATAATGCATTTGAGAATAGATACTCCAGGATTGAAGGAGTATTTATGTACAGATAAAAATGGAGGCTTTCACTAAAACCTAAAAAAAAAAAAAGTGTTACACTTGAACTCTATGTGGAAGTATGTCAAAAAGGAGTCCTGTGTTTATAATAGGAAAGATTTCTGGGCTCAGATTGGATTGGTTGAGTTGGTCTGGATACAATGATCAAGCCAGCATCCCCATTCTCACCCTCCCTGTGGCATACTGTGGTTGAACACTCTATCTGTCAGGAAAAAGCTGACAAAAGGCAAAGAGGTTGGGATGTCCCATATGAATCTAGATTCAGAGGAGAAAACAAAATCCCAAATTAGATCAGATCCCATCCACTGACATTGTAACCACCTTGGGAGGTTTCTATGGCTCTTACATTCCAAGTTCTATGCCCTTGGCTTTCATTTCACCACCAGACAGTGGAAAACTCGCACGCGCACACTCTCTCTCTCTCTCTCTCTCTCTCTCTCTCTCTCTCTCTCTCTCTCTCTCTCATACACACACACACACACACTCTTTCTCATCTCTCTCCTCCTCTCCCACACACACTCTTATACACACAGATCTTTCTCAACTCCCCCCACAAACTCTCATCTCTCTTACACACACACACACACACTCACACTCTTTCTCAACTCTCCCTCCCTCTCTGACTCTCTCTCTCTCTCACACACACACACACACACTCTCTCTCTTACACACAGACTCTCATCTCTCTCCCTCTCTCACACTCACACATACACAAACACACACACACAGACTCTATCTCATCTCCCTCTCGTGTGTCTCTCTCTCTCTCCCTCTCCCTCTCTCTCCCTCTCTCTTCCTCTCTCTCTCCCTCTCTCTCCCTCTCTCTCTCTCCCTCTCTCCCTCTCTCTCTCCCTCTCTCCCTCTCTCTCTCTCTCTCTCTCTCTCTCTCTCTCTCTCTCTCTCTCTCTCTCTCTCTCACACACACACACACACACACACACACAGAGTTTGACCAGTACCCTTTCGCCAGTCATGGCAAACGGAGCATTAAACCACTGCTCGAATGTGCTGCAACTCTTGAAGATTGTAGGGAGAAGGAAGTTGAGGAGGGCCCAGAGTTCAGGGAGCTTATTCTGTAGCGGGGTCCCAGTCAAAAGGATCCTTCTGGGGGCGACATAGTGTGTGTTCAAGACCTGAGTCAGCTTGCAATGGTGATTCTTCATTCGGTGGCCTTCATCCACAATCATGTATTTCCACCGAATCTGCAACACAAGAGGAAGAGCCAGTGTGTGGCTGGTAAACAGAAATACAGTGACTTCCAAATGGCAGGGTATGTGTGTGGGGAAAACAAAGAATTCAATTTGGCGTATGGATACAGAATGATACTCTTTAAGAGAAAGGAATCCCAATCAAAGGAGCCCTGCCCATGCCTGACAGACTGAAAACAATGCCCCCCCCCATCCCCAGGACAAGTGATTCCAATCCACCTTTAGGAAGAAGAAATCACGCCCAGAGGGCAATGGGCTCGCCTAAGACTAGGTCTGACCTCTTTCCACCCAACTGTCCTCTTGTTACTGCGTCATGGCAGATCTTCCAGACTTTTGTGGTCATGCGACCTCTGCGTACAGCATGAACTTACAGCCTCTTGCAGCAGGCATTAATGACTGGCTTCTGGAAGATGCCGGTGTTGATATCCTGGCATTATGCTGACCTGGCCCCTGACAGCTGGCAGGGCATGCACACACGCATTCAGGCAGATACTTAGACAGCTCAAAGGGCCAGGTTGTGCTTGCATTATGCGGCTGCATAAGAACTCGACGCATGAGCAAGTTTTCCCTTTTAAGCAGGCGCCTCCCACCTGTTCTCTCTTTTTCCTTCTCTGCTCCTGGTGGGCCAACGCCTAACCCTCCCTAAGAGCCCTTTCCCAATAAACTCCACGTGCGTTTTGTTGAGTTTTGTGGTTCCCGTTTCTTCACCTGCCTGTAGCTGTAGCAAACAAGTGGAGGAACTATCTCCTGGGCCCTCTTGGCTTGCTGCCTTCTTTCCTAATAGACCAGTGGTCTACTAGCTCTAGGGAATGGCTCATGGTTGGGTTGCTAATACTGGAAAGGTGGAATGTTATACACAAAAATCTACACATTCAGTTTCTTAAAAAAAAAAAAAAAAGAAAGAGAGAAAGAAAGAAAGAAAGAAAGAAAGGAAGAAAGGAAGGAAGAAAGAAAGAAAGAAAGAAAGAAAGAAAGAAAGAAAGAAAGAAAGAAAGAAAGAAAGAAAGAAAAAGATCAAATTAACAGGCCCCTCAGTTCATGTGGGGCGAGGAACCCTGTTCTACTCAAAATGATCACAGGTTCATTAGCAGAAATGCAATGCAAAACTACCATCCTCTACCTGGGCCAAGCCGCAGAACTAAACACAGCAAACTCCTCAACACACTAATATTTAAAAAGGCAAGAGTGAGCATGGCATACTATTCCCAAAGGCTGGTGGGCCTTTCCTCTCTCACACCCTGCCTTTCAGCCTCAGTTTACTGCTCAAAGGGAGAACTAGGAGGGTCACACCACTAAGCCTAGCCTTTGCCTACACCAACCTTTCTAATGCCGCCACCCTTTATTAACTGTATTAAACCTCATGTTGTGGTGAACCCCAACCATAAAATTATTCCCATTGCTACCTCGTAAGTGTAATTTTGCTACTGCTATGAATCATAATGTAAATATCTGACATTTCAGATGGCCCTCGGCAACCGATGTGAAAGGGTTGTTCCCTGTGAAAGGGGTTATGAACCACAGATTGAGAACCCCTGACCTACACAAAGGTGGCATTGGTTTAAAAAAAAAAAAAAAAAAGTCTGCTGCTCAGATACCTCTGGTTCTGTAGCAAGAGTCAAAGGAAGGAGACAAGCAAGTATGGCATAATTCTCACCTCAGTGAAGCCAGGGAAAAGAAAGAAAACCATCTGTTGAGCTGGGATATCCAAATAAAAGAAATTACCAGCATTCCCTGCCCCGTATCCCTACCACTGCCAAGTGTGTAAGAATACCAAAGTTCTACAGCCAATTTGCCAACAGCAGTGAAAAGAGGTCCACAGGTAAATCCCATCTAAGTAGATATTCTAAAACTTTCTTCCTCAGTTGAGCTTATGAAGCAGCGAAGAACCAGAGACCTTTGATTCTGCCACCGAGTATGTACTAATTAGGTCTTCTGCTTAGAAAAATTACTGCCCCTTTCTGGAAAGCCAGTTCTCCAGGAACAAATAAAAGCTTCTCGTTACCAGGCGTCTCCGATGACTTTTGAAAAACATATTCACAAGACACTAGATGTTTTTTTTAGGGATCTCAAAGGCACAAACACATTCCCACAGTAATATTTGGAGACACATTATTTTTTTGACACTGCCAAATTCATCTAGGAGCATGAGAAACTGGAAGGTGGCATTGCTGTCAGTGTCATCTCAATTATTCAACCACCCCTGGGCATGAGATTCCTTTATGTTATGTCCTGTGATTCCAAGAAGGGAACTCACCGTTCCCAGAGCAAAGGTTTAATGCAGAGATGGAACAAACCCCAGAAATAGGGCTTCTGCTCAATTCTGACCATAACTTAGTTTCAGATGAGAGGTTTCCAAACACCACGGGGTAAAGGAAATTACCATGGGGTTGGGGGGGGGTGGTGGAATTAAGTTTTCATGATTTGTTCCAGGAAAGATGGTACGTTCATCCTTCTGCATGATCACATTAGGAAACAACATGAGATAAATGGGAAGAAAACCTCCCCATTTTCGGCTAAAGAACAACTTGAGACATACAAATGAGGAGTCAGGTAGGTCACAGATGCAACTCTTTCTCAGCGCCAAATAAGAAGCCCCAGGAAGAGCCCTGAGTAATTTAAATAATAATTGTCCATTATTTTACCAGGAAAAAACTGAAAACAGATGAAGCACACCAGCTTCGGCTTGGATAAATGCTCAGATGGAGAGCACCATCTGGAGGGGCGCCCGCTTGCCTTCGGGGAGAGAGGCACAAGAGGGATGAAGCTGGGCCGACAATAACCCAAGGCAACAAAAACAATTATTTCTTTCCAGACACATTCAGGGCTGCTGGAGAGAAAAGTCACAAAAGCAACCCAGGTGAGTTTTCTTAATAGATGTGGAACTGGGGCTGGAGAGATGGCTGCGTTTTTTAGGGGACCCATTTCTATTCCCAGCACTCACATAGAGGCTCTTGTCCTCCTGTAACCCCAGTCCCAGGGGACCTAATGCCCCCTTTTGGCCTCCATGGGCACTGCACACATGCATGTTTTGGGTGAAGCATTCATACACATAAAATTAAGGAAATTAAAAAGCAAAGAATGTGAACTCACTAAAAATGGGCAGGGAGGAGTCCAAGATAAATCAATTAATCCCCCCACCATCACACACACACACACATACACACACACACACACACACAACATTATATAACGTATTAAATCCTGTGACCAAGATCCCAGGCCAAAAAAAAAAAAAAAAAAAAAAAAAAAACCCAGAGAAAGAAACCAGCCATCTAATGATCAAATTATACTACTGAGTATAATTGGGGGATACTTTACACTCTGGTAAGATGATCCACAATTAGAAATGAAAGAATTTTTAAAAAAATTATACCTTTGCAAGAATGTGCTTGTCTTTTATAATGTATTCATAAGTAGTCAGGAGGACATTGAATTTGCCACTCCGTAGCTGGGGGACAAGGGAGCGTCGCATGGCAGGGGTACCCTGAATGGAAAGAAAAATACACCGATTACCCACTGCAAGTACGTAGGTGCTATTTCTCACTGTTCAGGGCTTAATGGAACCTAGGCGGGTGACGTGCACGTAAATGTATTATCATATACTGCTCTATTATCCGTGAAGAAAGTGGTAGCTAAACCACACATATCTTGACCCTTTCCAGATCCTTTCAGGAAGGCTTCCCACTTAAGGCCGAGGAAGGAAAAGGGAGAAGAAAATTGCAGCAAGCTTGCGGTAGCAGGGAACCCGCTGCTTGTCTGAAAAGCTCCCTTTCTGTGGGAGCATGCAGCAGGCAGCCCCGGCGCCCCAGTAATTGCCTGGCTTTGCAGGCACATTCGGCACAGTAGCAGCCCGCAGTGAGGCAGTCAGTAGCACACAGAAAGTGCGATATTTGTCATTTGTATTACTCTCATCAGAAACCTCGCAATATGATAATTAACAATTTTCTTCTGCATTTCACTATCTGAAAGTAATTATGGTTTATTACAGTAATCTTCTTGGGATGATTAACTCTCACTGTTTAGTACATGATGTACATGACAAAACTTTACAACCAAACACAGTTCACAGATGTGCAGGAGGAATGAAGAAAATAGGGCCCATTTTCTTGCTTTTCCACGTTTATATATAAATATAAAGCTCCAAACCTTGTAAGAAATTTTCACCACAGAAGGAGCCCATTTGTCAAATTCATATGTCCAGTTAGACAGAGTCCTAAAAAACAATGACAAAAAAAACACACACAGTAAACACACACATACATATATTTATATAAATTCAGTTAATAGAAAACTGTTACTTACTTTTAATTCTTGCCTTAAAAGGGGCTAAAGAATATGAAACACCCCAGATACACTTCTATGCGAAAGATATGGAAATAGGAGGTAAGTTAGAAACGAGCTGCCACAAAGTGTGACAATTCTACATGTCAAAATGAAAATCTCCTAAGAAAAAAATTCAAAAGTGTAGAACTACAAAACACCAGAGTTTTCCTATGGTTCTGAAAAAAACCAACAATTGCTGATGATCTGGGATTGTTACAACTGGCCACATAAGCTCTGAGAAAATTCGTATGGGGAAGAGAAATTACAAAACCACAGGAAAGCAGCAAATAGGTCTATCAAAAGGAATGACTTTTTTTTTTTTTAAAAGACCCCAAAAGAGTAACCAAAATATCCAAGTCAGACCATGCAAACACGGATCCAATACAAAGGGCATGTAAATATTACGGAGGCAGATAACGCAGAGCCTTGCTCTGAAAAAAGAATAGAGGGAAATACAAAACCAATAGCCTTGTTCTTCCTGCAGGTCTGAGTTGTCTCAGGACTGCAATGGGTGACAAGATCTCAGTGACTGAAGTGTCAACCTGATGTGCATACTTAGAAGCACTGCACTCCTGGGGAGGGTGGCTCAAAGAGTGTTGGGTAAAAAGCAGGGGCAGTCACCCGTGGGTGAGGAAATAGGGCTGTGCTAGAAACAGCAGAGACTGGTCCTTCTAGAGCAGCAAGCCACTGAAATGCCAAGTGTGCATACAACGTTTACTTTAATGCCTAGATCACAGCAATGATTCCAGAAGATACAATAAGGAGGTGTACAAAGCTATTATCTTTTGGAGGTGTGTGTGTGTGCGCGTGCGTGCGTGCGTGCGCGCCTGTGTGTGTGTGTGTGTGTGTGAGTACAATAAGGAAAATAATTCTATAAAAATCTGTGTGTGTGTGTGCCTGTGTGTGTGTGTGTGTGTGTGTGTGTGAGTACAATAAGGAAAATAATTCTATAAAAATCTAAAAATGTTCTCACTTTGCCTTTAATAAGCTACTTACTTTGATTCACTCTACAGCAATGGCTCTCAACCTGTGGGTCATGACCCTTTTGGGGGAGGGGGGTAGCATATCAGATATCCAGAATATCAGATATTTACACTACTATTCCTAACAGTAGCAAAATTACGGTTCTGAAGTAGCAATGAAATAACTTTATGGTTGGGGGGGGTCACCACAGCAAGAGGAACTGTATTAAGTGGTCTTAGCATGAGGACGGTTAAGACTGTTCTATGGGGTGTAAAATGTTAATGGCTAATGAGAATGACTACATACTTTACTAGCCAGTCAAAAGGCTGCAGTGGGGTGGGTGGGCTGGGGTGGAAAAATTAAAGCCAATATTCAGATTATGTATTCCTGGTACTCCAATACCATGCTACTCTCCTGTCTCAAGTAGGGAACAAGGGCAAGCCACTGATAGGTGTATCTCCAACGTACAGAGCAATGCTGTGGGATAAATTACTGTACTTACGAGAGGGGAACAATGATGAGGTAGGGGCCATTGAGTCTTTTGTGCTCCATCAGATATGTGATGAGTGCAATGGTCTGGATGGTCTTGCCTAGCCCCATTTCATCAGCTAAGATTCCATTCAAATTGTTATTATACAGGGAAACCATCCATTCCAGGCCCTGGAGCTGAAATGAAGAGTAATTGTTTCAATTATCCAAGATCTGCACAGGTAATTAATACTAATACAACTCAAGTGAGACTGTGACTTCTTAACTTCTTGGTGCTGTATGCTGGGTTTCCCACAGTAGCAAAGTGCGGGAGGCACCAACGCAAAAGGAATTTAAAAGATGAGCCTATAATCGCCCCTGCTGCTTGGCAGGTGCTCAGTGTTAATCAGATTTAGAAAGGATGGGCGAGAGCACGCTGGTGGGATTTGAAGCAGCTTTGTTGCTCATCCATACTTAACATTTCACAGTAGATGACATTCTAGAATTATTATAAATGAAGAAAACCCAAACCCAAATCTATTCCAACCACTCCAAGAACAAAAAGCCAATTCGAGGATTAAAGACAAACCAGAAGGCTGAGCTGGCCCATAGACCACTGATCATCGGAAACTACTTTCTGGATCATGAACAGCCCACCCCAGGGTGCCATCCCTGCAGCAGGAAGCCTGTGACTGGGGAGCCAAGGCCACTCGGCTGGCCTCCAAAAGGACATTTCTCTTCCTGGCAAACTAAGGCCCCAGGCAGCATACAGAAACTCTGTACTGCGGACACTTTGGGAAGGCAACTCCCTGGAAGTGACTGCCAGAAAGATAGAGAATGCATTTTCTAAGCATGGAAGCAGTGTGCCCAAGCCCCAGCTTTAGATTCTCATTTAAGCACAAAGGAAGAATGGGGTGAGAACATGGATTATCACTATCACGATGCAATGCCATGTTTAAATGATAGCATCAATTATATGTAATATATACATACACACACAGGCACGTACACATGCACACACACAGGCACATACACACACATATGTACACACACATGGTATGGTCAAGTTTACATGCTAATTAAGTTATGCTGAGAAAATATTGTGACCTTACACTTAAAATGTTCATTAAAGAACTCTTCCTCACCCAGGATCATACAAGGAACTACAGCAGATGAGCACCAAGGTAAACTATCAGTCCCTTAGAAGCTCATGTCAGGGAGGAAGCAGTGAATGTTCTCACGTCTCAAGTATCCCCGTGTGACAGAGGTACATAAATTTGTACAGGGGGCAGCTTTCCTGAGGGAAGCACCATGACCATCTGAAGACTTTCCTAAACCAAACGGGGCCCTGTATAAGACCTAAATCATCTTAAACGTTTGTGCAGGACAGCAACACAAAGAGATAAGAGAAACAGAAAAGTCCAAAGAGAGGAAGGGGACAAAAGGACCAAGATTCAACCACAACAAAGCAGAAGGCCAGGTGATGGCCAAAGCCAAGCCCAGTACTTGGGAGCAGAGGCAGGAGAATCAGGAGTTCACAAGGTTATCCTTGACTATGCAGTAAGTTCTGTCCAATCTGGGCTATATGAGATCCTGTCCTAAAAACAAAACAGAAGAGGAATGTGTGTACAAAGATGCCACAATGTAATCATGATCCTGTAGGCTAAGTCAAAAACCAAGTTAAAAAAGAGTGGTAAAGGAGACATAATGGAAACCAAAGTAGTAGGAAAGAGAAGTTGTTTGCTATCTAACCACCTCTTTAGTGAAGTCAGTTAAATGCCTGAAACATTGGGAGGAAGGGAGGGAAATGGAGGGGGAGGGAGAGACAGGGACAGAGACAGGAAGAAGGGGAAGAGAAGGGGGAGAGAGGGAGGGATGGAAGGGAGAGGTAGGGGAGGAAAGAAGACAGGGAGAGAGGGAGAGTGATAGAGGGAGGGAGAGAAAGGGGAAGGAGGAGAGGCAGTGGGAGAAGGAGGAGAAAGGGGAAAGGGAGGGGGCAGGGAGAAGAAAAGAAGGGAGAGGAGAAGGAAGAAGGTGAGAAAGGGAAGAGATGGGGAAAGAGAGAGGGGGAGGAGGAGGGAGAGAGAGAAGGGAGAAAGAGAGAGAAGAGAGAGAGGGGGATCCCAGATAAAAGAAAAGCAAAGCCAGAGACAGGGGTTTTATTAGCTTAGAATCTCATAACATATGTGGGAAGAGACGTGTGCTTTCCTGGGCTGGGGAATGTGGGAAGGAGATGAATCAGAGCAGGGCTCTCTAGAAGGCAGCAGGGAGGCTGTAGCTAGCTCTGCCTACCAAGGTGAGACTTGTCAAGGAGCCACAGAAAGCTGGCCTGTGACCACCTATGAACTTGTTGTGAGAAACAGAAATCATAAAGCAGGCAGGGGTGATCAGACTGCAGGAGAGGGGCTTTACTGTCAGAAGCACAGGAGGAAAGGAAGGGTGCACGTCATCCTGAGGCCTGGACAGAGCCCAGCTAGAGGAGGGCTGTGCAGGAATTCACATCTGGAAGTAGGAGGAGCTAAATTAGAAAAGGGAGAGATGAAGAGTGCTAACAAAAGTACAGAATGACATGAGGAGACCAGTGTGGCATTTACATTTATTTATGAGGGCCATCTGGGAGCTTCCTGCCGAGACTGAACTCAGTTCCTGGAACCCACATGGTGGAAGGAGAGAAGCGATGGATGCAGGTCACTCTCTGAACTCCATGAGCAGGATGTGACAGATAGATACACACACGCACACACACACACGCACACACACACACACACACACACACACACACACACACACACAAATATGTTAAGTAGTAAAAGTATTTTTTGTTTTTTTAACAAATAATTCAGAAATGGATCTGCCGTATCCAATAGAGCAAAGAGCCTACTGCCAAGATAGCAAGTAGGTCAAATGAAATTAAAAAAGGAATACCCTGACCTTATAAAAGGGGTGTGGCCATACAGGGCAGTGATTTTTCAAAGTATGTTTCAGGAGCTCCAAGGAAATCCTAAGACCGTCCCAAGACAATCCGAGAGAACAAAATGTTTTAGTGATGCTAGCCGAGCACTGCCATCAGTCCAGACAGGGCCCAAGCAATGATAGCAGGAAATGGCTGACCTCAGGAACTTTGAGATGATTGCTCATAAGCACTTCTGTGAATGTATCCTAGCTGGCACTATTTTTATATTAGTAAGCGACAATATAAAAGTGACCCAAGCAGTAGTAAAGAAAGATGTGTAAGCACTATGGTATCTAACCATGCTTAAAAAGTTGCTTTTCTACAAGGTGCTAATGTGTACATTTATCTCCCCAGTCTTCAATTAAGTAGGTAGGTGCTCTGGATGGACAGAGAGGAGTCACCACCGAGCTGATTATTCAGCGGGCCTGGAACAGTCCATGGTTATTCTATCATCAGCAGTCAGAACTCAACTAACCCTCACCAGCATCCACATTTGGGATACTAAATTACAACAGTTTAGCCCTAGTAAATGTACATTTATTTGACCACAAAAGCTTACTGTTTTATTTTATTTCTTAATTTTGGAGGAAGTAATTCATGAAACAAATGCTTCAAGGAACACACTCCAGGTAACTGGGTAGATGAATTAGAGCCAGAAGACATAAGATGCCCTGGAATTGACCTGGTATAAGGAAGCACCTGGCACATTTACAGCCAGGGTTTTTAACCAAAGCGCGTGGGCCCACAATCTAATTGTACCTTAAGAAAGAGGCATGTGTGCGGGAGATTGCATTCTCTGGAACCCCTGCCATCCCACTATCGCCACAACTAAAGCTGAAGTAGTACTGCATTTACTTCAGGTTCCCTGACTAATGGAATCAAGATGCTTCCTTCTCTTTTTGCAAAGAACAACAGTGAAACTGGTCCAAATATTAAGCCAGCATTTCTTTCAAAATCCATGCCAGTGTGACAAAAACAAACCCAGTGTAGCTGCAATGTTGAGCACAACACTCTGAAGAAAGCCCTGTGCAGAGTCAAGCGGAACCTTCCACATTGTAAGGTACTCAACCCACAATGTCTTCCTGTCTTTACAACCTCCTTCTAAATTGACTATGGCTCCTAAAATGGAGCACACACACTTGGGGATGACATGTATGCACATATGTATGCACAACCAAGGCTTGCTTCGTGGCCACAAACATGCTGTTTACCTGGTAATGCTTTAGGGTCCCGTTAATGAGGAGGGCAGACTGTTTCTCTACCCTCTCGGAGATGGCGTGGGCCACCGTGTAGTAGGACTGCGACCCTCTGGCACTGTACTGCATGCTGTATTCATCATCCACATCCTGTTTTGCAGTCCTGAAGAAGACAATGTAGATAGTCCATGGAGCTATTTGAATCTGTGAGTTCTGTCATGAGAGATGGCTTGAGAGTCTAAAAGTGCTGCTGTGGGTATTACCTGCCCTGCAGTTAAAGACGGTCTTTGTAGAGTTCACAGAAATTGAGCAGGGTCATCATCATCGTATCAGCTCCACATCATACATGTGAAGAACTTGCACCTCACAGAGGTTACTTTGAAGGTGACAAAAGGGGCCCTGACCTTCAGAAACCAACCTGCACAGCTAGAGATCAGCCCTTTGCCAATGAAGCTGTCCTTTGGATGCAAAGATAAACCCCATCCATAGGACAGGAGGAAAGCTTGGAGGACAAATAGGAGAGGACTGAAGAGGGTATTAGAGGGGAAGGACAGGATAAAGGGGTTCTTCCTTCCACTCTGCCTCGTGAGGGTCTTTTACCCAATGCACACGGAAGGGCCACTGCTCGTTCTTAAAAACCAGGGGTGCAGTGGAAAACAAAGGCTCCTAAAGTGGGGCACGGAGCCTGGGGAGGGAAGCACGTATCACAACATTCATTCCTTCTTATTGGAAAGTCTCATTGTGTGAATGTTCTCTTTTGTCTGCTGTTTCGGAACAATGCTCCTATAATAAAAGTCACACAAGCAATGAGGGGTGTGGACTGCTATCAGGGCATGGGCTGGAATGGGGCCAAATATGATGCCTGTTACCCAGGCAGGGAAAGCTGGAGATAGGTTTGGACCTGGGCAGAGTGGGCAGCTGATGAAGCTATGACAATAAATGACACAAGAATGGTATTCACCCTTGGTCTTTCTGGGTATGCTGATGGCTTTGAAGGAGAAAGGCAAGAACTCGCCCCCCACCCCTCATCCCCCCACACACAAATGAGGGGTTTGATTAGTCTAATCTGGAATAGAAGTACAAATGACAGGGATGAAGTCAAGAAAAGAACCTGAGCAGGAGACAGAATGCTGGACTCAAGGGAAGGGAGTGAGGGAGGGAGTGAGGGAGTGAGGGAGAGAGGGAGGGAGGGTGGGAGGGGAGCGAGCAACACAAAGCCCTTGACCAGCAGTTCAGAGCTCAGAAGGGGCCTGTGAGAAGCTGAGGGGACACTCTCATTGGAATGTGAGTATGAAGTCTGGTCCTATCTTTAAACAGTACTTGCAAACAGAAAACTCACACCACATGAACCTCCAACACTGTATTTTTAATAAAAACTCTGAGGGCCCACACGTACTCAATGATCTGCTTGGCGTCCTTTTCAGAAACTTCTTCACTGTTTGGATCCAGCAGTATCTTCTCCTCTGTTTCCTGCCTACTCGACTCTTCTTCTTCATCCTGGAAGAAGACCAGAGATACAGAAAAGCCTATATTTTAACAAGCACGTTCCACAAGTTTTGTTTTTTATAAAGAGATTAAATAGTATTTTATTTCACAAATGAAGCAAGGAAATCCAATTAAGGGAGGAAGTAAATTTAACGACTGTGTAGACAAAGTGATTCACCAGTTCACCACTAAATAAGAATGAACAGGGGTCTCAAGACCCATACTCCCAAGAAAAGTGTGTGGAAAAACCATACCAGAAAGACACGCAATTATTTGGTCAAATGACAAGGATATACAGACTATATCTGCTGTTTTATAATTCTATGTTCCTCTCTCCAAAGGCACCCTCCCGAGGATGCCCTTTCTGCTGATGATGTGGGACTCTGTGGTCCCTGTGACTGTAGAGGATCTGATTGACTGAGCATGCTGCTTTCTAAAGCTGCTTCTCACCACACATCCCTGAGTGTTCAGACAAAAGCATCATTCCCTTGGCAAAGGATGTGATCGCCTCCCTACCTGTTGAAGCATCACTAAGTATTCAGTATGATCACTACTACCCTAACATGCAAAGCCAGCCTAAAAGTGAACATGTGTTTCCTAGCAATTGGCTGAAAAATGGACACACATGACAAGTATCAATGGTGACACAAGCCAATGACATCAGATCACTCAGAAGTACCTCCTAGAAATGAGGTGCTACAAGTCACTCACTGGCTGGTGGCCTGGGGCTCCTGTCATTTGGTCAGAGTGCATCTCTTCCCAGCTGTCAGGAGGTGTCTGCAATTGTCAACATCTAGGAAGCAAGGGCTACTTAAACTGCCCACTGTATCTTATCTTTATACTCCCAGGCTCTTCTTCAGAAAGGAAAACCTTCTAACAGATCACTTATGGACCCATTCACTCAAGCAAGTGAGAGAGAGAGAGAGAGAGAGAGAGAGAGAGAGAGAGAGAGAGAGAGAGAGAGAGAGAGAGAGAGAGAGAGAGAGAGAGAAGCTAGGAGATATTATCATGCCACACAAGTATTTGCTTGTTAATGGTTATGCTTTTCCAAATGAAATTTTTATTGTTTTCTAAAAGCAGTAAATGTTCATGGTATATTAATTTAGAAAGCAAAGATCCAAACTACAGAAGGAGAATGGCCACTGTCTTAAAACCCTCATCAGTTATTAGGCAAGGCTGTGTCAGCAGCTGCCTGGCATCCATCTGTGGCCTGCTGCACTGGCGTCCTATGCACTGGTCCAAACCAGACTTAATGATTACACTAGCCAGATTCAAGCCAAGGATATAAAATCACTTAATCTTTTTATTTGTACTAATCAATCAGGTCAGAATTAACCCAACAAATACCCTTACTATTTCTTAATCTCTAGTAAAAGTATCCAAACTTCTCATTTCATTCTAAACATGTTAAGTATTCCTTCCAAGAAACAGAAAAATATATTTCCTTTTGAGTATCCAGCACATCCAACAATTCAAAATTAGGAGTCATTTTTAAAGAGAAGGCCAGATGGACATTAAAAATCTTTATGATGCCCATATTATCTTTTCCATTTCAGGCCCTAGACTCATAACTTCTAATGAACTCCAAGGCCTGGAAGACTTTAGAAGTTCTTGGTCAGTTAGCTCTCCCTCAACCCACTTGGGGATAAGGCACTGCCTTTCCCAAAGCAATCCATCTTCAAATCCCCCCACCCCCATCCCCACCCCCAAAGAATTTTGCACCATATCTAGTCTAAAGATAGCTGCTCTCCTTGGTTCCACATGAATTTAGGATTTGTCAAGATGTCTCACCAGCTAGGGTCTCTCAAGAGATCACTACAATCACTAGGCACACACCATCAGAGCTTATCCAGATCCAGACACTCAGGCCTAGTCATGACCCGAAAACAAACCCAGGAGGGAAGGGTCGGAGGTTTTGGGGGCTGAGCCCACATTCACAAGGGGACACTTCTTTGTCCATTAGCTTTCAAGCAAGTGAACCCCAAAGAGAGATAGATGTCCACATACCTCTTCCTCGTAATCAGAGTCACTCTCTTCGCTGTCAGATCTGGGAGCAACTTCATAACTAGGGACAAGCAGAGAAGAGGGGGGCTAACTTTTGAGTTGTAAACACAGGCGTTTGTGACTTAACTGTAACACCCTACTTACCTACAGATGACCAATGCAGAGTTATAAAATGTCACCACTCTCAGCAAAGGCTACACAGGTGTTATTTAGGAGTTTTATAATGATGAATGCCACACCCACCTTTCGTCAAAGAAGCCCCAGGAACCCCAGTAATTGTTTCTACATCATACCCGGGATTCATCTCCAGCCAGGCATCCAGCTGACTTGCTTTGGGTGCTTCAGGTCCAAAGAGGACCTTGCCAGTTTCTGTGTGTGTCACTTTGACGGGCAGGTCACTCATCTGACTGCTTTCATCTATTGGCTAGAAAGAGCAAAAGGAAGTCAAGTCAGCCGGTGATGTTAGGAGGCTCGTTCAGGTCTGTGATGGATATTTCTCAGGCTCTTGTTTGCCCTGTATCTGAAGTGTCTTTCTGTGTTTCATCATTTCAGTACCTAATGTGTCTTGGTGGACAAGGAGAGATCACCACTCACTCAGGACCCTGAGGAGGTAGACATGATGACATGCCTGTAATACTAGCACCCTGGAAGCTGAGGCAGAAGGGTCTCAAGTTAAAGGCCAGCCTAGGCTACACACTGAGCCCCTGCCTCAAAAAGATCTGGGGCTTTGGCTGTGGTTAAATAGTACAGCACTATCTAGCATATGAATTTGATCCTCAACGAAAATCTGAACACACTAGCCTCCATGGCACAAGGCACAGGTACCATGTCTTGGCTTTTCTAATTGGCTGTACTTGTCAAGACTCTGAGTTAGAAGATATAGAAATTCAAGAAAAGTGGGGTGCAGGCATACTGAGAGAGGCTAATCAAGGTGGTAGTAATGCCAGAAGAGTGGCATTAGCCATGCCAAGCTCCTGCCTGCTCCAAATAGCAGCCATGTCTTTACTAGACCAGCTGAATAGGATAATATAGAATTAGGTTAGAGCACTAAGAAACACTGTCCAGGTAGCCCTTATCCTGTTATACACTGAACACTTCTAACCCCAAAATGCAAAATTTAAAACTTCCCAAGCATAGACATGATGGCATAAGTGGTAAATTCTATAACTGGTGCTATGGGAAGGGCCATCCACAGTTAGTCAAAACACAAACACACTAAAGTAATGCATAAAGTCACCTTCAGACTATGCATTAAGGCCTATGTTAAAAGAAAAAAAAAGATACATGTGAAATATATATGTATGCTTAGAGCGAGGTCCTATCCCCATGGTATCTCATATATATCTAAGTACCCCAAGGTCTAAGCCCCAAACCCACAACCTGAGACACTTCTAGCTGCAAGCATTTAGGCCAACGGATACTTGCCCTGGAACAAATTCCTTTCTTATTTCAGACAAATAAAGCTAATGCAGGTCATTTAGAACTAATAGTTCCCCAATCCTTCACCTACCACTCCCCAGGGAACAATTACTGTAAGCTGTGGTTTTGGACAGAACAACAAAGTGTAGCCCGTGTCATCTACTACACAACAATGTTCTTTATCTGAAATTAACCCCTTTCCCCCCACCCCCAGAATGGGGTCTAATTCAACCACTGAAACTGTGCGTATGATAAACAAACAAGGGAAAAAAAACCTGCCTATCTGAAATCTGAAGAACAGACACGACAAAGATGAAGTTCATCATTAGACTCTTCGAAATAAAATGGCTTGCTCAGAAAACTAAGTTATGCGAAACTGCAGAGGTTATAGATAACGTGGCCCCCGGGAACAGACTGTCTTAAAGAGGCTGGAAATGGAGCAACCCTATGCAAATGGATGCTACTAATTGTAGAGTGACCGACTTCTAGGAGCAGGGCCCTGGGTAAGACATTTGGAAACACTTCATTTGTGTGTGTGTCCCACTATCTATTTCCCGAAGAGTTGTGAAATGGACTGTTTAGGCAATTCATTACTTCAAAGAATTTTCCCTACATTACTCTTAATTAGTTTTGTGGTCAAATAGATACATGCAATGCAACTGGTGCAATTAAGATTGTCATATAATTTATTCTAATTAAGCAAAAAATGATAGGGAAAAGCAACGGGTTGATGTTACTTTCTATATCTTAGAGAAAATATCCAAGAAGAAACCCAAATCCCAGTAGTTCTCTCCTCCTGCTCCCTCAACGAAAGGACCACCAGAATATCAGAACAAATATCAGTGATATTCACAAAGATAACTTTAAAAGAAAAGGCTTGTCCTGGCCTGTCAGCTTTCTTCGCTCCTATGTTGGCTAAAGCAATCGTTCTGAGTAGCACTGCTTTGCATGGCAACATGATTCTTCCTCATTAATGTAAAAGGTCATCTACACACTTGAGAGAAAAAAGGGAAATCCAGCATTTGCTACCATTTCCCTGGGGGAAAAAAACATATCTTGTTATCGTGGGCTATTATAATACAGCGCGTTTTATCGCTAATGTCACACCTCAGAGAAAATTGGAAATCACTCTGAGTAGAATTAGAACCCTGGCAAAAACACAGAATGAGAAGGAAGAGCATTATTTCAGAACAACTGAGCAAGATGGCCATTTTGCAAACTTCAGCAACCGGAACTCACTCATGTTAAAAATTAAGGATTAAAAAAAAAAAAAAAGACCTATGTCACAGGCCCAAGATCAGAAGTTAATTTCCACACAAGAGTTGAGAGGACAAGAAGGTGTTCAGTCACCCTGAGTGCCTGAAAACTGTGCGTAACGTGCAGCCTTCTCAGAGAAGGCTGGGTCCTATAAACCATTGCTGCTTTTAAGTGCTCTGAGACAGCATCCACCCTGGTAGCATACTATGGAGAGTTTCTCACACATTAATATTTACCCCGATCTCTTCCTTCCTTGTGATGGCTTAGAGTGGCTAGGTCAACATTCAATTCTAAGAGGTTTCTGCATATCAGCAGTTTAACCTTTCTTCCTGCATCTGGCCATAGGAACTCACATGGAACCCATGTGACTATGATTCCAGAACGAACGGGCAATCCCCCCATCACCAGATGCTCTAAGCAGGCCTCTCTGTGCCCACAAGTGAAGCATGTTTAAAAAAACTTTCTGGGCTGGTATGACTTCATTGTATGACTGGACACATCCTTCAGAGCTCAGAAGAATATCAGAAATTCTAGGATACAAAATTAAGGACAATGCCTGGGTAATTCCACATACAATCTACATTATAAGACTACAGAAATACCCAAGAAAATCCAGAATGTGAACTATTTGGCTTATGTATATTTATGATTTCAAATTCATAATAAACTAGGGATTGGACTGTTTTTTATGATTCTGTATTATTTACATGCCAAATGTAATCATCAAATCACTTTAAGCCTCTTACACCTTCAACACAGTCATAATATATGTTTGTCTGTATATAAAATGATATACAAGAAATTATCAGTTGATCAGGACTCTTGAGACAGTGTTATTATAATTTTCTACCATAATTTTCTACCATGTTAATAGCCTGTGGTAGAAGAAAGCCACTCTTAATCTCTCTTAATCTCTATCTCCCTGTGTGTGTGTAAGAGTGTGTGTGTGTGTGTGTGTGTGTGTGTGTGTGTGTGTGTGTGTGTAAGAGTGTGTGTGAATGTGTATATACATGCACATGCTCATTCATGTGTATGAGTGCTGGCATATGTGTAGAGGACAGATGACACTCTTGGATGTTAGCTCTCATCAGTCACCTTGCTTGAGAAAAGGCCTCATGTTGTTTGCCACTAAGAGTTTTGTGCTAGCTGGTCCCCAAGACTCCAGGGATTCCCTTTGCCTCCCATCTCACTGCAGAAACACTATGGCTACACACACATACTATGACATGAAGTTTTACGTGGGTTCCATGGAATCTAACTTGTCCTCATACTTGGACCACGAGAGCTCTACCCACCTTGCGGAACAATCTCCTCAGCCACGAATGTACTGTCCATACTTTACTTAGAGGATAAGTAAGAGGCTGAGGAGATGGTACAGCAGTTCAAAGCACTTGCTGCTCATGCAAGATACCCAAGTTTTGATTCAGGCATCCAGAGGCTTACAACTGTCTGTAACTCCAGATCCAGGGGACAGACATCCTCCTCTGGCCTCTATGGGCACCCTCTCCCCCACATACACACATGCAAAAGGACAAACAGGCAGAGACACACATACATATGAATATAACTTTTTAATAAAAATGAGCAGCTCAGAATAAATAAAGTTAGTGTACACAAAGAATGGTGCCACAGGGTATGTCTGACTCCCCCAGCAGAACATAAGAGCCAATGGGTGCCACTTCCTTACCTCTCCATCTGGTCCCAGGGCAGACTCCCCGCCCTCTGCATTCTCTTCAGCCTTCTGCAAAACAATAAAGGCAGGTGTTATGTATACATCAAGAATACAGGACAGCAATTTACAGCAACTCCCACAGTAATTATTGCATTGCCATGTTCTGTCCTCTCAAAAAGCACAAATGCCAATGTCTTTCATTTTTGTTTCTCTTTGCTGAGACAAAACGGGCACTAAAGTCATTTAAAGCCAGATGTGATTTAAGGCCAGCCCACTAGAGATCTGCTGATCATATCTTTAGAGACCCAGAGAGCCTAAGACTCGGCACCATCCAGACAGAAGGCAGAATCAGAAACATTTTCTCGTCTTTGGCACTGAAGACAAATCCTGACATAATTAGTTTGACTTTCCTATTCCCTAAGCAAGTTTTCATGAGTAATGAAGAGCATCATTCTAAAATGTCCATCAACAATAAGCTCGGAACTGCTCCTCAGTCATAAAAATGCAAAACAAAACAAAATTCTGTGAGTTCCCTGGGTGGTTTCCATTCTACCTAATTGGCTCTTGTAATATATAGTATTTCCACAGTGTGGAAGTGGGAAAATCAATGTGTATCTACTGTGTTCTCATGAAAAATTCCATCATCTACCATTGTTTAAATATTCCAGTGCCTTAGTCCATTAACCTCTATGTGCCTCAAAGTCAAGAAAATGAGAAATTAGGATGATGTCACATTATACACAGACCCAAGTCTCATGTGATTTATGCAAAATGGTCAAAAATGTCTTCCATTTACAATGCCTGACAGGTAAAATATTTTATATACAGAGCCTCTATTTTAAAATTATTACTAATTCTATGTAATGAAATATGGGTGGAAAAAGTTGCAATCATGTACTTTACTAAGAATACTTAGTAAAGTATTCTTAGGAAAACGAGCTTCTAGTCTATGACTCTTTTAGTTAACTGAAAAATGTACATGATAATATGGGATCAAAATTAACTCTCCTAGCTTACTTAAGACACTCATTCTATTAATACTTTTATTTCCTATGAAGAGTCTCTTAACAAAGCAACTTCACTGAAAATGTTTTTTTTTTCCACACTAAAAAAGTCCCATAAACATATGACTTTTTAAAAATTCTTTTCAATTGTAATTTGTAAATTTTTAACCAGATACACTGTGTCCTTATCTTTCCCTCCCCCCCTCTCTCTCTCTCTCTCTCACACACACACACACACACACACACACACACACACACACACACACACACACACACACCCTGAGGGGGGGGGGTGACAGAGACAGACAAACAGTGTAGGGGGTGATGATAAAGCATAAACAATGGAGTTACTACCAAAGATTGGGAAAAGAAAGACTCCCACATAGATTTGCCCAAGACTTGTCTTTTCCATTGTGCGTTCTGGAGGAGGAAGTACGTACAGGCTCAGAGGACTGATACCCAGAATCACATACCTGGGCTCCCCACCTAGCCTGACAAGGCATTCCAACAATGGTGGAAACCTTGTGTTCAGAAGAGAAACCAGCCTGCTACCAGCCACTAAAGGTTCCATTTTTGGAACTCTGAAGCACTATACTCCAGAGATGGTTTTAATCAATGAGAGAAAGTCAATTAATCCCACCATTCTTTTCATACAAACCAGAAATAAGCTACAAATTTGGCCAACAAAGAAAATCCAAGGAGACAATGAAAAAGCCAATTTGAAATAGCGAGTGAGTGGAACTGGATCACCATTTCAATAAATAGCACATTAAAAAGCTTGAAGCCCCAGAAATGAATAGAATCAAAACTATTCCACAGCAAACTCTCTTATGAATATACTATGAGCTAGCCAGGGCGTTATCTAAAAACTGCCTCATAATCAGAGCCTTTCATTGCTTAAAGCCCCCAAACTATCTATTTTTAACCAAGAAGCAAAGGACTATTAGAAGTCCATCCACCCTGGGTTCTGGGATTGGACCAGTAGCGTGTCAATCACATCTCTGACCTTAACTCTATAACTTAGAGCAAATATGTTTCTCTTTGCCTTAGTCTCTGCTATGGATTGGACCACTGTTTCATCCTGCTCATTCCAGAGCTCACAAGGTCCATGACAAAAACATTTCCATAGTGCAGGAGCTGTTGCTCCGTCTATAAGTAATATTGGCTATGGTCCTGTCTGAAAATTGCCTCCTAAGGCCACAAGGTCGGGAGCTTCTGTTTGTTCAAAGAAGATTCATACCTACAGGGATGCTCAGCACTTAGGAATCACTAAATGAACATTTAGCAGACAAAAAAAAAAAGTGAGCAAATTACCATTGTGAGCAATGTGCTTCACTTAGGATCTACTTGATGAATTGTTTATTATTGTTGTTGGTGTTGTTAATTATTGTTATTATTGCTAGCATCATTGAAATTAGGAGCCCAAATTATTTTCCAAGTTATAAAATTGTAAAGAACACACCTCTCTGACTCCCACCCTGTCCTTAGATCCAATCCTGCCACATGATTTTGAGACATGGAAGCCAGGTGGCAGTCTACTCTACAGAGAGAGATGTCAGCCCCTTCCATCATGCTCCGGGATTTTAATGTCTAATTGGTGCACTTTCAGAAATCCATGTCCTCAAACTAAACTCATGTCAACATAGACAACAAAACCAAAATTCCTTCCCCTTTTCACTAAATACACAGGAGACTGTGTCTTTTGGGTCCGTTGGAACTGACTGCGGACATTCTCTGGGTCACAGAGGAGACAGCTTGGGGCAAATGTGGCAGAAGAGTCAGTATTCCCACTACCTGATAAATTTTCTCATGCAGTGATCTGTGTCATGAAATCACAAACACATGCTCTAATACTGCTGGCTGGTGCCTATACTTAACCCCGTTGATTTAAACAAAAAAAAAAAACCAAACTAGCCAGGTGGCGGCAGCTCATGCTTTTAATCCCAGCAGGGCCAGGCAGTGGAGGCAGAGGCAGGCAGATCTCTGTGAGTTAGAGGGCAGCCTGATTAACAGAGTGAGTTCCGGGACAGCCAAGGCTACACAGAGAAACCCTGTCTCAAAACACCTGCCCCCACACAAACGTACCAAACTAAAACACTGTTGTACCAGCTTCTTCCTAGCTAACAAAACATTGCAAACTAATGCTTATGTGGGGATGGAAGCACAAACTTACTCGTGTCAGGGGATATGTGTGATGCAAATTACTCCTAACTTGAGATTACCCATTAGTGAAAACTACCAAAACTCAAACGAATTTGGGTTCACAATTTCAAAAGCCAGTGTCAATTTACATTCTCCACTTTAGAATGTTCACAAAGCACAGGGCACACCTTTCATTCGGGAGGCATATAAACTTGACAGTAGAGGTGCTGGAGGAAGGGCATCCGGAAATAGGAAAATCTTTGTCAGCTGAACTCAAGAAGGCAGACTTCAGTGGCACAGTCTGTTTAGATTACGACACGGAGGCTGGCAGCCAGTCTCCGTGTTGTAAGGAAACAGTTTTCCTATCAAATGTTTTACAGCCTGTATTAAGAAAGAACCCATTTTCTCCCCCCCAGCAGGTATAGCCAGTGTGCTGGAGCAGCATTAAATGTGAGGGCACCTTAAGGGCTCATTCTGCTTTTCTGGAAATGAAGCTTTCAGGAACCACTTGGTTTATTTTTACTGTCACTTAAGTGGGCCTCTGTGTACCGCGACAGGTGCTCCAGCAATAAAAAATGCCCAGGAATATCAAATTAGCAGGCATGTGCACATTGCCTGGGTCGAGTCTTACAGAGAAAGCCAATTTGAACATCTGACTCCGGCAACTGGTCAAGCCAGTTAAACAGGGCTTTGATTCAAACTGGTTTCACCCATTTTTGACACTCAACTGATCAAATGACTCTTATTGAGTTGGCAGCATGTGCACTGCTGGCCATACGGTCCTCACACCCACACAGGAAGCACTAACTAAGCAGCTTCGGTTTACCTATGGAGCCTCGGAAGGAAAAGCTGCAATCAACTATAGGATCTTTGGGGAAACAGTAGATTTAAAATAGTCAGAAGGAGTTGGAAATAACTTGAATATGCAGGGAACATCTCAACATTGGTTCACTGACAGACATACCAGCAGGCTTTGATGGTTATGTCTAATATCTAAGGAGGTTAAAAATCACATGTCCAGCAGGCGGTGGTGGCACATGCCTTTAATCCCAGCACTCGGGAGGCAGAGGCAGGTAGCTCTCTGTGAGTTTCAAGGCCAGCCTGGTCTACAGAGTGAGTTCCATGACAGCCAAGGCTACACAGAGAAACCCTGTCTTGAAACTACCTCCCCCCATCACATTTCCAATTGCTGTATTAAATAACATACCATGTCAAGAAATTTTTCCCCTTCAATGTATAAAAAGCCTTGAGCTGTGCTTATAAAGTGATGGTAGGTGGGCATGGAACAGAGTAGGATGAGTAAAAGGACATTAAAAGTTGATTATATTGAAGACACAGGAGGAGATGAAATTTGCCATGTTTTCTTTCATAGTGAGACCTTACCTTCTAATATTAAAAAAAAAAGATAATATGAATACAGGGTGCAAGAGCTATGAAATTTACACAAATCAAGAGAGGAGACCCACAGGCATTCAGGACAGGACACAGAGTGCAAAGGAACACACCTCACATAAAAACAGAGAGGAAGCTCTACAATGAGTGGGCGGGTACAAGGAAGAGACGAATAATAGGAGAACAGCAGGGGCCAGGAACAATCTTTGCACACTGTAAATGTGCATCACTCTCATTGGTTAATAAAGAGCTGACTGGCCTCTGGCTGGGCAGGAAGAGACTGGGCAGGAGAACCAGACTAGGAGGATGCTGGGAAGAAGAAGGGAGTCTCGGGAGTTGCCAGCCAGATGCAGAGGAAGCGGGATGTGTACAAAATGAAGTAACAAGCCACATGATAGAACTGAGATAAGAAGTATGGGTTAATTTAAGTTGTAAGAGCTAGTTAGGAACAAGCCTAAGCTATTTATAACTAGTAATAAATAAGTCTCTGTGTGGTTATTCGGGGAGCCAGCTGGTGGGACAGAGCTGACTGGCGGGACGGAAAACTCTGCCAACAACCCTGCAGTGATGTCCATGGGCTAAAGCACATGTCCCTTAATATCATGGGTTTTCAAGACATGTCACAAACATGTAACAAGGATGTTATTTCCACTGGTATACACTTCATGGGAGAGGCTGAAGGGAGAACTCTTTATTTAATTTTTGCTAGGTATCAAATAGTTCTAGAAGCTGCATCAAGACAACTGAACTAAGCAGTCAGTGGGGTATCTCTGGCAAGAGCTCCCAACCACAGCTTATGCAAAAACTGTGCCTAAAGCACTTTGAGAAATACTTCCTTATCACCAGAAAGCACTCCAAAGCAGAGGCCATGCAAATCAGAAAACTCTCCAAAGGAGCTGCTAGTGAGCCTTGTGGCAACCAGGGCCTGCCAAAGTAATAAATCCTTACACCCTTTCTACAGGCCAATAGCCAAAGTGTCTGTGACTGTCCTAGAAGACATCCTCTACTTATACACAACTGATGCTCGTTTAGTAAAGAAGAATTAGCTGGCCATGCTGGTCCCTGCCAGCAATTCTAGCACTTAGGAGTTAGAGGTCAAGGACATCCATGGTTACGTAACAGGTTCAAGGCCAGCCTGGCTACATGTGACCTTGTCGTTTAAAAAAAAAAAACAATAAGAGGTAAAAATAAATGAGCAATTTCTTTACCCAACACCACAAAATATGCAGTCTAAATTCAGGTTAAAAAAAAAAAAAGGTCTTTATTTTTTAATTTATTGTATTAAAAAATTGTGTGTGTGTGTGTGTGTGTGTGTGTGTGTGTGTGTGTGTGTTCATGTGCCATATCACATACAGGCAGGCCAGAGGGCAATGCAGGAATTAGTTCTGTCCTTCCACCATGTATCAGGTCAGTAGTCAAATGGAGACAAATGCCTTCATCTGCTGTACCACCTCCCCAGACCAGGAAAACAAACAAGCATATGGAAAAACCAAGTGTATTTCAACATCATTCCATCCATTTGTCACAAAATTGCTTGATGTAGCAACCAATATTTGCTGTGTGCATTACCGTGTGCCAGCAAGTTCTCCAAACGCTTTAGATAAAGTTGCTATGTAAGCCTCACAACAGAGCTGGGGGGGAAAAGTATTTCTATCCTCATGTCCTGCTTAGCTTTTTATTGTCTACTTGGCACAACTTAGAATCAGTTGGGGAAAGGGAGTCTCGACTGAGGGACTGATCTGCTCAGTCTGTGGCCACATCTCTAAGAAACTTTCTTGACTGATATGAGAATGCCCAGCCACTGTAGGGGGCACCATCCCTAAGCAGGTGGGACAGGGCTGTCTGTATAAGGACGCTAGCTGGCTGGGATGAGTGAGCCAGTGAGCAGTGTCCTCCCACTCTGTACCCTCAGGTTCTTGCTTTGAGTTTCCGCACTGATTTCCCTCAGTGGTGGCGTGTCACCTGGAAATAACCCTTCCCTTCCCTACACTGTTTTGGTCAAGGTCTTTGTCACAGCAGCGGAAACCAAACTAGAACTGACCCTCTTGATGGGTAATAGACAGAGCACTCTATAATATACCTTTTAATGATATGCCCTACAAGGGACTAATAGCATATTATTATGCAAGTATTTTCTTATGAAGCTCTGAATTTTAAAGGCTACATGCTAGGGTGGTCCCATGTGCAACCCTGTTTGTACATGCTTGGTGGCTTTATCCAGCCCCACCCTTTCTCCCTCTCTTCCTTGTAGCCACCTGCAGGCATTGGAAATGCTGTGAGGAAGCAGGGTCATCAAGGCTACACTGAAGGCTCATAACGGCGCTCACTCCAAAAGACAGAGTTTGCTTTCACATAACATACTAGCTCCATATTTAAAATGTATTTTTCCTCTAACCCTCAAAGACAGACATAGAATTGACTTTTTTTCTCTTCCACTTCAAGGCCAATGAAGAAAGACAAGCCTGAGAATAAGAAGATTCTAAGTAATTTATAAACATACAGTTCATAGACAAGCACCAAGTGGAGAAGAGAATTGAATTAACAAGGTCAAGACATGTTACAGGGAGCCAACCCTATTATTCGCTAGCAACACTGAACAACAAATTCTCCAAGAACAGCTGAGTGATTAAAATAGAAAGGAAAAAGAAAAGAAAAACCCAACTATATACTAGTTTAACATTGAAAGTAGAAAGCAACCCTAAGCCAATCAGACTTCAAGGCTACCCGTGCTCCCCTTCAATCTCAGTATCTTAGTTGCCTGCATCTTTAAGGCAACCAACTCTGGGCTATTATTTCACTGAATAAAGCAGGTTTTCTCGAAATAAAAAGTGCATTGATGCCTTGTTTAATTTTCAAGATTATAAACAGGGACAGCATATTATCTTAAGCTTTGGGGAGACACTCGGGGGGGGGTGCAGCAGCATAGTGGGGAGATGCTGGGGAGCATACCTGCAGCTTACAGTGGGGAGACACTGGGGGGAGGGGCCCAGCCCGCAGCTCGCAGTGGGGAGATGTTGAGTGGGGAGGGGCGGTGGGCACAGCCCCTAGCTAAAGCACTAATGTTCCTTCCACCACAGAGAAGTTGGAACAGGTGACTCTCAGTTCTTCACTCTATCAAGGGGAAAACTACAAGAGCACTAAGGGTCAGGAAATCAGCTTTTAAAAGCATCCCCTTCCTTTGTCATCCAATAAAGAAACACCCGGAACTGTCTACTTTACTCTGAGCAGCCTTAAAGCTTTCCAGCGAAGGAAGCGGGGTCCAGGAAGGACTAGGAAGAGCCAGTTTCTTTCCATCCCTCCCCCCTCCCCTTCCTCCCTTCCTTTCCCCCTTACTCATCCCACTTTGCCTGGAGAGACAGTCCAGGAAGGTAAGGGAGCCCTGCCTCCTCCTTAGTCCTGCTAAAGGCAAAGGATGTACAGGCTGGGGTCATCTTGGAAGCATACAAGGTGGCTGGAAATATAAACACCCTTCACATTGATCAAGTGGGACAGTCATCAGGAGGTGCTGAGAGCTCTTAGTGGACAGCTGTTGCCTCTGCATCTGTTATTTCTTTGCCAGGTAATCGGGCCTTACCTCCAATTTGACTTCCAGTTTTCGATATCATCACAGGTAAAGGTATTAATTTGGGGTACATGCTTAATTAATGGCTGTATCACTTCCTTTTTCTCTAGCACACGCCCTAGGTCCCTATCTAAGTGCCGGTAAATGAAAACGTAAAATAGAAAGGACTATTTGCAAGGAGCACACCTACTGATCTATAGATCTGATAGAATAAGCAGAACCACGAGAAAAACTCCAACAGATGCCCCAGCTCTGCACAAAACAACGTAAAACATATAGGCACAATTGTCAACACTCAATCATTTCTTTCTTTGCCTGTGGTGATGTGACTATCTAATTCCACAGCAGGAATCCATTAATTATAAACTAGAAGCTCAAATCTGGGCCATTAGCTTTTAATCACAAGGAAATATAAAAGAACTTTAATGCTACACACACACTAACAGCGACAACCTCTGCAGAACAGGAAAAATTGGAACTGTCCTTAAATGGGGTCTGCTTACAGCATGTCCCAGCATCATATTTGTTTGCCTCTGTGCCCTTTTACTGGCTCTGAAAGTTCTGCAATGTCTGTAAGGCTACCCCGACAAGAAAATTAGGTACTCCTCAGCGATACAATGTCTAAATCCAAGTGCGGAGTGACCCCTCCCCATCTTCACAAAAAGGTGAGCTTTGGTAGACAACAAATCAGGTACAAGAGAGTGCCTTCTCTGTCATCTATTCCTCCTCCTTAATTATGAAACAGGCATGAGAATTCAGGAGCCATGAAATTATTATTTTTTTTGAAAAACATTCTGTTCAATTATTCAGTGTAGAGAGTAAATGATTAAATGCTACCAACCCTCCATTTTCACAGCTCTAATGAACATTTTCTGTTGGTGTGTGTACCTGGCCTAATCAGAAGTTATTATGGAAACAAAATGCATATCCTCAGTATCCACCAGGCAACAGTTCCTGGAGACCAAAGTCTATGGAGACCAAAATCTGAAGATGCACAAGTTTCTTGGGCAAATGTCACAGTGTCCCCATGTCACTTACCTGCATCCTCCTGCATACTTTAGTCATCTCGCAACTACGTATGTTAACTAAATGCTATGTAACGCTGTCCGGAACACAGTGCCAGGGAAGTGTCTGCACATTTTCAATACAGAGGATGTATTTTCCTTTCAGGAAGCTGAACCCTCTATCTGTAGGATGGTAATGGGGCACTTCAACATCCAAGACGTACTAGATTTTCTGGTCCACACTCTGCAACTTACTGAATTAAGACACACTGTCTGCAGAGCAAAGTACTAAATTCTGTCCTTCACTGCTTATAACAATTAGGCTATGTGACACAAGATTGTCCTTTTCTTTATAACTAGTCAAACTGATGTCAATATGCTGACCCGTACTGTGACACCAGGACAGGAGAACTGAACTAAAACTTACGTTGTCTTCATCTGTCCGAAAAGACTGAAATGTATGTGTTTAGGGCATCCCAAAGATTCCACATGTGTCTTCCCTTGGCTTGCTACTGTCTCTACGTTACATTTTCTCCTTAATTTTTCACTCCCCTCTCTTAACTTGGAAGTCCCTGCCACACTGGCATTAAAAACTATACAATGCTCATTTGCGTCTAGATTCTTCTTCTTTTTTTTTTTTCCTCCTTTATGACTGTGTATACTTGGTTTGAAATGTTACACTGTATTAAACAGTAGGAATACAGACTATGAACTGCTCCACTGAAATCCATATTTTTAATACTCTTGTCTCTAATAGATCATCTGCTTTTACACTATCCTATGCAACTAAATGCAAGTCAGTAATCTAAACCTCCCATAAGGCAGAAGTGATTCTTGGCAGAGAGCGATACTCATCCAAAACCAGCCATAGACATATACCACAGGCTAAACCTGTCCGGAAGAAGAGCTCACCTTTCGCCGCCTCCTCCTCTTCTTCTTCTCTTTGGCAGCTTGGGCCTGCTTGTGCTCCCAAACCAGGTTGGTCAGATTGGCCACATACTCATCAGTCTGCTGCAAAAGGTACGCTAAGCGTCTGTCTTTCTTTTGGTCAATGAGTTTCCGGTAGCCCTCCTCATCTTCGGCCTGTTCAGGAAACAGAGAAGGGTGACAGCATGACCACATGGACACTGGCAGCTTTATGTCACACTCTTATCTACTGTTCACAGCCTGAATCTGGTGGTACCTGGGGCCAGCAGGATGAGCCAGGTTGCACAAGCTACCAGTGGAGTCTGCAAGCTGGTAAATGTAGAGACCTGCAACGCCTAACGTCGGTAGCAAAATTACAGCACAAAGCCCCACTGCAAGTGGGACCAGATCAAGCACTGTAAGTTAGCTCTCGCATGTTCTGTGCTTCTCGAACTGCTCCAAATTGATGCAAAATCTAGTGCACTAAGTTACAAGTCTAGGTGACTGGAGACAAGCCATTTAGCTCCATTAGGTTCCACTGAGTAATAAAACAAACCCCATAATCTCCACCTCCCATTAAGTAGCACGATGAAATCGAGTGGAAGAAAACTCTTGATATCCTCTGAGCCATTTAGAGAGAAATCTCTTCGAGATGTCCCGATTGAAAGAACATTCTAAAACATTTTTCTATGACACCTGAATAAGAGGAGAATACCATACAATCTCTAAGAGGTGGCTCTATCCCAGAAAAGCTCAGGGACTCAGCTGTAGGGTGTCACTCTAACACACGCAGAGAGACAGCAGCTTCATCACTAAGTCTAGCTGCTGTCTGCCCCGTGAATGAACATGAACTCCAATGCTATTATAACTCTAATTGCTTTTGGCTATGGTTGATCTCACTTGAAGAAAAAAGTGATAAAAAAAAAAAAAAAAAAAACCCTTCAGTTTCTCTGTTATCTGTATAGCCCATCATTTAATTGCAAAAATTAATGATTTGCAAATGCTTAATCATTAGTGTCAAACCAATCTGTTGCTGGAGTTCTGATACAGTTTTCCTTCAGTTGAATCAGACAAATTTGCCTGTTGACTGGTCTGCTTACTACAAAATAGAGCAAAGACTTCTGACAGCTTGGTCCATCCCAGAAATAGGGGGAGGGGCAGAAGGTGCTGAGATTTTGGAACATCTCAAATGGTGTTTACTGTCAGGACCACACCCCCCAAATTAATAAAAATAAAACACCCCCCAACAGGAATCCCAGCAAGGAAGACAGTGTCTTAAGGACTTGTAGAACTGAATGTATGAGGTGAACCTTATTCTGGCCCACTCAGGAATTCTGTCCCACACAAAGCTTTGACTCTCTTAGCACCTGCACAGTTTTGTTACTTTTCTAAATTTCATGGTGTGCTTTGTCCACGTGCGGACACAAATGGTCCTTTAAACCCAACACTCAGGCCAATGGTCCAAACCTACCTGCATCTGTATATCCATTCAAACCTAACTGCAGAAGCAAAGATGCAAACAACTTTGGAGCCAACGTAGCTGCCAAAGACCTTTTGAACTAACTCAAGTCAGTAATTAAGTCTGAGGATGACTTAGTTAATGTATATGATTAATAAATTATGATAACCATGTGCAGGGGTGGGAGAGAATGAATAGGATTCATTCTCTTGAATCTTGGCTTCAAAGATAATGCCTTTGTAAGCTATTCATTCCAAAAAGAATCCTAGTCATTCATCTCAAAAACATACATTTGCCATTCCTCCTGAAGTGATTGCCAAACTCCTGCACAACACAGCACTTGTGCTTCTTTGAGAAGCTATATAGGTGGATGAGGATAGCACCGTGGGGCACATAACTACTATGGTTCCTCAAGTGAAAACCTAGATTATTAGGTGCACTACGTAGAAAAGATGAAGAGTTCTTACTCTACCCTCCAGAAGTGCAGGCACCTATCTGTGTGTGTGTGTGTGTGTGTGTGTGTGTCTGCAGACAGGTGCAAGCAAAGTACCTTCCCCTTCTCACGTGGCCCTTACCATCAGCCTCCGCATTCTCTCCTTCTCGATCCGCTCCGTCTCCTTCTTTTGCTCCCTTTCAGTATTAGCATGCCAAGTCGCCACAGCTTTGGACAGCTTCTGGATCTTCCCAGCCACAGACCGGTGATATTCCTTAAAATCTTTTGCATGTTGCAAAATACTGTTCAGGTATTCCTAAAGGATACACAGGAGGGAAAAGGATGCTTTGGGTACCCTCCCTAGTGAAGTATCAGCACACTGGAAGATGCTGCAGCATGCACTGACTTCTCTCAAAGTCTGCATCTGTTGATGATGGGGGCCTCCCTGGAGCCTCTGTACCTCAGGCTATGGGCTAGTGTGATTGTAAACCCAGGAAAGAGTGGCTGACCTCACTCAACTCCAGGGTGTGGACATCCAAAAATAGGAAAAGCAAAGACTTAACTGGTCTATGGGCTAGTGGGAATAAAGACTTCCTTTATCTATATGCTGGAAGCCTAGGGAAGAGATGCTGCCTTCACCTCAAGCGTGTGTGTGGTCATCTGAAATGGAACAAGCATGGACAGGGCTGACCTATAAAATGTCAAAGAAAAGATTTACAACACATTGTTCCATCACCCTGAAATAAATATGAGGGTGCTGGGTATTTCCAGTGAAAACCACATTTCTTCTGTTCCAATTTAAATTTAGAACTGCGATGCAAAATAAGTTTATACAAAGTTGAAATCCACATATGTAAGCCTAGTTCACTTTTCGGAAGGAGGGGAAATATGTACCCTACTTACACTTGGATCATTTCATTTTTTTTCTTTTCTTTTTCCTTAAATTTTTTAATTTAAATACCAATCCCACTTCCCCCTCCATCTCCTTCTTTTTTTTTTTTTTTTTTTTTTGCAAAAGGAAACTAAGTTAGGCACTAGATTAAGCACAATAAAACAATCATGAGACAAAATCAAACCCTACATCAATATTTCCAAACCCCTAGAAAGGAATGCTTTTGAAGAGCTGTCCCTGGGAATCCTCCAACTGGGCCCTTCAATGATGCCAGAACACTATAGAAAGATAACTTCCTGCTGTGGCCTAGAGAGATGGCTGAGCAATAAATGGCACTGGTTCATCTTATAGGAGGTACAGGTTCGATTCCCAGCACCCACACTGTTGCTCAAAAGCATCTGTAACTCCAGTTCCAGGGGAATCCAAAGCTGCCTTCTGGTCTCTGTGGTATCAGGCCTGCACAAGGCATACAACCATATGTGCAGGGAAGGAGTGGGAGGACCAGTAAGCAGTGTTCCCTCTGCCGTCCCTGTTTCAGTTCCTGCCTTGAGCTCCTACCTTGGCTTCCCTTAATGATGAACTCTAACCTGAAAGTCAAATAAACCCTTTCCTCCCCAGGTGGTTATGTCAGTTTTATACCAGCAGCTCAAAGCAAAGCAGGGCACTGTCCCATCTCTAAAATGGTATCTCTGTGTTATAGAAATTCCATGTTACATTTCTGCTCTACGACCCCCACCTCCCCCGTCCCTACTTGGCAAACATCCTGACCCCGACCACTGACCCCACGGGCCTCCTCTGGCCAGGAAGGGTCTGCAAAGGTTTACAGACCTGGTGCTTCTGCCGGCGTTTCCTCTCCTGTTCTATCTTCTGCTGCTTTTCCAGTTTCTCTGTCATGCGTGCCTCCCGCAGGGTCTGACGTTTGCTCCGCTTGTATGCTTTGGAGTTGAGGGCCGTCTCCAGGGTGGTGTCCCTCCGCATGCAGGCCACCACCTCCTGTCTCAGCTAGCAGGAGAAGGGCAGTTAGCGAAGCCCCCCAACCGAAGCCAGGTCCTGGGCCCCGGGCCTCAACTCAATGGAACAGAAAGGTGACACAAAGTACTTTTCTCAGTCCAATTGCAGCTGGCTATTACTAAAAGTAAGGGCTGCAACTGTGGCAAATTCCCATGGTAAATTTAAAGATGATATAAATCTTCTTTACTCATAATTCACATCAAAGACAATTTTATTACTGTAACAGTGGGGAAAAAATAGGGATGCTGCTGTGCTGGGTTTGAAATAGAGTTATTCATTTCACTTAATTGTAGTAATGGCGTTACTTAGTTGATAAGCCTTTTAAACTTTTTTAACTGTCATAGTATCATTCTCCTGCTGCCCTACAGTAAGAAGAAGAGGGTTACTGTCTATTCATGTTCAAAGTAACAGCAGTAACTCCAACGAGTAAATTCATAACTGTAAATATGCGATGGGACATACCTGTCTGGGTTCCCCCCCCTCTCCGACAATGAGGTTCTTGAGTATTTAACTCTTACATTATGACTTGTTTTAGATTCTCATCATAAACACTGCATAACATATGGCAGTAGGAGGGAACTTGGGGGTCCACACTACAATAATCATTCAGTTGAACCTGAAGTTGGTATCAGTCCCATCCACCCAGGAAACTTCATGGATGAGCAGAGTTTTCAGTAAAGTCAAAAACAAAACAAACAAACAACAACAAAAACAAAACAAAACAAAAGCCCACTGTGGAGCGGCAGGACTCCGGGACAGTGAATCACATCTCATACTAGCCGGACATGCCTCTAATATGCATCTGACAAGTCTGTGTCAAACACTTCCTTCATTCCTATGATGAAGCTTCCTGTAAGATGTAAAGGAACCATTCTATTTCTTCTTCTTTTTAAATTTAACCTGAAATCTGCTCTCTGGGACCTCTAAACAAGCAGCATCCAGATACCAGATGACTTTCTATCACATGCCACCCAGTAAGTCAAATGTGTAGTCAAGTTCATAGAAGGAAGCCTTGTGGTTTCAGTCAGATCATCCAACAGACCAAACTCAACACTTCCAGACTATGCTGACTCATTAACAAGCCATTCTGCATGTCCCACACTTCAGCACAGCCCACCTGACTGACAGAAGATGCTCCGTGTCCCCTTTGGTTTAGACAGGCAATCTGTGGATGGGGACAAGTCCACCTTGACAAAACTCATCCAAGAGAAAATTAGTTTTTCTTCATTCCTCTACATGCCTACTGATTTAGAAATCAGAAAATAGAGCATTATACCAGATCTCAATAGTGAGTTCTAGGAGACAGTATCTCACTAATTAGTCAACGTGTGAATGAGTCTGATGTGACCAAGTGCCCCCATTAGGTTTTGATGAATAATTAAGTAAGGTACATGATACTGTGTGTGTGTGTGTGTGTGTGTGTGTGTGTGTGTGTGTGTGTTTCTATAAACATAGGCTAGTGATTAGAAAAGAGACTATTGTATCTTCTCTTTCTGGGGTCATGGCTTACTTTGCACATTTGGGATTACCAGGAAGAACACTATCTACTACCGCCTCCTTGGTTTTCCTTGGAGCCATGAAGGCAAGTCAAAGCTCTCCACACTCTGTTGTCATGGTTTTCATCCACAGTACCAAATGCTATATCTGATTTTGTTCACTATAGTACAGGAGAGAAAAAAATGTTTCTGATACACAGAAGGAGGAAAGAATAATAAGTAGTTCATACTCATTACTTTCAGCTATGAGCTGACAGTCTAAAGACATGCTATTTTACTAAGTTCCTAGCTTCATAACAATATCGAGCAGACTGGAGGAAGCTCGCAGATCACACTTTAGGAACAATCACATTGATTTCCTACATCATGGACTCACTAGGGAAAAGGTATTACCTGACGTTGGAAATTGAGTAAGCGAAGTGCTTTCAGTTCCACAGTTGCTTTGGTTCGTAAATCTGGTGGCAAAGAGCCAGGCAGACTTTCCAGTTCTTGTATCCTATGAGCTATGCGAGCCTGCAGTCTAGAAGGAAATAAGAAAGAGGGGGATGGGAGCAGGCAAAGATCGACTTTACGATTCCATCTTCAATGATCAACAACAACTTTGGGTTTAGGTTCATATATTCCACGCCATGACAGCCAATTTCTGACATACAACTAGGTTTTCTTTTCTTTTTTTTTAAGAAAAGGAGTTTACATTTATTTACTTACGGGGGAGGGGGGCGGGACAGGGGATGCACAGGCCACAGTGCATGTATAGACGTAAGAGGAGAGCTAGTGAATGTGTCAGGTTCTCACGTACATTCTGAGAGTCAAGGCAACAGATGTCTTTAACCTGCTTACTGGGGCCCCAAGAGGATTTTCTAACGTTATCCACAAAAAAAGCTACCTTTGAATTTCTGAAGACAGACAGTTCATTCTCTCCACACTGTGAACCTCTATGTAGCCTCTCTCTAAGGCCTGGAAAGAAACTTCATGCTACATGGAGGTGATTAGGAGTCCTTGCTTACTCTCAGTGTAGACAGAACACGGAGGTAGCCTGGCTAGCTGCCCGACTCCCAGACTGCCATGGCATGCAAAGCTCAGCCACCGTTCTTCCTTCTGTTCTGAGGTGACAGAGACTACAGTAGCTAAAGCAGAGTGGCAAGTGCAGCTTCAGGAGCTGAGGCCAGCCACAGAAGCGAGCCAGCTCGAGGCATTCCGAGAGAGCCCTGCCAACCACATCCACTTCCTGTGTGCAGTGCTTGTTTGAGAGGAGACAGCGAACTGGGCATCTGCAAAAATCGGGGGCAGCATTTCCTGAAAAGGATGCTGGGGGTTCTCATTTTAGACACCATCAAAAAATATAATCGAAAGTCCTTCCTCCTAATGAAGGCAGACTAGAAAATAAAACACATCTCCCTCTAGCTCTTGGCTGCTTAAGCTCTAACACATATAAACTGGTTTCAAGTCTTCCTTTTATAAATACACGTCACTGGAATCTGGTTTTAGAATAAACTCCTGCCCCCAGCTTTGGGACAAAACTGTCTGAGAATAGAATTGAAAAGAAGGAAATGATAATAAAAGTTAGTAATGAGTTAACCCAGTAAATACTTCACTAAATGCACACCACACACACACACACACACACACACACACACACACACACACACACACACATACACACACACACGCACAGAGGCACACAGAAATACTTGGCTCGAGTAGTCCCATCTTACTAATGAGAAAACTGAAAAGACTTGTTGACCCTTGTACTGGCTGATTTTGTGTGTCAACCTGACACAAGCTAGAATCACCAGAGAGGAAGGAGCCTCAGCTGAGGAAATATCTCAATGAGACTCAGCTGCAAGGCATTTTCTCATTTAGTGATCAACAGGAGAGGGCCCTAAACAGGAGGTCCTGGGCCCCCTAAGAAGGTGCACTGAGCTGATCAGGGGAAGCCAGCCAATAAGCAGCACCCTCCATGGCCTCTGTATAAGCTCCTGCCTCCAGGATCCTGCCCTGTGTGAGGTCCTGTGCTGACTTCCTTTAGTGACGAATAGCAGAACTGAAGTGTTAGCCAAACCCTTTCCTCCCCAACTTTCATTTTGGACATAGTGTTTCATCACAGCAATAGAAACCCTAACGAAGACAACACCACAGAGCTAGAAATGGAGGGATCCAAAATCAAAACCTACCTTACACGGCTTATGATCCAACTGGTTTTCCCCTATCATCTATGGGGCTCCAAATGTCCAAATGGGCAAAAGAAGAATTGAAAGTATGAAGAGAGAAAAAAGAAACACACACACACACACACACACACACACACACACACACACACACACACACAACACACAAAGAAAAAAAGTAAAACCGAAAGATTTTATCTTGAAAACCACTTTGTAATCTTCTTATCAAGATCACACCAAAGGGGCTTAGCTATTACAGTGATGGAAGATGGTGTCACCCACAGTTTCATTACATTACATTCTTGGTTCTAGACGCCATATGTCCTTCTCTTAGTTGGATATCCTAGAGCCTAAACTCCCCCTGTGCATTATTTTGGTTCAGTACGACACAATGAGTCCAGTAGTAAGCTCTAGGAATGGCGGCTTCTGATGCCACTTTCCAAAGAACGGGTTCTAGGATGAAAAAAGTGACTATAGGACAACTGGGCTGACTAACCCACATGGCAGAACTGGGTGGGAAGTTGGAGGATACAGAAGGAAGTGAGGGGCCAGGAGTGGGGCTGGTAGTAACAATGTTTGGGTACCTGGGCCACTGCAGCAGGAAGGAGCCAAGGCTGCATTTCTCCCTATCATGACTGCTTCTCCAAAGAGAAGTGGTTCATCAGTGCATCTCAAGAGTTCCCAGCACGGAAGAACCCACCCCACCCCCCATGGAAGAGAGGCAGGAAGTTCAAAGTGCAAACTCAAGGAAAGAGGAGATTTTACAGGGAAATGACATGTACTTGATGTGGCACATGGGGTGGGTGGCAAAGTTATGGGGTGGGGAAAGGAGGGTTGGGAGAGGGTTAACAGAAAACACTATCTCTGTTGTTCTTGTGCTTAATAGAAATCTTCATTTTAAATAATGCTCTTCTCCAGACAATGATGGGATTCAGCAGGAAGTCCGATAAAGAGAGTCAGAATCCTAAACTTCCCCAAACAGCAGCAAGATGTAATCCTGCCTGACTGTGGGAGACTCATTTAGTGTCCTCACGAGCACAGAAAATTGAAGCAGAATTAGGTCACTCTGGTTTTTCATACAGACTGAAGAGTGAATCAAGAGAGGTTACTGTTCTGGCAAGGAAAAGAGTTCCATTAAAGGCAACAGATATTTGTTCAGGTCCAGGGGAGAAGTTTATGATTCCTGTAGGAGAGTTATTTGAACAGAAAATGACACTGGTACATTTTGTTCCTTCAAGGAGCTGAGTGACACTTTAAAGAGCAAGGAAAGAGAGAGAGGGAACATATGTGACTTGGGTGACTCTTCTGGCAGAGTGGCTATGGGTAATTTTGAGAAGGAATTTCCAGGGTTGTGATGGTGACAAGGACAAGACAAAGAAACCACACACCCCACACACACCCCACACACACCCCACACACACCCCACACACACCCCACACACACCCCACACACACCCCACACACACCCCACACACACCCCACACACACCCCACAGAGGGGGGGGGAGAGAGAGGTAAGCTAAACATGCATGTCTCTTAAACCCATTTCCACACTCAATTCTGGTTTGAGACCAGAGATCTGATGTAATTCAAAGATGCCTTTCTCAAATGAACCCTTCTAAGTGTAAAATGCATCTTCCATGTTTACATGGCATCGCGGACATGGAACTCAGTGTAAGCTCCTGAAGTGCTCTTTGACTGAACATGGAAGGAAATGACATTGGGAATAGAAGAGTCAAGAATGGACACTCAAAGATGGGGGTGGGGGTGGGGTGAGGGGTGAGTAGAGGACACAAAACTGACATCAAAGAGAGAAGAATAAATTACCATTAAAAAAAAAAGTAAATTAAAAGGACAGCACCCAATTTAAAAGGGAGGTAAATGTTTTCAATCTCAGGGCTGTACAGATCTGAGGCCAGCATGTACACAGACAGAAACTCACTTAAGCTACAACCCCTCCCCCTCAAAAAAAAAAAAAGGTTGATGTATTAAAATTCTGAGTTTATGACAAATCGGAAAGGGCAGCCAATGGGCTTAATGAAATATATAACACCCTAATAATTTCTTTCCATTTTTATAGACAAGGACCAGAGCCAAAGAAATGAACGTGTTTCAGGATTTCTGTTGCATGGTTTGCTCTGCCAAAGCCTATGAAATCCCAAAAGAGATCTGTTAGGCCCTTACTCAAGTCTTTGCCCAGGTGACAAAGGTGCACTAGCCAGGGAGAGTCTAGTGACCAGGGGAAAGTCAGCTGGGCTAGCCCATAGCAAGGAGTGGGCTAGCCCATCACAGTGGGCAGGAGAGAAATGACTCTAATACCCTTCTGGTGTAAGTGTGTGAGAGACTTAATGTGACCCCTCTGATGATAAACTTAATCTCTGCGGTTGAACAATGTCTTTACAGAGATAGGAGCCAGCTATTGTTCCATGACTAAACAAGATAAGGCATGTCCCTGTTATGCTGCCAGCACAAGCTCATTCTTCTCCAGATGGCCATGGGGACACTCAGGCCAAAGGTCCCACCAGGCTTTTGGCAACCCCAACACCTTGCACCTCCAGCTTTTACAAAAGTGGATGTGTTTATCAAATAATAATGATATGAAAAATGACTATTTGACCACATTCTCAAATGCACATGGCTTTTAATTGTTTGATTTATGTATTGAATGATTTATTTTTTTTATAGATAGGGTTTCACTTCATGCTCTAGGCTGGCCTGGCTCTCATGATTCCCCTGCCAGAGCATCCCATGGGCTGAGATTCTAGGCATGCAGCACCATGTACCACAGTTTCAAAGAAACTGGTAGGTATAATTTTTATTAACATAGGAGAATGGGGCAGGTGAGATGATAACCCAGAGTGGGAAAGGCACTTAACTGTGAGCTTAATCTCCAGAAAACACATGGTGGGAAGGAAAAGAACCAACTCTCACAGCAACATACTTGTGAAGTGGCACAGATGGGCCATAAATAAATAAGTAAACAAATAAATAGTGAATACATCCAATAAAAATTTATTATAGGAAGATGATATAGGTTACAAACTTTTTAATACATTGTGAAATAGGCTTAAAAAGAACAGCACTAAGTACTTTGGAAGATAATCCATTAAGCTCACACTTCTACAAATGGCTCTAAAATGAGATTATAGGAAAGCCCTGGCAAAAAAATGTAGGAGTCCACAAAGCACTTGTATGCACACACACATACATACATACATACATACATACATACACACACACACACACAAAGGCTGAGCAAGAGAAAAAGTCAGGTGTTAAAAAAATGGCTAAAGAATATCTTCTGGGGGTACCTGTCATGAAACCAACAAAGTTCCCAGCATCTTTGCAACTTCTGGGCAGGGCAAAAGCATGGTAGACTTCAGGCGAGGTGGAATTTCAGGGTAATCACGCAACTCTAATCTTTCTTATAACTGACCATCCCCCGGCAATTACCTATGACTTCCTTTACTCAGCAACGTAAAGAAGATATGGCATCTGAGGGGCTTTAATGCCCCGGGTGTCATTATGTTTGACTTTCTGATTCACCCAACAGCCTCTGCCTGGCCCTGATACTCAGTCGGGTGAATGTGACAAGCTGGGAGTGACAACAGAAATGCTCCCTACGAGTAACAAAAGTGAGAAAATAAACTCAGTCCCACTCCAAAAGGGGACCCGCATCTGATAACGAGTTCCTGGGATGTCTCCAAAAGAACTCTCCAAACCAGTTATATTTTATTTAACTTCATAACAGCCTATATTCCTTTTAATAAAGAAAAAGGTAGTGCTCTTAAAGAGAACCCAAATGTTGCTTACCGGCTAACATTCTATAATTTTTAACATCTAATTTTCTTTTAATCCAAGTAATTTTAGGAAAACAATTGATACCAATTTTACTGAAAGCTTCCAAAACATATTACCTTTGCTGACTCAATGAAAAATACTACAGTGTTTTTTTTTTTAAACAGGTTAAAATCACAGAAAAGTAGTGTAATCTGACAAAGACAACAGAGATGTTTCTGACAGAGTGTGCTTCCAGACAGGGTGCAGAACCCAAAATCTGAGCTTTGCTTCAGCTTAATACTTACTGAACTCAGTTTTTCATGGTTGTTAGCCATTTGCTTGAGTGGTCTGCTATATAAAGTCTGTGGGCCAAATCTTGTCCACAGTTGCTTTTCCAAATAAAGTTTTATTGGAACAAAGCCAAGACTCCCCAGTCTATGGGTGTTTTCCCACAAAAAGGGCAGAGCTGACTGTGTCTAAGACATATGGCCCTGCAAAACATTAGATGTTTTCCATCTGGTCCTTTTACAGGAAAAGTTTGCCAATCCCTAATTTAGACACAACTGTGTCAAATCAGGTGACATGTGTCTGGATTAGGAGTTTAACTAAGAATCCATTTGAAGACAGAGACTTAGGGCATATCCCTAAAGCGGGACCAAACTCTAGGCTAAAACACGAGTGAATTAAAACACAGAACACATAATTATACCAGTCTATACAGTATGCTTTTTAGTACCATGAGCTGGGCCAGTATTCTAAGGGATGAACCCAGATATGCCTATCTTGGTCATCAGTCATTCAAGAACACACTGACAATCAAGGACAAGCTATTTCATGATTCAAGCCTGAGATAGCCCACCCTGAAATTAAGGAACTCCAGACTGGCCTTTTGATCTCTGAATTCCCCGCATCTGGCAAGTGGATGGGGAGAATAAAGGTTTCTGACTGAATGAAAGAGAAGTCCCAGTTTGTCCTACTCAGCATCTCCTACTTTCTCTACAACTGTTCCGCAGCCACTGTCAAAGCATGAGTCCTCTCCAGTCTCTCTTCAGCCCTCCTGGTGTCCAGTACTACTAGGACATTGCCCCATGGGGCATGTCTGTCAGTCAGCCCCTGGCCCTGATGACCACGTGGCTTGATCACCGACAGTACCTGTACTCTCGCTCCTGCAGGATCTCCACGGGGTCGAGGCCTTGCGGTTTCTGGATTGGGCTGATGCGGCTCTGCTTCTGCTGCAACTGCAGGACTGGAGACGGCTGCCCGGGGGCAGGCTGCTGCACTGAGGGCCCGGGCACGGCTGTGGCCGTGGGCTGGGCAGCGGCTGGGGGTGCGGGTGAAGGCCGGCCGCTGGGTGCCGGTGCTGACAGCTTCTGCGGGGTGCTCTGGCCACTCAGCAGCAGCTCCTGCCCAGGGCCTGTGAGACAAGAGGGACATGGGCAGGACAGGACAGAAGGAAGGACACCAGCTGACCATGCCCAGCTCCTCCTCCCCTCAACCACTACCTAGGGATGGAGAACACCAACGCCTTAAACACCAGAGAGCTGACTAATGGAGGGTACAACGGAGGAAAGGGAATGAAAGGCAGAGGTGAAAGAGAAAAAGTAATCTAGTGTGTACCCCACAGGGAAAGGGCTAGCACTAATGAATATTGTCAAAAACATCCAAAAAATGACTCCTAGTTGTAATAAATCAAGGAAATGACAAGCTAGTTTCTAATGCAAGGGGTTTTTTTTTGTTGTTGTTATTTTTTGTTTGTAAAGAAGTACAGGTGGGTTCAAACTTTAGAAAAGAGAGTTCTACAACAATCAGATGCAAAGGTGTGGCCCTAAAGTCTCACTACAAAGCAGGCCTCTGCCCAAACTGCTGGTGCAGGCTATGGGATCCAGTACTGAGGGTGGGTTCCAGAATCTGGTGCTGGCTATGGGATCCAGGATCTGGTACTGGTGCTGCTATGGGATTCAGGATCCAATGCTGGCTATGGGATCCAGTGACTAGGGCTATGGAGCTCACTGGCCTGCTGGAAAGTGAGAGATGCACACTTTCCCTTAGTGGCTCTGAAAAGTTACTTCAGGCTTATTTTAGTGAATCCCAGGAACTAAATTTTACTTTAATTACAGAGTAGCAAAGTATTTCTAAACTTTCAACACTTGGAATAAAATATGTACATTCCCCCAAATTGAAATTAGTAAATATTAAAGAAGGCCTTTGCCCCCTCTTATTATAAGATGCGATCTTTAACCTATCTTGAAAGCTTGGTGTAGTAGCACAGACCTGTAATTCCAGAACTTGAGAGGCAGAGGCAGGGGAACCAAGAGTTGGTGGCCAAGCTGAGCTACAGGAGAGTCTGTCCCCCCCAAAAAACAAAACAAATCTTTAAGTACTGTTGAATTCAGTTTCAGCTATTTTTTCTGCATTAAGCTTTGGGAATTTCAATTACCTGCTAGATACAGATCTAAAATAAGAAAAGCTTCAACTTTCCTCCAGGTGAGTTCTTAGTTTCCTTACAATTAAATAAGATTGCTGAAGCTACCAGATGGATTAGCAAAGTTTTTAAAACTTAAAAATAAATAAATAAAAGTGAAGACTCTTAGCAGATTATAAAACCACAAACAGGCATTCGTCCAAGTATTTCCTATAGCCTTCCTAAGGGGGGAAAAAAATAAAGCCAAATTAGTCTAAGATTTCAGAAAGGCACAACAATTAACCATGCAAAGGCAGACATTATGAAAAATGGAACACATTTCTTCAATTTCTGACAAACGCCATTTAGAAAAGGACTTAAATGACATTTCAGAGAAACCCATCAGCAAACATTGTGACATAAGGAACGTGAAGAATTAGTACAAACTGTTCAGGGAAGTATCAGTGTGCATGTATATGCCTGAGTGAGTGAGTGTGTGTGTGTGTGTGTGTGTGTGTGTGTGTGTGTACACGCGCGCATGTACATGTATCTCCATCCCAACAGCTAGTATAGGCTGCTTTTCTTTCCTGTCCAAGAATTAGGTAAAATTTCCCAACCAGTAAAGAGCTAGATCCTTTTTTTTTTTTTTTTCTTAAACTAATTTACCATCTTGGTCTTCTTGGGGTAGATTAAAAAGAAGTTCTGGGGTAGAATGGATGACTCCTTATTTTTATGTCCAGGATGTACCATCATATAAAGTGTGTTTTGTATTTTTTTTAACTAAATTCTTGAAATTTTGTTTTCTGAATGGAAGATCTTTTATAAAATGCACATATTTTCATTACATGTTTTATTTAGAACTTTGTTCAACCATATTTAAGAAACCAATTTCTAAATTACAAATCCCCGGGCTGAATGAGTTATGGAGGGGTGGTGGTTTGGAATACCTTTCCCTAGAGGTCTCTAAATTAGGGCATGTTTTCCCTTTGCATTGTTTTGTGTATGACTAGTTGTATGACTAGTCAAATAACAAGAGATGTGGATCTCTGATGCGTATCTTTACTTTTCCGTTACAGTGATGTATTTTTGGGTGCAGGGCAGGCATGCATTCAGCAGTCAGAATGACACGGAGGTCAGAAGACAGCTTGCAGGAGACCGTTCCCTCCTTTTACCATGTGTGTTCTGAGAAATCAAACTGGCCTTCAGACTTGGTGGCAAGAGCTCTTACCCACTGTGCAAGCAGAGTCAAATGGATTAAAAGCCAGGGTTAGGTATAGTGATGATGAGTTTACTACTTTTAGATTCTCAAAATACCATTTCTTTTTCATGAGAAGAGAATTTGGTTGTTATTGGTAAAAATAATTTCACAATAATCAAAGTCCACTGTCAAAGCCCTCTCCTCTAAGTTCAATTAAATTGAAACATCCAAAGGGTACAATGACAGTTGACACTCACACGCTCCCGTCCTCATTGTCAACACTAACCCCCTTCCATAGCATGACTACCTGGAAATTCAGAGACGGAACGCAGAAGTCTAAGTGACCTGAGACATTTAAGTCTCAGTTTTAAAAACTGTATTTAATCCAAGAAAGGTATTATCAGCTGGCCATTTTTAGCCTGCATATCTCCAAGACAGGTCTGGTGTATCCCTGGTCAGCCTTATGCAATTACTACATATAAAGACAATGTAATCTGGTGGATTCATCCTTAATATTGAGAGACAGAAACCCAACCATGAACTTGTGTATTCCGGTGTCTAACTAAACAGCACTAGGAGGAGCTAGAGACCACTTGCTCCTGCAGAGGACCCAGGTTTGATTCCCAGCACACACACATGGCATCTTACAACTATCTATAACTCCAGTTCCAAGGGATCTGATACCTCTTTTGACTTCTTCAGGCACCAGGCATATACACAACTAATATACCATACGCACAGGCCAAACACTCCTACATATAAAGTAACTCTCAAAATTAACATAAAGCTACCAAAAGTTAAAAAATAATAATACATTGTCTTAGCTCTAGCAGCCACTGGCGGTGTGAAGGTGATCAAGTCACCAAGCCCTATGTCTGCTTCCTCATCTGCAGAATGGGAGCAATAATAATAACCTCTCTCATGCAGTGGTCATGGGGATTCAGAGAGATTATCTGACTCTATGCTCAACTTTTCAACCTTATTGATCAAGGCCAGGGGGAGGAAAGTCTAACCCTATGACATAGGAAAACACTTCCGGAATTTGGGTACCATATTAGCTGGCAACTTGCGGAGTATTCTTTTCTGGACCAAGTTTCAAAACTTATTTCTCCAGTTTCCTACAACTCAGCACAGACACTCCTGAGGTCAGTGGACTTGTCATGTGCATCATACCAGCTGCTATCAGGGCCACTTATAAGCAAACTCTATTTCCTAGCTAAACAGAAATCCATTTACTGCGTGGGTCTGCTTTCTCCTCTCTAACTGACTGACTGACTGTATAAATACTTTCATTGACAGAGAGCAGGAGGAAACTCAATGTAGCTTCCGCACTTATATTCAGGATGTGAGCTCTCTCTCCTAGGTTCTGTGCCTGTCCTGCAAGAGATTTACAGACAGCACTGGACTCTGGCCACAGAAACCACCTACTGTACACCAGACAACCTGTGGTTGGCTACCTAAGGCCTTCTGCCACACCTTCAAACTGAACAAAAATTGCATTTTTAGCTTATCTCTTCCCCTCTGTCTGGTTTGAGCAATTCAGGCTTAAGGTCAGTATTCAAAATGCCTTCTGCCTCAGCTCTTACCTTAAGGAGCCAAAATGGTGGCTGTACTAACTGGCTCTCCAGAATGTGGTCCCAACAGTGCTGGGAGTAGGCTTTCAGTAGACACATCCCATCCCATCACAGCTGATAGGAAGTAATAGGGCGACACGCTCACTGAAATACCTACAGCTCACCTGCACAGCATCAGCATCTTTGTGCCTTCTGAGGCCACTCAACACACAGGCTAATTATGCAAATCACCACTCTGCACTAAGTAGGTATGTGAGTGATTTCTACAGGTTGGAAAAAAAATAAATAAATGAAGTAAAGAATATTTAAATGAAGTATATCAAAAAGTCTCAGATGCCAAGGTGGGCGGGTGGGTGGGGCGGGCAAGCATTCAAGATGGGAGGAGACCACTTCTCCAAACCACAACTTTTTCAGTTCTCCTTTTTATTCCGTTTTAATCCCTAAAAGGAAAAGAGAATCAAAACGAAAAGAGAAATGTGCCTTGGTCTGGAGTTCTGCCCACAAGAGCAAGGACGAGGCTCTGCTTGAGAAGCGGTCACAGCCTTCTCCAGCTCACTGGCTCAGAGTCCAGGGCATCCTGCTAGGGAACAATGTCACTTCCTGTGAGTTCTGCACTGAGGTAGATTTGGAGGAGACCAAACCAGCACTGTGATACATTCTCTTCTTGAATTAAGAACGCTAGGAAATAGGGTGGAAACTTAAGAATCTCCAGAGGAGTGCATGCACTAAAATGCTTTTTCTTCCTGAAAGATTGACAGGGCATTTATGAGGAAACACACTTTTTTTTTTAAAGAGGGGTATAAAACATTAGTCAAATTTAATATTGACTTTTAAAAAAATCCTTGTATTATTTAGGCTTATCATAAATGCCAATAAACACAAATGCCTCCATCCAATAATGTTGTCTGTCCCATATCAGTTTTCTGCATGAGTTTTGCAGTATGGACACTAGGGACAGTGACAGGGATATGTCATTCTAATAGGAAGAGATTTCTTCTTCCCCTTTCACCCATGACCTCCTTGCCTACTTGGCCAGAAAACAGTATCTACCCAAATATTTCCACTTCTTACTAACCATGACAGCTGGAAAACACAAAAGACATGAGCAGTGGGTAATAAAATCAAATCCTTTTGTTGATAGGCAGGGACAAAGAGGTAGGTAATTAAGAAGGTTTTCCTCTTCTGGAAATTGATCCAAAATGTATGCACATTTGGGTTCAGTAGACATGAAGTATCCTTATATGGATGTACTCATATAATAGAAACTCCGCCCTTTAAATTTCACTACTTCATTCATCCACATTATTAGGCCCTTGGGTGGAAACTCAGCATCCTACCTTCTGTGGAATACTTTACTGCTGAGTGGAGGTCACTGAAAGGCTACTGAAAGGCAAGTGACACCCCAGGACAGGCTTCATGCACCATGGATTATGTTCGTGACAAAACCCCATAATGTTACCTCTTGGGGACTTCACTTTGTCCCCTCTTCTTTGCCCAGCTGTAAGCAGCTGGCCTCTGCGTTATACACAGTTGTTAGAACTGCTCATGCACTGAGATGTGGGAAACAAAAATGACCAGTTCTGTTAAGAGTGTGTTCATAGTAAGAGTGAAAAGAAGCCAGGGCAAGTCACTTCGATGCTCACTCTTAGTGCACAAGAGAAAAGAGGTGAGGCACCCACACTTCGCAGATGCTTTCCCTGGCCTTGGAAATGGGGTCAAGGAGGCACCCCTTGGGGGAAATAGTCAAGAACATGAGCTTGCAAGTCATAACTGCCAGGGTCTGGACCTAGACGCCCTCCAAGTGGCAGAGATGGCATGTGTCAAGGACGTTCCAGAGCTCAGGTAAGCAAGCAGGCTCTCAGTGCGACAAAGCTATGTACACATAAAGGTTTTCCTTGTATTTGGCCAAATTCTCTAGAGCTTTAGTTTTACAGTTTAAAAAAAATCTATGGAGGGTTCAAATTGTCATTTCCCTGCATGGGGTTTGGGGAGCCCTTTCCAGTCATAAGGTTTGGTTCCATATTATCCCCCCTGCTAGTTACATAGAAATCTGGATATGAAATAATATATTTTTCTTTAAAAATTCAACTGCTAAACTGATAGTGCTGATGTATCCTGTAACCCCAGATCTCAGACAGAGAAAGAATGACTGCTAAGGGTGCCAAGGCCAGCCTGGCCTTCAGAGGAAAAACTTGTCTTAAAAATAACACAAATACACACAAACAAACAACAACAACAAACAAACAAACTCAACCACATAGCTATATTCTAAATGTGTGTGTTATGCCGAAGAAATTAAGCCATGAGGCAAAGATCTCATGGATGAGACCAGTGACCATGTGAGAGGTCACAGAGAGCCCCCTCACCCTGAATACAGTGGGATGGTACAGTACAGTGCCTCCTAACACTCAGAAAACAGGGACCCCACATGCTAAATCTGCTGATGCCCAAAGGTTGGAAGTCCCAGCCTTCATAACTATGAGACCCAAATTTCTGCTGGTTTTGTTTTGGGGTTTTGTTTTGCTATAGGGTCTCATGCATCCCAAGTTGGGATTCAAACTCACTATATATCTGAGGATGACAATGATCTTTTGATCTTCCTGCATCTACCTCCCAAATGCTAGGATCATAGAAGTATATGCCACAGCCGGCTTAAAACACACATTGAAATTATTTATTTTCTGTGTGTATATGAGAACTATGTAAGTATGTGTGTGTGTGTGTGTGTGTGTGTGAGGGCATGGAGGAATATGTGTCCTTCTCTATCATCCTCTCCTTGCTCCCCTGAGATCTCCAACTGAATACAGAGCTTAGCTGGCAGCCAACAAGCACCAACAATCTTCCTATCTCCCTGCCAACCTCTCCCCTATAGCACCCAGATTACAGGTACACAAACCACAGGGGTTCTAGGGACTTGAACTTTGGGTTTTCTGCTTACCCAGCAAGCATTCTTCCCATTGAGCCATCTTCTCAGCCAAGAGACTCATTCCTAATGCTACATCTACAACTAACAACAAGAGTTCATCTTCCTGATCGCTCTGTTTGAAACTAGATCTATCAGAAAAGAAACACAAACTCAAAATTTAGAACATTTAAAGAAAAAAAAAAAACCAAAAAGCAAAACAAAAAAAGATACCAATCAGTTCCTTTCTTCCAAATGACTGATTCATGGGAGATGGCATTAGTATCGCGGGAGCATTACACTTCCCACAACCCTAAGCGCTCAGAGCTAAACCATAGCTCTGTTTATCTATCTTTTTAATTAATTGATTGATTGGTTAGAAAAGGGGGTCACGTATGCCACAGCATGGGGGGTGGTCATGTATGCCACAGCATGCATGTGAAGGTCAAGGGACATTTTTATGGAGTCATTTCTCTCCTTCTACCTTTAAGTAGGTTCTGGGAATAGAACTCCGTGGTCCATGAGGCTTGCAGAGTAAGCAGCTTTACTGAAAGCTATCTTGAGATGCTTGCTGTAGAGGAGCACTCTAAAGCCCCTTGTACCTCTGAGTTCTTATCAACTGGAAAAGGTCATGTCTCCAGAAGGCAGTGCAAGGGACTACATCATCCTCACCTGTTGTGAAATCATAGCTTCTCATTCTTATCCCAGAAAGTCTAAGAAATGGGTCATGTGGCTCTGTTACCTTGCCATGAATAAATGCTACCAATACTAATGAATGATGGTCAGCTTTCCATATCTGTGAGTCCCAACTCTGTGAATTTAATCACAGGAAGAAAATACTTTAAAAAAATTGTATCTGTACTGAGGGGATATAGACTTCCTTTTCTTGTCATTATTCCCTAAACAACCCAGTGTATCAACTATTCAGATAGCATTCACAGTATAGTTAATATTTCTCATAAATAACCTGCAGATGATGAAGCATGCCAAAGGATATGCATAGCTGAAATGCAAATGCTACAGCACATTTCATATGAGGGACTTGAACATAACAGATCTTGGTATCCGCTGGGGTCCTAGAAGCAATCTGCTCCAGACACAAGGAATGACTGTAATTTGAAGGATAATCACACCTGGGAGATCTACTTTATATTCTCATGCCAGAAAAGGCTTTGTGTCCTCTGAGAAATTGGGAAGCGACTCCCTTCTGAATGGTGAGAATTAGATACATGACCCCATCTCCTTGTGGCTCTGTTGGAAAACTCAAGTCATCTTTGAAGCTCAGCCACAGCAACTGTGGGGGACTCTTCTGGGCTCCCCATCCATGACCTGGATTCTTGCTCCCATGTTTCTGCTTCTTTACTTGATATTTTTTTTTACAACAGGTCTCATGAAATGCACAATTTTTTTCCCCAACAAAAAGGGTAAAAAATAAATAAATGAACAAATATTCTAAGACTCAGTTGATGGATGAAGAGGAAACAGGGGTTCCTAACCTGCAGTATACTGATGGGCTTCCAGGCAACCTTGTACCTCTTAAAAGAGAATGCAAGATCATGGGAGAATGTGCTTTTGTGCTTTCTCCCTCAGTTCCCACCTTGCTGGAGGGTCCCTGATTAAGAAATGTTGCTCTAGGATCCTTTATATCAGGAACCAAGAATTTCAGCCAATCTCAGCAGAACAGAAAGAGGTACAGAAAAGGGTTCGGTCAACCCAGCATTCTACCAACCTAGTGCGCCTGTGTGCTAGATGCTGCTTATCCGAGCTGGACCGCAGTGATTTGGTTGTGTGTTAACCTACCAGATGGTCTGTTGTAGCTAACAAGGGCTGCCTGCTGCTGCTGAGGCTGCTGGGACTGCTGCTGTTGCTGCTGAGGCTGCTGCTGCTGCTGCTGCTGCTGCTGCTGCTGCTGCTGCTGCTGCTGTTGCTGCTGCATGCCAGGCAAGGTCCTTTTCCCCTGAACTGCAAGCTGCAGTGTTTCAGGAAGGGGCTGGCCCCTGGCCAACATTTTATAAGCTAAAATCTGAGCCCGAAGCTGATGCAGTTGGACAGGACTGAAAGGCGAGGGACCTCTGTTAGGCTGGTTCATGGCCTGCAGATCTCCTGGGATGAGTGGCCCTGGCTGGCTCGGTGGCATCTGGGGTGGGGTTGGGCCTCCTCCAGATATAGGGCTGGAGACGTGCTCTGGGGCTCCCAAAGGAGAGGGATGTGGTGACATATAACCTAAAATAAAACACACAGATCACAGGCTGCAGCAGATGACCCTGAGAGAGACAGAGGTAGTCCTTAATACTCTAATAATTTACTAGTGCAACACTACATGATAGAAATTTTAGGTATGGGTAAGTTAACAATTGCACACAGCTTAGAAGTTTAATCTTTAATATAGCTTATCTGTAATTTAAAATTATCTAGTAAGTACATTAAAAAGGTCAAAGAAGCAGGCAATGGTAATTTCGTGACAGTTTATTTAACATTCACAAGATTAACACTTCAAAAAGAGAGACTTTTATATCCTTTTTTTCTTTTTTTCATAATAGGTCTTTGAAACCCAGCGTTTCATGCTCATAGAACATCTTGATTTCTCTAGCCACGTTTCAGGTGATCAATAGCCACTTGTACCCTAGAAGGCAAACTGTTTGTGGTGGTTGTACAGCTGCAGGGATGACGATGAAGGGGCAGTATTCTACATCAGAGGTAGCTGCAAGCTACTCAGCAAAACACGAAGAGGTCTAAAGTGGCTCAGTGCAGAATAAACAGCGTCTTATGAAGAAATCAAATATTATTTGCTTGATTATCATGCAAGCTGTGACTAACAGGCAATTACCGAGGGCCTAGTGCTGCAGTTACTATGCATGCCATGACTGTACATAGCATCTCAACTGAGTTTGTCCAGAAACAGGCTGAGCCAAGGACTGGATGCAGGTAATTTATATGGGAGGTGCAGGGACACTTCGAGGGGTATGGAGAGGTGATAGGGTGATATATGGGAGGGAAGGTAGCCAATAAAAAATGCATTACCAAGCCAGCTGTTGCAGCAGGCCTTGAAGATTAAGCCACCGCAGAAGCTTTGGGACACAAGATAAATAAACTGCCTACAATTATTCCAGGGAAGGAGTGAAGAAGCCAGGGTATTTAAACTCCTACAGTATCAGTCACTGGTTAAATCACTAGTTATCACTAATGCTCTGGGGGCCATCTGCGTTCCAAGGACCAGTCCACTGTAGGTAAGGCAGGTGTCACCAGGCAGAGGAGAATCAAGATAACGATGCCAGTCAATGGACAGCAGGCAGGGAAATGGCAGAAGACACGAAGCATATAAGGAAAAGCTTACACTGCTATAACAGCCTTCAGCACATCCCGTTGAAGTCAAATACCATTACCTTACTTACTTGCTAAGGTAAGGCTGGGAAGGCTCAGACAGTGAGTTACTCAATGTCACACAAGTAAATGCTCACGGCTCAGGTTTAAACCAAGCCTGTCTGGCTCTAATGCATACACTCAATAATCTAGTCTACATTTTATTATGTCAAAATAAGTCAAGTATTTAAAGTTTCAAAAGTCCCCAGGCGTAACACTTAGGATATCACATACAAACGGAAGCCACCAGTTTGGTTTTAAAATACCAAACTGAAGAAACGAAGAATGTTTTTTCTTACGGAAGAAAAATTAAAACACACAGACATTTCAAGGGAGTTATTTCAGAAGGTGGTATGAGTAGCTGAGCTAAACAATACCCACGGCATATGACTAGGCCTCGTGGGAGGGAGATCCAAGATGGAGAAAGGAACCAAGGGGCTACTGTAATCAAACAGCTGCCTCAAGTTAAACAAAGTACCAATTTTAATAAAGTGAAAGGAGTCCCCAGGCAGAACAGGACAAACATACATGAAAAGACTTGATCCTTCGATGAATGTGTGCATTGAACGTTACCATAAAGGTCACCACAGGCCTGGTTACGGGATAAAAGGCTGTGTATTTGAACCTATGTCTGGGCTGAAGAGCTGCACAGCCACAAAAGTCCACAGGTGGGTGACTCTCACACACCACCCCCTTTCATGAAATCCCAGAGAAAATAAATGACACAGTTACTTTCATCTGTGGTTTTGCCATTTGGAGGGTGATCAGATTTAACATGAGCTCCTGATAAGAACTCATGTTCTTCTATTGATTGCTAAGAACCGGAAAGCCATGTTGGGGAATTGCTACCTTGGAGAAAGACTGCTACGTCTCAAATACCCAAATCCCTACTTCATGAGGGAACATACAACACCAGGACTGGGGTTCTAGTTAGTTGTCTGTGTGAGTCACAGAAATCCCCCTGAAGCCAGCCTGTTAGACAAGCAGAAATATGCCAATGTGTAACAACTTGTAACAAGAATACGTTATCAATAAGATTCTTAACTTTGCTATGAATACCTTTCCTTGTTAAGGAAGCTGACATTCAACACTTAAAGGTAAGCTGATAGAAAATGGTTGTTTGTTCCACTACACACTTTTCTTGCCAACTCCAAGTCTGCTACAAGAAGGAAAACTTTACCACAAAAACTTATGACACTGGGGGTTAAGATGAGTCTCCTGCTGCCCCCCCCCTCCAGCCTTTCCCGTTTCCTAAGTATAATCTCATCCACAGGTCAAAGCATGCCTGATACAAGGAACTAAAATCCTGGGCAAACCCATAGAAACTTAACCGCATAGTGTAGCTTATCGAATCATTCTTTTAAATCATGAATAAGGCTTTGCAAGACAATGGTGCAAGGATGAGACAATTGCACCAAACAAATGAACTCACAACTCAGAAGATAAAAAGAACCTGCAACTGACAGTTTGTATCTAGAATGTACTCCAAAGGTCTATATGTTGGATGCAGGTTCGGCCTCAGCTTGGGACACCTGGGAAGTTGTAGAACTTTAGAGAGGTGGTGTCTATTAGAAGAAAGTCAAGAAATCGGGGGTGTGCCACTGACAGGGATATTAGGACCCCAATTCCTTCCTGTCTCTCTTCTGGGGGGCTATGAGATATGCAGGCCTCCTCTACCCCACCTCCGATCTTTTTATAATGTACTTTGCCACCTCAGGCCTAAGTTCACAGAGCCAGGGTGGGCTGAAATATTTGTAAACTAAAATAAACTTTCTCTCCTTCTGAGTAGATTGTCTAGAATATTTTGCGACAATAATGGAAAGCAGACTGACATACCCGGCCACCGAGAAATCAACACAAAAATGTATTGATAAGTTTGACAAGAAGGAAACTGACAGAATAAAATTCATATTGCTGAATCAACCTATACAATAAAATTTTACCTCAAATTTTATAATAAAGAATTTGGGGGTGGAAAGGAATTATTTCCCAGAATTTACAAATGATGTTAATAGAATCATTCTGTCACTGTGACATTAAAAATGTAACAGTGGCTGAGCTACAGGGAGGAATTATTTTCTACATGAGTAGCATCCCATAAACTTGAGGAAGAACAGACTCTAAACAATGCATTGGCATAACATATTTTGTAATTATCCTTCGTTGAGAAAACAGAGGGAAGAAATTGCCTCCAAGTGATGATGCATTGGCATGAAGATGGCACTATGGATGCTGATGTCACTCTTTTAGAAGTTTTATTTGATTTTACTCATCCAAAAGTGTCACAAAAATGACACTTCACTAGTAAGTTTTCCTTCACTAGTCTTCAAGAGTTACTATGTCTCCAGTTTTACCTTGCCTCAGCGAGAAGCAATAAGCTCTCTTCTGTTAATAACCTCAAACTTTTTAAATAACAATTTTATGATATACACACACACACACCTATAAAGACCTTCTCAATCCACTATGCTAAAATAAAACAATGTTATCATAGGGACTGAGGGAAATGGTTTTGCCTTCCAAGCAACACCCTAAAGTCACTTAGTATGTACTGAGCTGGTTAAAGCTAGCAGCCCTCTGATCAGTGCTACACCTCTCTATATCTGTGGATTTAGAAAGAAGTTTCCACAATGGGATGTTTAAGATGCACACTACTATCAAGTAGAACTTCTTTTTACATCATTACTTGGAATAGAAATGCCTTATACAAATACTGCTTCATTTAAACATGCACACGCCTTTAAGTGATTTACTACCCACTCTACAGTGGACTTTACTATTTTATGAAATAATATGACATGCTAGTTCTGACTTCTCTGACTGAAGGGCCTCCCTATAACTGATGTAACTTATATAAAAACTGAGCTCCATTTAAAAGTGTTAGTTGTTGACTGTATGCTTCGTTTCTGTATCTAATGGAACAGTGTTCTGAGTGTGCACTGGCTCTCTTGCCAAGCACTGGAAATTCAGAGGTAAATAAGATATTCTTAAGGTGAGAAAAGGAGCCATGCTACCAGAGAATTTTTTTAGGAGAAGTACATGTGAAACCGTTCTCAATAATAGCAATCAGGTGTCTTCCAACGTTTGTTCAGGAGCTTTCACACAACATCACTTCTAGATGTAGGATAATACCAAGAGCAGAAAAAGCTCAAGCATCTGACTGTAGAAGTTACTGCATGGACTTCCAGGGACTAAGATGGAGGTCTCACACATGGCCCCTTAGAATTTAAACCATGAACCTAGAGGCATCACCACAATTCATTCTCAGCACTCCTGAGTCAAACTTCTCCTTCCTGTCCTGTAAAAGGCCCCAGCACTTCAGACTAATTATCGACAAGGGCAATTCTTCATGGGTCACGTGTGATGACTATGTTTGCATGCCAACAACCGGCAGGTCAAGACTGCAGGTAACAGCAGAGGGACACCCTAATGTTGGCCTCCATGACCACTTATTTATATTTCAGAAAGAAAATAACTGTGAACATGTTCTTCTAAATCCTCACAGCCAAGTACTTTCCACGGTGGGTCTGATTGTCAGTGGAGTAAAACTTAAACACTTAATCACAGGGAAGTATGTATGACATATAAACCATAGGTGTCCCGGAAGAAAACCCACATACCACAACTGGCACTAGATTAATGCATGGCCTTCATGTATAAAAGCAATCAAGTTATGATTCTGAGATTAGGCTATGGTATATTTTAAAAGCTCGGAAGCATCTTAATATCCCTTAAATAGAGAAGGAAAGAAACATGACATGAATGATATGAAGGAAAAAGAAATTCACATTGAGTAGCTAAGGTCAGGGGTTGAATTGTGTGTGATGCTCTCCATTAAATAAATAGATAGATAGATAGATAGATAGATAGATAGATAGATAGATAGATAGATAAATAAAATACACGGACATCTTATCCTCTGTACCTGTGAATGCTACCTCATGTGGAAATAGTGTCAATGTGGATGTCACCAAATAAGATGAACTTATACTAGATTAGGGTCCATCTTGACCCAAATATGAAAGAGGAAGAGTTGGCTACAGAGACAGACATTGAAAATGCCTTTTGGTGATGAAGGTAGAGACTGGAGTGTTTCATGTGTAAGTCTATAGATGCCAAGGTTCACTGGCAATCAGCAGGACCAGGAGAGGATTCATCTCTGAGGCCTTAAGAGATAGTAGCCTTCCCTGACAGCTCGACCATGAACGTTTAGCCCCTAAATCTATAAGAAGAGGATAGATTTGTTTTGCCCCACTAGGTTCACAGTTACTTGCTTCAGAAAGCCTAGGAGACCTACAGAGTCACTGAACAGGAATGGCAGATGGTTTTGCTGACAGAAAACACCACCTTTGACCCAGTGTGTGTCAACTCAAGGAACACAGGGGTTTGGTTCGTCTTACTTTTACATTTACGCTGTTGTTGACAGAGAGATCTAGATTCCTTTTTGCCCTTATCAATTCTGGCTATGTATACTCAGAGAAATAAGGAAATTCTCTAAATGTTAGCTTCCCCAATTATGAGTTGGGAGTGACATCATTTACCTTACAAGATCACAGTAAAGATTCTCAATAAATGATACGAAGCTCCCTATAGCATACTTGGATACATTGGGTTGATAAAATTACTAGAATTTTGGAAATAAAATTACCCAGATGAGTGATAATTTTTTGGTGGATGAAAAGGGTGGCAGATTTCTCCAGAGAAAGAAAGCTAACTGGATTTACCAACTTTAGACACATAGGTTAGAGCCCTAATTATATTATCAGCAGGAAAGACTGAAATAGTAGGGTATGAAGACAAAATCCAATATGCAGAGGACACAAACCTTGGCTGTGCTGATCCATCGGGCTCTGTGGAGGGCCCATTCCCGGGTGTGGTGGGCGCATGCTGGTGCCCTTCATGGATCCACAGTGGACATCGTCTACAGTCCCCTTGTCGTGTATCCCGTCCATGGGCTGAAACATGTAAACAGCATCCATTAGACACCTCTTTAAGGTAGAGTATTTTGACTATCAAGAGATATCTCCAGTGTGTAAAGATATGACACAACCATTTACTATTTATTCCATAGTCCCATGTTTATATACTTCATAAGTAAAAACAAAAGGAAGAAAGATTACGCCAATAGGATCAGCAAAACCATCTCTAACAAAAAAAATAAGGCTTTAAAAACTGTTGAATTGAATTCTTTGGCCAATATTACAATCTGTTTTTAACTTGCCGATTAAAAAAGAAAGTACCACTCCTAGGGTAGACAAATATTATTCTCTCATACCTCTGTAAATAGCCTTGAAAACCCTTACATATTGAACTTATTCTGGAGTCCAAATGAAGGCTATGTTAAACATCTGAGGTGACCTATTTTCCTGGTAATTTTTCTTCACTGGATGAATGAACCAAGGAAAGTTAAAAAGTTGAACCAGAAGGTTCCATGGCAGTTGGGAAGGAAAAGAACATACAGGACAGAGAAGCAAAGGGGGGTGAGTATTGAAGAGGAGGGAGTAAAAGCAGAGAAGGAGGGGCATATGTTGTAGAGGGAGGGAAGCAGAAAAGGCTGAAGGCGCAAGCTGGAAATTAATAATAAGCACAGGGGCTGGACATTGGACCTGAGGCCCAGAACGTGATAGACATACAATAACTAGCTATTGAACTGATGTTGATCCAATCCAGAATCAGGCAATGGGGCATGTGTTTAGAAAAGTCTATTCTTCCCCAAACTGTAATAGCAATTTTCAAAACAGCCTGAAAGGAACATTTCCAAGAGTTTATAAAAACCAAATGACTTCAAGCAAGAAAGTATGAGTGTTTGCAGTTTTGGAGAAAAGAAAGTTAATTTCTGCAGAGTCAAAAGCATGCACTTGAAAAGAGGGAAATTTTACCATAAAGAGGATGTTCAGAGGGAAAAATGGGAAGAATCTGGTATAAAGAGTGTCACTGAGTCTGTTAAGTAGTGATAATAGAGAGGAAATCAAAGCCATCCAGCAGATGTATTTAGACCACTTGTTTACTTATTTTCAGTGATGTTGAAAAGCAGAAAGCTGAGGCTCAGAGGGAGATGGAGGAGGAAGACAAGGAAACACAGCCTCCTGAAAAAAGAAGGGAGAAAGTGAAGGCATCTGGCCAGCAGGTGTGAGCTCCATGGGTTCTCCCGGGTCCTCGCACAGAGAGATATCTGAGGGGCAGCGAGAGAGGGAGAGCAGGGTGGCAAAACTGCAAAGCTCAAAAGGAAAAACTGCAGAGCGCACAGGCAAGAGAAGCACAAGGCAAAAACGAGAACACAGGAGTGCAGAGACTAGGAGAGAAAGTACAGATCGTGGGACAAAAGCCACAGGTCAGAAGAGATGACAATCAATAAAACTGCCCAATAGAAAACCAGGGTAGGACCAACCCTCACCCACACATTTAATTTTTAAATGCTTCAATCACAAAGGTTAACTAAACATGTCCTTCACATTTTTTCCTTCCTTTGAAAGGTGAGGCCTTCATCCTCAGGTCATCCCAAGGCTCTGTAACACAGGGACAGAGTTTACGAAGGCAGAGCTGATCTGGATTACATCTCAAAGTGAACGTGACATGATGCAATGACTTCAGCACGTCAAGATGTCACCCCAGAATATGCCACGCAAAATAAGAGGCCTCGGTTCTTAGATATTTGACAAGAAAACATGTTTTGTTTTTGTTTATTGTCTTTTGTTTTTTTTTTTTTTTTTTTTAAAGGAAGGCAGCCAGGCATGGTGACACAGCATGACCAGGGACAAAAGGAGGACAGGAGTCCACACCATTCTAGGTTACGTAGTTATGTCAAGACCACCATGAGTTACATGGGACACTATCACAAACAAACAAGAAAAAAGGATCTCACAAACCTGGGGATCCTACAGAAATGCATCATTAATAAAAGAGGATGTTTTTGAGTAATAAATCAAGACAGTATGGTTCCGTGATTGGGAAAAAATCCACACCTGTCCTTGCTGACACTGTACTTTTACCGAATATGGAATAAGTAAGGTGCCAAATGCATGCATGTACACCTGTTTCCTTGGGTAATTAGCTCATTTATCTTGGTACTGTTCCACTTTACACAATAAACACATATTACATTTCTGATTTGGGAATCATCAAATAACTTTTTTTTTTCTAGTAGACCTTCCCTTTGGGGTTCTAATGCCCTACCTGGAAAATGACCTGAAGTCCTATAAAGTGAGGGAAGACCCATCCGTTTCCCTGAAGACGCTTTTGTTTCAAGTACGTGCCTCCTAGCACTTGTCTACTGGGACGGTTAACTTTATGTGCCATCTCAACTAGACTACAGGTATCCAGATACTTGGTAAGCATTACATCTGGGTGTGTCTTCAAGGGGCTTCCAGATGAGGTGAGTGTGTGAATGTAAACTGAGGAAAGCAGAGTACGTTGGCCTAGGCAGCAGTCACTAGCCCAAATTCACTCAGAGCCCGAAGACAGGAAAGGGTGCGGGTCTGGGAGCAGCATGTCTGGGAGCAGCATGTCTGTCTGCTCCTGACCTAGGTTGGGCGCTGGTCTCCTGACCTTCCGGATTCCCATTGGCTCCTCTGGGTCTCCAGCCTGCTCACTACAAACTATGTGACCTCTCCAGAGGCCAATTCCTTAGGAGAAATCTCTTATATGTCATTGGCTCTGCTTCTCCCGAGGGCGTGGATGTATGTGTTGCACACATAAGCAGCAGGCCCACATGTGATATCCACGACAGGGGTGTAAAGCCTGTATTTGTCTCATGAGGCAAAACCTTTGGGTAACACATGATGTCCTTACTGATTTTCTTTGATTTGCTAACGTTCAAAGCAAATAGTCAAAGAGGAACTGTCTTTCTCAAAAAGGCTGTCTTTAGCATCTCCTACAAGGGCTCAAAGCTAAACGGTACCCCTGTGATCATCCTCACAGCAAATATCTCATAAAGGGAGAATCGCTAGAAACTATTCTAGAAATGAACAGGTCTTCTGAATGAGAGTAAGTCTGCCTCACAGGAATACAGAATTCCCAAGATTCCCCACTGCGGTTCACTCACCACAATGGAGACTGAGCAAGACAACTGAGACTCGGGGGCCAACCTGAGCTATCTTCTAATCACAATAAACTAAAAAAGGAAGAATTCCCTAGAAACTATTTAATTTTAATAAAGTTCTGAAAAACTTTTTAATTTATCATTTATTTAGGGAGTGTGTGTGTGTGTGTGTGTGTGAGTGTGGGGGGGGTTGGATTTGTGTAGGTGTGTGTGTGTATGGGGTGTGTTGGGTGTGAGGTGGGGGAGGTGTGGGGTGTGTAATGCCAGTACTGCAAGAATGGCAAGAAATCCTAACTGGCAATCCATCTATCCAGACCCTGAAATACCTTTAGAAAAAAAAAAAGAGACTTTGAACTTTCACCTCTTAAACATTTAATTTTGTCAAATAAATTTCAACATGTTTAAGGAAGAGTAATTTTCAATATATTGATTTATGGATGATTACATTATATGAGGAGATTGGTGGGGGTCTCATTAACTAATGTACTGATTCACTAAGTCAAAATACCTTTAGTCCACTAATCCCCAGACTTGATCACATGGTATGCTAGACACTCATATTTTAAAAAGACAACATTTTTATTACTAGGTCATCTGTAACAGTGAGAGTATACATAGCAATGGCAGTGCGTTTTACATTAGTTTGGGGATGGTTGTTTTTGCTTCCTAAGGCAGAATCTCCTTACATAGTCCAGGTTGGCCTTAGAATACATGGTCTTCTTGCTTCAATCTCCCAAGTACTGGGATTACAGTTATGTTTTTAACAACATGCAGATTAACAAAGATTTCTAGTTAGATCCTCATGTTAACAACAGGATGCTACCAGGCCATGCCTGGAAAGACCAGTCAAGTGGGAGAGACTGCACAAAATCTTACCTTATGCATCTGGTGCATGCCTTCCTGTGGGAAGTCTGCAGAGCCCATTGTTGACATAGGATGTGAGACACTGGGGGGTCCAGGACTGGGCCCCATCATGCTGTGGACCGAACCTGGGGATGGTCCTGGTCCTGGACTAGGCCCCAGAATTGGTCCAGGAGAAGGTCCAGGCCCTGGAGAGGGCCCAGGATGGGGCATTGCAGCTGGGTCTGTGGGTGTGGACATCTACTTCTCCTTGCTCTGCCAATCAGCAGAGTAACACTAAGCTGGAGAGGGGAAAAAAGAAAAGAAAGGAATGTTTCAAACATGATGTTAAGATCCAAATAAAATAGTTGTTAGAATTTGATGGTGCCATTTCTATAACTAACATCAAACAGAACTACCCTGTCTGCTCCAGATGTCTGAATGAATGTGATATATATCCTGGGCCCCAGTCTTTATGAAGACCACTTGTTTTAAAAAACACATACTCTAAGTGATTCCCCAGAAACATAAATCATCCAGGATACAGAGAGACTCACTGGAGCAACTGAAATTTAACACATAAGCAGAATCTAAACAAGCCTGAAATATATGACTAAACACAGCAGACACTCTCCATCATAGACTGGCTTAGACTCCTTAGGAGCCACTGCCTCCCCTCCCAAAACCACTGGAATAGAAAATTCTTAAATAAGTACCCCACCAAGACTTGTTTTCATGAGCCAACAGGCAATAAAAACTTCACAAAGAATTCTATATGGCTAAAAGGGGGGAGAAACACGAGTCCATCAATTGATAATAAACAGAAGTCTCAATTATAGAAAAAGAAGAAAGATAGCCTGGCATTGGTGGCACACCTTTAACCCTAGTACTTAGGAGGTAGAGGCAGGCTGGTCTCTGTGAGTTTGAGGCCAGCCTAGTCTACAGAGCAAGTTCCAGGACAGCCAGGGTTACACAGAGGAGGAGGAAGAGAGAGAAGGAAGAAGGAGAAAGAGGAGAAGGAGAAGAAGAAGGAAGAGGAGGAGGAGGAGAAGGAGGAGGAGGAGGAGGAGGAGGAGGAGGAGGAGGAGGAGGAGGAGGAGGAGGAGGAGGAGGAGGAGGAGGAGGAGGAAGAGAAGCTAGGAGAATCATACAAATGTGGGTTCAAATACATGCATACACAATTACTAGGTAAGTTCTTATCTTGATACTTCTTGAAGTCAGATGAGACAGTACATGCAAAAACAAAAACAACAGAATCCAAAACTACCACAGTCTGCATGCCTTGTCTACCCACCACATCTACTTGACTGGAAGTAATCAAAATGGACAAAGAACTTACTCACCTCCCAGACAAGTAACAGAACCAAAACCACTTGGACTATTATGGTTCATGATTTGTATTAGGCCTCTGGCCAAAGATGCCAGAGAGTAGCTGTCAGTGTTTAGGGATGGGCATTCTGTTTCTCCAGACTTAACTGAGCCCTATTCTGTCACCCAGCCTCCAAGCCATCCTGGCATTCCCCACTAGGAAATGAGTTAACTGAGTCACCGCACCTTGGATAACTAACTGTCAAAATGAGTAAATAAGATATTTTCCAAATTCCTGTAGAGGATCAACTATCCTAGCAACACAGCTGAATGCTACCATGATAATACTTGTTCCATGTTCAGGAGTTATCCCGCAGGCAGACATGTACACTGGAAAAAGATGGCTTCACAAAAATGGCTTCACAAAATGCAGAATGGCACCACCCCCCAAACTGTCTCCCTTACCTACCATGTAATGGCAGAGATGCAATTAGACTGGTAGCCTAGTTATCCAGAACAGAGCTCCCTCACAGCGAAGGGGGGCAGGGGGTGAAGAAAAGTATAAAGAACCTCATCAGCTACATTCCTGTTCCAGTACTGACTCTCTAGAAAGCAAGGCCCAGGAAGGCAGAGCCTTGCTCTTCAATCCTGTGTCCCTGGCACCTTCTATCTGCATGCATTAAGGGCTCAGAAAATACCTGGTAATTGTCGGGTATGGCAGTTTATGCCTGCCAATACCAACACTTGGGATACCAAGACTGGATCACTGAGAATCCTAGGCCAGCCTGGGCTACCGAGTGACACCATGTCACAAAAGATACAGACAAAAACTCGGCAAAAACAGCAGGCAAAACTTCAAGAGCAAGTAGTTTCAACTTAATTTGAAAATAAAAACTAAAATGCAACCCATGTTTGAGGTGTGTAAACAAAGAAAATGTTTAAGGAGCAGGCAGAAACTTAGGCCACCCTTGTGAATGAACGGAGGTTAAAATGGGAACGCAGTACAAGTGCTTCCTCAAACACAGAATGAGTTATAACTTTAAGGACCCTAACAACCAAATGCTCTTTATTCTTTTTTGTGATTAACAAAGCAGGTGGAAATAACTTTTGTATTTGTCTCCCAACTACCTCTCACATAAACACAAACATGTTCGGTCAGCATTTTAAACTTAGGAAGCTGACGTCAATTCACAGCTTCTACCAGTTATAATGTTCTGCCATGTATATCAACAAACTAATACACCCCTTCATTTTTTAGTGAATTAAAGGAAATTACTTAGTTCCTGTTATGGTTTGTTGTGAAATCGGCTTCAATAGGTATTTTGGTAATATAGCACAAGTTTGAACAATGAAGACACAAACACTCAAGTTAGCCTGGTATTCCTGTTGCTTATGTTTTACTACATATATGACTACATTCTTCATTTATTATTACTTTCTCTGAGATGTTGTAAAACACATACAGCTCCAAACAAATATTTCTCTCTCTCGTTTTTTCTTTTACAGAAACTAAAATTTCTTATGAGGAAAAACACATTGGGAAGGAAATGCGAAGCTTTGGAGCACATAAGTGGAATGTTAATATAGGAATATGTTACATGGAAACTACATGATAAGAGATTCTACAGACACATGGATGTAATGAATGTACAGGTCTACAAGAAGCAGCACAGTATAACCCTGGGTCATGTGACCATAGAATGGTAAAGAGCTATACTCTCAGAACTCAAAGGTCATGGCTGACCTCATCTAGGAATCCAGAGATCTGAGTTCTGTCTCACGTCTACTCCCTGGAGTGCTGGAAAGATACTTTCCCCCTGGGGTCCCTTGGCTCTCTCTAGGCTTAGGATGGGAGTATCTCAAATGATCCTTCCATCCACCTGTGACTCAGTGTCTATCATCATCCAGAGGAACTCAAAGTCCCCATCTGATCCTGTGCTTGATAGAGATGTTGAATGGGCTTCTATGCCCCAAACTAGATCTGTCCATCACTCAAGTACCAACAGGAAGAGGCCCCACAAAGCTAAGGCCAGTAGTCCTAGGCTTATTCCTCTTCCACATTTCTGCTGAAACTTTATTCTTTAGTTCAAATGCACAATGGCACAATCTTACTATAAAGACAGGTAGGGCTACAAATGACAGGTACAAATCTCAAGGCAGACAGCAGATTATCAGGGAGTCAGCAATAATGGCCTCAAGCCTAGGTCAGCTCAGCTTTCTCATTGTATCCACTCAGATCCTTGTCCCTTCATCCTTCCTGGAAGCACTAGATGGTGGAGATAAGGGGGTGGTCACAGGAGCACAGTGGGAGAGGGGCAGGGCTCAGTCTGGGTGACACTTTGACCATGTGATGAAATTGACAATCTATTTTCATTTGCTGTTGGGGACAGAGTCCTGCATCATCTCATAAGGGAACAGCCTATTCCACGACGATGTGGCTAAGACACTGAAGGAAATACGCCTGGGGGGAGAGCACAGCTGCCGCCCGTACACAGGCAGTGCAGCCCCCTCCCCTCCTGGCCATGTTAGCCTCCGCCTCAGGCTAGGACTCCTTGAGGGCCAGGCCACTGTGTTCTTGGCAAGAATTCTTCAGCCGTACACCCTGTCTTCTTCACCCAGACATTCTTGCCTTTACAACTGGGGAGTGTGTGCTTTTAAAAGGCCATGGCTGCACTTCCCACAACTCCAAATCCCACAGCCACCAGCCTTCCTCTCCCTTCCCCCTCTCCTGTGGAAAGGCTGGGCACCCCCATCTGCACAGTAAAAGGAGTTGAACTTCATGGAATTTTAAGGGTCACCACGCCAACTAGGACAACCCAGACAAAGCTGAATGCTCCAGTCTAATATTGCAATCCAGGGAATTCCCAGGACCTGCACGTAGATCATAGGATTTAAACACACCTACCGTGCTTCATAACCATTCTAACGCCTCGAATTAAGGAGACAGAGTGCCAGGCTCCCATTGAAAAGGTGAAGGCAGAAAGCCAGGAAAGAAGAGCCTGGCTTGTCCAAAGTCACACAGGTCTCAGGAGCAGAACTTCTTTCTCATAGAGCACTTTATCTTTTGACCCTCAGGGCACCAGCCAAGCAGGGTGTCTTCCGGGCTAGCCTACCACCACCCAATCAAGGCTAGTTGAGCCCTCTACTTTCCTACAGATTTAGGGAGCAAGAAAGCCACAAATGAGTAGAGTCCTGAGTGTTGACAGGCATGGCCATGTCAAGTATACCATAGTCTCAGGTTCAGGTGGATGGCAAAGCCTTTCTGGGGGTGGGAGGGATGGACTAGTGCAAACACGGACAGCGTGCAGAAAGGTCCTCCTTAGCTTTCTCTCCTCATCCCAGATGCTTCCGGTCTCAAGACTGCTTCCCTGCAGAGATTGCTTCTTCTGAGATTAACTGAACCTGTCTCCTTGATTCAGCTGTAAACCATAATCCCTGCTTCCTTGCCTATCTGTATGCAATGACCTCACCTCACTCTCCAGCTGTATTCAATAGCCCTGCCTTTCTGTGCAACTCTATATAATAAGCATGCTTGCTGTCCTGGGTGTCCTGGTTTCTCTAGAAGAGAGCCCAGCCCACTAACTATGAGTATGTTTTGCATCTCTTCATTCTCCATGCCATGGTTGGGTCCAAATCCCAGGGAGCCATGCAAAGATGCACCACCCGAGCTCACATGTCCGCCACCACAACCGTCATTTCCATCTTCTCCTTACTGCTTTGGAGACAAAAGAAAGGGATGGGGATTCTTAAGTACACAACCAGGAGAAGCTCAGCTGGCCAATCACGAGGCTTGACCACACTGATTTGGGGATAGCATGCCTTGGCTTGAGCCTGGTACCTCTGTAATGTGTTCCACTGCTGGGCCAGACAGGGGGAGAAAATGGGAGACAAAGAACAAAGATGGAAACAATGGCACAGGTGTTTTGCAATGGCCAGGATTTGGCTGGGACAATATATATTATCAAGGGACGAAGTAAAGAGAAGCCAAGATATCCTGAGATGAAAAAAAATCATCGCCCAAAAGGGTCCTGATGCTTAATCCAACACCAAAGCATCAATTTTTATGAATTTATTCTCAAGTCTATTGAGAATAGGCAGAGGGAAGTTACAGGAGAACAACAGGGACACACACACACACACACACACACACACACACACACACACACACACACACACACACCCCTAATAGGAAACTTATGCATAAATGGCAACAAGAGAAAAAGATGGAAGTTCTTCCAAAAGGAGTATGGGCACAGCTAAATGTCTCCAAGGCAACAGGCCAGGAGGGAGAGAATGACACTCAGAGAGGAGATAAGGACTTAGAGAAGAGTTGCTGGAGATATAAAAACAAAAAATAGAACTTTCTAGAAACAAGAGGAGTTGGGGAGTGCTCACTAACTTGGACAATACCCCCTAAACTGCCCTTCACCAGAGCTCCTAAGGAAGCTTGGAGACACCCAAGGACTCCAGCCAGCCAAGCTTTCCCACAGCTCACTTCATAGGAAGACTTGGAGGGCCAGGCTAAAGGCGGATCATCATAAATAAGATCTTAGTCCAAGGCCTAAGAATAACAGCATCCTGGCATTCTGGCTGTTACAGGCAAGCGATAAGGCTTGGGAGATAAGTCCAGATAGGAGTCCCTTTGTGTCTGCCTGCTGAGTCAGAAGAGCGGCTTGCCTTTTTCCTACATATCTTCTCTACAGAGGAACTGAACTCCTTCACAAGCGGCAGCCACTTGCCTAGAACTGGATAGAGCACACCATTAGTGTTGGTAGATGGGTAATGCGTAGGACTGGAAGTAAGTCTACCAGGAGGAGCCTCTAGTTCCGAAGCCAAACTCTCCTGCCTCATAGTTAAACGCCATGAAAGGCCCAAACTGCTGCTTGGCCTGAGAAGTGCAACTGTAAACAGTTGCCAATATAATTTGTGACGGCGATAAAAATCATACTGTGCCTAAAGCTAACGTAAGCTGTTCCACCCAAACCCTAGAAAAGCATTGGAAACACATTCTCATGGTTATTCATGTTGGCTTGCCATTCATTTCAAAGTTATGTATGGTTTAAGGAAGTGCTTGGATGAGAACTTTTCTGTTCACTGGGCTTCTGTGAACTTTCTTTCATCTTTCAATCAGGGAAACAAATTTAGGCCAGGCCTGAGCTGCTGCCCTGCCTTTAAATAAACTGCCTTGGGACCATCCTTGTCCAGAGTGAGACCTGGCAAAGGCTGGGAGGAAGCTGGGTGCACAGGGAAGATAAGAACAAACTCTGCTGCACTAATTAGTGGACACACACACACACACACACACACACACACACACACACACACACACACACACACACCGAGAGCTCCAGCACTGCCTAGGCCTGGGCCTGGCTTCACATTATCAACACCATCGATACCTGAGTTACCACCCTCCAGTAATCATTCACTTTACACCATGCTAGTGAGGACCAATGACATTCCCACACAGGAAAAGGAAAAAAAAAAAAAAAAAAAAAGCTTTATAAGGTGTTTATCATAAATATCATAAAATCCAAACTGTAAGAGGTCCCTTCACTACAGAAACAACACACCTCTCTAATCTGGAACTGACAAGCAAAGGTTAACTCACTTCTAAAATCCACATGAGCAAGTCAAACTGTCAAACACTAGCTTCAAAGTGGGCATCCTGAAGTGTAAGCAACCACTCATACATGCTGTGTACATGCCTGTCCTTCCCAGACATGCACAGGCTCTTTCCCACAGCCACCTCATCTCAGGGTGCTGACAACCATCAATGGCTGACACTTCATTTTCTATTAAGAAAATGTCATCTATACACTAAACTAAAGTACGAAACGCATGCCTTAAAATCTGGTTGGCAGGCACACTTTTCCTTGGGAGCAAAATTCAACATTTAGGCTTCCATGCGGGAGTGAACCAGTGTTATACATTTGATGGCACTGGGACTTGAACCCAGAAAATGAGGCAACCCCCTTAGCACTAAAGGATAACCCTAGCCCTGAGTATCTTTAATCTGCCCAACATTCTTTGAGTGGCACAGTCACAATCAGAATTCAACAACAAGCCCTTCAAATCCATGACAGTGAAAGTGGACAGCCGCCATTGATGAGTCTGCCAGTAACCATTGATGAGTCTGCCATCAACAGGTCCACTGAACCTCTTTGGATTTCAAGTCCTTTTCCTACCACAGAGGCACACTGGAAAGCCAACTGCAGGTTTAGTTTTGAAAAACACTAAATAAAATATAAGGTGTGCAGATACCTTGTGAACTTATAGTAGACAGACGCTCATTACTGCCAGGATCCTTGTGAGGTCTTCAATTCTTACCATGAACTTGAATATACAAGTTACCAGATGGGGCAGTTGTGGTGGCCCACGCCGGTAGGATTTGCTGAAGGAGTCAGAGGCAGGAGGATCACAAGATACCAGATGAGTCTAGAATGTAGCTGTGCTCATGAATCAGTACCCTCATCTCAAACTTGCTGACAGAGGCTGGAGAGATGGCTCAGTGGTTAAGAGCACTAGCTGCTCTTCCTGAGGAAGAACCACATGGGTGTCTGACAACTGTTTGCAACTTCTGGCCTCTGTAAGCACCAGGCATGCACACAGTACACAGACATACATGCAGACAAAACATATACACACAAAACAAATAATATAGAGATCTCTGATTCTGAGAGACAAGCCTCCAACATAAACTGAACAAGAGATTTATGCTCTAGCCTGATGTCTTGGCTTTCTACAGCCTCCAACTTCATCTTCTAAGAACTCTCTCCCAGTGGGACTGACCTCTTGGTCCAGGCAAACTGGTCCAAACAGGTACAGTGGTCTTCCCAAGGCTTGTTCAAGCTGAGTCCCTGTGACCAAGGCTTTCTTTTGATCCCAGGTGACCTGCACCCCCACCTCTGCTCTGTTGTTCTACCACCCTAACCCTTCTCTAAGATTTGTATCTGTCCTATCTTATCTAGGAAGTCAAGAGAGCTGGCCCTGATCTCCTGTCACAGGACTCAGCAGGTCACTTGTTTCTCCTGTGTTTAGACACTCAGGTACATCCTGAAAACACATCACTTCTTACTGACCACTGATTTTAAAAACAAAAAACAAAACAAAACAAAACAAAAACAAAAAAAAAAAAAACAACAGAATTTTGGACTTTGCTTAATGGCATTTCAGAACAGAACAGCAAACCACAGAATAGCTGCAAATATTTGCCAAGCTATTATGTGTCCATTTGTTAAAAAGCCTGGGGGCAGAAGAGGCTTTCCTCCCAGACAATAAATTTCCATAGGGATGGCTCATCTCCCAGTGGGAGGCAGAAACTGCAGTACCACATCCAACAGGCAAAGAAATGCACAGGCATCCCAAACAAGACAAGCACAACTGGAATGCAAATCCACAGAGAATCCCCGTCAGATAACCTGGGTGCCAACACACTACATTTATTCTCAGCTCTTTTCCTTCCTTCCTTCCTTCCTTCCTTCCTCCCTTCCTTCCTTCCTTCCTTTCTTCTTCTTCCCCTGTCTCTCTCTCTGTCTCTCTCTGTCTCTCTCTCTGTCTCTCTGTCTCTGTCTCTCTCTCTCCATAATTTTAACTCCCAAATGTCAAATCCAGCTTTTTAAAAGAAGAGGGAATTATAATTACACCTTAATGGCTTTTAATCATTTTTTTCAGCCTCAACTTCTGGGGATTCCATTCATCAGTTACAAACACCAGACCATACTTAGATTAAATAACTCTTTTAGAGGGTTTCTAGCACAGTAGTGCTTGCACAAATGTAGATCATATACTGGTAGAAGACTGATGTTTGCCCCCATAAAAATGCAGTACTCTTAGATGCTTTAAATCGCCCAGAATTATAACCCGAATATACCTGTCAGAATGTCCCACCAGCCTCATAGAACCGGTAAAATACCACAATTCACACCAAGTTTCCCTGAAGTCCAGAAATAAACCATAAGCTAGGGCTGCTGCTCAGTTGGTAGAGTATTTGCCCGGCATGCACAGAGCCCTGGGTTCTATCCTTAGCACAGGGTGTGCCGATACACCCTGTAATTCCAGGAGTTGGGATATCAGAGCAGGAACATTGACAAATTTGGGGAAAAAAAAAAGTCAAAATCTGTATCACTATTCAGTTCATCACTCTAGATGACCATGTGAGAGAGTGAATGAGGTCTTTCTAGTCAGTGTTCAAAAAAACCCACCATTTAGCTACTGGACTGCATCGCGGCTTGCCAAAGTATAATTATTCAAGTATTTAAACTACATGCAAAGACCTTTAGTACTTAAAAGTGCTGCTATATCCTGAACACTTTCAAGGAAAGGTGTTAAATTAATGTGGACAAATAATAAAGTTATAATAAAACAGCAACAGAGACATAAATTCTTTCAACCCCTGGTTGTAAGATCCCATTTAATTTGGTGGTAATTATGTCCTTTTATAATAAGTATATGAAAAGGCAAATAAATATGCTCTTCCATAAACTTTGACAGAGTGTAGTGTTAGACAACTTTCTGTATAGAGAAATAGCAAGCAAACACCTAAAACTTCCTAAACACTATACCAAATAAATTACCAGCATCTGTATTATTTTATACCCAACTACTATATAGTAACTCATCATCTCATTAACTGGCTAGATATTTAAAAGTTCCATACAAGTGAAATTCTTTTTCTCATAAATGACAGGAAAAAAAAAAATCAAAAGTAACCTCCAAATATGGCTTTTCATGAAGGGCATTTTCTCATTTGTTCATTAGAAGTTATCATCGGAGGGAACTGTGACCCACAGTTTTCTGAGGCCACTTGTGCAAAGGGACACACTATCCCCATCCTACAGCATCTTAAGTAGAAAGAGTATGAATCCAAACTTCTGGTGGCTCAGGCTAGCTGACACTCCTTCCCAATGCAGAGACGAGGAGCATGGTGCCTGAGATAAGTCAGGCGTCCTCGTGGCAGCATGTCAAAATGTCATAAATAGTGATTTATTATTTCTCTAGAGTAGCAAAAAGCTGCTGACCTAGGAGGGTTTGACAAAGGCCTTGTTTACAAAGCAGGATTTCTAAGAGAGGAGAAAACTGGAAACACCACTTTCATAATTTATGAAACTTCTCTATTTACGGTCCTTCCTCCAAAACACAATGAACCTTCACAATGAGACATCAAAATATAAAGAGGATTTTAGAGTATCGCAGCCACCTTCCAGAAGAGAAAGCTGTGCTCTTACCCCCCACACACACACACACCCAGACCCTCAACACACCCTGCCTGCAGCATAGTTTATTTTTAACTTAATCAAAGAAATAAAGCTTTCAATAATTACATGCAAGAAGGTTACTTTCTAGGTATACTGTGTCAGGAATACTTACAAGAAAGATTTCAAGCCCTAACCAGACAAGAAGCATACTTTTTTTTTTTTTTTTGCGGTCAATTCTAAGCCTCAGGTGTTGGCCAGAGCACTCTTCAAGAAACTTGATGAGAAATGCTCAAACAAACCACTTTACAAAAGAACAAAAGGAAAGATCTAAGAGAGCTCTGAACAGGCTGCGTGGTGCTTGTTTTCTGTGAGAGACCACAGGGCCGCCAGAGCTGAAGCTAGGCTCTAAGTGATAAAGTCCTCGGAGAAAGGCTGCAAGAGCCCCCACTTCCCTCCCTACCAAAGGTTCTGACACCTCAAATCCAAGCTCATTCAAAAGCATCCTCTACCAGTATGGCCACACTTTTCAAAGGCCCAAACACAAACAAGATGGACCTCCACCTGTGGAATATTTACCCCCTCCACCTACTTTAATCCCTTATAAACATAAGGGTGTCTCTAAATCTCCCTTTTCCCCCCCAGTAGTAAACATTTGAGGTGAAGGAGAGCGTTTTGTAGCCCTTTTGCTTTGTTATATTGTGAAGTAGCTTTTTTTTCCCTTAAAATTTTTTTCAGTGTGTATGAACTGTATGAGATAATGGGTTTCATTATGGCATTTTCATGCATGTTTATAGTTGTACTTTAACCCTCTCTTGTCCTTGGTCCCAAGTTCCCCACCCCACACTTTTGGGTCCCCCTCCTCTAATTAGCCAAAGGCAATATTTTAAAAGCAAGTCAGCAAGCCTGGAGGAATAAAAGGGCAATTAGATTCTGAAAAGACAAAGTGTGTCTCTATTTGCATAATAATGCCACCTAAGCATCAACCCAGCCACACCTCCTAACCAACCCTTCACCAGCTGTGCTTAGCAGTCCAGAGACCTGACAAGTCCCCCGTGGGTAGCAGTTCAGGTAAGGCCTCACAAACTGGAAGGAAATGTTGCCAAAAAACACTGGAATGTGCATTCATAACATCAAACGTGGCTTTTATGTTAACTAAAGGAGTTCTCACTGTATTCTGAGTCCTAGGCAGTCTGGATAGGACTTTTGTGCTACCAAACCCAACCACCTCTCACACCAACACAGGTGTTCCCACAAGCAAGACCATATAACCAAAAAAAGTTTGAAAATTAACTAAAGCCTTAAACATTACCACGCCGAGCCATAAACAAACTTGGTCCTTAACGCCTTCCTTATGCTCCATTGTTATGCATACAAAGGAATACGTGCCAACATGCTGACTAGAAAGGACACAATGATGACACCTCTCCAAAACACTGCTAACTCCTGTCACTCTGCCTTTTCAAAAGCACCAACCTCTCTCCACCGCACTGGGGAGGAGGGGAAAAAAGGACACAGCCTGGCAAAACTCCCCAAAAGTTATATAAACAAAGGAGGGAGAAGCCCAGTGTGGGCTTCGCACCCATGTGCTACTAAAATTACATAACACCCGGTGCAGACACTGAATGGGGAATGATTCTGCACTACACCCCCCCCCTCCACTCCCACACCTTCTTCCTTCGCTTTAAACACCTCAATGCCCCACGAGAGAGTGGACCGCTTGGGATGTTTCTTTTCTTAAAGGAGTGAATCCTTGGAGAGTGGAGGCATGTTTAGGCCCCGAAGTTTGAACGTGCAACAGCCACAGGGCGAGACTCACTCTCTCCAGACCTGGAGCAGAAAGGACTGACAACGCCAGCCCAGCCACCCGCGAGGCCTCCTTCTCCCCCGCGCGGTGCCTCCAGCTGGAAAGTTTTCCCTGCGATCGATTGCCTGCCTGACTTTGCAGGGATGGCGAGCCAGAGACCTGAGGGGGCCCCCGCAGAGAAAGACCTAGAAAGCTTGGCGGGCGGTGGCGGCAGCAAGAGCAGCTGGGCTCCTTACCTGGGCGACGCGGAATGGCCCCGGGCTCGGGCGGGTGGCGCCTGGGGCAGGGAGGGAGCGGAGTGCACACCACTGCTTAGGCCGGTGCCCGCGGCCCTGCCCCCGCCGCCTCCTCTTCCTCCCTCGCGCGCGTCATGTCACGGCGATCAAACATGTCTGTGCGCTTCGCCGCGGTGACTTCCTGATTCTCCGCCGCTCGCTCGCTCGCTCTCGCGCGCCACGCACTCGCCCTCGCCGCCGCCGCACGCACCGCCACCGCCTCCCGCCCTCTCGCCGCCAGACCCCGCCGGGTCTGCGTCCGGCTCCCGGTAGAGCTCGGGCCGGAGGCGCAGCCCGCACAGCTCGCCACGCACCGGTCCCTAGCGCACTGCACACTCGCGCTAGTCCGCCGCCCCCTCCTGCCCCTCCACCCGACTTGTGGCCCTGCCAAACTTTTTTTTTTTTTTCCGGGTTGATTGGTGTCCAACTTCCCTCCGCCCCCATCCCCCAGGCAGCCCCGCCAACCCCGCGCTCACCACCATTCGCAGCGAACAGCAGCCCAGATAAAAATAATAATGTAATCCAGGCGGCGGGGGCGAACGCAGACACCCCCACCCGGCGATCAACCCCAGGGTACCGGAAACCGGCGCGAGCGCCGGGACCGGAGTGCGGGTGTCTCCTGGAGTCTGCACCGCTGCGCCCCGCCCGGCGCGGTGTCACTGTGTCCAGGCTGCGCGGCCTGGTGCGGGGCACCCGGGGGAAACTGTGATGGTGTGCGCTTGGTGGCTGGAGGGCGCCCAGGGGCTGGCGCGCTGGACCGGTGATTTGGGGAAGTGCATCGCGACACCTTTGGAGATGGCGTGGCCCTGTTTTGCAACGCCAACGGGAGGGGAGGCATCCCGGCTTGGGGGGGGGGGGAGGCAGGGGTAGGGATGAACTAGGTTGGGATGGGAATATAGCAAACTCAAAGCAGGCAGCGAGAAGGGGTGAGTGTCATAGCTGGGAGGAGGCTCCCACCGGCTCTCCCCGCCTCCCTCCTTCGCCACCACTACCCCCCCCTCCCTACTGCAGCCCTTTCCCTTCCCCGGCGAAAGCCACGGCCGCTACCCGCGTGCGTGCGGGTCCTGTTGTGACAGTCAGGCTGAGAGGATTATCCGGATCATGGCCTCCCCAGCCCTCAGCCTCCGCGGCTCTCCCGGGTCCCTGTGCGCCCCTGACATCCAGACCATCCCAGGCGCCCCACAGCCAAGGAAAGACACCAAGCAAAAGAAAACAAACCCAGAGAGGGGGAGGGCAGGCTAACGGAGCCCTGAGGGCATCTCGGACTTCTTTCCTTGGGGCTTCCTTCCACCCCCCGCAATGGGACCCGTGTTGGACACCCTGAACTTCAATATCCCAGCCCGCGCTGCCTCCGGGTACCAGACAAGGAGGTCTGCGGCGCCACGGCTACAGTCCCCAGGGCAAACCCTTCGCCTGAAGGCCTGTCACCAGTCAACATCTCCTTCCCTGCCCGAGGGGACCCGAGGAGTGGAGGTGACACCTCCGAGCCCGCAGGCACCGACTCGGCCGCCGCCTGCTCAGTATGCCAGCCCGGACTACTCCCGCCGTCACGGTCTGCTCGCGTCCCCGCTGCCGGAGCCCTTTAAACAAGTCTCTGGGAGACGAGTAGCAGCCGCGTTGGTTGGCGCCCTGCCGCCAGCCCGGGCTCTTCGCCCTTCTTTCTCGTTTCCTTCCAACTCTAATGGAGAGGATGGCTCGGGTGAACTGTCGGCGTTTCCTTCCAGCCTCCCCCCTCCGGTTCCCCCAGACTCTCTCCTGCTCTCACCACCACCCCCCCAACAACCCCGCGCTGCTTTTAAGGGGATGGGGATGGGGGATGCAACCTGGCCGAGAGTGTTGCAACCCTGAGTTGGCAGCACGTAGCTGTCAGCCCGCCCCGGGTCAAGGCTATGGCTTGTTGGGATTTCTTCCCCTTGCCCCCTTGAAGTAGTAATTATTACTGTTGTTATTATTAGAATGGCGCGGTTCGGTGGAAACTTTCTGGTTTCTTCTATCGCCGCCCGGGAGCTGTCGTTAGAACATTCCACCTGAGGCCCGCGAGGAAGAGGCGGGCTTTTTTGTTGTTGTAGCGGTTGGCCCGCCTGTTTGTTTTGGTCTTCGAGCATGCACAATAAATAATGATTAGGATAAGGATGCATAATCCGGGGTGAAGGCGGCGCGGTGCCGGAGGGGTCGGCTGCGAATGCAGCCTGGAGGCCGGAGCCAGGGAGAGAAGAGAAAGGAGTTGTAAGTTATATTTACCTTGCTCGCGAGCAGTGTGCTGGCTGAATCTTCCCTCTCTGAGTCACCCAGAGTACAGAAACAGAGGGAGCGAGGACTAGATTATGAATATGACTTCATTGATGACAGCCGTCCCCTCCTCTTCCTAAACTCGGGCTCCGCCCCGCGTCCCACCCTCGCCGCCTCCACGGGCGCCGGAAGACGCGCCGCAGTTGGCCCCGCGCGCCGCTCCTCCCTGCCCGGCCCGGCGCGGGTTGGCGGGACGCTCCTGTCACTCGCCCTGCTCAGCGACTCCGGGCGCGCGGGGGGTTGGGGGGGGGAGCAGGGGGCGGTGTGCAAGAATGTGGATCGAGACAGCTCTACTGTATGCGTGGATCCGTGTGTGTCTGCGAGGCGCCGGCTCTCTGCTGTGTTTGTGCCTGGAGCAGAGAAACTGCGCAGGACACGCAGCCAGCCCGCAGCCCTGCTGGACTAAGGCGCCGCGTGTCCCTCGGCTGGCAGTTGTCTTCCGAGATCCTCGGGGGAGGCTGGGGAAGACCCCGAAGGGAAGGGGTGGACAGCCATAGTAATAGAACGTAGTAGTTCGGGGGAATCTGGAGACCGTGCTGGAATTTAAGTGTGTCTGCGCCTGCCAGCTCGAGCCTGCAGAGAGAAAGGGAGGGGATGGCGGGGGCAGGGCTCCGAGTGGCACCAAAGCTGTTTGTGGCACAGTGTTGTCCGTGAGAAAAAAAAAAAAAAAAATTAAGGGGGGCATTATCATACCAGCTGAAACTTTTTAGACCCCCCCTCCCCCCCAAGGCTGCCATAAATCTGCGTTCTTCTCACCCACCCCCAACCCCTAGTGAAAAGGGAGGCGGCACAAAAAACGAGGCTGCCAAATCTGTCTCATCCGTAAAGGGCTGCAAGCTTCCAAATGCCAGCAACGAGAAGCAGCTGAGAGGCTGGACGCCTAGTAAATAAATAAACCCGTCTAACCCCTCTGTTTACTTCTGGAAAGCACTAAGCACTGTCACCTCCCCTCACCTGTCATCTTCGTGTAAAATATACACGAAAATATGGGGGGGGCACCCCTGGGGGAGGGGCGGAAGAGTCAGGGGGCAGCTGAACCATGGGATCTGCTTTTGATTTAAAAAGGAAAATAAATCTCATTCTCTACAGACCAGTCTCCTCTCTCTTCCACCCCACATTTAAGACCAATTAAGGCTACAAACTTCAATTTTGCCTGCACGTAGTGGTTTCCAGAGCGAGTGCTTCGGTTTCCCTTGAAATACAGTACGTCAGCTGGACCCTAGGTCACTATTTGGCAAGGCAGTTTTATTTTTAGTTTTATGAAGTGTGAAAGAATGTTAGGAGATTTTAAATCAGGGGCCTATTATATTAGACTCAGATTAATGTAGGTGCTTGACTCTTAAAATTAAAACTGCTCCTATGTGGTCGTGTTATGAAAAGTATGATTTATCCCTTATTTTGCAATGTAATGGCTTAAATTAGTCATTCAAAGTGCAGTGTGACTATTTGGTTGAGGATCCCTCCCACCCTAGAGTAAAATCCTATTTTAAGACGGTTTATAATTTTACAGAATTGACTATGTGGGCATCAGGGTCTGAAGTGCCATTCTAAGGATGCTCAGGCTTTGGTATTGGATATATTGATAACTCAGAGCAAGAGGAACAAATGTCAGATTCTGTATGTGCTCATTACAACATTTCAAGAAGGGTTTATATCACTGGTCCAGGCCTGGGAGGAAACACTACAACATTCCCGCTTTCGCCTAGCAGGAAGAGGGAATGATCACACACTTTATAGTTTTCCAATATGCTTGTTATATCTATCCTCCTTGTTCTTTTGTGTATCCCAAAGTGAACTTCAAAGCAAAACCAAACAAACAACAAACAAAAAACATAGACACTAAGGGATTAGAATATAGTGTGCCTGGAAGGTTATAAGAACGTGTTTCTCTTCTGAGAATAGACCAGTCTAAGAGCAACTGGGAATATAGTCTGAGAAACACTAAACACAATAATGTAGTAAATACATAATCTGAATATTAACTTCTAACTGCCTAATGTTTCAGCTTTACAGAAATACAGCCCGAAGCTTAATTGTGTATAATAAAAGGCTTTAACCTAATGACAATGCTTATCTTTATTCATTAACAAGGATTAGGTTTGAAACTTTATAGGTCCAATTTGTTTCCTTCACATGTCAACGTCACATCCCAAGGTTAACAATTTGAAGGTCATGTGGTGGTGGTGCCTTAAATCCAAGAAGAGGCAGAGGCAGGCAGATCTCTGTGAGTTCCGGCCCAATCTGCTCTATAAAGCAAATTCCAGGACAGCCAGCAAATTCCAGTTTATCTGTTACACAGATAAACACCGTCTTTAAAAAAAAAAAAATTAACAATTTGATGATATCACACTGTGTGTGTGTGTGTGTGTGTGTGTGTGTGTGTGTGTGTGTGTGTTACAGGAGCTATCTAGCCCAAACTGTCCTGGTGTTCACAACCTCCCAGCATGGCTTTACCTTTATTCCCTTGTGAATAAAATCCACTTTCCTATCCACTTTCCATTTGCCTCTGTATATATGCCTAACTTTTTCTGTGTCTATGTTTGTGAGTGTGTACCTGTGTGTGTTTCTGTGTGTTACAGGAGCTATCTAGCCCAAACTGTCCTGGTGTTCACAACCTCCCAGCATGGCTTTACCTTTATTCCCTTGTGAATAAAATCTCATGTCCACTTACCATGACAAACCTTAGAAAGAGCAGCCATCATCGTTTTGACACTAAAGCCAGTAGCCATTCCTCCTGGCATTTCATCAGAGAGAAAGTAAGGAGAAAGCCTTCCCTTTGTTATATGTGCATGTTCTCCAGCTTACATAAAATTTTGATGCGGTACTTGGAGGGGTTGCTACCCAAACATTATATGCACAACTACAGGAATAAAAGAACACAATCTGTGGTTGGGAGTACAGATTAAATATAGATACTTGGCTCTCTTTCCCCTCATATTGACCTAAGAATGCCTCACCTTCTCCCTTCAGGTCTTTCCTCTGAAGAATTGTCTTGTTTGTAGCTTGCATTGCCTCAAGTAAGAATTTTATCAAAGAATTCTTAAACTCATGAGAAATGAAAAGGCAGCAGCATTTGCTCCATATGAAAAAGAGAGTGGATAGTATATAACATGAGCTTCATCTCTGAGGTAAAGCAAAATATAACAATTGATGATGCTAAGGAAGAAAATGGGAGATGCTTTTATTTTTTGTAGAAAATCATAGGAAAGCAACTATGGTGAGAGGCTAAAAGGACTCAGGGATGCAGCACAGGATGCTACATTCCCAAGAAGCTCTTCTTTGGGGAATTTGATGAGTCATAATGTGTTCTCTGAAGTTGCTTCTCTCTTTCTAGCCTAGTATCAAGGGGTAGAAGTTGCTATTTCATGTGTGCTTGGCCACATCTACTTGTTATGTAAGTCTGCTTTGGCAGATGAGAATGTCTCTATAGAGTAGATACTGGGTTTAAAAACTGGTATCTGGTTGCAACATCCTCAGGAAGAAAAACTACATGCTCAAAATTTGGAAACTTCTAGTCCCTACAGAATATTACTGTGGACTGAAATGTTACATAGCTTCAGGCCAGAGCAGGTAAGGCCATTTAGGGAATAATTCTTTCATCTGGAGTAATAGAAACTGAACTTTGACCAATTAAATCAGCTGACATTTAATTTAGTGAAGAGTTTAGAATTAGCAAGAAAACTGATTACAGAAATAAACACTCTTCTCTCCCCACCCCACCAAACAATCTATAAGGAAAATCTTGTCGCTCCATAATCATTTCTCCAAAATGCCACCCTAGTTTTCTTGGTGAGCATATAACTCTCTACTTTAAAACCCATATATATTCCCAATCCATCTTAGGATAAACATCAAACTTTTAGCATAGCATTCAAGGCCCCAAGGGACAGGTCTCTACCCTTCTTGTTGACTTTCCCAAAATGTTTTCCTATGGGAGATCTGGTCTACCTGCCAGTTCCTACGGAGCTCTACTGTTCATATTTCTCTCTCTGATATTTGTGTCTTAACTCCAGATTCTCTAAAACTCACATGTGACCCAACATCTTTCTAGTAGTCCTTGTGCCCTTGTAGATGGAAAAGCTGCTTGTCCTACTCTGCTCCCATAGCAACCAATGTGTACCTCCATTAGAGCACTTATCATTTTGATGCAATTATTTGTTTGGTATCCTCCGCTCCTAGAGGGTATAGAATAAGTTCAATTCATGTGGAAACCCCAGCAATTAGCTAGACACCTCGCACAGTGTATTAAAAAACAACAACAACAAAAAAAAAAAGCAAACCCCACCACTTTGACGAATGAAAAGCTGAGAAATAGATAATAAATTTATTCAACATAGAGAATCCAGCAGGTCTTTACCACAAGTAATTACCATATTAACGAACAAAATTGTGTGATGTTCACAATCTTTGTGATTTTTTTCAAGTTAAAAAGACTTGAAAACGTTGGGGTTTTATTGTATTTTGTTTGGGAGCTTCAAAGATGAGAAGAAGCTGCACTTTGTATGAAGAGTATTGACAAGTTTTGTTTACATTTGAACCAGTCCCAAAGGAATGGTGGTGCAGACACTCGGCTGTGTGCACAAATAGAATGACAGCAACTCTCATTTATTTCTCCTTTACCAGAAGTTGGGCCGAGGTCTTCACATGTATTCTTCATCCCTTTAACCAGATGAGAAATGTGACGCCCCATTTTCTAGTTGCCTATGCTGAGAGGGGGGGTAAGCAATGTACTTAAACAGTGAAAGCAAGGGAGTTCATTGTTATATGAGAAGACTACTAGAAACTCTGTTTTGTGCTTCGTGGCCTTAAAATATTCCTGCCACTACATCCCTCCCCCCAAAGGAGACATTATCAATACCTAATTTATTCACTGACTGTAGAGTCTTTAGGTGCTTCTAAAGCAAACTAGTCTTAAGCCATGCACAACAACCAAAGAGCTCCAAGAAGAGGATTGGCATAGGCAGGAGTGATGCTGGCATCCTACAGTTCCTTCTTTGGCATTGACAGTGCCTCAGGTTTACAGGTTCTACCTTAAATGGATTCACAGATGACATTACTGTCTCTAATTTTAGCCAATCAGTCCTCTTCTTTATGAATCAACTGACGTAAAAAGATTTCTGAAAAGAAATCAAAGATTGAGATGGCAATAAGGCACGCACAGGTGAAAAATCAGGCTCCAAATTGCTACTTTAGCCCCTAAGAATCCTTTCCAGCCACATTGAGAAGAAAAACAGTGAGGGTCTAATTAGATCTCACAAGAACTAGGTCAAAAATATCCACAGTTACCCAAGAATGCTTGAGATATACATTGATATGAACTATCACTCATGATGAATTCTGACTTAAGCATTCAATGTGCGTTGAGGCATTCATTACTGATAATATGATGTAATCATAATTAGCAAGATAATTAAAGTTTTCTCTCATCTTCATCTTATGCCTTCATTATTTCTGCTTTATTCTTCATAACATACTTGATATATCATTAATACTGAACTGGAGTTTAATAAGGAAACATACATAAGTCATGCTTTATCTTACTTTCTTTTTAGGTTAGAAGAAAATGTGATCAAACAACTTGGTGATGACTAAATGATGAAGTCAGAGTTTTGACCTCACCTTTGTAGCTCCCCAGACTCAAGCAATGCGTGCTCTCATGTAAAATCTGCATAATTATTTGTCATCAGTAAAAAGTTCTTGATCCATTCTGGAACTCTGGTAGGGCGTAAAATATAAATCATTTTCTGAGCATTTACTGTTCCAAATTATGTGATCATGTTAACATGGATCTTGCTTTTAGTAGCATTTAATTAATTCCATGGGAATTCCTTACAATGTATTTTGATAATATATACCCCCCCAACTCCTCCCATGACCACCCTCTTCATCTTTATCCCTCTACTTTGAATTCTGTTCCTTTCTCTTTTGCTTTCCCATGGAGGCCATATTGTGCTGCCCAACTTCTCTTAGTAGTGGGGCCTGCCCTGGAGTGTGTTTAACATACTAGGGATGGCATCATCTAAAACCATAACTCTTGTAGTAGCCATCCAATGCCAGTAGGTGATCAACTGGTGGTGAGATTTGGTGCCCATCTGCCCTCACCCCCTCCATACTGGGATTTGTCTGGCTTGAGCTTGCAAGGGTCTGGTATAACCTGGCACAATCAATGTATGTCCAACTGTTTTGTTGTTATCTGAAAATACTGTTTACTTGAAGTGATAAACCACCTATTTGTTTTACAATATTTTCTCCTTCCTCCTTTGTTAGGGGAAGGTATGATAGAGATGCTTATAGGGATGAGCACTCCACTGTATCTTAGTCTCTGGTTGTTGACCAGTCAAGGGTCTTTGTGTTAGTTGCTGTCTACTCCAAGAAGTTTCTCTGATGAGGGTTGAGAGATGAACTGATCTATGGGTGTAAATATAAGCCTACTTTGTCCATTTAGCAGAATACTAGCATTATATTTTCCCTAGGGTCTATGACTTACCTAGCCACAGGTTCTTGGTAACATTAACAGTCCCAGGTAAGAGTTCTTCTAGTGGATGGGGACCTTATTTCAATCAGAAACGTGTTGATTATTCACATGTTGCACCAACAGTGGGCACAGCTTATCAAGTAATCATTGTTATACCTTATGGAATTCACTGATGGGTGAAATTTAAGACTATTTTTCTTCTCTGGTAATGTGTATAGTACCTTCCAGCACTATGAAAGCTAGCTAGTATGGTTGAAGCTTCCAGGCCAGAGCTAGCTTGATTTTTTCATGTTGTATGACTAAAGTGTATGGTATCTTCAGCAATAGGCTCTTATTGTCACGTTCTGGAGGGTAACCAAGAGTATTGGAAATAGCCTATAGTGCTTATGGGTTTATGGTATCCCTGTGGCCCACAGACCCAAAAAGGGGCAACTTATCCAAGTAGTAGGGTTTTATTTGCTAGTATGTGGTATCTAGTTGGGGTATTCTCCCAATATAGGCTATCCCAATAAAACTCTATTATATATGAATATGTATATATTTTAGGAAGCTCAATATGCATTTTCTTCAATGAATCTCTATGCTTCATTATGCTCTCAAGGAGCTTTTCCCTCAAGAAAGTGGTAAAAATTACTAAGAAGCATCAGCAGCCTAAATGACCCATGGAAATTTTCTGATAAGAAATCAATCCTCCCCATGACTTTTACAAAACTGTGCACATTTTATGCATCCAACTGAAAATAAGCCAGCAATATATAAACACAGGAATAATTACTAAAATTGCCATAGACAACTGCATAAAGACTATGAAATAAGTAATCTGTTTTGCATGTCTTGGCGGGTGGGTGGAATTTGTTTGTTCCCAGGTAGGACTAAAAAAATAGTGTTTCGTCCAATATGGCTCCAGGGATAGGCTTGACTAGGGTAGCAAGAGAATGAAGAAAAGACAGACACACGTGTATGGGCTGGGGCTCGCTGGACTGGATTCTCTGAAGGAGAAGCCACAGCATTCCATTATATACAACTGAACAGAGAGGCAGGGCTGTTGCATACAGCTGAACAAGGAGGTAGAGTTACCACAGGCAGATAAACAAGGAGCCAGTGTTTATGATATACAGCTGGATCAAGGAGGCAGGTTTAGCTACTCTCCAAAGAGCAGTCTCTGTAGGGAGCAGTCATCAGATCATAAACATCAATGGGGAAGAAGATATTGTGACTTTTTTTTTTCTGTACACACTATCAACACAATCAATAGGGGACTTGGAACCAAAGGAAGGCTTTGTCATTATCCCACAGGTAGGGCCCCCTGCCATGGCTGTACTCATGGCAACAACACACATTAACTAGGGACTTAACTCATACAAGGGCTTCCTCCACTCCTCACAAAAATACATTCCACAGCAATATGGCTTCATTTTAGCTTTCAGTACTGGTTTTAACCAAAGAGTGATGAGCAGAAAACAAGCATAAGATGTTTGGAATAGGCTTAAAAGCATCTGGATTCTGCACTGGGTCGGAAATTTCTATCTCACTCTCAGAAAAACTTAGCTGAACAGACACTGACTTCAGTAAGTATTGGACATAAAAAAAAGATGACATTTTGTATGGATATGTCCATATCCAGTAACTTATCCCACCTGAAACATTGTAATTTGTGCTGGAATTTTATGATTATAAAGATTATTTAGCACTTTGGGATAAAAGACTTTCCATTAATATATAGAGAAATGGGACCCTCTGATAAAAGAATATTATACTCAGGACTCAAAGATTCAAGATATGTCTGAATCTAAAGAAGTCAACATTTATATTCTGTCAATGTTTTATTAAATTATGCTTAAAATATATCCCCTGTCATGGACATTTTATTATTTGTAACCTAATTTTTTTGTCTCTCCCCCTCCCCCCAGAGCTGAGGACTGAACCCAGGGCCTTGCACTTATTAGGCAAGGGCTCTATAACTGAGCTAAACCCCTCCACCTCAATTTTTTGTTGTGACAGTTTATTTGAGCTTATGGTTCCAAGGGGAGAGTCCATAGTGGCAGGGGAGGTGGAGTAGCAGGTGGCTACAGAAAACAACGATCACAGCTTTAACCGTAGGAACAGAGCAGAGAGAGCAAACAGAAAATCATGTGAAGGCTCTATGCTCTCAAGGCCCTTCCTCCAGTAAGGCTCCACTATGGTTCTATAACCTCTGACAGATGGTCTTTTCCTCTGGAGTGCAAGCATTCAAATACCTGAGCCTATGGGGAACATGTCTCCTTTTAACAACATATAATTTAATGATCTAAATAAATGACTATTTATGCTTCCAAACAACCTATTATTGTGAATATCCAGGCTATCACAGAGCATATATTTGGATCTCACTTTGAGTAGTAAAACTAACTTCTTATAGCAGTCAGTGACTTAAAAAAATACATGTCAGTGTTAGGATTTCTAGCTTCATGAATGAAGTAAACACAATATATATACAAAAACACATGGTTGAATGCATTGCCCATAGCTACCACCAAGGTCACAATCTTGGTTTGCTTGGTCTCAGTCAGTGTATCACATTTCTACTCACATCACAGTGTTCTTTGAAAGAAAGGAGAGAGAGAGAGAGAGAGAGAGAGAGAGAGAGAGAGAGAGAGAGAGAGAGAGAGAAGAAAGAGAGGGAGGGAGGAAGGAAGGAAGGAAAGAAGGAAGGAAAAAGTTAGTCCCCAGAATCATGTTCTGTAGCTCAGTGACAGCCATCAGTGCCCTTCTAGGAGAATCAGAAACCATAGTGATCCTCGGAATGATGGTGGAGACATGACTGTTGCTAGCATGATAGGGGCAAAGGTGAAAATAATGTCTCTTTTCCTTACTTAAATATTTTCTTGTTATAAACTTTTATATATTTAAGAAGGCCACGTATATTTTTATGCATAAGCAGTGTACAATGTTCAAATAAGGATAAACATATCTCCCCAAGTTGTTCTTTGTAGTGAAAACATTCAGAAATCCTCATTACTATCCTTAAGATTGTCTTTAGTCACTGTATTTCATACCACAACTTACTTTCCTATCAAACTTCATGCCTTGACCAGCTTTTCCCTACCATCTAATGTTCCAAACCTCCTTTAATAACTATCACTCTATTCTCAGCTGCAAGGATGTGTGTGTGTGTGTGTGTGTGTGTGTGTGTGTGTGTGTGTGTGTGTATTCCTTGTGTGAAGTGGCCTCCTCTGTCCCTCTGTCTTCTCCCTCCTTCCTGCCCTCCTGTAGTCCTGTCTCTGGCCTGTAAGCAACTCTAGCAAGATTGACAAGGGCTGACTGCAATTGATGCAGGAACCTGGGAAGCATAGTCCAAGATGGCCAGCCACCACTGGCTTTACAGAGCTGAGACGGGAAATAAGGCTTACCTCTGGGTTATGCAGTAATTAAGAGCAGTTTCCTAAAACAGCACTTGCCCTTCGTAAGTGCAATGCCCTATAGCCCTCTGAAATTAGTATTTTCTGTTGCCTTCCTTCCTTCCTTCCCTCCCTCCCTCCCTTCCTCCCTCCCTCTCCATCCTTCCTTCCTTCCTTCCAAAGCAACTTAAAGGAGAAAGGAGAGCTTTTTTTTTTTTTTTTTTTTTTGCTTACGGTTCCAGAGAGAAACAGTCCATCATGGCAGGAAGACACAGCAGCAGGCAGGGAAGGCATGGTGGCAGAACAGGAGGCTGCTCGTTACAGTGCCTCCACGTTAAGAAAGCAGAGAGTGATGAATGCTCGTGCTCAGTTTACTTTCTTTTTATACATTCTAGGATCCTAGCCCAGGGAATGGTGCCACCCATGGTAGACTAGGCTCTTCCACATGGATTAACCTAATCAAGATCATCCCCCACAGACATACCCAGGAGCTCATTTCCTAGGCAGTTGTAGATCTAATTATGTTGGATATTGAGATTTACTATCTAAGCATGTTATTAAAATGTGGGTCTTGTGATCAGGGGTTTATATATTATATAAACACAATAGAAGTTTCCAAATATTTACTCTCATTTTTTGACATATGGATTGCAAATGAATACTGATGTCTGACAATAAAATATAAAAAATCAAACTTAGCTCTTCTAGTGTATGGTATGTTTGAGTTTGTGTGTTTACAGACATATGGAGCCTAGATGTCAATGTAGCTAAGCCCCCCAAATATATAATTATAAGTGCATGCCACCTTACTTGGCTTTATATGATATGTGGGTGCTAAGATCAAATTCATGTATTTATGCTTGTATGCCAAACACTTTACCAAGTAAGCTATCTCTCCAGTTCCTTTCATTATACCTTAGCACAAGCATTATGCCATATATTATATTAATGGCATAATACAAAATGCCACTGCTATCTCCTGACTTGGTGAGAATTTAGACTATGATTTGCAGGTAGACAGTTCCAGGGCCGAGAATCTCATGATGGATTTGTGATTGCTGGGTATGGTCAAGAATAGAATGAAGATAACATTCAGACACTTTCAAAAATGAGAAAAAAATATCTGGAAAACATTTCCATCTAAGAGTCCATCTAATAACACTATGAGAATTCTTCATCTGAGTTATAAATTTGTGTTGATACTTAATAAAATCCAGTCTTCAGAATTTACCGGAGTTTACTCTTGGGGGTTTACTTTATGTGTGCAATGGCATAGATCTACCAGTACAGTATTAGAACCAAGTATTTTCACTGTCCTGATAACCTGTTATATTCTTCAAGTTCATTCTTCTCCTGACTCCCAACACTTCCAACCCCTCCCTGACATTTTCTGTCTTCATAGTTTGCTGATCCTGAAATATCACACACTAGAATCATATACTATGTGACATTTTAAGATTATCTTCTTTTACTTAGTAATATATAAACAGATCTCCTTTCTGTCTCCTCGTCACTTAATAGGCTCCTTTATCAGCAACAGTCCAGATGTTTTATGGTTTATGTATCAAAGGTCAATCTAATTTCTTCCAAGTTTGGGCAATTATGAATGACTATTATCAACATCTGTATTCAGGTTCTTATGTGATCAGGAGTTTTAAAGTCATTTGAGTAAGTACTAAGGATAATGACTCTTAGATCACTTGGTAGAAATGTGTTTAGTTTTGTGCGAACTCACTGTTCTTTCAGAGCCCATCTTACCACTCCAGGTGCCTGCCAAAAGTAGATGAGCACTCTTGTTTCTCTCTATCCTCATCAGCATTTGCCATTGTCATTGTTCTCTATTTTGGCCAGAACTAGAGCCTGGCTATGTTAATGTGCATTTCTCCCAATGACATATGATGTGGGACACACTGTAGGCAGAGATTCTTTCCCGCCAGCCTAGTCCTGCAGCGGCCTCAACCCCAAATAAGCACATGGAGACATATTAATTATAAAACTGTTGGCTGGTAGCTAGGGATTCTTATTGGCTGGATCTGTCTTAATTATTAATTCATAACTACTAATCTAAGTATTTCCACTGGTATTATCTTACTGGAGAAGGGTCCAGAGCCATTACTCCTTTGGCAGCCTACATGGTGACTGTGTTTGGTGGACTCTCTCTGCCTACCTTTCCCAAAATTCTCCTCATCCTGGCCCCACCTATCTTCCTGCCTCATTGGCCAGACAGTGTTTTATTCATCAACCAATAAGAGAAACATATATACAGAAGGATATCTCCCATCAACACACTTTCATATGCAGCTTCTGTGTGATGCTTCTGAAGGTCTTCAGCTCATGTTTAAATGAGGTATGCTACAGTTTGAACGTGGTTCATCCCACACAGCTGCAGGAGTGGATACTTGGCTATCAGCACTGTCAGGAGCTCTGAGCTCTTTCAAAGTAGGGTCTGATGAGTTCCTTAGGTCACAGAAGGTACTGACCTTAGAGGGGAATACTGGTCTCTTCCAGTGGGTCCTCCTGACAATGTAATGTAAATACCCGAGCCTGTCCCCTGAGTCTTCTTGCTTCTCATTTGGCAATGTGATTCCTTTTCTCCATGCATGTTCCTACGACTGCCATCTTCCAAGATGTGAGATAGCCAAGAAGACCCTTACCAGAACTGAGCTGATAACCAGTGCCATGCTATTTAGGAGCTAAATAAACTTTTCTTTATAATTTATCCTGTCTTGGCTTTTTCATTAGAGCAATGAACAACAGATGGATATAGGCTATTGTTTTTTGTTTGACTGATATTTTGTTTTGAGACGAGATATCATTCTGTAGGCCTGATTGGCCTGAAACTTACCATGTAGGTCATGTTGGTTTTCACTCAGGGCTTCTGCCCCAGTCTGCTTATGGGATTACAGGCAAGAGCCTTCATGCTTGAGTACAGGTTTTCCTTATTGTTGACATTTGAACTCTTGGCATATTATGAGTAATAGTCCCCTTTTTTTTCTGATTCTGTAAGGCAGAGCCTCACTGTGTTGCTCTGGATGGCACAGAGCTCTCCACAGAGACCAAGTTGAACTTGCACTGATTCTCCTGCCTCTCCCTCCTGCACACTGGGATTATAGGCATATGCCAAGCATGCCTGTCTAATTGATTTATGGCTTGTTTAAAAAGCCTTCTTTCTTTCCTTCCTTCCTTCCATCCATTCTTCCTTCCTTCCTTCCTTCCTTCCTTCCTTCCTTCCTTCCTTCCTTCCTTCCTTGTGTGTGTACATATCACAGCCTATGTGGAAGTCAGTGGACAACTTGTGGGAATTGGTTCTTTGCTCCCATCATGTGGGTTCCAGTGGCCAAACTCATGTCTCACTGAGGAACTCTGCAGTTAAAATGCAAGTGTGCCTTGCACTTGTGACTATCTTGTTCTTCTCTTGACATGGTTCCTTTCTAAAAGAGACACCTTTAATGTAAATGAAATCTAGCTTACCAACTGCTTCTTTCACAGATTGGGCCTTTCACCTTGTCTCTAAAAGGTCATGTTGTCTGATAGGAATTTTATGGTTTTGTGTTTCCATTTAGGTCTGTTACACAGTTTGAATTAATTTTTGCAGAGAGCAAATGTTTTTATATTTAGATCCCTCCCTCTCCTCATTCTTCTGTTCTTTTTCCCTTCTTTCATGTTACTATCCAATTGACCCAGCATGGTTTGTTGAAAACCCTGTGTGTGGGAGGGAGGTATATTTTGTGTGTGTGTGTGTGTGTGTGTGTGTGTGTGTGTGTGTGTGTGTGTGTTTGTCTGTGTGTGAAGGTTAAAGGTCAATCTTAGGTAATCTTCCAGAGCTGTCAGCTGTGTTTCTTTTCAAAAGAGTTTCTTACTGAGGCCTGGAGCTTGTGGCTAGATTTGCTGGCTACTGGAGACCTAGAGATCTTCTTGTCTCTGCCTCCCCAAAGCTGAGGTGACAAGCATCTGCCACCATTTTCACCCTTTTCCACAGCTGCTGGGCATCAAACTCAGACCTTTCTGCAAACACTTAATTTGCTGAGCTGTTGTGATAGTTTGTTTATGATCTAACAAATAAAGCTTGCCTGAAGATTCAAGTGCAAAGCTAGCTACACTTTTAACCATAGAGGCCAGGCAGTGGTGGTACACACTTTTAATCCCAGCACTTGGGAGGTAGAGGCATGTGGGTCTCTGTTGACTGCAAGGCCACCCAGAGCTACACAAAACTGATCCAGTCTAAAAGAGAAACAGAGCTCACACAAAGGTGATCTCAGCACTTGGAATTCCACCCCTTTAATCCCAGCACTAGAGAGGAATTTAGGGTGGGAGGAGACAGGAACTCAGTGCAGTCTGAGGTTTTGTAGAGACAGATTAAGTATAGGCAGCCAGTCTGAGGACTGAGCATTGGTAGAAGTAAGAATTCTCTAGTGGTGGGTCACTTTGCTTCTCTGGTTTTTCAGCATTCTCTGGTTATCTGACTCTGTTTGTTTGTTTGTTTGTTTGTTTGTTTGTTTTGTTGTTTTGTTTTTTATTGTTACTACCAATTAGAATTCATGCTACACTGAGCCATCCGTCCAGCTCCCCAAACACTTTTTCTTCTTTTTTTTAAGGTCATATATTGATATTATCTTTGCTCCTTTTGTCAAAGGCCAGCTGATTATGTGAGTTCATTCTTGCCTTTCTCTTCTGTTTCTTTGACCTCTATGTCTATCTTTTGTGTTGCCAATACCACACTGTTTTCATTACTGTAGCTTTACAGTGAGTCTTCAGGGTTCTATCACATTTCTTCTTGGCTATTTCAAGTCTTTTGCATCTCCATATAAATTTTTGTGTCTCCTCATCACTACCTACAAAGTAATTATCCTAAATCCAGATTGGAATTACGTTGAATTTATAGATCAAGTTGGAAGGACTGGCGTCTTGAAAATATGGAGTCTTCCTCTCTTGAACAGTTCTCTATTTAGTTCTTAATTTCTTTCTGAGTTTTATAAGTTCCCTTACAAATCTTATTTGTATCTTACTAGTTTTACATATAATAATTTATATTATTGTAGTAGTGACATAAATGACACCATGATTTTAATGCCAAATTCCACTTCTTTCCCTGCATATACAGAGGGGACTGACTTTTATATGTTAATCTTGTTTCCTGTGATCTTACTTGATCATATAGATTCTACAGATATTTTTGGTAATTATTTCTGATTCTCTACATGGGATCATGACATCTTCAAACTGTCTCAATCTGTACACCTTCTATTTCCTTATCTTACTGCATTATGCAGGTTTTAAACTTGTAATCAGTGTTTTTCTAAATTGTCACAGTTTTCTCTTCTTTCCTGCATAATGTCTGCCGTAACCTCCTCTACTCTGGTGATAGTTGCATCTCCAGGATTTAAAAAGCTTTGCTATGGGGCTTGGGAGATAGTTTAGACAACAACACACTCGCCTTGAAAGCTTGAGAACCTGGGTTTGTTCCCTAGAGCCCATGTAAAAAGTTGGGCGTTGTGGTGTTTACTTCAATCCCAGTACTGAGTTGCGGGGTGGGGGCAGGTAGAATCTTGAAGCTACACACACACACACACACACTGTGTATCCCAGATAATACAATGCCACTAATTATATATTAGGAAGAAACTTGGAAATGCAGAAGCAGAGTAATACCGAATGATATAAGCATCACCATTTGCACGTTTAGTTAATTTAAATTTTGAATGACTATGGACAAGTCCACTTCATATCTGTATGAAAACCCCAAACAATCATTGACAACCCTGATGATGTCAGGAATTGACAAGATAGCAAGATGAACTTCCCATCACCAGAAGTGGATCTGGGCACACCACCTCCCTCCAGCCAGTCTCTGCCCTCTTCTGATGTGGTTCTTCCCAGGAAAGACAAGTGATCTTATTCAAGTCAAACCATCCAGGTGCCATTTAGCTCCACTTAAAAAGGCTTGGGCTAAATTATCTGTAAGGTTCCTGCCAGGTTAAATGCTGTTTCCTCATCTACAGGTTGATGACAAATGCTCTAATGGCACCCAACACAAGCCATCATGGTATTACATAAAGAAACATGTGTAAGGCACACATCACAGTGCTAATGCAGACAAAACACTCAATGAATCTACTCAACAAATCAACTAATTTTGTGAGGAAATTCCCTCACATTAATTTTTCCTATATCTCAGAATTCTACTATTTTATAAATACTAAGTGGCACTGGCCCTTTCTCTTAATGAATCTTAATACTCCTTTTTTTGTTCTGACAAATTATATGTTCTCTGCCACAGACCTGGCCATGTCCCTTCTGTGTACTTTCTAGGAGAAAATCTCAAGAGTCAAGCCTTATCTTGTTAAGGTTTGCTTTGATTTCATGTGATGAGTGTTTTGCTTGTATGTGTGTTTGTGTACCACATGTATGCATTGCCTGTGGAGGACAGAAGAGGGTATTGGTTTCCCTGGAACTAGAGATACAGACACTGTGAGTCACTAGGTGGCTGCTACCACTCAAACCTGGGTCCTCTGCAAGAGCAGCAGGTGATTCTAACTGCTGAGCCATCTCTCCAGCCCCAAGATGGAGGCCTTCTTGCTCAGCCCTTCTTGCTTTGTATACCTTTTCAGAATCCTTAGCCATTCCAGGACTCACAATACATTCATAAAAGCTTTACTCCTCTCTAAAACACCATGTGTCACAGCATGGGCAATAGCTCCAGAGAGAATCTATCCAAGTTTGTTATCCTTTGACCATATCTAGAACACAGTCCACCATTTTATGTATGCCTCCATCAAACGTCTCATTGGCTGTCAATAATTTTTAACATTTGCACAACACTTTTGTACTGGCAACCAATGACTACAATGCAGAAATCTGATTGACGGGGAAAGTCACATGTAATTCCACCAGCCCCACCCATTACTATGATTATTTATTTGTTTTCTTCCCAACTTTTCTCACTACATGCGATATCTACCAATGCAATCACTATTTCCAGTCTTAATTGGATCTTGCTTGTGGTCCTGACTCTCCCATGAGGATTTTCCATGCGGAAAGCCTGCATTGCAGATTATTGTGTTGCCCTTCTGTTTCCAGTAACTACCATCCATTTCAGCTGGCACTGTAAGATTACTTCAGTCATATTCTCAGCACCAACTTACACATCTTTCATAATGTTCTTACACAATGTTCTGGTCCTAACACCTATCTAGTGGCTTATAATTATCTGTACCTCTGGTTGCAGGGGATCTGACACCCTCTTCTGTCATCCACAGGCAATATGTACACTGGGTGATTCTTCATGCACTGAAAATGAAGTCCGGATTTCTTACCAAGCACCAGAGGCCATTTTCAAGCAGGGGTCCATTCTTTCCCACCTCCTCTCTTATTTCAGAAACTCTTTTTTCCTTGATGATTTTATTTATTTATTTATTTATTTACTTATTTATTTACTTATTTATTTACTTACTTACTGAGACAGGGTTTCTCTGTGTAGCTTTGGAGCCTATCCTGGAACTCGATCAGTAGACTGGGATGGCCTTGAACTCACAGAGATTGCCTGCCTCTGCCTCCCAAGTGCTGGGATTAAAGGTGTGCACCATCACTGCCTGGCTCCAGAAACTTTTTTGTTCTTTGTTTTTCCAGACAGGGTTTCTCTGTATTGCTTTGGAGTCTTTTCTGGAACTTGCTCTGTAGACTAGGCTGACCTCGAACTCATAGAGATCTGCCTGCCTCTGCCTCCTTAGTTCTGGGATTAAAGGTGTGCACCACCAACACCTGGCTCAGAAACTTTTTTTAGTGCAAAACATACTACTGGTTTCTCCCTGCATAGAAAATCAGAATGGCAACTTTCTCACTATCTATCTTCACAACAGTCTACCTGCCTCTAATACCCACTTCCCCTTCTATCCATTGTAGCTACTCTGCCCTCTCTCTCTCTCTCTCTCTCTCTCTCTCTCTCTCTCTCTCTCTCTCTCTCTCTCTCTCTCTCTCTCTCACACACACACACACACACACACACACTATATATATACACTATATATAAACATATACACTATATATATATACACACATATACTGTGTATATGCACACATATATGTGTGTAATTTATTTATTTGCATTTACTTGTTTAGTGCTCTTGTTATGGAATGCACATGTACACATGTGCACACACACACAACACACACAACACGCACACAACACACACACACACACACACACACACACACACACACACACACACACACGTAGAAGCCAAAGGACAATTTTGTTGATAAAGTTCTCTTCTACTATAAGGGTTCTGGGTGGGGTGTTGAACAGGTCATCAGGCTTGGCAGCAAGACCTTGTAACTATGGAGTCATCTCACAGGCCCTTTGGTGTCTTTTTAATGATTTCCACTTAGAAGCACTTACTTAATAACCTTCAGGGCCACATCTTGTACCTCAGGGCATCCTCAAAGCTCAACACAAAGAGTATCCTCAACACATTCTTGTTAATGAAGTTGATGAGGCCCACTGTCAACACAGCTGTACTCTCTTCTGTGACAAGCAGGAAGCAGTATGAGAACATAAGGGAGAAACGTCACTACAGGTCTCCTAAAGTGCAGTCCAAAGTCCTAAAATATTTATACATATTTTATTTGACTGGCACAGACATAGTCAATGGAAGAAAGGAGAAAGGGAGGATGGGAAGGAGGAAGGAAAAAAGCAAGGAAGAAAGAAGGGAAGGGGAGGAGGGGAAGAAAAAGAGAAAGGAGAAAGTAAAGAAGCATGACTCATCGCACATCCTCACACACTATATTTCACTGTACTGCAGCACAGATAAAAAAGCTAGAAGATCTCTGTCACATGATGGTTTTAGGACTCTGCTCCTAAAAGGAAAAGGTCCCAAAATACAACCCCAGGCTTTGCCAGTGCTCTTCTTTGGTATCGCAGAAACCCAAAGCATGAAGTAGACCCAAAGCTTGGGCTCCCAACTGCTGTTGCCCGGGATGCAACTTTACTCTGTGAAGGACTGCTTGCTTAACCATGGTCAAGTTACTCAACGCTTCTATGCTTTATTTCTCCTGCTCTGGAAGAGTGAGTGTCTCGGCAATCTTAGAACATAGTTAACAAGTAGCTCTCTTCCTCACAATCTCTGATTTGCAGTGCAAGTGTTTATGTTTGGTTTTGAGAGAAAGTCTCATTGTGTAGTCTTGGCTGGCCTTGAACTCACTGGGTAAAACCAGTTGACCTCAAACTCCTAGAGATCTTCCTGCTCCTGCTTCCCAAGTGTTGGAACTAAAGGTGTGTGCTACCAAGACTACCTTGTAGCATATGTTCATGCCTATGATGTAAGTGTTCCTAGAATAACTAATTTCAAACTCCACCAGGCTCACAAAATCCTGGAAAGCTAGCAGTTGGCTTCTACAGGTACCTCGCTAATGGGATCATTATGAAGATGAAATGAATCAATGCATATGAAACACTTAGAACTCACTCTGGTATGCCGTGCACTTGGTTTGATGAATATTAGCTATTTTGGGCTTACCATCTTGGTTTGTCCTCTTCTATGGTAATGGGGGATTGCAATACTATATTGCAAAGAAGCAGTTGCCTTGAATTTAGTTCATGCCAGCCTCCTCTTAATCGCATGCTTTATGTTCACGGCTGCCAAGAAGCTCCATTGACTTACTTGATTTCCTTTCCTTTTCCTTAATTCATCTTTTTGGAGCATTCTAAGAATCAGAAGACTGGCTTAAAGCCACATACCAGGAAAGAAAAGGGTGTATAAAAATATGGATAATCCCAAATGAATAAGTTTTCCCAAATAACCATTTTAAGAAATACTTAAGTACTAACTCAACTAGCTGTGGAAGTTTCTTTGGGTATGATAACGTATTGCCCATTTTGAAAGGAAATATGAATTGTATTCCACCAAGCCTTATTTCAAAATAATTTTACTCCCTGATATTCTTCCTGACACAAAATAAATAAGAATTTTTATTAAAAAGAATCCCCAAATATATTACTGCGAGCAGTGTGACTTTCCTCCTTTTGATTCCTATGGGTATTTCCATGACTCCACCAATAAAATATCTGCTCACGAATATCATTTACTGGCTGCCGCATCGGAACTAATAGTTATGCGATAAACATTTGCTACCTGTAGAAAACACGGCAGTTTTTGATCTTTAAGCCAAAACTTGGCCAGCTGACAGCTCTATTCATCACCGGAAACCCAAGACTCGGCCATTTTTCTGTGGAATACATTGCCCTTTCTTCCTTACCTGTTTGGTGCGGCCTTCCTCCTACACCTTTCCAAGTCCTTTTTCACTCCCCCCACTCATATATGGGTCATCGTTTTGCTTTGGTGATGTCTAGTCTCTTCTCAGCCACTTCCTGAGTTGTCCATTTTCTCCTGTTCCTATGACATAATTTGTTACTTCTCTCCCGAATACCATGCTTCACTGTCATCTTCAGATGTCAGGGAAATGTCAGATTATGAACTTTACTGTTGACAAAATGTAGGAGGCAGTGAGGAGCCAAGGCTGACATCACATGAAAGTGTCTGCTCAAATTCTCTGCATTTAGAGAACATAGAAATATTTCCCTATGATTTGCTTGTCATTGCCACCCCTTGCCCAGGATCCCGAAGACTATGCTTTTGTTTTCTGATTCAGTGACTTTGGCCATCCTAGATATAAATGGAAGCACACAGTATGTGTTTGTGACTGGCTTGTTGCTGTTAGCATGATGACTTCATGTTTCTTGCATGTTGTAGCATGGGACAGATGTACTTCCCTTTTATGGCTGAATTCTATAGTATTGCCTGAACATATCATCATATTTATTCATTTATCCATCAGTTTACAAGAAAGACTTCTACTTTTTGGCTACTGTGGATAATGTTGTGTGGTGTTTATGATCTAATAAAGCCACTGGATATCAAAATGCAAAGCTAGTAAAGCTAGAGCCAGGCAATGGGGACACACACCTTTGATCCCAGGAGACAGAGGCAGACGGATCTCTGTTAGTTCAAGGCCACCCCGGGCTACACAAAATTGATCCAGTCTGAAAGAGAAACAGCTTATGCAAAGGTGATCTCAGCACTTGGGATCACACACCTTTAATCCCAGCACTAAGGAGGTTTGAGACAGAAGTAATATGGCTGGGCAGAGAGAGGAGTATAAGGCAGGAGGAGACAGGAACTGAGAGGATTGCAGTCTCAAGTTTGGTGGAGAGCATCGCATCTTATTCTGAGGATTCGTGGGGACAGGGTTACTTATTTCGGTCTGAGGTAGAGCTAGTGCTGCCTGCTTTGCTTCTCTGATCCTTCAGCCTGAACCCTGTCACTGGGTTTATATTATTTGTGTTACAATGTTGTAAAGGATGGAAGGGTGTGTACAGATCTCTCCTCTCTCACTTTCAGTCCTTTGGGGAGATAGTAGAGTAAATTATAAATCTTTTATAATTTTAATTTGTGCATTTATTCATTGGTATGTATTCATGTATATGTGCATGTGTGCATGCATGCATGTGTGTGTGTGTGTGTATGTGTGCGTGCGCGTGCGTGCGTGTGTGTGCGCGTGTGTGCGTGCATGTGTGTGTGTGCGTGTGTGCGTGTGCATGTGTGTGTGTGTGTGTGTGTGTGTGTGTGTGTGTGTGTGGTATATGTGAAAGCAAAACAACAATTCGCAGCATTTAGTTCTCCCCTTCTACCATGTGGGTTTCAGGGATGGAACTCATTTCATTAGGCTTGGAGGAAAGGACCTTTATCCATTAAACCATCTCTCTAGCCCTCTGTTGCTAATGTTTAAGGAACCAACTGCCATAATATTTTCCACATTGGCAGTGTCATTTGACATTCCCATCATCAGACACAAGGACTTTTGATAGAATCCCTGTTGGAGTACAGTAACAAGCATTACCATTTCCAATTTCTCCACATTCTCACCAGTTTCACTGTTTCTCCTTTCTTTTTCGATTTCTCTGTCTCTCTTTTCCTTTCCTTTCCTCCCCTTTCTCCCTCCCTCCCTCTCTGTCTTTCTTTTAAAAGTAGAATCCAGTTGTCTGAATTTACTTTTCTGTTGCTGTGATAAACCACCGATGAAGTCAACTTGGGGGAGAGAAGGGTTAACTTGGCTTTTTTCCTTGAGAATCAGAGTCCATTACTGAGTTTGTTATTGAGGCAAGAATTCAAGGCAAGAACAAACCTGGAGCAGAAACTGAAGCAGAAGCCCGAGAGCAACGCTGCTCGCTGAGTTGCTCCCCATTGCTAACTCAGTTTGCCTTTTTATACAGCCAAGACCACCTGCTCTAGGGTGGCACCATCTACAATGGGACGCACCCTTCTACATCAATTTAACAATCAAGAAAAGCCCAGACCTGCCTAATCTGATAGGGATATTTCCTCCCTTGACTTTCCCACACATGACCTTGATTTCTTTCAAGGTGACAAAAACTAAACATCACATCATCCTAATGGGAATGGTGTACGATTGGGGGATGTCCTTCTGTTTCTCTTACTGGTTGATGAGTAAAACATTGATTGGTCAATAGAGTCAGGAAGATAGGTAGGGCTAAGAAACCAGGAGAATTCTGGGGGAGAAGGCACAGAGAAGGGCAGAGAGACACCATGCCACCAACGGAGTAACATGCCAGATTACTGGTAAGCGACAGTCTCTTGGCAATACATGGATTAATAAAAATGGGTTAGTAATTATGATAGAGCTAGCCAGTAAGAAGCCCTAGCCATTGTCCAACAGTTTAATAATACACATGTCTCTATGTGCTTATTTGGGGCTGAAGGGCAGTGGGATCTGGTGGGACAGAAATCTCCATCTTCAGTATACTAATACTTGTTAACTGCTTGTGCCAGTGTTTTGTACGTGCTTAAACAAAAATCTAAGAGTCTTTCACTCCTACCATGCGGCAACTCAATTCCATCTTCATATTTTCCAGTCTTTTGAAATACAGATTATCACCATCTCATTTTTTTTATTCAAAAGTACAAGCACAGGTTTTTGTTTCCAAGACCAGACTGGAGACTACAGAACCTATTTAAATTCTTTGATACGCTTGCTAGTAATGATTTACTGTTTCTTTCCCTTGGTAAAAGTCATTCTGCCTGACCACCTAGGTCTGAGAAACAGCTGTCTGCAGCCAAAGGGCAATGGGCTACTTTTCTTTGCACTACAATTAACCTGCTGACCTCCTGGCTTCCTTTTCATCAGTTCTATTTTGTGTAATTTTATAACTTCAATGTGAAATATAGTGAGTTTGAACAAATCTGCCTTAGAGTAAAATAATTAGACATGAAATTAAACATGAAATCATGACATAGAACACGTTAAGAGGCCCCAATTTGAACTCTCTGTCAACTCAATAAAACAGTAGGTTGTGTACACTATTGTTAACACTCACATGAACTCTACTTCTACTCATAGGTTATAAATTGTAACAATCTCACATCTTTATGCTTATTACCTATTCATTTTGGTTTATTATTGGTAGAACATTCTTTTGAAGATAAAAAGGAGATGGTAGGCCTGGGAAATGGCTTAGTGGTTGAAATGTCTGCTTTGCAAGCTTGAGTACCTGAGTTCAAATCCCCCAACACCTACATAAAACCCAGGTTTAATCCCAGTCTTGGGGAAGACAACCCTCACACTTACTAGTGAGCTTGTCTAGCCTGTCAGTAAGCTCCAGGTTTAGTGAGACACCATGTCTCGAAAAAAAAAAATGATAGAAATGGATTGAGAAAGATATATTTTGGCCTTTAACATCCATACCCACATGTATACCTATACAAGTGCACCTACACTAACACATGCAACACCCATGAGAACATCTGCCCACCCAAAAGAAACCATACACAGTAGGAAGATAGACCATTTGAAGAGACATTGATAGGACAGGAAAGAGTGGATGTATCCTAAATGTCCATACTTAGGAATAACACTAGGCTATTGTGATGATTGGCTTTAATGATCAGTGTGGCAAAATCTAGAATTATTTGGGAAAGGAATCTTGGTGAGGGATGTCTAAATCTTGCTGGCCCATGGGATTTTCTTCATCTGTTTTATTGAAGTAAGAAGATCCACCAAACCGAATGAATGAAAAGGACAGGGAGCTGAGCACCCAAAATGCATGTGTTCCTTGCTCTTTCTTCCCAATTGTAGACCTGATGTGCCCAGCTCCCTCAAGTCTCTTCTGTCTTGATTTCTAGATGATGATCTGGCACGTGGTGGGATACTTCACCACAATAGGAAACAAAATCAATACAGCTGTCATCATCTGATAGGTGGAGTCCTCCCTCTGTGCACTGAAAGGCTGAGTCCCTGGGAGCTGAAAAATGATCTTTCCCTTACAGTACTGGCCCAGATATTGGGCCTGTAGGCTTTCAAGGTAGGGAGCCTACTTGTTCCCACACTCTTCTTTCTTTTTGTTTCTTTTTCTAGAGATGGTAGGAACTCCATGGAATGCCCTCACTTCTGCCCAATCACTATTTAACTTTAAAATGCCAGTTCTCAATGGAGACACATTTATTTTGCTCACGTCAAATTTATTTACTTTTTAGAAGTTTCCTTTTTTTTTTTTTTAACTTGACACACAAGTTTTTAAGCATTTACTCCATTCAGAGTATTCGTTTGTTCTTCTAGGAGCCTCATTCTGTGTCAACAAATTCTTTATCGAATATTTACTGTGGATAGGGCAATTTACCATATTAGAGTTTAATTAGAAACTAAGTTTTTCTCCTTTGCCCTCACTACCTAGATCCACCCCCAAAGCCATTCTACAATTGTTAGTAGCATTTCTTACTATTTTCTGTTTACACAAACACCACTGTATTCAATAGTGCAGATAGGGGCTTGAAATTTCTCCCACTGTTTTGCAAGTTTTCCTCACACTATGATTAGGCTTTGTCTATTTTGCCAGTTTTCCTTTAACTGTTTTAATTAGAAGTCCTTTAACTTGGTTTGAAATGTGTATTTCAAGGCTTCTGTTCTAAATCTCCCAGTTCCGATACAATTCAGTTCCATCTTGACATCTCAGAAACTTTATTGTTGGGAACTAATCCAATACTAAATACTAAAATAATATCTTCTGTAGAGTCCTTTCAGATGACTGGGTCAAAAATAGACAGTTTTCCCTAAAATCCTAGTAGTTCTTTCCATATAATAGACTCCCAATAATATTTAAGATTATAAAATATTAGAACTAAAAAATTAAAAACCAATCAGCACTAAATAAGCTGAACCTCATCAAAGCTAAAACTGTTATACTTCAATGGACTTTATCAAGAAAATGAAAACCTAGTCCAAAGACTGGGAGAAAATATTTGTGAACCACCCCTCTGACAGTGGCTCATCATGCAGAAGATACAAAGACCTCTTACAACCAGATAGCAAGAAGACAGATGATCCAATTAAAAATAAGCAAAGGACATGAATAGACATTTTTTAGAGAGGTATATAAATGGCCATCAATTACATGAAGAGAAATTTAACATCATTAATAAATGCAAAAATTCAAAATCAAGCCATAATAAGATATGGCTTCAAACTTTCTAGTACAACTAAAATAATATATTTTTTCAAATGGAAAATTGCAAGTGTTGGCAAAGGTGTAGAGAAACATTAGAACCTGTAGATTGTTGGTGGGAACACAAATAGTTCAACTACTGAGAAAAACAGTGTGATGGTAGTTTCTTACTCAGCTAAAAATTCTATTTCTAGGCATAGTCTGAAATGAATTGAAAATGCACAAACAGAAATTTGCATGTGAACATTCAATATTCATAGCAGCTCAAAGTGGGAGCAACTTAAATACCCAACAACAGGTGAATGAGTAAGTCAAATGTAACAACTATAGTTCTACCCCTCCACCCACCCCCTTGAACCCCCCCTCCACTCCTCCCAATGGGTAAGGGCTCCCATTGTGGAGTCAACAAAGTCTGCAAAGGGCACTCATCTTAAGGGTCCGTTTTTACAAAACGTCTGGCATAAGAAAATCCATAAACACTCAGTGCAAATCATTTGGTGAGAGAAGAGTGGGCATGACTGCTTAATAAGGATGGAGTTTCCTTTGAAGGTGATAAAAAATGTTCTTAGACTAGGTAGTTACTAATGAATGCACACTGTTCTTGACGTAATGCCAATGAATTACAGTTAAAGCGGTAAATTTCATGTTAAATGACTTTTATTTGAATTTTACCTGAAAATCTTATAAAATATTAGTCGCTGACTATGTGTCAGACAGAGTGGGTGTGGAATTGATTGAGATATTACTGCTTTCCGAGGTTCTCAAGGAACTGACCACTCAAATAATGCAGAGTGCTGGCATGTTCCCGAACATTCACACGGCTGCTAGGTGAACATGCCATCGCGGGTGATAGTGTGACAATGACATCAGTTCCAAAGGAGGGAACTGAGCAAGATTCTAGGAGGATAGGTTGAGGAAGCAGTTTATTCCTCAGGTTCAGAGAGCTCCTTTTGTGGGACAGGCTCTGGGTTTGGTCAAGAACTCAATGGTGGACAGGCACCGAGGCTATCCGTTACTCATGGGACTTCCTTGTGGGATGACAACACACATTAATCAAGTTATTGACTACCCACACTCTGAGGTGAATGTCATGTAGGAAAACGTAAACATAAACCACCTGTGAAGGTGGGCTGGGAGGCTTCTCCTTGCTGGTTAGCTCTCACGGTGGTGGCATCGACTGTCATCTACAGTTGTATCTTTAGTGACATAAGCCATTGGAAAATCTGGCTCAGAAACCCTTTACTCAGAAAACCTCAGTTGAGTATGTGAGTTCATTTTTTTTTATTTGAATACATTAATTGTATAAGCAATGGGTTTCACTATGGCATTTTCTATTGTTTAAAGCCATTATATATTTGTGAATGTCTGTCTGTGATGTACATACATATGTCCGTAGGCACATACATGCCATGGCATGCATGTGGAGGTCAGAGGACGGCCTCTGATATCTATCCCGACTTCCATCTTTTTTGAGTCAGGGTTTCTCGTCTGTCACCTTTTATGCCAGGCAAGCTTGCCTGTAGGATGTAGGGGCTATGTCTTTGCCTCTCATCTCATTGAAAAAGTGAGGGGGGGGGATCACAGATGGGGGTCCTACTGTCTGGCTTTTACATGAGCTCTGGGGATACAAACTCAGGCCTGCATACTTATGCAGCAAGCATAAGCCACCTCAACATGACATTTTCATACATGCACATGACGTTTCAACCACATTCACCAATATCACCTTCCCTAATTATAAGGATATAATTCCAGGGCTGTAAGAATTCCTGCATACTGGGTTATCCGGAGAGTAGCACATACATTACCACTGTTTGAAGCTTACTGAGAATAACCGAAATCTGAAAAAGCAATCAGAGAGAAAGTTTATTGGCTGTGTAAAATATAAATAGTCACTAAATGTGTATGATATCTATATATATCTTAGCTGGCTTTGTCTGCTAATTCTGATTTTTAAAAGGTCAAATATAATATATATACATATATGTATACATATATACATACTGTATATTCTAACATACATACAACATATAGCAGAATTTGTACACTCTAATTTTTATTTTGTTTTGTTTTTTGAGACAGGGTTTCTCCATGTAGCTCTGACTGTCCTTGAAGTCACTCTGTAGACCAGGCTGGCCTTGAACTCACAGAGATCTGCCTGCCTCTGCCTCTGCCTCCTGAGTGCTAGTATTAATGGCATGTGCCACCATCACTTGCCCAGAATTTATACACTATACAAATTATACTCGAGCCTCTTCTCGTGGAAAGTACTCCCTCTGTGGCAGGCTCCTCTGAAACTAGCTCATCTTCCCATTGCTAAAATAGTAGAAAGTGCGAGCCTGTGATGGGATAAGTAACAAGGGAGGCCTGAGAGGGAAAGCTGAGCCTCCTGCCAGGGCAGCAGGAACATCAGGGAGCTTCAATTCACCCTCTGTTCCTTCCCATCCTCTGATCTTCTGCACCTTGCTCTGTGTTGGAAGGAGTCTGAACACTACAACTTGATCCCCTTTCTTCCAGTTAGTAGTAGTAGAAACTGGGGCACCTCTGGGAAGTTTGAGCATGGGGGACAGTGAGCATGAGATATCCATTCTCCTGGCTGAACTTGGTCTGGAGCAGGCTTGCATCTTTGCCCATGGTTTTGCTTTGAAGCAGGGGTTACTTTCCTCCTCTGTGGTTACTTTCTAAGGTCCTTCCCCTCTCTCTTCAGGCCTTAAGGTCCCCATGATTCTCCACTGTCAATCCTTTGGGGATATGTTAGCACATTTGTTGTTTCCTTGACTCCTAGACATTAGCTGAGTAGAAGATCCTCTATTAACATGGCTTCCAACCCCTTGGAATGAGCAGTTTGCTCTTGGAACCTTGAGAGATGAAATTGTCAGCAACAGAAATGGAGCCCCCAGCTTTGACAAGGTTATCTTCCAAAATCCCAAGGAAAAGAACGATTTTTACTGACCTATTCCTTTGGCCTTCATAATGGGGAAAAAATGGACTTCTGAATACAACCAATGCTTAATTATTGATGGGATAAAGCTACTTTCGTTAGAGCCCACTTCCCCCCTGGCAAGCCCAACTCCCTGAATAGTTATAAAGAAACTCATGAAACTCCTTCACAAATTAAGTTTTTAGCATGTTAAGTTTGCTCTCTCTTGGTGATGTTTTCTACGCATTCCATGATGAACTTCCTGAGTTCCACAACAAACATATTCAGACAGAATCTTTCAAAGTGATGGGTTGATTTTAGACTCCTTTCCAACGTCAGCTGCTCTGATTCAAAGTTTTCTGTACCAATGTTCTTTTTTGATTTGAGTGAACAAATTCCCTCTGAGAGGTCTATAAAGGCATGGGATTACACATGCAACTCTTCCTGGGACTAATTCCATAGTAAGGCTCCTGAGAAGACAGCTCAGAAGAACAGAGATAGACATGGAGCCTAGAAGCCAAAGGGAACCCTGTCATCCTCACTGTAGTAGCTTATCCTGGCTATTACACATGCTTCTGCTATTTGCAGGCACCAGGTGACTTGACACTTTAGGTCTTATTTCAAAAAGCATTCTTCTGGTTATGTGTTGTAAGCAGGAACACAATACCCTTAGAGCCAGGTACCGTGACGTTCTTGGCTAATAGGGCTGGCATTTGCACATTGCATTCAAAAGCTGGATGAACTTGGGTGCTAAGATGTAGTTAATCATGAGGCATTAGACAATGTTGAGCGTCATGTGATCCTTGAACATTTTCTCTGCTTGAATTTCTTTGGTTAGAAGCAGTTGTTATCCCCTATCCTTAATTACTTCTTTATTATTATTATTATTATTATTATTATTATTATTATTATTAGTGTGCATATGTATGGCTGGCATGTAGAAGTCAGATGATAATTGAGGGAGTTGGTCTTCTCCTTCTATTATGTACGCTCTCAGGGCTGAACCCTCGGCATCAGGTGTGGCAGTAAGTATCTTGCTGATTGAGTCATTTCTCTGGCCTGTGTTCTGTGTCTTATTGACTCCAGTCAATTTCAGTGAGCCCCAAATATTTATTGGGCTCCTGTGAGTCTATCTTCCCAACACCCTCCCCCCAATTTTGACTTGGAAAAATCTCTATGCCTCATATTTCTGGTCCTTTTGCCTCTACCTCCAGCATGCTGGAGTTAAAGGCATGCACCCCCATGGCCAATTTATGGGCAGATCAAAACCAGTGCCCCATGCTAGCCAAGCACTCTACCAAGTGAATGCCATCTCTGGCAACCCCATCTTCTTGACTTTTCTTGGAATGAAACTAGAGCCTCCCTGGGTTTAGAAAACTGCTTTTCTAGTTAATGAGGACCATACCGTTTTATTTCTAATTATGGTAGTCCCTTTGATAATGTCATGTTTCTGGAAGAGATTGGAAAGTTTGCATCCTTAAGTGCCACGCCAGCAAAACAGTTGCCGCATATATTAAACTCTAAGTAATTATAATATTCTATCAAATTCGTTAGGAGCAGGAGAGAGGCTTTGGCGTGAACTATCTTCAGATTCTCAGAGAGCAACCCAGGAGAGCATTTCTACACAATGTTTAGGAGACAGGGGCAGGGTAAAGAGAGCTGTAACTTAGAGCTTGTGTATTAAAAGGAACCCCGAGACAAGCCTAGGAGATGCCTTTCTCAGCCCTGCTTGCCCGAGGAATTATTTATCTCTCTCCTTTCTTAAAGAATAAGGTGACCTTTCCTCGCTTCTTCAGTAAACACGAAGAATCATAACCTCACTGGTTTGGAAGGTCTTGCTTGGATCATATGCCTCTACTGTAGCCTGTGTATTCTGTAGATCTTTCAAAACACATTCCCCAGACCCCTCCTCTGCACAGATTTTGAATTCTGTCTGGGAGATTCTGTGCCTTTACTTGTATCTATCTAGTTGGCTCTTCTCTGTTTTCATTTTACTCTGTATTTAACCTTACCCTACAAAACAGAAGATGGTTTGGCAACCATCCTCCCCCTTTGTAAACTAGGTTGAACAGTACCTGCCTTATCATCCATGGGGATTACAAACCAAGCTAATAAGGTTCCCTCTATACGTAGAAGCACTGGCAGTTCAGGCGAGGCTTACTTCTAGGAAGAGGCCAGTGTGGTAGGACAGAATCCAGATGGCTGGCTTGCGTAGCCACACATGACCTTTGAACTCAGCCTCAGCATCTTGCAAATGAGGTGTGAGGAGCAACTCTCTACCTGGGGCAGGCTGAGCTTGGTGCCGAGGGAGTGATTGCTAGACTAGAATTGCATTTCCTATTTGCAGCAAGTCTGTGAAGAGCCTACTTAAGAAAGAAGAAAGTCAACAGATACTTCAGGATTGCTAATACAGTTTAATGTGTTCATGTGAGCGATTGGGAAAGAGTAGAGAAAATTTGAACTATGAAACTTGCTTCACGTAGGGAACCTTTGCCCTTTCAGGTAAGAGGCAGTAGAAACATTCAGCACAAGGGACATGTGATTGAGCAAGGGATTACCAGTTGCTTATTCACTATCAGGGATAACATCAGGTTGGGATCTCAACAGCTGCTCCTTAAGAAACAGCGAGTTGAGCAAGACCCTGTGTTCAATCTTTAACACTGAAGAGAGAGAGGGAGGTGGGAGAAAGGAGAGAGAATATAAATAGATTAGACTCAAAACGAGGTATGGGGGACATGGCTCAGAGGATAAAGTGCTTGCTAGGCAAGCATGAAGACGTGAGTTTGGATCCCTAACCTCTAAGTTAATACTGAGTATGGTGGCCACCTCTGTCACCTCTAGGTGGCTCACCCCTTGGGGCTCAGTGGCCCCAGGCTTCAAGTTCAATGAGAGACCCTGTCTCAAGAAAATGAGCTAGAGAGAGGAAGAAAGCACTGAATAACAACATGGCCTCCATATATGCTGGCACACACATGGACACACATATATACCACACACAGACATGCACACACAATACAAAATAAGTATGCATCATATCTTTCTAAGTGCATCCACACAGGGGATGATGGCATTATAATGGAGTGAACACTGGATTTTGCTTTGCTTTGCTGTTTGTTTGCTGCAGGGTCTACAATCTTGCTGACCCTGCTTCTCTCATACAGAGATTACAGGTAAGTACTGTACACATGTGGCTAGAATATTGACCTCTCCAAATCTGACAGTCTACTGGACACTTGTATGTCTCTAAACTGCAGCTGTTGTTTGTGTGGGTGCATACGAGTATATTAGTATGAGCACAGGAGCTATAGGGCCATAATTTTTGAGATGGGGTCTCTCACTGAATTTGGAACTTTCTGATTCAGCTAGACCCACTGGTCAGAGTCTCAACAACCCTCCTGTCTCTTCCTCCCCAGCACTGAGGGTACAGATGACTGTTGTCATTCCTGACTTTTCCATATGAGCTGGTATATGAACTCAGGCCCTCTTATCTACCGACTGGGCCATTTCCCCAAACCCCTCAGTTTTGTTTTTAATCAGTAAAATAGGGAAGGACATTTTTGTTGATATCACCCTAAGTATTTAAAGCCGAGATTCTCATGCTTCTGTATGTGTATGCTGTATCTTCTTGAGCAGTCTTGTTAAAATGCAGAATTAGTAAAGGAAGTGGAGCCTGAGATTTCATTTCTAGTACTACATATCAGATACCAATATACCAGACACATTATGATGCCTAGAAATGCATAGGTACAACAGGTGGAAGGTGAAGCCATTGGGTATAGCAGTATTCACATACCTACTTAGGTCTTTGTTTTTAGTCTCTCCCCGCCCCCAAAGTAACACTTGGGATGTATGCACGCATGCTTTTGCCTCACTTTTCTGTGCTTCAGATGGTACCTGTCTCCATAGTCATTTTATAAGTCTGAAAAAAAAACCCAGGGCCAATAATGGATATCTTACACATTATGAACAGTAGAAAAAAGAAAAGGAAACCTAAGGGAAAGACGAAGCCAAGGAGATAGGTTAGAAGTATGTCGTGCTCCTTGGGAAGAAATGGCCCTTGGACTTTTTCTCTGAGACACAGATGTGATAGAATGCTGGCAGTCGGCAATGGGGTGGAGTGGAGGGCAGGGGTGATAGAAGGCAGGTAGTTAATGCATTTGTATTGATGACAAAGTAAGGATGCTGCTCAGAATAGCTTTCGCTTCATAGAGTTCCAGAAGCTACTTCTGATGTCTCTTCAATCTGAACAGCAATATCTACTCAGCCCCTGGGAGTGACAAGAGTACAGAGAAGTTACCTTTGTCACAAATATTTGTAAGATCTGATACAAGACCTGTAAGCCAAGAATGTTTATTGGGCCCTCACTGTGCTGACAACATGACACCAGATGTAATTCCTTTCCCCAGGGCTTTGTGGCCCATGGCTGTTCTGCCTGCTCAATGGCAAGGTGGCCTTTAAAGTTCTGAGAAGAACTAATGGAGGATTAGGAGTTTCTTTCTAGTAAGATTTGGACTAACAACAACAGAAAAGGAAAAGCTCCCAAGGATTTTTTCCCCAAATGCCACCTCACTATATCATCCAATCTCAGATTCTCCTGCCAGACACAGACCTTGTCACCTCTTATCACCACGGTTACTCATTTCCTACATTAGTACTGTCACTACATCAGACACTTGGCTTATTTTGTGATCACCTGTCTTATACACTTAGACACACTCTCATGAGCTTTATTTTCTATCCTTCTGCAGTGTCCCAACAACTGGATTGACATCTGCATACAGAAGATGCCCAGTAAGTTTTTTTTTTTAAAGGAATAAATAAATAATGAAGGTTTATAGCAGATAAATGCTTAGCAACATTTTCTTAGCTAGAAAAGACAGCGATTAACACTTGGGAGGCTGAGGCAGGAAGGTGGCTGCAAAATTGAGCATAACCTGGGCTAGACAGTGAGACGTTTGTATCTCAAAATCAATAAAACAAACAACACCCCCCACCCAAAGTGGAAAGAGAGTGAGAAAGAAAACATCCCTGTCTCCTCCTGTGGAGGCTATGCCTGGATATGTGTAGGCCGCTTCTAATATCTCAGTTAGCTCCTTCTCTTCAGATAGATGGCTTTCTTACTAATGATGGTACCTAATATAGCACACTGCCTGGGATCTACAGAGGTTTAGCTGATGGATGAACAGAACACATTTCTTCTGGAGCCTTCCAAAGACAGGTGCTCATGGAACATGGAGACAGAATTACCTACTTTAGAACATCTATAGTACATAAAGTAGTTGCTGTAGACCTGCAGATTGGATGAAGCTTTCCTTATCTTTGTCCTTAGGAACTATAGGAACAGAAAGGAAAATAGCTGATTTCTTGCAGGAAAAACTTCGGAAGGACCCCAATGTGTCTCCTACTAGCATTCCATACAGCATCTCCTGAGGTAGGAAGAGTGGCAGGGAATGTATGTCTAACTCAGGTTCCCAGGATCATGCCAGGTGGTTTCTACCAATCATGTTCCTGTTGAGACTCTGCTTTCCTCCTACCTTGGGATGCCTTCAAAGCGAGGGTCAGTTTAACTTCAGGATCACTGAAGCTTGGTTCACTATCTTAACCCTTTAAAGGTGTCACTGATGGCGTCTAACAGGGTAGAGTGTCATAATGACCTGACCTTAGAAACCGTTTGGTGAGAGCTGAGCTCATGACTCCTATTCTCACTCCTCATGTGGTTTGAAGATTTAGCCCAATTTCCAGACCATCTCCTACCCAGGCTTGAAAATGGCTTTATTTCACACTTTGCGGCAGGAGGTAAGTGGGTTTCTATGTGAAAGTGATGGTGCCAAAGACATTTATGAACATTAAAAAATGTCTGAACATGGCTTAGAGCCACTCAGCCTATTTCTCATCCTGCGCCATGCCTTGTGGGGCACGTGTGAGTTCAGAGCTCTCTTTGAAATCAGTGGCAGTTATGAGCTTGGAGCAACTCTGTGGGACACTGAGCAATATAATAAATGAGCCCCTTTGAAGCCTGGCCATTGTAGCTGGCTTCTTTCTATGCTGTGTGCCACTGATTTCTTGGGGGTGTTCTGTGGGATGGGAGTGGCTTACCAACACAATGCCCTCTGGGTTTCAACTTTGGTCTTGAAAGTTGGGAAGGACCTAGGAAAATAAGTCTTTCCATTTCCTTAAAAGAATTGGCCTAAAGCCTTTGCTATCCTTTTGATAGCAACAACTGTGATAAGCCATCCAATGTCCACACGTCTCCTGTTAAAACTAAACTAAACAAAAGCTGCCTTTCCCCTGCCTGGTCTTATAGACCTATGCAGCAGCAGAAGCAGCAATAGGAACCCAAAATCAAGCCTTAGCAATCACTTGCCAGGAGATAAAGCAATTTTATTTGCATATAGGGAATTTTTCCCCCCAGGTCCTTAATTTAATTAAAAGCAAGGAATATGAAAAGATAGTTTTTATGTTTCTCTGTGACATTGAAGGGCAAACTGTTGTTCTGAAAACAAGAGATTTCTTAAGGATGATTCCTTTTAAAAACATTATTTTCCGTGTGTGTGTGTGTGTGTGTGTGTGTGTGTATGTGTGTGTGTACACACGCACGCGCATGCTACAGTACATGTGTGGAAATCAGAGGACAATTATAGGAGGCTACTCTTTCTTTTCCCCATGTAATTTCTAGGGACAGAACTTAGGTCATCTGGCTTAGCTTCAAGTGTCTGTACTTGCTGAGCCATCATCTCACTAGTTAAAGTATTGTACTCTTAAAGTAGCATTATTTTTTTTTTTTTAGTTTTTATTTTTGCCTAAATATTTTCCAAATAGATGGCACCATTATTTCCAATAAGTAAGTTCAATGAGGTAAATATGTCCAGGTTGGTTGCCTCTCAGTATCATGTAGAAGACAATTATTTGGCCCAATTTCTCAAGTCTAAGTTTGAATGATTGTCTGTTGTCTCCTACATAGGATGCAGAGCCAGCTAACCTTTGCTGAAGCTCTTCTCTGCTTCTCATAGCCTTCTTGACTTCTTGCCAGCAGATTTACATGCCAGCCCAATTTAGTACAGAGACCAGAGTCCCAAGGTAGAGCTGGTGTGTAAACTGAGGCCAAGTGATCCCCATTGCAGACGATATCCATTGCAAAAGTTTAGCCTTTTCTTGAGCTTATAGTCTACCCCACCCTGTAATTGTTGTGATGTGGTATTTATCTACAATGAAAAATAGGTAAAGCAACTCAAAGCTAAATTGAATCCTCTAGGAAGTAGGCACTATCATTTTTGCTATTGTATAGATGAGAAAAATGGAAACCCAGAGAAGTTTACAGTGTCAAGGTTAACTTACCTTGCATGGATGCATGGGTACATTCTGACTTACCGGTTGTGATGTTAACCATCTCTATCTCTGTACCAAGGAAACACACAGACTAGCTAGTACTGCTTATGAGCAACCAATTTTCTCCTCGCATTTAGGTCTAAGAGAAATGCTCTTGGGGCACTCATGAGAGGAACACAAATGGTACAGAGAGTTGAGTGTGTCTTTCTCAACATGCTTCTGAACTGCTAAAGGAACTAAGACATCCAGGGCTGTTTGTTGCTTACTGGGTTCCCCTGTGTAAGCCAAGGCCCAGTGCCAACACACAATTTAGTAAAAGTGAGTAACAGTTAAAAAGATCAAAATGGAATGGCTCAGGCATTTAGTTTGGATGGTTTACCTTGATCTTGAGATGTAATCTAAACTATCTGAAGAGATGGATGGACTTCATGCCCTTCAGCAATCCTCTGTGGACCCTCCTTAGCTGTAAACATTCCACAAGCTGCTGCTCTGCTGGGGGGGAAAGAAAAATCACAACCACGCAGACTGGAGACCATAAATCTGTGAGGAAACTAATCTCAGCTGTGCCTTTAATGTTACTTGCCAGCCCTATTACAAGTGCCTCTCCCATGCCCCTCAGCTACTACTCCAAGTCTTTCCTTCTGTCAGAGTGCTCAATCTCTTGTCATCAGGATGACCTTGATTTAAATTGAGGGACTAGTGGCAATCAGGAGTGGCTTCCTTCATTTCACCATTCATTTGCCCCAAACCCATCATTACCTGTTCCATTCTCCTCTTATAATCTTCTCTAGCAACTCCACCCATGGGGATAAGAACATTTTTCCCACCATATGGATATCCTTGGGGAATTTTCTTCATCAGCGTTCTTTTAACTGCAATATTCCTTTCCTTATTACTAATCCTCAAGAATGTTCCTTTTTTTTAAGGGAAGCAAAGAGCAAGTGGATGAAAGTCCTGCACTGGTTTTAATCTTCTCTCTTTCATTATTTTAGGAAATGCTACCTGGATTTACCATCTGGGCCCCACATCATCCATTCATCCTCTGTTTCACTCCATTGTGCTTCTACCCATTTCGTTGCACTGGCCACCTTGCCTTCTTCACCTCCGAACCCAACGCCCTGTGTTTTGTTAACTCCTCTGCTCTTAGAACTTGGCATCTATGCTGCCCATGCCTTTACTCTCTCCCCGCCACTTCTTCACGGGGTGTGCCTTGCTGGTTTCTTTCCTCTGCTCTCCCCTGAAGTCAGGGTGTTCTTCTCAGTCCCTGTATTCACCTCTGAGAAACGTTGTCCTTGCCAATGCTTCACATCTAAATCTATCTTGAGTCTCTTACATCTTTAAGATTTTTCTAAATCATTCTATGAAGATGTCCCACGGGCCATGAAAACTCAGGGAGTACAGAAAGTGCATGCTGTTCATCGGTGCTTTGGCGCCTCAGAACCTATTCTTTCTCCTATTTATATTAGTGACAGTTTAGGGGACTTCGTTCCCTTTCTCAACTGCAAACTGGAGAGATTTTTACTGCTCTTATTTGAACAGCACACTCTATTATTCTCCTTGCATAAGGAAATGGCTATGACAAAGTTAATAAACTCCCTTAATTCCAGAAGTATAGTCCTCAATCTTTACCTGATCTCCAGGAATTTCCATCTATAATCTCCCTTTCCTTGGTCTTGGTGTTAAAATACCAAAACTCGATCATGTTTCTTCCTTACCGGTTGAGGTATGGCTTTTTCTCTTTGAATATAATGTACCAGGTCCACTCCACCACCATCTTAGAGTAGATACTATTTTGCCCAGGTAGTCATGGCAACTAATTGTGCCATACTATTCAGAGGCAGCTTGGTGTATGGTAACAGTAATGGATCTATTGATAGTTCCTAGTAGATGGGTGAAGGGATGTTCACAGAATCTTTACTTGTAGTCCAGCCATGATTTTGGCCTGAAAGTGAACAATTAACTGAAGGGGACACTCCATGATGGAGCTTCCATGAGATTCTCATGATGAATGGGACTTATTTGCAAGTGTCTGGGTATCATCCCCATTCCTGGAAATGTGTAAGTGCCCATGTCTGTAGTAAGACAATAACCTTATTGGCTCTTCAAGCTGGCCTTTGATGGAATTGTTATTTGGTCTGTCTTTATTGCCCTACCTGGATGGCTAGATGCTTGTTCACATCTCCCTAGGAAAAGCTGAGACAAGAGCATCCCATGACTGAAAGCATATAGTTAAAATCTTCTGACTGCCCAGGAAACACCTATTCAGTCATGTTCTTCTTTCTCTGTGAAGATTTCTATGTCAGATTAGATGCATTATTCTAATTACTTAGCTTTGTGCATCATTCAATTTAGTATATCTCATTGTTTTGCCTATTTGCAAGTCTGATCCTTCACTTGTTTAAATACCTTGACAGCACACCCTTACCTATATTTTATGTAATATTCTTTATTTAATTTTGAAACAAGCTTGTTTTACATGTCAGTCCCAGTTCCCTCTCCCTCCCTGTCTCTCCTGTCACTCTCTAAACTCACCCCATCCCCTTTCTGCCTTCCATGGGGGTGAGGCCTTCCATGAGGGATCTTCAAAGTCTGTCATATCATTTGACATGTGTCTAGGCTGAGAGAGTATCCCTCTATGTGGAATGGGCTCCCAACGTTCATTCCTTTACTAGGGATTAATACTGATCCACTACCAGAGGCCCCATAGATTACCCAGACCTCCTAACTAACATCCAAGTTCAGGGGTTCTGAGTCCATCCTATGATGGTTTCCCAGCTATCAGACTGGGGTCCATGAGCTCCCCCTTGTTCAAGTCAGCTGTTTCTTTGGGGTTCTCAAGCCTGGTCTTGACTCCTTTGCTCATCACTCCTTCCTCTCTGCAACTGGATTCCAGGAGTTCAGCTCAATGTTTAGTTGTGGGTGTCTGCTTTTGTTTTCCATCAGCTACTGGATGGAGGCTCTAGAATGGCATTTAAGGTAGTCATCAATCTCATTTTTGGAGAAAGGCATTTAAGATAGCCTCTTCACTATTGCTTAGATTATTAGATGGGGTCATCCTTGTAGATCTCTGGACATTTTCCTAGTGCCAGATTTCTCTTTAAACCTATAATGGCTCCCTCTATTTTGACATCTCTTTTTCTTGCTCTCCTCTATTCTTCCCCTGACTCAATTTTCCTGCTCCCTCATGTCCTCCTCTCCTCTCTTCTCCCCCCAGTTCTCTCTCCCCTTCCCCCATGCTCCCAATTTTCTCTGGAGATCTTGTCCTCTTCCTCTTTTCAGAGGGACCATGTATGTCTCTCTTAGGGTCCTCCTTGTTTCCTAGCTTTTCTGGCAGTATGAATTGTAGGCTGGTGATCTTTTGCTCCATGTCTAAAATCCATATATGAATGAGTACATACCATACTTGTCTTTTTGTGACTGAGTTACTTTACTCAGGATGGTTTCTTCCAGTTCCATCCATTTGCCTAGGAATTTCAAGATTCCATTGTTTTTCTCCACTGAGTAGTACTTCATTGTGTAAATGTACCATATTGTCTCCATCCATTCTTCAGGTGAGGGGCATTTAGGTTGCATCCAGGTTCTGGGTATTATAAATAATGCTGTTATGAACATAGTTGGACAGATGTCCTTGTTGCATGAATGTGCATCTTTTGGGTATATGCCTAAGTGTGGAATTGCTAGATCTTGTGGTAGACTGATTCCCATTTTCCTGAGGAACTTCCATACTGATCTCCAAAATGGCTGTACAAATTTGCACTCCTACCAGCAGTGTAGGAGTGTTCCCCTTTCTCCACATCCTCTCCAGCATAAGTTGTCAATGGTGTTTTTGATTTTAGCCATTTTGACAGGATTAAGATGGTATCTCAGAGTTGTTTTGATTTGCATTTCCCTGATGGCTAAGGATGTTGAGGCCTTTTTAAAAATGTCTTTCAGCTTTTTAGATTCCTCTATTGAGAATTATCTATTTAGTTCTGTATCACACTTTTTAATTGGATTATTTGGTGTTTTGGTAACTGGCTTCTTGAGTTCTTAGTATATTTTGGAAATCTGCCCTCTGTCAGATGTGGCCTTTGAGTAGACTAGTAGCTACTCAGGAAATATTGAGTGAATGAAGGTGTGTGTGTGTGTGTGTGTGTGTGTGTGTGTGTGTGTTTGTGTGTGTATTTAAAGTATATAATAATGGTAAGTAGAGGAATATTTATACAGGGAACCATGAAGCATTATCCTGCTAAAATTAAAATAAGGAATGTCTTCTTGATTATATACATAACCCTGGAGATACACTTAAGGATATATCCTGACCACAATTTGTGCTGCAGTCAGAATGTGTTTTCCAAATCACTACTGGGACATGCATTTGTTTATAAAGAGTTCTATATCATAGTGATGATTGTGCTTAATGCCCTTGACCAGGAGAGTCCAGCTTTTGCAGTGAATTAGCTGAAGTGGATGCTGGGAAAGGGATGAGGTAAGAGGCATACAACCTGTTTTGGTGAGATACTTCTCTTCGTGGAGATGGCTTTTGGGATTTCTTCCAACAGTTCCCTTAGCTCCTATCAGATAAATTTCAAACACTAGTCTAAGCCCCACAAGATGCCAAGGTCAAAGATTCGAGGCCCCTCCCTGGGATGGTGTTGCTTTTCACTCAGTCTCTGTGTGCAGTGATGGGGAAGGCCTGAGGAGTTTTGTTTTCAATGTAATGTTTTTTCACTCTTCTAACCCTGTGAACTTTCTCTTTAATTCCTATCATCTCAACAAGAGACCAATATTCAATTACTTCTTAGTGGCTCTCTTTCCCTCCCAAGGGGAGTATCTATGGAGACTTTAAAGATCATACACTGAGTTATGAAAAGTGATAAGATTTACCAGAAAGCAGAGATAAACAAATAATGAACAGTTTCCAATTGCTTCAGGAACACCTTGGAGGCAAGTGGCTTGTTGTGGATACCCATTTTAAAACCAGATACCTGGGGCAAATTTCTTACATTCATAACTAGGGCTCTGCCTCCTGTTTGACTCTAAGAATTTTATCATAGGGAAAAATGAAACTCTAATATAGTCTGCCTATTTGGACTCTTATTCTAGTCTCTATGGGCTTTCAATCCCCACATCATTTGTTACATTGGTCAATATACAACTAGCAAACTATTAGAGGTATATTGGCTGACATCTTCATCTTTGCAACAATCTTAACATGATTTAATGGTGAATGAAGCTGAGCCTAGAGCTTGCTTCATTCATTGGAATTTTGACCTGTCCTAGAGTTTTATTAAAATTTGAATTTTAATGGTCAACCTGTATTTTAATGATTAAATTCATTTAACTTCCCCTTTAAACCCTCCAAAGAACAAGAAATTACTAATTTTGAATCAAGATAAACATTAAAAAAGATGGAAGTTAGGGTCAGTAAGATGGTTTAGTAGTGGAAAGGCACTTGAAAAATGCCTGATGCCCAGAATTGGATCCCTTAGAAGCCACCTAAAGGGAGAAGGAAAGAATGGATTCCACAATGTTGTCCTATGATCTCTATATACATATACATGCTCTGGTTCAAGTGTGTGCACATGTAAGGTGCGCACGTGCGCATGCATACACACACACACACACACACACACACACACACACACACACGACGAATAAAAATGTAAATGAAAAATAGAGGATAGAAGTCAAATTGCAAGACAAGATGGAAAATGCTGATTGCCAACATCTCTTCAGGTGAGAAATGTATACTATAGCAAGTGGTATTAGTTTGTCAAGACCAAAAACACCTAAACATTTTTAAATACTCATTTTTAAATTCTGGCTAAGAAGTGCCACAGAGTCAGAACTCACCAGGCAAGGCGAATCATGTCACTCCCTCTTATCTGCTTGGCTATGTTATCCCAGGGATGAAGTGTGGTACCAATGTAATTGCAGTCTGCCAGTCTTCCTAGGGGCTGGAGTGGTGACTGCACTTGGGTTCAAGGATGAAAACCTGAGTTAGGATCGCAGCACTATGTCAGAAGCTGGGCATGGTCACAGGAACGTTGTAAGGCGATGGGAGGAAGGATCACTGGGGTTTCTGGGTGCCAGCCTAGGTCAAAGTTCATTGAGAGACCTTGCCTCAAGTGCATAAGGCAGAGTGACAGTGTAGGACACCTATCTTTCACAAGTGCAGGAAGACAGCCACCCACATAGTCACACACTATATACACCCCCACTGCCACTATCTCAAAAATATACAATATTGCCAGAACACCTATTTCTTAGAAGGTTAGATTTGGTGGTCATTAATTTCTACTGTGGCTCTATTGGCTGGCATGCAATAGGTTTCAGAAAACATCAGATTTTGATGGGCACTGCATAGGCTGTCCCCATAGAACACCAAAATCAGACCACCTGCAGAGATTTTATTTGCTTTAAAGGCCAAGGATCTTTTCCTGATTTTCAGCACGCAAAAGACTTTCTGTTTTTGAAACAATAAGTGGCACTGACATCTCTCAAGACTGAAAGCGCTATTGTCTCATTTGAAGTACCACCTTATTATTAGGCTGTTGCAGGAATGAATAATTAGGTAACTCTTTGTGGGCACATTTGATTCGGGTCCCAAGGGAAATACACAATTGTAACATCTCCTTGGATTATTTCACAAACATATGGCAAATGAAGCACCTGAGCCAGATGTACAAGCATATTCCAGTATGTCTGTTTTAACTTAAAACTGTGAAATACATCAGATGGTGAAGCTATTTTGGTCTTGAACATCCATCATGGAAATAGTATGGCAGCATCTCTCCTTTGTTGTCTCATTTACCTGGACTGGAAATAATCAAGACCGAAATACTTGGGGCATCATCACTCCCAGCATAGGGTTCCAGGCAGAGTTCACGACCTAATGAAGTATATGGTGTGGATTTACATGGACCTCCTCTGTCTCCACATCCTTTATTCATGTCTGGTCCCACGGTTCATTGCTGGCAGGCCTGGAATCTCAACTTATCCATGATGATTTTCAATTCTCTCTCCTTATCGTGTGCACTCACTCCCCTGGAGATGCATATGTGTAATTTAATATGAATTTTTTTTTAATAATGAGAAGTATTCTGTACTGATTCAGTAGGGAGTTTTTGTTGTTGCTTTTTTTTTTTTTTTGGTGAAAGCCTATTTTATTATTACAACATCGGTGGATTACTTCTACTAAAGAATTTTCATCAGATAGTGACTTCTCAAAATCACACTGATCAAAAAAGAAATACCTTTCTCATTTGCTAGTGGAAATGTTGTATTTCCACAAAAGTGGCACGATTTTTAATCTGAGTTCCCTGTGTCCCAGAATTAAAAGATGCCATGGGGGCTCTTGAGTGTATAATACCATTCTTGATCTATGAAAATGGAGGATATGTAGGCATTGACAACTGCATTTTCTCTTTTGTACATGTGTGTAAATTCCATCAGCATTAATGGGCACTCTGCTCCTGTAAGGAAGAGAATGCCAATCAAGTCATGACGGTATCTATCACCCTGTTGAGCCTAAGAGGCAGGGACTATGTCATCCTCTTACACTCAAAGCAAGAATAGGAAATGCATATCGTGTGAGTATGCAGACAGTATAGTGGGCAGCAACCGGGGAAAGTGTGGAGATTTTGAGGTGATGTGACTATGGCTGGTGAATGTTGAAGCTGACAAAGGGAGTCCACAGAACCTCAGAGATTCTGGTTTTTGTGTTGCATCAAAATAAGGAATTAAAATATTTATGAGCTTGATTCTGCGTTCTTCCCTGCTATACGGTGGCAGTTTCCTGCATGACAACAGGTATAGATGTGCAGTTCAGATGTTTACCCCGCCCACTAGGAGCCAGATACTCAGGGCACCTGTATTTTCTCAGTCATCCTGCTGCCACTGGGGTTTCTTAAATCCTTTGCTCCAAAATAAGAGGCAGGAGATGGAGGGTAGGAGAGGACGGCAAGATTGCTGTTTTCTCCTCCTTCCCTCTTTTTATTTTCTCTTTAATCTCTTCTCATTTGGAAAGCCTTAGAACATAGGTTTGGTTTCAGGCGGAGATGTTAGGTTTATCCACACCTTGTGAATCAAGGTGGAGCCTCTGCAGCCGGGTACGCACGCCCTCGTACTTTACCTGTCTCCCGGGGACGCAGCCGCATTTCTAATACACACATCTAATATTGCAGAGCTGCTGAGGTCAGGGCACCGTCAGCACACGGTATCAGCAAACAGCCACACAAACCTATGCCACACAGGGCCCCCTTTGTAAAACTACTAATCCTCCAACTCTTCCCTGGACCGGCGGGGCCACCAGTGTGTTCATGACCCTGGACCTCAGCCAGCGTAGCACTCGGATGAGTCTGAGAAATGGACTTTTAGCATTGGGAGAGATCACAGAATTCGAGACAAAATGACTAGCAACCAAGGCCAGAAAAACATCACAGAAGCACGGACTCTGCCCTCACCTCCACGGCCCCCTCTGAAGATTTAAACTTCTGATAGTAAAAGCAATAATGCTCTGACCTTAGAGGCCAGAGGTTCTGTTGCCAGGAGTCATTTAAAGAATCGTCTCCCAGCAGCCCTAGTAACACCAGCCTGGCGGCTGGTGCGGCAATGGCGGTGGCAACCACGGGAACTGGAGTTCAGTCATGTTGGCACAGGATTCTGGAAAGGGGTGGGCCGGCGGGAGGGTGTCTATTGGCCTAAAAAGCTGAAACATCTGCTGGAGTTATTAACAGCTTTTTGGCTGAGTTCAGCAGCAGGGCACCTTGTGGTTGATAGATTCTTCTCTCAGCAATTCAAAACAATGCAGTTAAAGCAAATTTCTCATTTTCAGAACACAGCTTAATGAGGCATACAGTATTTTAAAAATAGTCCCACTTAAAATGGTCAATAGCAGCGAGTGCAGCCGGTGGTTACCTTCAGTGCTCTGTTTCCTTGTTAACTTTGTCAGGGTGATTATAGGACGTGGACTTTTCGGAAGACCCTGTAGCTTACAGTTAACTCGAGGAGTGGGGATTTACATTGCGTTGTGACGTTTATATACTTTATCCTAGAGTGTAAATATTGGCAAACTCGATCAAACCACTTGGAGACTCCAGGTTCTCCGTTCCCCAAAGTGAGCATTGAGCCGCTTTAGGCTCAGAAGTCCAATACCAGGAAAGGTAGCAAGGGCCCATATTTTGCATATGGAATGAAATCAAACATTCAGACAGACTGAGCTGGAAAAAGCACCAGGAAGGAAGTCAGGGGCAAGGGTTCTAGTCCTCATTCTAATACTAACTGGCTGCTCCAGTCCTTGGAGGGAGTTATTTAATCTTTTTGCATCCATTTTTTTTTTTTCCTGTGAAAAATAATGAGGCCAATTAAGGAGTATGTCTCCAAATGTTGCCAGCCAGCTCTGCCATCCTGGGACCAGCAGGATTCAATTCCAACTTTAATCTTCCTTATGAAATCCATGAATTCTAACCAAGCTGAGCCTGTGCTCATCAGTGCATGACAGTATGTGTGATATGTAGGTGGGGGCACCAGACAATCTCTGTCAAGTGAGACAGTTCTGCCCCCCCCTCCACCACTGAAGGCACCATATGCTGGAACAGACCGTGAGCAAAGTACAGCCAACCCTGGCTGGATTTATTAGCCTGTTGGGTTATCTGGCAGATGACAGTGTCCAGCCCAAGGAATGGCCAGGCATAGCTCTGTGCTCTACTGGTCCCACATGTTAACTTGGACAGAAGGCAGTGGGTGGCAAGGGAGAGAGAGGGCAGACTCAACATCTGTGGTGGAGTGCCCGTCAGCCCCCTTCCTCTTGTATAGCTTGCCACTATGCCCAGTACACGGAACGAGAGGACAGAGGAGTTTGCCAAGTCGTTGTGTCCCTCAAGCAAGTGGATGATCTGCTCCTTCTCTGTAGAGGGACCAAAATGAGTATCCCCTTCCCAGCCCCCATTTTGATCCAGGAATCTTTAAGAACAGATATGGCTTTCTTGATCATCCCCAAACTATTCTGGTTGATTTTAAGATAGATTTATGGCCTAATAAGAAAGGGTTCACAGAACACAGGGGTGCTTCCTGCTTCGCTAATGAAGTCATCTCTGTCATTGAGGTTGTGGGCCTGTGGTTCAAGGTCAAATGCATCTGTTTGGTTATCTCCTTCAGTAAGATTCTCAGGTTTCATTCAAAACTGCTAGGTGTAGTGAAAAAAAAAAAAAAGAAAGGAAGAAGAAAGAAAAAGAAAGAAAGAAAGAAGAAAGAAAGAAAGAGAGAAAATCCAGCAAACACTGGGTGTGGTCGCTGATTTGTGAACCACTTTAAAGGGAAAATTATGCCCTGTCCAGAGCCCTGTGTCCTGCAGATTCGGAGAAGGGTGCATTTAGGTTTCTGCAGATTGCACTTGGGTGGTATAGATAGGCTCATGTCAGACGGCACAGTGAATCTGTAAAAGGAAAGCACACATGGCCAAGAGGCTGGGAGATACTGCTGAGGGCAGCCGGGGTGGGGGTGGGGGGGGTTAGGGGTGGGGTGGGGGGTGGAGGGGGGGCTTTGCTGCAACTGAAAAGAGAACTCCTGTTCTGACTTGTCCTGTAGGGAAGACTAGCCAATAGGAGGGGTTGCTGCTCACAGACTTACCCATCACTGAGCAGTGACATCCTGGGACCCTATTTAACCCAACTCAGGGCATGCAGAGAGCTGGAGTTTGGGCGGCTCTCAACTGCAGGGCTGAGCTGCCTCTCACAGTCATTATAGGTGGGCCTGTGGTTTTGTGACACAGGAGATCCTCTGTGTTCTAGAGCAAGAGTACCAGGGCCATCAATGGATGTGAGGTTAGGGGGCTGGCTGGGATTAGAAATCTTACTCAGCAGAATGTGGCCACCATGAACTCCAGTAGGAAGCCACATCTGAACTCTTCCACAGAGATACAGATGAGATGGGAAAGGGTCACCCAAACTCTACCGAGGACAGTGAGACTTGAGTCACCAGTGTTTTGGGGAGACAGACTGGCCAACCCTCATAGTCATTATAACTTAGCTTAGGACTGTAAACTTTTCTGAAGCCCTGCATAGCCTATGATGCTTGTTCAGCATTTTGTACTGAAGTTTAGGGAAGTTCTGTAGCAACCAACCTGCAAGATACTGCATAGACATAGCCACAGTCATAGTAAGAGTCACTTTAAGTTGACTTTCCAGTGGTTCCTAAACCAAACAGTGAAATGAAGTTGATGAGAAAAAAATATCAACGTGGTATCACATGCAAAAGGTACATGCAGCAATTAGTACTAGCAAGCAATAGAAACTCAGAGGCTGTTTTTGGTTCTTTAATAAGATACTAGTTCATTTTGAATACAATCAATCTCTGTATTGTGATATATCCTCTTCCAAAGTAAAGAAATGGTAAACATTACCACCTGCTAGTAAAAATATAGGCCCTCATACCTTTTCAGAAGTACCACACACATTTTAGAGTTTGAGAATAATTGAATTTGTAGCTTGACCCCTAACAATAGGGACACTTAGTCTTCTGTAACTTGAAATAAATCTTTTGTCAATCTGTTACTTAGTGGGGGACGATTTCTTAGCACTGCTACATCCACAAAAGATTGAAAAAAAGAATAGAGATAATACCAGCTTGGAATTGTGCAGCAAAGCAAGTATTTTCTTGTCACCTTCCAAAGGACAACACAGGTCATCTGGTCTCATCTTACTGTTAAATGAAGAGACAGATTGAGAAAAGCTAAGCCACTTATCCATGGTTGCATAGTGAGGTTTCTTCACAATGAATTTAGTTTTAATGAAAATAACACTCTTAGAAGACAATACCAGAGGGTGGGCAAGATGACTCAGCAGATAAAGGTGACTGCCTTGAAGCCCACTGACCTGAGTACTATCCCTGGAACCCACGTAAAAGTAGAAGAAATCCCATCCTAGGAAGTTTTTCTGTGATTCTATACAGGTGCTGTGGTTCACACACACATGCATAAATAATAATAATAATAATAATAATAATAATAATAATAATAATAATAATCTTACATGCAAGACATGTTATCAGAGACCTAACAAGTAGATAGGACTAATGACATCATCTTAGCAGGACAAGCTGATGATACATTAGATCAGATTTTACTCAAATGGGTAAAGATCATGTTTCTTTGGAGAAGTGGGACAAAGCAAAGCTTGAAGATTTGATGGGCAGCTGTGTGAGAAAGGGCATTTTACATTGAGGGAGTATTCTAGTAAGGCATGCCGAGTAAAAACAAGCGAGTCGTGCTGGCTAAAAGAAAAGGCTCTTTTGTGAATGTCTTGAATCACAGGCTGCTGCTTGGACTCTTAAGATCTGGGTTCTAGAATAAAGGATTCAGCAAATACCCAGGGCAACAACAGCCTGTATAGGTTAATTGGATGTAAGGCAGAGCTCCGACAAAAGGAGACTATGAGAGTAAATCAGCTTTCAGTGTGATGGCACGGACATGACATGGTCCCGGTAATGCTGGTGACACGTTACAAGGAAATGTAAGGAAGTCCCCGGGTAAAGGAGTGGTCAGTTGCAGGTGAGTGGAAGGGCTTGGAAAAGGAAGTTATGTTCAGACACACTTGGTTTCCACACTCCATAGACCTGATGCGGTTCTAGTCTCCACTGAAGAAGCAGTGACCCAGCCAGGCTCCCTCTGTGTTGCTAGGGAGGACCTGGGCACTGGGGCACTGACAGGAACAGGGCACTTGTGAGGAAGTAGTCTTGTCCAGAAGACAGTGACTTGGAGGGAACACAAGGTGACCAAGGCGAAAACGTAAATTAGGCTGGTTGCTAAGAATGATGTCTTAGTGAAGATTGGTGCTGGGAAGAAGATTAAAGTTTCTTCTGTCATGGGAGAGGTAAATGAATGAGGTATCACATCCTTCCCCCATCATCCCCACTTACGTGGCCTCCAGGCTCCTTTTATCATTTGGTTTATACTATCGCCCTCATTTCTTTTTCTCAAACCTACATTCTTTAGTCGTGCCTTCTGGTCATTAAATGTTGCTTATCAAGGAAACAATATTTGAATAATTTTATTTTTTTCTCCTAGGGAAGATATCAAACTATGTGTGACTGCCTCAGGAGAGCTGTGAAGTATTTCCATCCTCTAAAATCCTGAGGGGTTATACAGAATGTAGGAGGGCCACATGAAAGACAGCTACTGAGTCAGTGTCTCTTCTAGTTTGAATTGTCTGGGACAATTCAATATCATCTCTTGCCTTTTTTTCCCAGGCTGCTGTTGCTGCTGCCTAGGACCTAACTTGGAGTGCTTTGGGGCATTATATATATTATTAAATCCCTAAGGATTTCTGCCACTGCTGATTTTTAAATATAGGCACGGAGCATTAAAGTGAAGATGATGAAATTGTGGTAATGTAAACTCAGTGGGAAGATGGACATGGTATACAGCCAAGAAAGGACTCAGCGATGAGAAAACATTACATGGGATGTCACTTCCCTGTTGGGTGGTCTGAGAAAGTACTACACAAAAAGGATCAGAATCATAGTGGGCAAAGGAAGACAGAAAAGAAATGAAGATTGAGCAATCATATTAGTGGCACATTATTTTGATTGTTTTACTTTAACAATGCATTTGGCACCTTTCATTGCAAACCCCCTCTTATAACTTGGATATTTGAAAATAAATGCATTTTTCTTTGTTTCCTTTTGATTATGTGTAAGCCTTAGGTAAACATCACATCTCAATGAAAACCGCATTGAAGTAGACTGGATTTCATTCATAAAGTTTGAGGAGTATTTGAGGAGATGCTGAGATCTTGCCAGTGCCATAATCTTCATGTTGTTCTGTTTATGCTTACCATAGCTACTATTGTTTCTCAGGAGAAGTTTACAATTTACTGGAAGTATTTCTCGTGTGTGTGTGTGTGTGTGTGTGTGTGTGTGTGTGTGTGTATACACTTTTGCCTCTGTGTATTATATAGAATTGTCTATTTTATCCCAGAGTGTCATTACCACTATTCTGTCACAGTTATATTTTCTACCCAATTTTAATATTTGTGCATATATATGTGAGTTACACATGTACATGTTTGGGTGGGCATGTACACATGTGTATGATAGTTTTCATGCATGTGTACATGTATGCACATGCATATATGGAGGCCAGATGTTAATAATGAGTGTCTTCTTTGTCTTCTTTGTCACTCCACACCTTTGAAAAATAATTTTCCATCATGTATTTGTGTGTGTGTGTGTGTGTGTGTGTGTGTGTGTGTGTGCATACATGTGCCAGGGCCCTCCTATGGAGTGAGGTCAGAGGACAGCTTTGAAAGTCAGCTCTTTCCTTCACATGGGTCCCAAGAGTTGAATTCAGATTGTCAGTCTCCGTGGCAGGAAACTTTTCCCACTGAGAAATTTTGGGGGATCTATGTTTCTATTTGAGATATTGTTTGTGTTGTTTTTGTTTTTCCACTAAATATAGAGATCACTTTCTTCAGAAAGGCTGTCTGGCCAGTAGCTTCAGGGATCCTCCTGTGACAGGTTTCCAAGACTAGGATTAGAAGTATGTACTAAAATGCCCAGTTTCTTACCTGGATGCTAGGTTCTCATGCCCGGAAGTAATGACGGAGTTGGTCATGTCAAGAATGGCAGAGGGGGGAATGGATGCACAGCTCAGGTAAAGGCAGATGGTGTCTTATAGGTGAAGCAGGGGGGCACAGAGGTACCCTCTAGAGATGGAGAGGACATCTGGGAGGACTATTCTGAGTTACATAATGAAGTTTAAGAATGAGGAAGCATCACACAGCAAGAGCTGTGCTTGGCTTGGCTAAACTACTGATCACAGGGAGAATGGGGGCAAATGCCTGAGGAGCTTTGCAGAGAGGTGGAGATTGGGCAGAGAGATGGCACAAGGACAGACGTGGTCATGTTTGGGGGATGAACTGAGAAGGGTTGTAAGAGATGCAGAGGTGGGGTGAGATGAAGGTGTCCTGGAGAGTGGGAAACGAGGCAGAAGGGCCAAGGGAAATTGATTTTTAGAAAAAAAGTAGTAAATTTAGTTTTGGACATTGATTGACTGGGATTCAAGAAACTGTATAAGAGGGGGTCATAACAGGTGCCTGGAAGTTGAGAGCGCTAGTGTGTGTGTGTGTGTGTGTGTGTGTGTGTGTGTGTGTGTGTGTTGACCATGTCCTGCATGTGGAGATCAAAGAATGAACAACTTGTGGGTTTCTTTTCCTTTCACCATGTAGATTCTAGGTATTGAAGTAGAGTTATTGGGGTTGGCAGCAAAGTGCATTTTACCCATGAACCATCCACAAAATCAGTGTTTTAACACTATATTAAGGATTCAGGACTTTTTACCCCACTATCCTCAGTCTATGAGCTCAGCTCTCTTCATTGCCAAGAACTGACTACCATTACTCTAGTCATTACACATACTCATCAGAGGCATAGACGGAAACAGGCCATATCCTTTATTCCTCTGATGGGAAATGTTATTCTGTAAATATGTTTCTCAAACTGATTAATTAATAAAGCACTGTGGCCAATGAGAAAGCAAGATAGGCGGGGCTAGAAGACAAGGAGGAAAGAGGAAGTAGTTAGGAGGAGTCAGAACGGAGAGCCAAAAGAGATAAGATGCGGCCCTCCGCTCTCTGGTAAGATGAGCCACGTGGAAATACTTAGATAAGTAGAAATGGGTTAATAATCAAGACAGAGCTAGCCCATAAACAATAATGATAATTGGCCAACAGGATTGTATGAAATGCAGAGTCTCTGAGTGTTATTTGTGGCCGGCATGCCAGATCAGCGGCAAGCGGGCTGGTGGAAAACAACAAGCTACATTCCTCCCTCCCTCCCTTCCTCCCTTCCTCCCTTCCTCCTACCCTTCCTCTCTCCTTTCTTTCTTTCCTTCTTTCTTTCTCCCCTCCCTCTTCCTCCCTCCCTCCCTCCCTCCCTCCCTCCCTCCCTCCCTCCCTCCCTCCCTTCTTTCCCTCATTCCATCCTCTCTCTCTCTTTCTTTGTAATCAGTGAGAAGAGCTTTCTCAGAAGTTCCTAGAAGCTTTCCCCCCTTAAGTGTAGTATTAAATTATGGTGATGAACTTGTGGGCTCTGAGGCTGTGCTGCCTGGGTTTATATTCTGACTCTACCTACTTCCTAAAGCATATATTTCAGTCTCTCTAAATCTCAGTGCAGTGCCCTGTGCTCAGAGCTCATGTCCCAGGATAAGCATCAGCTTATCCAAGTGCTTGGAGGAAACTCCTGGCATGTGCACCAAGTGTTAAGTAAATATCACCACTATGCTTGTGGCATAGTAGTTCTAATTGAATACATACCCACCCCTTAACCAGCCACAAGCAAAGAGATTTGTATTACTATGGTTGGCGTGAATAATCAATATTTATCAATGAAGTGATGCACAGAGAGGATGATCTGAGGGCGGGAGAGATGGCTCTGCAGTTAAAAGCCCTTACCATTTTTGTAGTGTACCACGGTTTGGTCTCTAGCACCCAATAATGCTTTGCAAACACCCCTAACTCCAGTTTTAAGGGATCTGACGTTCTTTTCTGAACTCCAGGCGCAGCAGACATGTACATAGTGCATGTACATTCATGCAGGCAAAACACTCTCACACATAAAATACATCTTTAATAAGAAGATTATATATATATATATGTATGTGTGTGTGTGTGTAACACACACACACACGCACACACACACACACACACACACACACACACGAATACAACTTTGGCACTGTTAATGAGGAAAGAAGGATGTAGCCATGGCCTTGGAAGGTCACTATGTATAAGCTGATTTTGATTTCACTGAGGAGTTTATTGTCAGTTTTCAGAGTGATACTGGGAGAAGAAATGATACATAGAATATTAGGCTTGCTATACTATTGATACATTGATGATATGTGTATGTTCAGACAATTCATACTTGAATCCTATTAAGCAAACCACGACAGCACATTTAAAACACCTAACCATCAATTCCAGTGTCCTCTCAGACATCACTTTACAACATCTTTTCTTTCTGCATCAATTTGAAAAGCTTTTCCTGCCTACCTTTTCTCTCAGAGTTCTTCCCACAGGTGATGTATGAAGGAGAGGTGCTATTACCATGCTCAAGGGGATGAAATTGAGGCTTTTAGAAATCTCATTAGAACCTTGGATAAGGGAGGAAGAGGTTGCAGAATTCAGGCTCAAAAATCAAGCCACCCATTTCTTAGTAAGATGTTACTTATATCATAGTGCCTTCCCTATAAAATAATAACCATCACCAGACATAGCCCTCCTTACACTCCTACAGCCAAGATTAGCTACTGTGTACCAACTGTATAGCAGTATTACCAAGGGACACTTTTATCCCAGCTCACTCATGGAGAAGTGAACGTGTACATTACATGCCTTTACATGTCTACCTTCTAGGGCTACGTAGAGTGTTGGCACTACGCACATCAGTCAAGTATCCAGTGTTAACTGTAGTATTTAATCATTCATTCATTTATGGACAAGGTTTAACTACATAGCACAGGCTGGTCTCCAACTCACATTCCTGCACTGGTTGTACCCAAGTCTAAGCCCCAAGTCCACATTGCAGTGGACTGTGAAGCAATGTGATCGCAGAGACTCCAGAGAACTATGGGAAATTGTTAGTGACTCACATTTCTCCCTCATCCTCTTTTTTTTTTTTTTTTTTTTTTTATGTTTGTATTGAACTGCTGGCCTTTTAAAATCTCCAATTAGCATTTCATAGGAAGTCTTTGGCACATTCCACAAGGCTGCTATAGTCATCGCTGTTTACATTAAGGCACACTCTGTGTTTCTGCAAAAGGCCCAGCTGGGGCCCTGGCCTTGTGGACATCTGCTTTAAATGTCTCTATAACAGCCCCCTCCTCTACCCTCCATGGTTCAAGGCTGGTGACAGCCCCACCTCTCTTAAGACTTTTGGAGCTCACATGTTTATGCTTTTCCTTGCCTCTGTACTTACTCCAGGGCTCTGTTGTGATATTCAGGGTGTGCTTGCAGTGAGCAAGGAATGGGGCCTGAAGCTCTTTACTGCCTTCTAAATACAACACATGAAAACCCCAACTATAAATACCAAAACTCAGGCTTGAAGATACCTCACTTGGTAAAGTGCTGGCCTCACAAGCATGAAGATCAGAGTTTAATCCCCAGAACCCATATACAAATGCCAGGCATGCCTGTGATCCCAGAGACTGGAAGGTGGAGATGGGAAAATCCCTGGGGTTCTTTATCTGTAGCCAGTGCCCAGCTGATGAGCTCCAGGCTGGTGAAAGAGCCTGTTTCAAAGGTGATGGACAGTATTTCTGTGGATGACACCCGAAGTTGTCCCCTGGTCTTCAATGGATGAACATATACAGCCTCACACATGCATGTCATTCCCTAACTCCCAACACCATCACAACCAGTAAAAGTCACTGCAAACATGTCATGATGTAAATAATGCTACCAAGGGCTGGTAAGATCAGGAGTAGAATCATATGAGATTTCTGTTTGTCTTTACAGTCTGAGTGGAATAGATGGAACATTGCTCTATCTTTATCTAGGACAATGTATCTGTAAACCTGAGGTCTCAGCATCTCACTTTCTTCCCATCCATTTTCAAGGGCATATTTTCTTAAGAATATTCTGTCTGTAGCAGGCAGTCTGCTGGCAACTCCTAGTATCAAATTGCAAGTTCTCTTTTTCTCTCTCTCTGATCTACTTACCTATCATGTGTGTGTGTGTGTGTGTGTGTGTGTATGTGTAGCTGAATGAAGAACATTTATGTGCACCATCCCTATGCAGGAGCCTGTGGAGGCCAGAAGAGGATACGGGTTCCCCTGAAATTAGAGTTCCACATAGTTCTAGCGACTGAGCTATCTCCTAGCTCTTGTTGTTTTGAGATAGTCTGAAAGCTAAGTAGCTATGGCCACCTTGAACTCAAGAACTCCTCACTTCACCCACTGAGTATTAGTTATTATAGCAAGTACTGCCATGCCCAGAATGAGCCAATTTCTTCCTATTTGAAAATCATCTTATCTGAACTCAGGTGAACCACAGTTAAGTATAAGTATAAATAGAAGCTATCTTTAAGAGTGTGCTGCTGGCGCACACCTTTAATCCCAGCACTAGGGAGACAGAGGCAGGAGAATCTTTGTGAGTTCCAGGACAGACTCCAAAGCTACAAAAAGACGCCCTGTCTTGAAAACAAAACAAAACAAAACAGTTTACTCTTTGTAGCTTGGTGGCAGAACAGTCACTTGTCTAGTACAAGTGAGATCCTGACTTCCATCTAGTTGTGTGACTTTTTCCTAAGGAGATATGAGCACATGTCTATTCACCTCAGATAAGGTACTATAAATGGAGTTCTTTTTTATTTAAATTTAAAACAAGCTTCTTTTACATGTCAATCCCAGTTCTCCAGTTCCCTTACCTTCCCCTCCTCCCCTGCCCCCCCAACTCTTATCTCATCCCCTTTCTGCTCCCCAGGGAGGGTGAGGGGGTGAGGCCTTCCATGGGGGATCTTCAAAGTCTGTCATATCATTTGGAGCAGGGCCTAGGTCCTCTCCCATGTGTCTAGGCTGAGAGAGTATCCCTCTATGTGGAATGGGCTCCCAAAGTCCATTCATACACTAGAGATAAATACTGATCCACTACCAGAAGCCCCATAGACAGCCCAGGCCTCCTAACTGGCACCCAAGTTCAGGGAGTCTGGGTCGGTCCTATGCTGGCTTCGCAGCTATCAGACTGGGGTCCTTGTTCAGGTCAGCTGTCTCTGTGGGTTTCTCAAGCCTGGTCTTGACCCCTTTGCTCATCACTCCTCTCTCTCTGCAACTGGATTCCAGGAGTTCGGCTAGTGTTTAGCTGTGGGTGTCTGCTTCTGCTTCCATCAGCTACTGGATGAAGGCTCTAGGATGGCATCTAAGGTAGTCATCAATCTCATTTTTTTGGGAAAGGTATTTAAGGTAGCCTCCTCACTATTGCTTAGATTGTTAATTAGGTTAGTCCTTGTAGATCTCTGGACATTTCCCTAGTGCCACATTTCTCTTTAAACCTATAACAGCTCCCTCTATTATGGTATTGTTAGGATGGAAAAATTTAGCCTAATTTATGCTGGAAAGGATGTGGAGAAAGGGGAACACTCCTCCACTACTGGTGGGAGTGCAAATTTGTACAGCCACTTTGGAAATGAGTATGGAGATGCCTCAAGAAAATGGGAATCAGTCTGCCTCAAGATCCAGCAATTCCACTCTTAGGCATATACTCAAAAGATGCACAGTCATGCAATAAGGACAGCTGTTCAACTATGTCCATAGCAGCATTATTTGTGATAGCCAAAACCCGGAAGCAACCTAAATGCCAGATTGTTAATTAGGGTAGTCCTTGTAGATCTCTGGACATTTCCCTAGTGCCACATTTCTCTTTAAACCTATAACAGCTCCCTCTATTATGGTATTGTTAGGATGGAAAAATTTAGCCTAACTCCACTGACCCCAGGAAGCTGGGAGTCTTAAATCCCAGGCTGAAGGTCACCTTCTTGACTGTTTACGACAGCACCTGTGAGTAAATGAACACAGGAAATAAGCCTTGTCACCCCACCCAGAAGCCTGTGCGAAAGCTTCCTGGGCTAAGTGCAGGCTTGGTCCACACTGGATGCTACGAGGTGATTGGTTCACGATGCCCAGGCTTTGTTGTAACCCTATAAAAGCTGTCTCAATTTTGAACCGGGGGTCCTCAGCCCTCTACCCTGCATGGCGTACGGCTGATGGCCCCAGTGCACTGGAATATAAAGGACCTCATGAGTTTGCATTAAGAGTTTGCATGAGTGATTTTGGGGGGCCTTTCCTGAGTGGGAGCGCGAGGGACCACGCTTTCGGGTCTTACAGTATCTCTTTTTTTGCTCTCTTCTATTCTTTCCCTGACTCAATCTTCCTGCTTCCTCATGTCCTCCTCTCATCCTCTCCTCTCCTCTCCTCCCCTTCCCTCCCCTCCTCTCCTCTCCTTTCCTCTCTTCTCTTGTTCCTCCTAACTCCCTCTCCTCTCGCCCCATGCTCCTAATTTGCTCTGAAGATCTTGTCCCTTTCCCCTTCTCAGAGGGACCATATATATCTCTCTTAGGGTCCTCTTTGTTTCCTAGCTTTTCTGGCAGTGTGGTTTGTAGGCTGGTGATCTTTTGCTCTATGTCTAAAATCCATATATGAGTGAGTATATACCATGCTTGTCTTTTTGTGACTGGGTTATCTCACTCAGGATGTTTTTTGTTTGTTTGTTTGTTTTGCTTTTTCTAGTTCCACCCATTTGCCTGCAAATTTCAAGATTCCATTGTTTTGTACTTCATTGTGTAAATGTACCATATTTTCCCCGTCATTCTTCAGTTGAGGGGCATTTAGGTTGCTTCTGGGTTTTGGCTATCACAAATAATGCTGCTATGAACATAGTTGAACAGCTGTCCTTATTGCATGACTGTGCATCTTTTGAGTATATGCCTAAGAGTGGAATTGCTGGATCTTGAGGCAGACTGATTCCCATTTTCTTGAGACATCTCCATACTCATTTCCAAAGTGGCTGTACAAATTTGCACTCCCACCAGTAGTGGAGGAGTGTTCCCCTTTCTCCACATCCTTTCCAGCATAAACTGTCATTGATGTTTTTGATTTTAGCCTTTCTGACAGGAATAAGATGGTATCTCAGAGTTGTTTTGATCCTGATGGCTAAGGATGTTGAACACTTTCTAAGGTGTCTTTCAGCCACTTTAGATTTCTCTATTGAGAACTCTGTATTTAGTTCTGTACCCCACTTTTTAATTGGATTATTTGGTGTTTTGGTAACTAGCTTCTTGAGTTCTTAGTATATTTTGGAAATCAGCCCTCTGTCAGATGTGGGGTTATTAATTGTTGATCCCAGTGTCTGTGCTACTGGAGTTATGTTCAGGAATTGGTCTCCTGTAACGTTTTGTTCAAGGGTACCTCCCACTTTCTCTTCTTAGAGGTTCAGTTTTGCTGGATTTATGTTGAGGTCTTTGAACCATTTGGACTTAAGGTTTGTGCATGTCAATAGATATGGATTTATGTGCAGTCTTCTACACACCAGCAACCAGTTATGCCAGCACCATTTGTTGAAGAGGCTTTCTGTTTTCCATTGTATAATTTTAGCTTATGTGTCAAAAATCAGGTGTTTGTAGGTGTATGGGTTAATATAAGGATTTTCAATTTGATTCCATTGTTCTACCTGTCTATTTTTGCTCCAATAACAGGCTGTTTTCAGAACTATAGGTCTATAATAGAGCTTGAAGTCTGGGATGGTGATGCTTCTGGAAGCTCCTGTATTGTAGAAGGTTGTTTTGGCTATTCTGGGTCTTTGTTTTTCCATATAAAGTTGAGTATTGTTCTTTCAAAATCTGTGAAGAATTATGCTGGGATTTTGATGGGGATTGCATTGAATCTGTAGGTTGCTTTTGGCAAGATTGCTGTTAAATGAAGTTATTAATTAGCCTAGATAATAAAAGGCCAGAGTTGTATTTAGAGGGAAATACTGAGAGATCAGAGAGAAGGAGCAAGCCACAGCACACCTTACCTCCTAAGCATCTCAGCAGAGAGTTCTCATTTCTCCCTGCTTATATCCTGTTTCTGTCCAACTATGTCACTTCTTGTCTGTCTGTATAGACCTACAGACCTCTATGGATAGCATAGAGGATGGCAAGCTCCATTCTCTGACTCCCAAACAGGCTTTATTTGTGCAAGAAAGATATCACTACAGAGTAATGATGACAGACCAAAGGAACAATTCCCTATACATCCCTCTTAGTGAACTAGTGACTTTACTGGAACTCATTAGAGGAGTACGGTTGACCCAAAATCTCACCCCAGCATGGATAATGACTCAGGAAAGCTACATCTCTGGAGGTCTTTACACAACTCACAGGCAGGTGGCTGGACAGTCTCCTCTGCACAGAGTGTCTGGTAATTAATATGACTAATATAACAACTACCTGGAAGGAGCCTTGTAAATCTCTTAAGTTTCTGGGACTTCCTAAACCTTGCAAGTTTTGTTTACTTTCTGAGCCATTTATTTGTTCACTTTCTAAGCCGTATCAGCTTCATGAGCCACCTTCCTCCCTCTAGGACAGTTGTTCTCCACCTTCCTAATGCTGTGACCCTTTAGTACAGTTCCTCATGCTGTGGTGATCCCTCCAGGGCATAAAATTATTTCATTGCTACTTTGTAACTATCATTTTGCTAGTGCTATTAATCATAATGTAAATAATTTTGGAGATAAAGGTTTGCCAAAGGGGTTTCAACCCACAGGCTGAGAGCCACTGATCTAGAAGGAAGGGAAAAAAGTTTACTTGTCCTGAATTTTCATTCTATTTCCTATCTCAAGTGAAATTATAACCTTGACTAAAGGTTGGCAATAATCCAAGAACCAAATGTAACTACTCCACGGCCATTTTCTATGGCTTTTTTGTGTCATCATAGTGGATTTGAGTAGTGTCATCAAGAGACCATGCAGCTTGTGAATGTCAAAGTGTTTTGTATTTTTTACAAAAAAGTTTGCTAAACCCTGAATTCATCAGCTCTCTTGAAAAGACTCTACCTGCACCTAGGGCTTCACAGTTCACATTCCTAACACTTACCTTATCCCCTAACACACTGAACGACCAGTTCTCATTTAACAGATGTGAATGTTTGCAAGTCACTACCCCAAGACCGCAGTGGTGGTGACAAGGTTGGGACTGGTTCAATTTGATGTTTGTACACCCTGCAGATGACACCCTTTGTGGGGATGTAGTGGCCAGCCTTCAGTTGGAAGTAAAGAGCTCTCTGTATGCTTCAAGCTCAGGTGGTTCGTGGGGACTGTTTCTGCTGGCCACTCTCCCCATCACTCATGAATTCTTAAATTGGCTAGCTCACTTCTCTCCCCTGTACCAGTCAGGAGGCAGGAGATGCAAATATGCAGGTGAATAGCTATAGGTTGGTTCTTAATGCCACTCTCATCAGGGGTAGGATTAGAAGGCCCAGAGTCCAAAGGCCAGGCAATAATGGGTAGGCACCTCAGAGCCAAGGTGCCACTTTGGCATAGATTTGTCCCTGGTTGAGATGTTCAGTGTGGCCTCATTTTGAATTTAGTGTTCTTTTCACTGTATTAACCAGGCGGCTTAATGATCATAAAACAAAATAATAGTCACGATGTCAATGAGAAAAGACAAAAGAAGAGGAGAAAGTCATGTTGATTTGCATATCACCAGTTCTGTCCCTCTGTGGGTATATACTGCTTCTCACAGCAAGGGGGTGAGATAACTATTCTTCTTACTCTAACCTGGATGATGTGTGGCATGTTTGAAGGACAAGCACCCTCTGGGACTTCTGATAAAGGTGTGCTGGCAGCTTAAGCTTAGGTCTCTGGGAAGGCTCACCCTGAGACATTCTGTCTCAGAACCAGCCTGCCACATTATGGAATACAAAAGCTGCTGAGAGGCCAGGAGCAGCACTTTCGTTGACAAGTCCCTGCTAAGGCAACAGCCAGCATCCATATGCAGTTGCATGAGGGCCTCTTATTACCTGGCAAGTCCAGCAGGGTGGGGCACGTCACACAGCCCATGCAGCTTCTGCAGTTACTGTACTGCAGTTTCAAGCCACAGCATTTGGACACAGACTGCTGCATCTGTAGATGACAAACAAATTAAAGTTGAGGAATAAAGGCCAATTTAGGTATAGGCACGAACGAATGAAGATGTGTTATGAACTCAACACAACCAGTGAAGGAATTCATCACGCAGTCACAAGCAGCAAACAGACCACCCCCACCCCCTGGCTTGTATGAGTAAGCAAGACTGAAGTCTCCATTTATCTCCTTACTCCTTTTGTGGAGGGTGTAGACTGACAGCGAATGTGGAATATGGTGAAGACTGCTGAGAAGATTTTATTTTATCATTATTTTTTAAGCTAATGCCTCAAAATTGTGTTGATAGTCAGAAAAATTTTTTTTTCTTGTGTAGCATCTTTAGGCTTAAGAATTCTTACTCTTGGAGAAAACTGAAAGCTGAACAGAATGGAAACTTGAAACAATTCTTCACGTTAGAACAAGGAACGAAGGTCTCCAAAGCTTTGGAGGAAAGAAATGGAAAGAGAAAAAAAGGTGTCATCCTCCAGGGGATATCAACTTCCTTCTGAGGTTGGTTCCTGTGGCCTGAAAGCTGCCAGTGGGAAGGAAGAAGAAATAGTTTGCTCTGTCCGCTGGCCTTCAGGCATACTCTAACCAACCAGTGCAATAAGAATGTGCGTTGTTCAGAAATTCACCAAGTGCTTTTCAGAATCTTCAGTGTCTCAGTTTCAATGGGCTAGTTTCCCTCCTAGGCAGAAAGATGCCATCGTCTGTAAAGGAGGGCATCTGAAAAATTCTCCCTTCAGCCTAGAAGAGCACAAATGTCACCGCCATGTGCTTAAGTGTTTAGCGGTGTGTGTGTGTGTGTTTAGTAATAGGCTCAGTTTTGTGGGACACAGGTAGAATGGTAAGTTTGTCTTAAACTCCATTGATCCACTCCCACCACAAGCATGGAGCTCCGTTTTCGCCCCACTCCTTGGTGCAAGGCCTGTGTTCTGCCCACTAAGATCTACTTGACACTACCTGGATCTCGACAGGAAAGAAAGCTAATGTATACAAACCCCACCAGTGGTCCCCCTTGCTTGTCCTTATGTTCCTAGTTCAGCCCTGTCCTGAGAGTGACTGACAGAAAGGTAAAAACCAAAGCAGGATCTTACTCTCCTAGATGTTTCCCTGCTGGGTCACCTGGGGACAGTGGTGCCTTGGGCTCAAAGATCCAGCTCCTCTTGTGGTGACTCTCTCGGCACTTCTCTCATTTTTGGTTCCAGTAGCAGCCCCCCCCCCCCTTCCTCCACTCCTCTCTTGGGTTTGGGACTGGTAACAGCTGTGCTTTTATTACCCAGGTTGCTGCACTAACCCTCGTGGCTTCTCTGCAACTCTGTAAATAGTCCCTTTATTAAATTCTCCTGGAAGGATCCTAATTTGAGCGTGCCAGCTATTTCCTGCTGGGAACCTAACCAACACACTATTCTATATGAATGGCCATTCACATCTTAATGTAAATTCAGTTCAAAGTTTTCCTTTTCCTTGACTATTTGCAGTTTCAGCTCCAACTACAACAATAAAATGATTTGTATTCTCATAAATTTCTTAGATAAACAACTGGGTGGGGGTCTCCTCCAGGAAAGGTCAAGATTAAAATCTGCCCCTTGTGACTAGCACCCAGAGGGTCCTGCACTAATCCTGATACTGACTTTCTGTAATACCACACAAATTACCTTTATGAAGACATTAGTTATGCAATTAATTGTTAAGGGAGGGTGGGGGCGGCAGTACCCTGGCCCCAGTCCATGGGACTATGACAGAAGATGAATACATGGATACACAGGAGGAGGGATTTGTGGGGAGGGAGAACACACCAGAGAGGAATACTTCCCACTCTGTGACAGCTAAGACCAACCAACCATGACTGTGTACCCTGCTTCTAGAAGTGGAAAAACAGGTTAGAAATGCCATTTCTGCCTGCTCTGGAGTGATACCTTTAGAACTGCTTGTTTCTTATTAAAAACAAGTTGGGTGACATTGACAATGTTCTTGAGGGTCTGTCTTCTAAATGATTCCCAAGTCATTGATAAGTTGGAAGTCAAAGGGAACACACTATGTGCCTCGATTAGTAAGGGAGCAACAACTCAGCTATCATTCAGAGTGTCTGGTCTGGCTCAGAGTCCTCCACCCACCCATTCCCATGTCTAGTCACTTTTCCTTTCTTTCACTCATTTCCTGGCAGATGTAGCTGTAGTTGACTCGGTCTACTTTTTTGACTTCCAAACACATGCACAATTTCTCACCTCACGGCCTCTGCTTAACTTTTCTGTTATCAAAACTTCCTTCTTTTACCTGCCCAGACTTCCCAGTGGATGGTGAGATCCTGGAAGAAGAGATTCTAGATTTCTCCTTTTCGAGTAACCTTCCTACCTAGTCCAGTACCTTGCATATTGTACATACAACCCCCCTCCAAGAAATTGTAAAGTAAATTAGAGTGGCGGATCCAAATGGCAAGCTTTCAGAAACTGTTTCTGATTTTCTTTGCTTGAGTAAAGCAGGCGAAGTTAAGACTAGGAAACAAGAGAGGTAGACCGCAAGGATTCCATAGCATCCTAATTCTTAACTCTTCCTTCTCAAAGCCGCTTTTGCAGATCTGCCCATCCGTTCTACGTCTTTCTAGTAGTCGGATGCTCAAGAGAGATCCCTCCAGTAAGGAGTTAAGAGTGGATGTGGCCCAATGCCCAGATAAGTCCTGTGGGAGGCCAGAGAGAAGCAATGGCTAAAGCATTATGGAAAATGTGACATCCAACTTTCAGTCATTCCCTAAAGATGGGGCCCTGATCTAACGTTTACCCTGCACCTTTTAATAGCATCTAAGGAGTCATTAAAAGCTTTTGGTGTCACTATTTTCATTATGAGTAAAAGTTCTGTGTGGAGCAGACGTGCTGAGGCTTTCCCAGCACAGGTCATGGGGGAGAAGTGGAATGAATGGGGGATACATTTGAACTCCACAATACAGGGCCCAGCGACCATGCATGACTTAAAGCATGGTTTTGACGGAAAACCTCATGCAGCAAGGAACACGAAGCTGCCTTGATGAAATGGAACACTAGCTCTTTCCTCTATCTCTGCCTATGCCAGGATTACATAGTAACAGTATTTGAGTTAACATTTTTAAACAGCTATCATCACAAAGTACGCAGAAATTGAATGCTTAAGCTAACCTTCAAACTTTGACTTGTGACAGCATCTGCCACATTTGATATCTTCCTTCTGAAACTTCATCCTTGGCCACCTTGCTTCCATGATTTCTGCAATTTTGCAATCAGTGAGGTAATAAAATGTGCATGTGATTATTTCTCCTTTCAGGGCTACACAGCATATCACTGCTCAGCAAAGCCAGGAAGGACTTTGGACACATGTTTTCTTCATCTTACCTGCTACCTTTCATAATAAACAAAGAAACTATCTTCTCAAAACCCTAATTTATTGGAAGGCATAGTTGCTGAGTGAGCAGACTCCTTAACTTGACTACCTTCTTCCAGCTTTGGAGTGGATCCAAGACTATTTCTTTAAGTACAGTGCAGTCTTACAACAATAAAATACTGTATTCAAAATGTTTCCCAATAACTGCCTATATTAGGATGTTATGGAGCTAGCCATTACTACTCTACCCAGGGTACATTACATCAGAGGCAAACACTAAACTTTTAAAGGTTTTCTCCTTTGGGGACTGTGCAATCACTACTCATAGATTAATGTGTGATATAGCCCATACTTTATAAAAATGGCATCTTGCCCTTTGCGGATAGGCACATCTGTAGAAACATGCACCCATGAGTGTGAGCATATGATGAGTTCACAGGTATGGATAGAATATTGCAGCATGCTAAGCACAACTAAACAGCAACCCCCCCCCCAATCCAAAAACCTAAACCAAAGTCATTTACCTGTGACTTTGCACGGTCTAACGGTTCCACGTGCCTGCAGGAAATCCCTCCAGAGATGCAGACACTAGTGTGTTAACGTCTTTGATTACTTTCATATGGTACACTTGGACTTGTTAACACACAGCTGCCACACATCAGAAGGTACTAGGAACAATCTTTGGACAATACAACAACAACAACAAAAAAGCAGTAGATGAATTTCAGAAATACTCCCTGCTGGAAACTAGGAGAGGGTATATATTTAAAAGGCAAAGCAGCAGAGATTCTAAATGTGCCAAATGCATCAGGAACTATCCCTCCAAAGTCACTGGCCTGTTGTGGTCTGAAATGTTCTTTTAATATTAAAGTCACTCTGCTGTATTCCTAATGGGGGAAAAAATAGAAACCCTTCAGGATTGATTAATACAGCTTTTTCTCCCCTCGAGATAATTTTGTTTGTTAAGAGCAAACCTGACAGTTTGGGAAGACTAATTATGATCCAAGAGCAACCCAGGCCCTTGGAGCAGTTCTCAAGAGGTGAGTCAGTTTATATGCCAGCACTCAAGCATTGTGACACCTCAGGGGCACAGGTACCTATGCTATTCTTAAAGCTTTCCAATGGAGATGCTTCAGCGGTGTGTCTTAGAAGCTCACCCTGTGTCAAACTGACCATCTAAAAGAAGTGGGGAAAATATCAGCCAGGGTCCCTGTGGGCATGGCAGAAAGAAATACACAGGAGAGTCTTGAATTCTGTCTAAAATAGTTACTGGTTATAGAACATTTCTTGAGCAGGCATCATTATGGTGATCAGAGTTTCCATACAATATACAGATGGTTTCAATGTCTCCAGTATAAGGAAATGGTTATTTCTATCATCGAGAGGCTGCAGGTTCCTATCTGTGATGGGCTTGCTGGCTTCAGAGCCCTGGGTTAGAAAAGGGCAGTTCAGGACATCTCGACAGCTGAAGTTTCAGCAAAATGAATGTTAAAGTATTGACCTGTGAAGGAAGTCATCGTACATGCATCCTGGAGAGAAGGGGTTTTAAATGGCATGTCAACGCATGTAAACAAATCAAGGTTACATACTCTGAGGCAGAAGTTGTCTCAGGTCCCATTTACCAGCTAAAGGAGGAGGAACAAAGATGTAAAGATGATTTCTTCTTTCTTTCTTTCTTTCTTTCTTTCTTTCTTTCTTTCTTTCTTCCTCTCTTTGTGTGTGTGTGTGTGTGTTTGTGTGTGTGTGTGTGTGTTTACCTATGCCAAATAATTTTCTCAGTCTCAGAGAAATTGGCAATCACTTTACAATTGATTTAGCATTTCTCAAGGAGCATTTTCCATGTGCCCAACGGTAATAGGCAGGGACCACAGCCATGAATAAGACTGATACAGAGCCTGCTTTCTTTGGTGTTTACATATTGTTGGGCGCCCCTAAGTTGTAGGAAAGTGGCTGAAAAGAATTCTAACAGGGCAATCTGAGCTAATGATAAGCGTCATTAAAAGCGTGCAATGACATGGCATGAAGGTGTCTGTGCATAACACAATAGTCTAAAAATCTGAGAGTCAGCAAAAGGCTCTGTGAGAAAGGGACACTGAAGTTGAGAAGATCTGAATAACAAGAAGGAGGGATCCAGGCATTTTTTTGTAAAGCTTTGGGGGAGAACAGTCCCCAATCAACAGAAAAGCAAGCACAAAGACCCCAAGTGACAAGTGAGAGCAACGTGGTACAGGTATATTCAGACACCAAACATGGCCAGTCAGGCTCGAGCATAATGGGAATGGCATGCTGGGCTTTTATCAAAGCAGTCTGCATGATTTTAGATTGCAGTCTGTGAGCTCAAAAAAAAAATTAAGCACTTTTAAGATACTACACACCATGTCTGATTATGGACATGATTTTAGCTTTTACCCATTGTCCCAACTGTCAGAGAAAACATCTGTTTTCTCAGAAGTAACACGATATCATCACTTGTGTTTGCTGCTTCTTGCCAAGGCACACAAATTCTGGATCTCAATCCTCTGCTCAGTGTCCCTCCCCCACACATCTCTGGAGGCCCCAAGGGTAGCTCTCATATGCTCACAAATAAATGCATTCTTATGATGTGTCTGTATGATCATTCTTCCAGTCTAAACTGTCTGATAAGAAGCACCACATCTTCTGATCCCACTTAATTCCCATCACTGGGGACAATGACCACCTCTGCTGAACAGCTTCCAGGAACAAAGTCAGCACCCTTGAAGGGCATAGAAGACGTATCTGTCTAGGAGTCCCTGAGGTGTCCATATTGCAAGGAACTTCTGCAAAATGGCAGGGAATGAACTTTGTATGGTTGCTCTCCTGTAGAAGCACTCAGTAGCCAGGCTATTTTAACAGTAATTTTCTAGTTCAGTGACAGTTCTGGCAGGTCCCAGTGACAATGCCACCCTGCCCTTGCCTCATATCTGTGACACACCCAGGAGGAAAGAGCAGGAGGAGCTGCGCTGCTCTCAAATTCATCCTCCATTCTTGACACTTGCAGGATTTGATATTCAGTTCCTCCTCTCCTGCCTACAGGACTCTGTCTCGTGACCCATTCGAACATAGCCTTGAGGGGATCAGACTTGCTAGCTTCCCTATATATGCAGGCTGATCTCCATACTACACTTCTCTTTCTCTTCATCTGCTATCCCATGTACCAGTGTCTACTCTGTGCCAACTCTGTGAAAGCCTGTACCTCCTCCAGGTGCATCTGCCACAGTCACTGCTGCAGACATATAGAGCCAAGGTCTGAGTGAGGCTGCTCCAGGTTTATGTCCCTGTGCTACCTATGGCGGTGGACCGTTAGGCTTCCCACGACATGACCTTTACTAACTGTGCAGTCTTTAGGCCTGGGATGCTCACTTAAGGCAAGGACATGACACTCTGAGACTCTGCAAGTTCTTCTCTGAGTCTGTTGCCCTTTTATTACCGTTTGGAGTTGTCTGGAATTGCAAAGCGATATTACACATATGATGTCTCATTGGATACAAGGGCTAATGCCTCAGGCTACTGCTTCAGCCTCATATTTTCTATTCGGAGGTTCAAACCATGCCTCTGCCTCATACCTCTGTGAATGCACCCTCCCTGACTGGTTTTGGGATACATCCCACAAACACCCACTTTTGGAGCATACTAGGGCAGGGTGGGCTACTCAATGGAGTCGTGATGTTTGTGCAATTCACAGATGGGTTAAAGGATTGGAGCTCTGGCCCTTGCTTGGAAAAGGCTATCGGCCTGAAAGAGATGTTTCCCTTGGCCATGGCCGAGTAATGGCATTGTATGCTACCTTGACGGGTGTTGGCAAGAGTTGTTCATTTTCTTCTCCTTACTGTTTTCTGGGGGCTAGCCTAGGAACTCCATTGTCTCTGTCTTCCCAACAGCCTCACCACCTCACAGAGAGAAGACAGAGTGTGCCCACATCTGTTTCTAGCTCATATCTCATACAAAAGTTATCATTAAAAGAGCCAGAGTGACATTAAATGTACCCTAGACAATATTCATTATTTTATAGAGAAAGAGATTTTAATGGTGGTATCTCAACTCCAAAAGCAGGCAAAATGGTGAGTATTCTTACATCCTCTTGAGGCTCCTGCAGCAGTGAAGTGGCTTTCCTTCTCCTTGGGGAAAAATGACCAGCATAGCTCGTGGGTATCGGACTGGGCTTCTGGGACATCAGTCCATCAGAAGTTCGACAGTTGAGGTGACACTGCCCTTTGGCTTTATTCAAGCAATAGAAATCTTTCAGTACAGTAGAAAAAAAAAAAGACTTCTCAGGAAGTTCTTCCAAGTTTTTGAAGTTTCTCAGCCCTTAGGTAGTATCTGTCAGCCATTAATTCAGAAATACCAGGCTCATTTGCAGGAATGATTTTTTGTGTTCATTCTTCTGATGCAGGTTCTCGTGTTTGGTGTTGGAACCCTGTGCAATGTCTACTTCTGCCTCTCACACCAGGCATTGATGTACCCATTGACTGCCTTACTGGGAAGACTGTAGCCTCTGATGGGCTCAGCCGCTGCCTCTGTAGGCTAGCATCCTCACAGCTCCTGTGCCAACAGTGTCCAAGTAGCCATTAGCTATTATATACCACAGCTTTTCAGAACCCCACTGTGCAATGATGGACGTGCTTTTCTTCACTTAGGATTTTTTATGATGCTGTATGGTTCCAGGGCAATGGTATATGGGCTTCACACTCCTAAAATGGCCCTCCTAAAAGTGTTACTCATTGTTATTTACAGACACAAATTCTCCTCAGCTCTGAGGCATTTGCTGGGTAACTAGTTTAGGGGCTAACCCAAGTGACAGATGCTCTGAGGAATTAAGAATTAGTAATCACCCTCACAGTTCTGTTCCTGATCCAGCTTATGTTTGGTTCTCTTTCCTATTAAGATGATATCTGCCCCAGAAGCTGCTCAGTAACACATGAATTGACCCATAGCAAGCCTACCTTGCCACTTTGCCAAGAACACAAAGCACCTCATTCCCCAGCCCATACATATACTTCCCAAGAGAGATTACATCATACTTCCCCCTACATGCCATCACCCTGACCAGTTGTTTTAAGAAAGTATTTGAGACATTCTACCACCATTTCGGCAATGTCTTAAGTGATGAAATACATTCATGAGAGTTTCAATCAGTAATTCTCTTCCATACTTCATAGTGCAGTAATGTTTCAAAAGGTGGTAATTAGGATTAATTTGTTTGGTGGTTAATGAGGTCATCACGAATCAAAACTGTGGAGTAAAAAGTTAGCATGCTTGCTCATTTGTATTCAAGAACGTGTGTTGCTGATGAAATGGTCAAACATCGGAATTTAAATGGAATTCATAATTGTTCCTGAAAGCTTACATTTGGTCATTAAGTGAATGCTCTAGAATTCTTGGTTTGGCAGTTCCGAAGCTTCTCCCTTTCTCCTGAAATCACATTCAGAGATGTTCTAGAAGAACATCAGAAAGCCCTTTTAACAGAAGTGAGACACTGGTGTTCCAGTGTTGATGAGCAGATGCAATGAATGCAATGACAAATAACTAACTTTGTGATACTACATTGCTTCAGTCATTTTTTTTTAGAAGTTTCCTTTACCCAGCCCTAAAACAGTTTCATATTTGAGCAAATTTAAAGTTTGACTTTAAACTTGTGTAAAATTGGTTCAGAGGTGTATTGGTAAGTTTAACCACTGACACACACTTGTAGACACTAGTAGGACATGAACCATATCCTCTGCAGGAGCATGTCTATAACCCTGGAAAACAAATATGTACCTACCACTTGTGGGTTACATGAGGATGACCTATTATAGCAAAATTTTATCTCATTAGAATTAGTTTTAAAATCCTTCCTCATTAAACTCTTATTTTTATTTTTTCTTTTAGAAAGCACTTTTTTTTTTTCAAAGTTGATTTCAGGAGGACTCAAAAAGATTTCTCAGCTGATATATTAATTTGTAAACCTTTCTACTGCAACAAAAAAGACTTAGAGGTAGATAGTATAAAATTTCCTGTGTAACATAAAAAGACAAGCAAGACATTTCAAATGAAAGTAAAGAACAAGCCTGGGATGGGTGGGGTGGGCTGGGCCAGGGGCAGGAGCAGGGAATTGCCCTGGCAGCAGGCTCACTATCAACTGGTCCCCTCGGCACAGGGGCCCACCTGGAATTTTCTTGCACATCTGACAGAATGGCAGGGGGAGGAACTCTAAGCAAACAGATGTGTAAGTGATCTGGGCTTTGGCAATCATGCATCCACTTTTAGGAATTTCAAGTACAGTTTGGGATGGGAGCTGAAGCCCAAACAAAGCCAGGGGCAGCCCCTGAGCTGTGTGGGTTCCAAAGAGAACCATGAGCATGCAGAGGTCTAGGACACAAAGGAGTTGCCAGGCTGGAAGAGTAGACACTAAGTATCTGGGCATCAGCTGCTGTGCATCCTCCTCCACTGGTGAGCTTCCAGCTTCCTACTGTGTAGAATCCCTGTAGCAGTCCCAGATCAAAGTGATGAGAGGGGCATGGGCACGCAGTATGGACTGTATACAGGCACTCCCATAAGGCACACAAGGGAAACTGAAGTTGCTCTGAGCACTCTTCGTGATGTGTGTTGTGATGGTCCCTTGATGTATGTGCAGAACAGAAGGTGGGGAGTTTTGCCTTTGTACATGGAGCAGGATACACATTGGGAAGCCATTCTTAGACTCAGCCTTAACTAACAGCTTTGCATTTTACTGGGAGTTCAGTGTTTGTGGTTCAGGTGTGTAATTTTTCAAGAATTTAACCTGACATGGAAGTTAGGGAGTTTTTGAATAATCTCCAAGTATCAGATATTGAGGGTGATTTTGTGACACAATTTTAAGTCAGGTAGCTGTGGTCATAGCCATCATGCCAAGCATTTGTTGCTGACTCTCTTAAAAACATGGCAGGAGCTACCTCATAGTGGTTAGGAACACATACTGCTCCTTTTGAGGCTACAATTCAGAGGACTCAAGTTCGATTCCCAGCACCCACATAGGTGGCTTACAACTGCCTGTAATTGCCCCTCTGGCAGATCTGATGCCCTCTGCTGACTTCTGAAGGCACCTACACATATCCATATACACAGGCAAATACATAATTATGAATAAATCATTTTTTTTAAAAAAACTAAGAATGCACTGTCTTTAAAGAAAAATTTCCAAACCAAAATTTTCATAAAACTTAGTCATCATATGCAAGGTACTTTTGTTTACCTTTTCTTATTGGAACCTCTCTAGCCTTGATACATAAGCAGACATTAAAATAACATTTTCCAAATAAGAAAGTGATACTAAATGGTCAACCTTTTATTGCACAGATATAGAAGAAGAAAGGTGGACATAAACCTCAATAATAATAATGAGGATGCTGGCTAGGACTTACCAAGCTGTAACCACAAGCTAAATACTGTAATAAAAATGTACTTATTCCCATTGTATAGATGAGAAAAACCAAGACCTCAATGAGTCCAAACTGCAGCCACATAAAGTAAGTCTTAACATGCTGGTTTATATATTTATAGGTGATTTGGGGAGTCATCAATGAATTAACAGTTGATGCTAGGGGTAGAGGTTGGAACACTAAAGAAGCTATCTAAAGATGGGTCTGCTAGATGCTCAAGGTGAGTTGGTAAAGACAGGAAGCCATATGTTATCAGCCACATGCATGCCAATGAAGAAAAGATCAGAGTGTGAGTGAGGCACCAGAGGAAATACTCTAGAATATGATTTATTTTAGCTGCTAAGGAGGTGCAGGTTGGAACCCAGGGATGAAACAGTCAGCACCTGGAAATTGGGAAGTTCCGCAGAGGATGCCTATGCCCAAAGACAGTGGGTATAAGCTGGTTTTCTAAATTGCATAGGCTGTCCCCTGAAGTCCACCTGAAAGTGACCCTGGGCCAGGTGATGGTGGCATACACCTTTAATCTCAACACTTGGGAGGCAGAGGCAGGCAGATCTCTGTGAGTTTAAGGCCAGCCTTGATGTTACAAGGAGAAGTCCTGTATCAAAAAAGAAAACAAAGCAAAACCAAAAACAAACAGAAATGCTTACAGTTCTTGCAGAGGACAGAGTTTTGGTTTCTAGCACCCACAGTTCCAGGGGATCCAATGTCTCCTTCTGGCCTCTGTGGGTACTGCACTCATGTGGTACACATACACACAAAAGTCAAAATAAATAGGCTTTAAAAAAACCTGAATCTGAGCCTGGTGGTGGTGGTGGCACATGCCTTTAATTCCAGCACTCAAGAGGCAGTGGCAGGTGGGTCTCTGTGAGTTCCAGGCCAGCCTGGTCTACAAAGGGAATTCTAGGACAGCCAGGGCTACACAGAGAAAGACTTTCTTGAAAAAACAAAAAACAAAACAAACAAACAAACAAACAAAAAACAAAAAACAAAAAGAAGAGTCCAGGACAAGAAGGAAGGATTTATGGAATTAGAAGATATTTGAGCTAAATATTCATCTTCCACCAGATTTTTCATTTGCCTACAGCATACACTGTCACTTCCTCCTTACACTATAGGATTTTAACCTCTAGCTCTCAATGACTATATAGGGCAGAAAAGTCCTTTGCATAGTGCACAGTGGCTGCTGCAATTACTAGCAGCATCTGTTTTGAGACACCTGAATTGTTGTCATTCTTTAAATAGAAAAAATAACAATAAGATTACTTTCTAAGGCAACAGGGTCAACCAAGCATTTATCGTAATTGAAGACATCCCGGGGCTTCACAAATGCAGAACTTAGAATCACTTCTCTAATGTCTGTTAGCCCCACTTACATCTTTTTTCAGCCTTCACCACTGAGGTCTTTTCCCTCATTAGACTGGAGTGATAATTTGCCTGAAATACCATGATGCTATTGCACATGAAGTTCCACCGTGAATCCCGCCTCCACCTTCTTCTTCTTGGCTCTGGCTCGTCTCTAGCTCTCCAGGGCTTCCTGCCATGGAAGGGTACCTACATCCCTAGCCCAGTCCACATCTCTTGCTTGACTTCCATGCTCACTTCCCACAAGTCATTTTTTTTCCATAGTCATCTGACAGACCTGCCTGCAGATCTCAGATCCCGAAATTCATGCAGGATAAAGTAGGGCCATCACCCTTCTACCTCATCTCACACCAGGTGTTCAGATTTCTGGGGTTTGTGCCATTACTGTTCCATTTCCTTAGGCTGGAAATCTTGGGTGTTTTTTTTTAGTCACCCCTCTTCCTGCCTGGTACGATAATTTAGTATAACTGGACTTGATGTATCCCACCCAGCTTGCTCTCTTCAGACTAATGCACTCTGTAAAAGGGACCCAAAATGAGCCTTCTAGGATGCTGATCTGATGATGCCATTCCACCAGTGTAGAGACCTCCTAATGGTTTCCTACGCTCCCGGGAAAGGAGGCTAATTCCATGGAGTGACTCATGAGAGGTCCTTGTTCATTTGTGCCTACCGTTTCCGCTCTCTCAGCCTAACTTCCTGTCATCCCACCACACCTTTATTTATTCTCCTGTGTGCTGCTATTTCCTCATCCATGCAACCCAGCTTTCACCATACCCTTTACTAACACTCATCCTGCATCACCTTTAACTTCCTAATTCTGGTTGTTTCCTTTTTCCAGCTTAGATGTTGCCTCATTTCAGAAGCCTTCTTTGCCCCGGAGCCTGGGTTAGTCATTCCTCTTATGAGGGTTCTTGTGGACACAAAAGCTTTATTTTTCCTCCTTGTTTGGGTTCTTGTTTATGCTCAACTATTGTAGTGTTTAGTGTGGTGTACGACACATGGTTGATGCTCATACTGTTTACATTGTGCACACCCTGTATCCAAAATACCTACCAAATCCACTGAATAATAATGACATCAGTATAAATTCAGTGAGTAAATGAAGCCTGATTTTAGAGTTCCCAAATGCATTCTACTAATATAATGGCAGTTGAGAACTGTTGCATATTTTCTTGTAATCTTTTGTCCCAGAGGCATTTTAAAGGAAATTTGAGTCATTCTTTTCAAACTTGCCTCCATTTACTTTACAGCATGACTTTGGCACCTGTCTCATTCTCTTTCCATACCATCCTTAGGGGTTATCACATTTCCAGCAGCCTCAACCATACTGTCTGGCTACATAAGAGCCGTCACAGTGATATAGAACTGTTACATGTGTATGACCTGTGTTAACATGGCAAATACCTGTGGATCCTCAGAGCTTTCTAACATGGATGATCCAGGTTACCTGTCATGTATGTGACAGCGATGTGTTTGCCATATATCCAGCTGTTCTGTGCTCTTTACTAACTGTCCATCAACTGTAGATGAGTTCCCATAGGGAGGTCTCAAGTTCTATTTTTTAGCATTCCTCTATTGCCAAAAGATCCTGGAGAACATGGGCTAAGTAGGTCAGCCAGTTCAGGTTTTGTGTGATATTAGCTGAACCCTGAAAACTCAAGTGCAATTAAGCAAACCTTTCATTTATTCATCTTGTATGTCCTCAGACTCCTATAGCCATTCCAAAAGGTCTCTCCTCTTTTAGGCTGTATAGTAGAGGACTTTTCTTGGTTCATTAGAGGACTTTTTCTCCAATACAAATGGAACCATTGTTTTCACAGAACCGCTTGCTCTTCTGAAACCACAGCATTGGAGAAGTGAAGCCAAAAGAGAGAGTCTGTGGAATAGGCAGAAGCTGATCATGGAGAAGAATAAGAACTGTGATGTGAAAGACCTCAGGGGTGAAGGAAATACGGAGAGAATTTGGTTTAGAAAAAGTTTAGTTCAAAAAGTAAACATCAAATGCCCTGACTTTCTCTAAAGAAACTTACATTTTGTATATGCATGTATGTGCATGAGTGTCAGTCATGAAACTTGAATGGGGGCCATGAGAGGGAAAGTAGAGATGTTAAAGGGAGGAGAGGGGAAGAGAAAGCAATACATATACCCATCCTCTAGGCCCATCCGGGCTATAAATCTTGTGCTGTGGCCATCAAAGAGGCATCTTGTTGTGGAAGATAGACACTATCACAGAAATATACAACTGCTGGAAATGCAGAGAATAGGTAACCACGTGGTGCCCATGATGTATCTGCTGTACAGATGTATGGCTCAGGGCAGATTTTGGAAGAGGCAATGGAAAGATTTTTAAGAGCCAGAAGACCCAGACTTTGCTATAGGCTACTGTCTTCTATGTACAACAGGCAAGCTATATCTATGAACTCTCAGTAGTATGGATGCCTGAACAAGACTAGCATAATAACAACAGCAGTTGACATGACAAATGTGGACAGGGGAAATTCTTCATGGTCTCATCTCCAGATGAAGACCTACAGGCAGTCAATGCCTGCTAAGAGAGGTACAATCGGTGTCCTCCAGGAGTGAGCTAGCACATAGATTGTCTAATCTCCAGTGGTCAGTTCTGGACACACAGTTCTGTGTACACACAGGCAAAGCAAAAAAAAAAAAAATCTCAGTAGGTTGTCTGTCTGTCTTTCTGTCTGTCTGCATGTATGTCTGTATGAATATATCCACACACATATATACACATGTAACAGTACTAATTAAAGAAGAGAATGTGAATTTTGGAGGAGGTACATGGGAAGAAATGGAGGAGAAGAGAGAAGGGCAGAAGGGAGGTAGGTGCAGTGATCATACATTAAAACGTTAAAATTATTAAATTAAAGAAAGAAAAGAAAAATGAGAGCAACAGAATATGTGTGACATGAAAGCACAAGAGAGGAGGTATCAGGGAGAGGAAGGGGTCCTGAGGGAGGGGCCAGGGTGATGGGGAGGGCATCATATAAGAACAAAATATGGAGCCAGGTATTGGTGGTGCACACCTTTAATCCCAGCACTCGGGAGGCAGAGGCAGGTGGATCTCTGTGAGTTTGAGGCCAGCCTGGTCTACAGAGTGAGTTCCAGGACAGGCTCCAAAGCAATACAGAGAACCCCTGTCTTGAAAAACAAAAACAAACAACACAACAAAACAAAAAAAGAAAAGAAAAACAAAATATGGGAGTTGGAGAGAAGTCAGCATTTAAGAGCACTCGCTACTTTTGCAGAGGACCTGGGTTCAATTTCTAGCACCCACTTGGTAACTCAGAGCTGCATGTAACTCCAGTTCTGAGAGATTTGATGCCCTCTCTTGGACTCCTCTGGCCTTAAGCATGTACATGGTGCACATACATATATATATATATATATATATATATATATACAAGCAAGACATACACATAAAAATCTTAGACAAGAACAAAGTATGCATGAAGATGCCCATGGAAACTTATTACCGTGTCAGCTAGTCAGGCAGTCAGCTAAGTAGCATGCTAAATTTAAAAGTTAATTTAAAGATACTAGGTAAATTAAAAAGGAAACTTGTGTAATTAAAAAATCCAAGGAGTGCACATTGGGAGACTGGTGTCTTTTGGGCCTCAAATTTCCTGTCACCTAAAGGAAATAGATTTCTGAACCTGAAGGAAAATACTAATGGCCCAAAAGTAACCAGACTTTCTTAGTGTAGCAGCAGCTCTCGACAGTGTGGGATTGGGGTGGTATAGAGGACTCTGAGCAATGTGTGCAGGCAGTTTGGTATTTTGTCTTTGATTAAATGACACAGGGTCGGCCTCTCATGCATTTTAGTGACTGGAGGCTGACACTATACAGGACTGACCACTACTTGAGAATCATCCCAACCGGAATGCTAGCAGTGACCTCTTCACTCTGTACTGCAGAAGTCTTAGAGGCAAGGCCCATTAATGACACTTTTTGAGGCGCCTTGGCAGAGATGCTTAGGACCAGCTGAGTATATAGGAGTTGTTCAATGACAGCCAGGAATAAATTCTGCACCTACAAAGTTGTATATGATGCATTTTTGTAAGTCTGTGGATGGTTTTCTGTCAACATACATTTTAATTTCAGAGATGCTTAATCTTCACTTCTGATTGACTTTTAATTGGCAGTGACTCCTAACACTGAGCGAGCTCAGTTATTAAAATGGAACCCTGCAGGGAATCCATTTGTAAAGCGATAAATCCTTTTACAGTGTGAGTAATCACCCATTAATTGATCTGGTTTGTAAATTTGAATTTTCATATACTGCATTTTTTTTTCCTTGGGCGTGAGTACCATTATGGTCTCTTAGTGATGAACGTAAGAGTTCAAGAGGGTCTAACACATATGAAGGTTTAGACCAAATTTTATAAGAGCCCTTTTACATAACTATCAAGCTTCCCCTTTTCTGCTTATAGGATGTCTTAAGCCATTCTGGTTGAATAATCATTTGTTGCTTGCAACACTATTCATCTGTCCACTTGGTTTTGAAATAAAATAGCAAAACTATTCGTCTCTAGGGAATGTCTGGGTAGCTAACAGGGTTTTAAACCATATTTATTCCTAGAGAGTTTTCTTTCCATAGCCTTCCTTTTGTCACACAGTGTCCCCCACCCATTTCTGTCAAGCTAGTGCCTGTGGCTGGGATGCCAACAGAATCCAGATCACCTCATCCCTCATTAAAGACCTGCTTCTCGACTCAATATTTCTTTAGTTCTACAGGACCGTGTTCCGAATGCTCCCTGTGACTGGCATGAAGCCATTATGAGAAATGGTCACTCGAGTGAGCCTCTCCGGAGAGTGTTACAGGTGTCTGTCTGTATAGCTGATTCTAACAAATTCCATCCCTAGCCTATTTTCTGGAAATGAACTCTGTCACATTAGGCTTTCCATTGGTAAACTCATGCTTGATAATATCCCATCCTGCTGCTTTGGGTATTATAGCAGTTCATGCAGAAAGTACTGGATTAGCCTCATCACAGATGATGATGGGGGATATAGATGTGCATGGAATGTTATTACCAATAATTACAGAGGGAACATTTAGCCTGGTGTTCAATCCACGATTCCGATAGTGTAGGTTATAACAGGAAGACTCCCAAATGGTCTAAAGGTACCTGCTTTGGAAGCAATAATACCACAGGGGGCTTCGTAGCCTTAATTAATGTGTAGCATATCCATAGGAGGGATTTTTATTTAAGGTTGCTATAGTATTCCCCCCACATGCCCGTTCCCATTTCAGCTTTTTTTTTTTTTTTTTTGCCTGCCTTGTTCAGATTGACACAGGCATCACTCTCTATAATATATTTCCCTTCTATTATTCTGTCCTTGGACTTATTAATCCATCATTTTATTTGGCCCCGTTTTTTCAAATGTTAGATGGGAGCTGCGATATTTGTCTTGGCCAGCAGAATGCATGGGGTATGAAGATTCACTCCAAATGCACCTTTCCCATGTTCTTTTGTGTTTCCGTGAGAAACCTGGGAGACTTCCTTCCTTGTGATTGCATGCTCCTCAGACTAGACACCCCCACACAAGCCCCTGTTTTCCTATTATCTGTAGATAACATTTGGGTCCCGAGAGCTGGTTAATGATTTCCCTGTCCACATGGGTGATGGAAGCCAGTAAAGGGAACGAGGGGTCTTGTCAGAAAAAGCATCCACTGTGCTTGCTGTCTTAGCACAGCGTCTCTCTACCTAAAGAGAGTGGGGGACAAGCCAGAAAGAGACAATAACATTAAAAGCAATATTTCTGTCACGAGGCCTTCTCAGAGCTGTGAAACTAACCTGCTTGTATTTTTTTTTCCACAGCCCATAAAAGGGCTCACAGCCAGAAAATACAAATCCCATAGGCTGCTATTATGCTGATGACAGTGAAGAAAGAGGGAAAATTGTTTCATTGCTGAATTGCAGATATAATTATGACATTTTATATATTTTGCAGGGTGTACCAAAGAGTTGTATTAATATCTACTATGCCCTGTAGCTGGCGAGAAGTTAGCACGTCGAGCAGGGCACTCTGAGTGTGATTTTGCTGGGATTAAATCCCCCTGGCTGTTTACTAATAGGAATTTGGTGGTTAAAGAAGAAATTCAGAAGCAGGTGATAATGGCTGTATCTTTTGCAGGACCAGCTGATTCATACAAATCATTTCTACCAGCTCAGGGAGTGAAGCTAATTGCACTTGCAGTGTGTTTTTCATTGCCAAGAT